>OZ010648.1:7065357-7697142 GCA_963932195.1 Empis livida
AATCTTATATGTAAGTATATTTTAAAATAATATTACAATAAATAATAAAAATTTTACCACTAAAACATATTTTTTTTTTCATTTCAAATTAATTCGATTCACTACATGTTTTTTTTTTCGTTTTGTATTGTTGATGGGAAAAATCGAAACTATTTAATCAATATTTTGAAGCAAAAATCAGTTACGACAATGTAAAAAATACCCGAAAGGAAACTATAGAAATAAAAATTAACCATACTGTGTATTGGGTTTGCAAAGAATGACGAAATGATGTATCATCAAGAAAATTTATATAAAATTATATGTAATTTTGGAAAAACAAAAAGAAAAATAATAGAAAGTGGCGTCGTCGCCCTTAAAAAAATTTTCGTTTGAATATTTCATCCCCGACGCAACCGTTGAATTGTGTTCTTTATATATATATATATACTCGTATATAATATTGGCTCTCTATCAAAATATACAAGTTGGAATATAAAATAATATTAGATACTTAAACCGTGTACTGGCCATGACAAAGCATAAAATATACACAGTGAAACCCATATACTATTTATAAAAAAAAAAACAAAAACAAAAAAACAAGCATAAAAATTTTCGATTATTTCACTCTCTGGTATACACTCCTTCTGGGTATCTGTTACAAAATAATATATACCCGAAGAGTTCATCATTTTCATAAATTTGTTTTATTGTCGACAGAAATTAGCTTGAAGACTTTTTTTTTTATTTTACTACTGAAATATTCCTATTTCTTCTTTATTTTTTTTTTTGCTGTTTCGACTTTAAATCGGAATTAGTTTAGTTAATTTGGCGGCTATGACTTTGAGTTTTGTTATTGTTTTGTAAAAAAAAAAAAATATGTTCGTTTCCTTCTTGTACAGAGCTGAAAATTGTTTTGATTATGTATATATATGCAACCATAGGGGTTTTTTTTTCTTACACATACTTATGATATGTGTAAGAGGCCTTTTGTTGTTCAATTTATCGCTATCACGTACATATAGTTATTACTTCCCAGAGAAAAATCGATTAAAAAAAATTGATGATTTGATGAAATAGTGAAAAAAAAAAAATAAGTTCACGTGTTTCTATTTGATTTTGGAAAAAAAAATGCCTGTTTAAATATAACAGAATCTTCATGCTTTAAAATAAACAATGCACAGTAATTTTTACAGTATAAGAACATTGACGAAGCAAAAAACTTTTTAAGAAATTTAACCGAAAAATTTACCACATTATAATATCCCTGAAAATCCAAGAAGGATCCTATCACAATGAATTTACAACTACAAAGAATTTAAATAAAGATGATAAGCTATTTTTAACTTTTATATTTTATAGTTTATTTCAACACTTTTTATAAGAATTATGCTTAAAAAAAATTACTATTCTTTGATTTAGGTGAATAATTAAATTTCTTCAATCTCAACAAAATCCAACCCAGAACTATTTAATTACTTATTAAGGTTTAGCTATAGTTAGTCCAAATATTTGTTGAATTATTGTAAAATAAGAATTATTGTTAAAATATTTTCGGGGCAGTCTGCATAAACAGTATTTGGAGAAGACGATAAAACAAGGAATTTTATGAGCTGTTCAACGTCATAGTAATCACCAAACGTATTCGTGTACAACGGCTAAGCTGGATTGATCATGGCATCCGGATGAACGATTCTACGCCAATGAAACCAAAACCCTTAATGCACAAGGAGAGGCAGACCCAACCAAAAGATGAAATTCAGTGACATCAAACAATTTCGAATCAATAGGTCTCTGGATCGGACACGGAAGCGGACCTTGTTGAACTACGCTGATGGCCTTAGTGGATTGTGATACCAGAAAATAAGTAACCATTGTAAGAACTGTACAGTACCATTTCAATTATATAGAGAATTGCGTAGTATAAGATTCTTGTAAAAAGCAGCATTACTGTAATAATCAAAGTATGAAATTTTTAACTTGTCGAATGACTAGATAAATAGAAGTGTAGGTACAGTAGATGTACAATAAGATCTTGAAGTTATTACAATATTGCTCGATGTAAAAAATTAGTAACTAATTCATTATTTATCTAAAAACTCTAGAAAAAATTTATTTCTTTTTAATAATTTTTTAAAATAATTAATAGATTATCGGAATAAAATAAATTGAAAAAGACTGTAGAAAATATCTCGCATAAAAGCATACAATATTAATTTTACTAAGTAACTCAAAGCCCATCAAAACATAACTTCAAAAATATATAAAAAAAATTATTATATAAAAGAGCATTTAGTGAAACAACAGCAAAATAAAAAAAAAAACCTTAAATGATATTAGTCAGCCACAATTAAATTATGAAAAGAAAGGCTTGGGATTTTAACGACGGCAACAATATTATGAAAATTGTGGTAAATTTATATGTTGTGTCGTTCTAATATAAGAGACCCGTCCGATACACATCAATAAAAAACTATAATGTGTTTTTGGTTCTTTATTTATATATTTTTTTGGTAGCAGCAGTAATAATTGCAATAAGACTCTTTTTTACTGGTAATGTCTTACCACTAAAAATATTAAAATAACATAATAAAACTAATTATGATATGATCACCACAAGATTCCACACAATACACAATACATAATATTTTTTAGTGAAATTACATTTTTAAATATTTGCTTTTCTGATTAATTGTACAGTCGGAAAAAATATTTAATATACTGAATTTACAATGAACGCTTTCTTTTCGCTTTTTATATATGCAGACATTGTCAAAATTTAAATTAAGAAATTGATATTAATACTACTAATTGAGACTATATATCTTACCGGCTGTTATATTGTGGTGACTAAGCTATTGTGCAGTATGTGCTGGGTTAGATTCAAGTTCAAGTCCAGATTATGGTGTATAGTTTAGGGGAAAATTGCCCTCAGTAGATGATATTTTAATTTAATTAAAGCTAATATAAAAATTTAAATTTTAAATTTAAATAATTTGCTGTACTTCTATTATATATATTCAATCATCTAATTAAATTAATGTTTAAATCCTTAAAGATCAACAAAAATCAAATATAAATAATTTTATTTATTTTTTTCAAATTAATATATAACTACTAGTAACCAAACATTATGGTAAAAAGGATCATTGTACCATAATCTTTCTGGGTTAAAATAAATAAAAAATTAAAATAAGGTCATTCGTCAACTAAAAAATAGGTTGTACCTAATCTAAATTAGAAAAAAAAAATTAACGCTAGAATGAATATTGATCTGTATAAGGAATTGAACAAAAATAACAGAAAAAAATAACCTTTCTTTCTTTTATATATGCGGCAACAATAAAAGAATTCATGTCGTGTGTCTTAAATCTAAAATTTTATAAAGAATCATATATCAACGAAATTCCATTGAACAGTCATTTTTATCTTTTTTGATATGTTGAGAATTTTTGTGGTTATTTCTTATTTTTTTGTTGTTGTTGCCTTTAGTTGTTGAAATAACAACAAAAAAAAAATTAACGTGTGAAGATCACAAACCACTGTCACCTGCTACTTCATTTGATAATATGACACCAAAGCAGCATTTTTTTTTTTACATAGATTATTATGTTCCGTCATGTCTCTGTGTAATCTTAAAAAAATTTGGTTTTTTTTTTTCGTTTTTGTTTTTATATTTTTTATTAATGTTTTTTTTTGTTAAATGGTCTTTAAAAGTTTTTGTGGTCATTTTTATTTTATTGAAGATTCTAAAGATTTTAGTAGAAGAATAAGTTTTTGAACAAATTAGATATAGGGTAATGTGATCACTTTGAATCGATTCAAATATATTTATATATAAATACATCTGACATTCACAAATATTCCCAAAACGGATAAAACAGGGTGGAGTAAAATTGACCCAGAAACCCAGTAATAAGCCAGTAGTTAAGTTATTGAAGTAATCCTAATTATTTAGAGTTCATCAACAGATATAATATGCCTGGCTTCTAACTATATTTGACCCAACTGTCATAATCCGTTCTAAACTAGACCTCACAGTCACATAAGATATGCCAGGCTGCTTCAATATCCTAAATGCATATTCTGTACCTGGCATTGTGTGAACTGTCAATTTTTTAGTTTAAACGACAACATATACATGATTTATCTTAAAGTGTAAGGTTTCAGGTGTACTTCCCTTAGATATGGAAGGAATAAAATGTTTGATATATTTACAGCCACTGGTTTTAATCCAGTATTCATTACATTCCATTGTCAGAGTGGTTGAAAGTTATGTATTTCCGAATCTTGTCTAGCAAGGGCATCAGCGGATTCATTACCTTCGGTATTGAAAACATATTCAGTTAATGATTTTTTAAATTTATAAAAATTCAATAATCAAATTTATGATGGAAACATTGTTGTAATTTTATTTAACAACTTGATATATTTTCAATATTTTATGAAACAACATTTTAGGTTTTTTTTATATAACTAAGCATATACCAAAGATATTTTACATGACTTCCATATATATATAGTTCATTAATTAAATTCGAGAAGTTCTCAAATTAAGTAATATATTTAATTTCAGATAACACCAAAACTAACCAATTATAATATTGACTTTATAAAAAAATGAATTATTATTGCAAATGGCTATTTCACGAATAAAAAAATATTGATGATGACAATCTAAATGTACAGAAAATATTTATAAAAAAATTCACAATTATTTAAATTTCTATTTGAATAATTTTGCAAAATTAATCTTTTTCGGAAAAAAAATAATGTAATAAAACTGAGAAAAATTCCAAAAAAAAAAGATAATTTTAATGTTTTATTTTGTAATTAACATGAACATGAACATTTTACTCTAGTCTATATTTGTCTCATTTATGGACAGTATACATTTATAAGTAATGTCCGAATGGGACATAAAACCAATTTCCCGAAATATAATAGCAACTGAAAAACATTATAATCAATGGACCAAAGAGATTGTCGGCAGGTATTCGAAGATATGAGTCAAGAAAGGTAGCTTCACAATCTAAAAGATAGAGATGACTTAAAAAATTTTCAAGAATTTCAGCTGTGAGAATAATTGGCGTCTACAAAATAATTAGTAGATTTTGGTGGGGCGGAAATATTTAAATTATAAATATAAAAATTTAACTAATATTGTATATGTTACAAAATGCAGTGATATTGTACTATGCTGAAATGCGGTACAAACTTCGATCGACTCCCATCCGAGTCTTCGATATTGGTCTCAGCTTTAAATGAGTACCAATAATAAATAACATTCCAGTAAAATGTAAATTTTTTATGGAAATATGCTAACAAGAAATATTTCAGTAATGAAGCTATTAGCTTGTTGTAACTAAAGTATCAGCTCTATAAATGAATCTATGGTTCTGAATCCGTATAAAATTAGTAGGTTCAAATTGGAACAGAATGTTTCGTAATCCTTAGTAGGAGGTCTAGGGTATATTTGGGCTCTTGTACCATTGAAGCTGAAGATATTATATTCTAAAGATGTGTGAATTAAAGGTTTATGATAATAATAATATTTAGCAAATAATATGGACTATTTTTATTTTGTAATATTAATTAATTTATGCCAAAATGTTAAATTTGTTAAATTATGATTTTTTTAGTAATTATAAAATAACAAAAAAAAAAAAAAAGGATAGAATCTAACCTCCATAACAAAACATAAATTTTCAACCTCAGACTATATATACACATACATATTTTGGTTATACATAGTTATATATAAATCTATGAGTTGAATTTTTATTTTTCGTAGATCTGGTCAGGAATCATCATTAAAAAAAAAAACAAAACGTCATAATTTCTTATTATTATTATATATATATATATAGATATATATATAAAAAAAATTAAATTTGTTTCCATTTCTGTGCAAGTCAGGCAATTTGGCCAACCTCCTGTCTAAAGGTTCAGAAACAACCAAACATTTTTCTGTATATAATATTTACTATAATATGTGTACATAAAAAAAAAGTTTTAGGACTGATGATTTATGATTTTGCCTTTGCCTCTGTGAACTAACTTCAATATATTTTTAGAAAGAATGAAAAAAAAAAAAAAAAATAACAAAAAATCATAAAACAAAAACGGACTCAAAGCGGAAACCTTTAGTGTGGTTGTAATTTTGTGGTTTTTACTTGTTTTTTTTTTTTTTATGCATTGCGGCGTGAGAAGTTTAAAATAAAATTCAAAGAATAAAAAATACATATATATATACTCATATGCATAAAAATATCATAAATAATAAAAATATGAAAACTAAACTTGGTCCAAATTTAATATTTCTACCTTTTTTATTAATCCAAAGATTTCTTGGTCAAAATAATATTGGATAATTTTCATATTTTTTTTGTTGAGAAAAGTGGATTTTTATATAATAAATAATGTTTGAAAAATATGAAAAAGTCATTTTTTTTTGGTAGGCATCAAAACTCATTTCCGTTCTGTTAAAAATTGTATCCCTTATTTTTTTTTTAGTTAGACAGAATCAAATATTGCTTCCACATTATTTAAAACAAATTAAAATTTCCAATCAATTCTAACATAGAATAAAAAAATATATTTAACTTACTTGTATCACCCTCATAGGTAAGCCAGTTTCTTTAGCTAATTGTTCCCTAATATGACGAGTAGGCTTGGGTGTTTGACTGAAGGCTGTTTTAAGTACTTCTAATTGTTTAGCTTTAATAGTTGTTCTAGGACCTCTACGTTTTGATCCATTAGCACCATCATCTGGACTTTTATTTTCAGCTTGTGAATCACCACGACCATCAGGATCACCATCTAATGAACCCTACAATATATCAATCTATTAAATTATCAAATATACATTTTTTTTTTTAAATTTTAACAATTAAAAATTATAAAAATTTTGATAACAAACCTGATCGGAATCGTCATGAGTGTTTTTACTATCTGTGCTCATACTTTGTACTGATAAATCTGATGCTCCTAATGGACCAGCAGAATCTGGACCATTTGAACCCATTCCACTTAAACCAAACGATGAACCTCTTATTTGTGGTTCATCATCATCTTCATCTTCACTAGCAGAGCCCATTAATGAATCTGAAAATTATTAATATTATTTATAATATTTGATTTATTCATTTACTATAATTAGATTTAGCATAAAAAATAAAGCGGCTGTTAATCATGAGATTGTTCCAACACTGGAACTCTCCTAGTGTTAAAACAATGAATTAAACTACTTAGTTAATGAATTAAAAATGAATTAAATTTGAATTCCGGCGAACAATTTTATTGAATAATACATCTCCAATTTTATTCAAATGGAATATATTTTATCTACATCTTTCAGATTATGTAAACATTAAACTCTATTTGCATTAATTAATATATTTCAATTATGTTATTAAAACAAATTAGTTAGAAAAACACTTCACGAAATATAGCTGCAATTTTTGGTTAAAAAAATATCATTTTACTAAATTTAGTAACTTATTATACAATTATTACTTCAGTTAATTAAAGCTAACCTACAATAAAAATTGCATTGACATCAAAGATTGATAGTGTTCAGTAGTATACTGACTATTACCATAGACTTTATATTACCAAACACTTTTTCAATAACCCTAACAATTTACCGTCGTTCTGTATATTGTTTGTAATTGTTTTTTCTTTAAATGGTAAAACTTCCTCACACTTAATTTAAAAATTGGATTTATTTATTTGACGGACACGAGCATAAAAATTTTTGGCACGAGCTTCAGATTTTGTGGCAATTCCTTGTGTATTAATCGCATTTTAAACTGACACGCGTTTCTTTTTTTAGTTATACATATATTATTCTAAAATTTTGATGGGGAAACTACATCTAAATCAATGGTACACAAAAATATAGGGCGTGGTATTTGTCTATAAAGATATGTCAAAAAAAATAAGATAACATTTGAATAATTTCTTCCCTTAACTAAAATGTGGAAAAAATTGATTATTCGAAATTTTTTTAGTTATTACAAAGAAATTATTGATTCCATTGATTCCTTGCTAGGCGATTCCTACCTTAGGTTCCAAATACTTTAATTCCTCCTTTATAGCTATCGGAAAAGGAGCTATCGGAAGAGGAGGGATGAGAACCAATTATGAAATTCGCCAATGCCTAAGTCGTCGGGGCGTTCTTCGGTATTTTAGTTACTTAAAGAATAAGAGGTTGTACCATAAGTCTAAGTAGGATAGAGTGTTCGTGATCTCCTTTCTCCCTAAACTAACCAACCAAAGTATAAACGTGTTGAGAGAAATACTTATTATTAGGAGGCTCACCTGAGTAAAAATTTCTATAAAAAAAAAATAAGTCAAATTGCAATATTTGGGTTAAATTTTATTTTACGAAATGATTTTCAAAAAGGGCAAACAATTAAAAAAATTCCATATAATAAAAATTTAAGGAAATTAGAAAAATACTTAATTCAGTTCCATATGTGATCCCAATTTATATGACATAATTTTAAATATGTTTTCAACTTAAAAAATTAACTGGTGAATTTTCTATTTTAATCGAAATTATATTTTCGTTTGTTTTTCTTCTTTTTTTTTTTTTTTTTGCCTTTCAACTTAAAAATATCAACTTACGCGTATTTCACCCATCAAAGTACAAAGCTATCATCACACAACGGGTGTTTTACTATACAGAGAACAAGTGGTTTTGTCATCCCTTTTATGTTTAAATATATAAAATATATGTTATATGTATATACTTTAATAGAAATAGAAAAACCGTTTAAGGTTAAAATGTTTCCCCCTTTATTATAAAAAAAAAAAAAAATTGGCTGTTTTTTTTTTGTAAATATAATTCAAATGTTTTTTTTTGTATTTATGACGGAAAAAAGCATCGAAAGAATGTGTTATGGTACATTTGTACCCCCTACAGATTAATTATTATTATGTTATACCCAGAAAATACAGTTTCCCGGTACATAATGTTATGTTTCTTTTGAAAAAAAAAAAATATATATAAAAACACTTGTTTTTCTTTCTTTTTTTTTTTTTTTGTTCAGGAATTATATATAAATCATAGGAGGTTAAACAATTGGGAAAAAAAAGGACTGAGTATTGGTACTTGAGAGAAGTTTTTCTTTCATATACATATATTACTCCAATTGTCCTATAAAATATTTTGTTGGACACACTTATTTGTTGTTTTTTTTAATACACTTCATTTTCATTATAGTTAATATTATAGTATAGTACATACCAACAAGATAACCATAAGTTGAACGCCCCGTTTTTTATTTTATTTAGCAAATTTTTATATTTATATATATATATATATATATTTTTTCTATATTTACTTGTACTATACTATATACGTGTACACTTTGGTACATTAATTTCAAATTAGTTTTGCATCACATGGTACATGATGCGGAAACACGACCGAAAAGAATTTTTTTTTTTACCATAAAAAATGCAAAGGCAGCAAGCATACTTTTATGTTTATGAGTGCTACTAGCTAATAAAAATTTACATGATTTTTTTTTTTTTATGTCATGGATTTTATATTGTTAAGTTAGAAAAATACATAAATATTTCTTCTAATCGTTACCCGATTTAAAACAAAAATTTATACCAAATGGCATTTAATATTATAGCTAAACCACAGATCGGGCTTCTTAAATAAAGATAATCGTAATAAAAAAAAACTATGTTTTTAATGTTACTATGAAAAGAAAAGAAAAACTAAAATTTGAAATAAATACTAAAACTATTGAAAAAAATATTAACATAAATACTAAATATATATATATATATATATTTCATATCCTTTTTGAAAATAGACTTTCTAAAATAACCCGCAAAGGCATAGCCCGAATCCAAGGTGTGTACACAGGACACTGGCGAATTCGAACATATTTTTTACTTATAGTCAAATTATCAGAAAATTTTCCCTTAACTATGAAAATGTTTAACAGGGCATGGACAGCCTTTGAACTCTATCAAGATATTGGAAAAACCTTTTTGGCGCACCAACCGAAATACGAGAGTTACATTCAACCCGAGGACGAATATAACAAGATCTGAAGATATAAAATATCTCTTATTTGTCAACACAAAACCTAGGCATTTGGCATTCTTTGCAATGGAAAATATCTGGTTATTCTAAGTTTTGCTAATTGACAGCATCATCATATTCCTGAAATAATTTTGCTACTTATTTCAGGAATATGATTATGCTGTCATTTAGCAAAACTATGAATTTCTTTAGAAATTGTGTAAGGAGGTCATTTATAACAACTAGAAATTACATAGGCGTCAGAGCAGAGCCTTGAGGGACACCAGCATTTGTGTCGAAGACGTTGGAGAGAATCGATCAAAACAACCTGTAATGAACGATTCGAGAAAAAGCTTTCAATTCACGTATTGAAAGTATCTCCAAAACAGATCTAACAGGCCTAAATCCTACTGGTTATCACTTATAACTCATTGCATTTCTAAAATGCTGATTGATGATGGTTTCCATTACTTTTGAAAGTACCGACGTCAAGACTATAATTAGTCGGGTTGCAAAAGTCAACCTATAGAGAAAGGGAGATTCCTGAAGAGTATGGAAGATAGAAAATCTTATTTAATTTTCTGGATTGCATAATTTTTGAAAACTATTGGGTGCAATTCCATCAGATCTAGAAGCTAATTGGAGCCTCCTGACTGGCGTCACAGTCAGAAATTCGCCATTTCAACCCACCAACCAATCATCCATTTTGCACAAACAAATTATTCAATTTATAGTACACATATTGTAATTATTTTCCAAATTGGTTACAATTTATAAAATAAACAAAATGTTCACCATATATTTAAAGGAAATAAAATCACTGATTCCTTAATTTTTAAGGAAACAAAATCAATAATTCTTTAATTATCTATTACATTAGTTTTTATTGATGAAAAAATCTCCCTCAATCTAGTTTTTTTTTTTAAATTTACTCCTCAAACTTTTCTGTGAATTTAGCTTTTTTTTTTGTTAAAACTTCATAAGACCATACGTTAATAAGATTTTGAAAGCTTGACAGCAAAATTTATTTGAAACTAAAAAAAATATTTTTTAGTTTGTAATATTCAGACAAAAAACTCAAATTAAGTCCGTTAAATCTTTTACGTGTGACTGTCATGGAACTCTGAAAGTATTAATGTAAAGTCGCCATCAGAGTAAAATGCACATACATAAAATAAAAAATTTAGTAATAATTTAATTTTAAAATTTGGTGTGAAATAAAAATAACTTGACGATGTCGAGTAATACACCTAAGTTCTAGATCCTTTGAAATAACTTAATATATTATACGGTGAGGTTTAAACAGAACTTTAACCAGTTTAGTGAATGTTGCGTGAGCTGTAAATATTATCCGAAAGAATCAGTCAACGGTTAACTATTATTAAGAAAATCAATCTTTCTATAATAAATATTCAAGTACGAAGCACTAAACGCAGTAATTAACATTTTAATGTTGGAGGACGTAAAAATACTTTTTTTGTATGTATATTAGTTGTTTTCGAGTAACGTAAATATATGTTTTTTTTTGTATATTATTGGTTGTTGTCTGCACAACAAAATTGTTGTGGGACAACAAATAACCTTAGTCAAAGTGCTATTAGAAATATAGAAAAAACTACCGAATTTTTATTTTATCTTCCTTTCTCTATATACTTTCATACTTTGCCAATGAAAATAGATACTTCTGTATTTTAGATACTTCTGTATTTTCATTGGCAAACAAATGAAGGTAAAAAAAAAAAATTTTTATATATTTGTTATAATACCTTGACTTTGGGCAAGATATTTATACAAAAATAAAAGAAGAATGGTTAAGAATATCATTTTTAATATCGTATTTCATACCGCAATTGAATTCATTACTAAGAAAGGAAAACTCTGTGAAAAAACTAGGAAAAATGCCGTAAAAAGATTGGTTAAAGTAACAACTATTATTAGAATCTCTCTGAAACTTTATTCAATATTTAAAATTAATGTAAAATTGTAAAATCTTTTTAAATTTAGCCCAACATTTTTATTGAAACCAATATTTTATAAATTAATATAATTACTTTACTTTAAATTATTTTTGTTTTAAATTTATAATAAAAATTGCATTATGTTTCAGTATTTATATATATATATATATATATATATATATATATATATATATATGTAGTATGTTCAAATAAATGTATTAAAGAATATGAATTCTGTATTTGACTTGTAGGTCAATTTGTTCCATGAAATTAACTTTTAGAAGTAATTTTTATTTTCCACTTCACAAAACAATTTCTGTGTGGATGAGGGAGGGTTGAATTTATTTTACTCTTTAAATATGAAAAATAAATTTATATGAAATTCTACATTTTGGTAATTCTACATTTCGAAAAATCATTTTACCCGCTTAGAATGTTAATTTTTTATTAAACCATGATGCAAAAAATCATTTTGAGAAATAAAAAAAAATAATATCCTTATAACCAAATGCTAGACCAAATAACGTAGGCTTGAATGATAATTAATTATATTCTTTTGGAACATTACCGTTATTGGCCACCTCATTTGTACAGTTATTTCATACCTGAAAATTACATTATTTTTCATTTCGTACGTCAAGTACCTCCTGATTTTTTAACTTAAACTCTTTGATAAGAGAATGAAATTTGCGTTGGGAAAATTATGCTGTACTAGATTCTAGAACAGCAAGGGCAGTTAAAAACATCTGCGCAAAAATTTTGGACCTATGTCTTGTCGAAGTAGGTCTTTGGAAATGTACATTTTAAATGTACTTTTCATGTCAAATTATATCAATAATTATGTTTAATAGTTTTGCAAAATTGATGTACATTTAAATGTGTACACCACAGGCTAATCGGTTAAGGACTATATATTTTTGAAAGTAAACCGTAATGACAAGGTAAAAAATGTTCTATCGGAAAATTGTAGTTAAATTAACGTTGCACTCAAATAATGCAAAAGCAAAATATTATAAACATCAAAATGGCATATTCTGAACAAAAATGAATCAAAATATATTTATAGAGTCCCGATAATATTGTACAGAAAAATTACGCATACAAATACGTTGTTAATGATGTAAATGAGTTAATATATTTTATCTGTAAACAAATTTATATTAATGAAAATTATATATTTTAAAATAAAAATATGAATTAGCAACAAAATGTATATATCTTAGGTAAAATGATTTTCGGTTAGCATAAAAACAAATTATACATATATGTATATACGTATAGCACATGAACTAATCACCTGGACCCCTATAGTGACCTTCGTACTCAGCTGGAAATTTATATATTTTTAAAGAAAAGGCAAAGCTGAATCAAAGTATAGAAAAAATATTAATACAGACATGAAAATACTAATAATAATATTAAAGAAAAAAGAGGTAATCATAGAAATTCATTAAATTTGTAATATGAAAAATATAAATGTATTCTACATTGATAATTGGTAAATTTTATAATTACCTTTTTGAGAAACAAAAAAAAAAAGGTACAGTATAGAATGGCGCAAAATAACAGCAAGGACCAAAAAAAAAAAATAAGTTAACTTTAACGCGTGTACATACCTCAAAAAATCTTATTGTTATATACTGTAGTCATAAAATATAATTTATTAATAATTTAATCCAATGCAGTCCGTACCGATACTGATACTCTTTTCTATAAATACCCAAAAAAAAAAGGTAAAAACTATATAAAAAGGATACTTATAGATACAAATATCTTTTTGTTTTTATAAATCGGTTTGCAACTTTAATTTTTAAGAACATTATAATATGACAAAACAATTGATAAGCTCTTTAAAAAAAAAAAAGAACAGATTTAAGATCTGTTCTTTTTTTTTTTTTTGTAAACCGCACATTTTTGTAATCTGGTTTTTAAAAATTATATATATTCAACATAAAAATGTTCAACATAAAAAAAAATATTTTGAGTATATATAGATACTATATGAATAATTATTAAAGTCTGCTGCTGCCAACTTTGACTGACATTTGTTAATACTTTCCGAAGAGTGAAAATAAAAGTTTAAAAAACAACCTTTATTCCCATATAAATAATAAATTCTTTCAACACTGAAAAAATATTATTTAAATAGTTTTTGGCTTATAGACTTTTTTTTTTGGTAGATATTGTATTATTATTATTATTATTATTATTATGTGAAAGATACAAGGCATAAAGAATTTAAAGGTCTGTTTTTATATTTTATTTTGAGTGAAGATAGAAATTATTCATAAAATAAAAAACAAGCGTTAAGAAAAAAATATTAAGATTAACGAAATATATTTTAATACCTAACACATATATTATATTTGCTACTCTTTAGTTTACATATTTTTTTGTTATTTTGTATATAAATTTGAAAAATTTATGTTAAAAGATAATCGGAGGTACAGTATTAATTATTAAATAGTTTACAAGTGAATATTTTTTTTTTTAGTTTTTTCAATATTTTAACACTTTTGGAAATTTTTAAAATGTTATTAATCCAAAAAGGATCAAATATGATTTAAAAATATTTGAAAATATTATGCTTTTTTTTCGTATTCAAATTAATCCACTAAAATTTTTTAATTTGTATTATTTTAGATTTCGAAAACTAATATAATTAGATAAAGTTTTAAATTGGAATTGGATTTAATATTAAATTTTTCTATTTTTGGATTTAATTTAATCAGTTGTCATAAGTTGTTTAAGAAAATTCTATAATATTACATTGGGTAAGAATAATTGTAAAAATTGTTTAAATATACAAAGTAACAGACATAATATTACATAATATCTTAAGGTTTATAAGATTTTAACCGTTTAACATATAAATATATACGTGAATTTGAAAACTTCTTGCACCAATTTCTCAACAAAATTTCTTAAAAGTTCACCAATTTGACGAGCAAAAAAAGTTTTTATTTACTACATTTTCGACGTCGATATTATCTATCCGAAATGTACCAAGTGATTAACAACTAAACCAATTTTTATAATTACAAATGATTTTCACCTCTTGTGATTATGAAAAGATATCATTAACGGCTACACAATGGATAGGTAACAGACTGAAATATGAACAGGTAGCAATTACACTTGCCTAAACTTGAACAAAAATAAAAAGTCCATAAAAAGTTGTATTACAGATCCAGATGCATACAAAAACTATAAAGATACACGTGTACGTTACTAGTATTAAAAAAAAAATCCAAGTGAATGTTTTTCTCATTTTCTTGCATTTAAATATGAATTAAATTTTCCTTTTTTTTTTTTTTTTGGAATATTAAATATATTACAACAAATATTAAGCCCTTAATCGTCGGATATTTGTATATAAATTCCTTTTAGATATTTAAATTTCATGCATTTTATATCTTTTTCGCTCTCATGCTAGTTACAATATCCGCCATTTTATTTCATGATATAAAAAAAATATTATATATATGTATACTGCAAAAAAAATAAAAAATGTGAACATACAATTTTATGGAAAATAATTGATCCCAGAGGTCCATGTTTTCTTGTGTTCATAATGCTTTCTGATCGATGTTTAACGATTTTATGTATAATTTTTATTTACTACTCTTTTATATATGTAATTTTTTTTTTTTTAATTTTTTTATGTATATACAGATTTATTTATGATTAAAAAAAAAAATATAGTGAACATATTATTTCTTTTATTTATATCGTCGTCGTATAGATTTTTGTAAATCTTTAGTAAACAACAAAGATGAAAGTTTGTTAAAAGCATATTTGCGATTATAAGAACAAAAAAAAAAGAAGCAAGAACCAAAAGGAAAATTAATTAATTATTTTAAAGATGCAGAACTGTTAAAATTGTATATTTATATGTATAATATTGTGTTATGTTCTATGCTTACAAATGTTTTTTTTTTTTTTTTAAATTCCCAATTCGATTTCTAATCAACAGAAGTTTATCCGTAAAAAAAAAACTAAGTAAAGTAATAACAAATATTTGGACTTCTGTTAAAGAAATGAAAAAAAAAACGCTATTTAAAAGATATTATACTCGTAGCTTGTTATTATTATAATGAAAATTTTAAAAGCATAACGACCAGATATATAATTAAAAAAACAAAACAAAAAAAATTTACAGATCCAGGAGCGTTAGTAACGAAAATGAAAAATGAAAAGAAAAGTATTTACTGTTTTTTTAAAATTTTTTTTGGATTTTATTAGAATATCTAATAATTTTGTATAATGTTAACAAAGAAAATCCATAAATTCAGATACAATTTAACCCTTTGAAGTCGACAAAAAAAGAAATATACTTTGCTACCGATTTATTGTAAAGTTCACGGTGTTTCGGTAGCATCCTTGAAGGAAATGAAAGAAAAAGTGTCACACATACTCATTTGGGACGATGACGAAGAATTCATTTTTTTCGGATGAAAAAGTCCTTGGAATATAACACAAAGCTCAAAATTACAGAATATGGTCTTTTTCAATTACATTCCACAGTATAAGAAAAATTATATTCCACAGTATAAGAAAAATTCGTGGAAAATTTCGTGGAAAATTTTTCTTATACTGTGGAATATAAAAATTCGTGGAAAATTTTTCTTATACTGTGGAATATAATTGAAAAAGACCATATTCTGTCATTGGTATTTATTGATAAAGGTGTTTTTGAATTAAAAAAGTACATATAATAAAAAAAAAATTTTTTTTAAAACATGCTAAAAACGAAAATTTCTTATACGACGCCGTTAATGTTTTATTTGACAAGTTCTTTTCTAATCCTACAATAAATTCTTTTCTGTCCAATGTGTGTTTTTTTAAAGGCATCGCCAAAAAAAACATGAAATATGACAAAAATACGAATAATAAAAAAAAAATATCGATGTGCCGTAAATAATTTTTTTTTGTGTCCTTACTACAAAATTTTTGATTTTCAAACTTTTGGGCTGATTTTGTTTTGATTTTAATATAAAAGTGTGTCATTTTTATTTCAATAAACTTTTTGAATAATATTAAGATTTTTAATGTTTGTAGGACTTAAAAGGATCGATTTTTTATATTTTTTTCCTTATTGGTTATGAGGAATTTTTGAAAATTTAATTATTCTTCGTACGAAGAATTGTAAGGAGAAACTTACATTTCAAATTACATTAAAATATCTTATAGTTTTTTTTTAAGAATTTTGTATTGATTTCATTAAAATAAAAATTAACTATAAATTAAAAATTTAATTTTAATATTATACCAAATTAATATAATAATTTTTATATACGAAATTAATATGCTACTTATGATTTTTAATGTTGTTATAATAAACACTTTGACATGAAATTTTTAATACATACTACAAACTGAAAATGATTTATAAAATTTAATATGAAAGCGAATAAAATTTATGAAATTATTATTTCAGCTTGATTTAAAAAAACATTAGAAAAAAAAAAACGAAAATATTATTATTCTCCGCAATCAGATCAGAGTGTCAATTTAAAATAAACTCTTAAAGTCCTCTAAAACATTCCGTATCAACCGTAAATATCCCTTAACATTTCATAAAAATCCTTCTAAAGATTAAAAATAGCTTGGTAAAAATTCCTGATAATATTTTACTATATAAAATTCACATATATATATTTTTTAAGGATTCATCATAAAGGTTGCCAATACCAAAAATACGTTATCCTTATTTTATGAAACCCCTCAACATATTTAATACAAAAACCAGACGTACATACAAAGTTTTTGTCATTTGAATAGTTTGTGTACGAATACATATTTATATATCATTTACCGAAAGTAATTTTAGAAAAGGGTGTCATAAAATAAACATAGTAGAATTTTCGAAATTATTGTTTAGACATGATATATTTTCTTAAAAACAGATTAAAACAGAATCTAGATAATATTATATGAAAAAAAAAAACTGATTATTTGCACAATGCAGATATAAACTTTTTATATTATGATAAAAATTTATTTGTAGATTTATAATTATAATATTTGGAATTTCGAATATAATACCATAGTTATTTAGCGAAATAATTGTTATATACACTTTTATAGTTCAGTTGGATTAGTTTGTTTTACAGGAACCTTAAAAATTATCAATTCCAATATAATGTGTCCAAAGAAGTTCTATAATTTAACTAATAATTATTATTCGTACCGTATCATTAATTGTAAAAGACACGTAAATTTCTGGGCGTGAACAGAGCTAATGTGGGCACTGGTTACTATAGAATTAAAAACACCTTCGTAGAATGCGGCCGAGAAACCTTTTACGTATTAAAAACTCTTGATAGTAGATTTTAATACGGGTAATATTAGATTACAATAGATCGCAATGTTTAGAGTACATAGTAACCAACGAACCGCATATTCATAGTGCATAGTTACCAACCAAATCTAATACGACAAATTACTTCCAAACTTTTAAGCAAAATATTAATTAAAACAAATAGAAAAGTTTTAATACCGTATGTGTATTCGGTATTATGCGGACATCTGAACAGTGTGTATCTAAATTATATTTTGTGGTTTCCACAGCAAATTTTTAAGATTTATTTAAGTTTTATTTTTAATAGCAATTCGTATGAATATCGAGTTTTTCTTGTTCACAAAGCTCTTTGACAAAACTTGTTAATCGCGTATTACAAGTTTTGCTAAAGAACTTTGTGAACTAGGAAAATTCGGATTTTGTCTTTATTTGCCAAGTAAACACAAAAATATATCCAGAATATAATAGTCTGTGCTTTACGAGGTTTTACAGAATATAATAATCTGTGCTGTACGAGGATATAATAATTAATTCGATTCTATCTAAGGAGTACTAAATACCAAATTAATTTCCGAGTGAACAAAAAATGCGACTCCAAAATAAATCCCCCTCGAAAACGACGGTAGATTGAAAATTTTATAAAATCGAAAAATTTAATTTAATTTCAAATACTTATTCTTTAAAATTCAAAAATATATTACTTATATAATTTTAAAACTTAACTATTTCCAATAAATTCTTTAATTAAAGCCAAATTTTAGTAATTTTTGATATTGTTTTAAATTAGTTATTTTTAAATAATTAATCATTACTTTAAAATTCAGAGAAATCATGAAATTTTAAAGAAATAGTTAAATCTTTCATTAATATTTCAAAATATTTATAAAAGTTTTATTAGAAAAAAAAGACATGCGCATTTTTTCCCCAAAATAAACAAAAATATTTGGTACTAGAAATTGGAAGCCATTTTATAGTTTTTCTACTTTTTTTTTTAAGTTTTTCTTAACTGGGAACTGGATCTTCCAAAATATCTCCTAGTAAACTTCAGAATAAATTTCACAATAGACTTAAAAGTCATTCGTATTTGGATTGAAAAGTTTTTTTAGATTGTTTTCTAATTAACTTTTTGTATACCGTATTTTAATTTCATAAATTTTGAGAATTAATATACATATACGTAATTCTGAAAATTAGTTTGTGCTATTACAATTTTTCATAATATTACAACCAGCAATTTTAAGGACGAAAGTTGTATGACTATAAAAAAGAAATGGAACCTACTTTTTCCAATAGACATATTAGAATTTGCAATAATAATTTATAGATATATCACTCGTTTAATGGATTTTTAAATAATGCACTAAATAATAATTAGTTTTATAAAATTGATAATATTTAGAAATGTCAAAAATGATTTTAAATTTTAAGTATTTTATTTTTAAAATCAGATGATCCGAATTTATTATAATATCTTAATTTAATATCTTTGTAAACTACGGAAGTGAGAAAGCTAAAACAAAATTCAAATATATAAATAAATAAGACATATAATACTTGTATGTTAATTCTAAAAATTGGGGAAATCTTGTCTTGCTGATAAAGTCACTAAAAAGCAGTAAAAAGTAACAAATTTAAACAAAAATGATTAAATTTATCTTAGTCCATTTCAAATTATAAAAAATAACATAATATTTATAATACATTTCCGTAATAATTATGTTAAAAAAAATGGTAGTAATAAAAGCCACGAAAGTTTACATACAAGTACGAAAATTTCTGAAGTCATCTCACGAATATTCAATTGGGTTAAGGTCGATACTCTAAGATGGTGAATGAAGTTGTGTTCATTACATAACAGCCATTGTTTTACTATTTTCGCTTTGCTTCAGATAGTTGTCCTGCTAAAAGATCCAATTGCTTAAAATGTTCATTTTATTAGCAGATTCTTTAAAATAATTTTTGAATATATTCAAATTATGTATATTAAACGATCCGTCCATAAAAACCAAATTATTTAAAATTTGTTTAGAATAACTCCACACCAGAGGCCGACATATACCTACAAAACATAACACAACAATCACTATGTCTACTATGGACATTATGTTTTTGGAATCTCTGTGTTAGGTTTTTGCGATATTCTTTTTCTGTCTCGAGAATTATACCTCGAGATCTGGGCAAGATCAGATATACAGTATCGACTGGCACATTTCATGTGATTGTGAAGCTGTAGTTTAAAACACATTACGGCGGTGCGGTTAAATCTTCTTAGAATGCAAATATATCATTTTCTGCTCTCTTAACGTTATACTTTATTAAAAATCCCTTAACCTTATACTTTATTAAAAGGTCATTGATATATTTCATTAATTAAGGCCACTCCACTACAATTCTCACTAGCTCCACTAGAGTACGGTCTGCACTGGTTTCTAGGAGAACATTTTTATCCAAGAGATTTTGCAATCTCTTCTAATCTAACAAATTAATCCAATTATTAACAAACAAATCTTCTGTATTGGCTATACATTTACTACACAGGAGTTAAGTGCCACAGAAACAGCGCGTAATATAATTCGTGTTTAGCGAGACTTTGCCCCAATACGAATATATTTGAAGACAATGTCTGAACTAATATTTAATGAAAATACCGAGTTTTGCAAGTTTCATGTGAAAGGTACGCTTAAAAAACTTAAATTAACCCCGAATTCGAATCTTGCAAAGTTGCAAAAACATTTCTCGAGATTTTTAAATTGAGCTTTTATCTACCATTCGTCATGGGCTCAAGATAATTACAAAAGGCGTGTAGCGTAGCCCACCTCATTTGAGCACTGTACGTAAAAGGTAGTTAGGACCAAATAGCTCATGGTTAAATAATTTAACTCCAATACATACTATTTATTAGTTAACAACTAAAACATTTTTTTTATCTATATAATTAAATGTTCAATTAAAGGATATACAAAAAAAAAAATGGATTTATCCAGGAAAATATAAATCGTTTCTATATTAAAACCATCTACTATTTTAGTTAATTTTTCTGTCAAAATTCCTTTACAATAACTTTACTTTAAAGTCACTAAAAGACTTTAAAAACCACATAAAATTATATTAAATTTTTTTTTTTTTTTTTTTGGGTATTTTTCTTTATCACAATTTAAGATCTCTGCTATTGGCCAGTCACTCGATTTTGAAATAGCTTCCCCCTTGTTTGAATAAAAATTCATTTGTTTTTTTTTTTTCTACATACAAATAATCCACAATGTAGATCTACATTAAGCTATAGATATTTATATAAAAAAAAAAGTATATATATAAAAAAAAAAATCTTTTATATGCAAAAAGTGGGTGGATTGGGTATGAGAGAAACATATAAATATAAATATCTATATATATACAAAAATTTTATATGAATGGGGGCCAAAGTAGTACGTGAAGATTATGTATATATTGAATTTGCATGGCGCAAGCGCTTATATTTATGATAAATGTGTATACATGAAAAAGTTTTATAAGATTTTTTTTTTTTTGTGTATCTCGACTATAAGTTAAAGTATATAAAATATAGAAGCATACATAATATACAAAGAACACAAATTCATTTTAGTAAAAAAAACAAAAAAATAATCGAAATTTAAAAAAAAAAAAAAATGTAAAATAATTTAGTATATATTTTTGTTTGTATATTTTATAAATATTGATTTTGAACTTACCACTAAGCGAATGGTGGCCTGGAGCCTTTCCTAAAAGATAATCATCTTTACAAATAAATTTATTGTCATCTAATACATAAAGTTGTTCTCCTGTACTTAATTGCTTTCTACATATACAGCAGGTAAAACAATTTAAATGGAATACTTTATCTCTAGGTTTTCTCACTAGATCTGATGGTGCTATTCCTTGTCCACAACCGCTACATTTTGTTCCATATCGCCTTAAATGCCAAAAGAAAAAAAAATATAAAAATTGATTAAAGTATATCATAAATTTATAATTATTATTCCTATAAGATTTTTGTGCAAATATCCAAAAGATTTGATGTTATTTGAATTGTTATGCATCATGGATTAGATAGACAAAGATAAAAATAAGTTAAAATCATTTTATCACCTAGAAGGAAATGAAAAAGCAGGTGAACTGGCAGGAAAAATGGCATCAAACAATCCGAATAAATTTAATCCCGGATTAAAAAAAAATTTTAATCGAAGTTTCATTCATAAAGTTTCCCATCAAAATAATTTCATTCCACAAAACTTAATATCAATTTTATTTAAAGTTTTTAAAAAGATTCATTTTCAAATCTGAAAATGAATCTTTTTAAAATCTTTAAATAAAATTAATTAATACAAATCTGTTTACATGTGAGCCAACATTAATTATTTAACAAATAAAATGACAGAGTATTAAAATTTTAAAATATTCACTTAATATTATGTGTTTCTTTGGAGGTAAAATAATATATTTTAATTTATGAAATAGAATTATTTTTTAAATTCAGTTTTTGTATCTAAAAAACGTAAATAAGTTGGTTAATGGAAAATTTAAATAACTCATGTTGTATTGATACTGGGCTAACAATATCTGCTCCAGTTCTATAAACAAATTATTTATTTATTTGTAACTGGAAAGCTCATGTATGCGAAAACATATGCACTTTTCTTTAAGGTCAAAACTGGCATTTAGAAATTAACATTTTTTAAAATTTCATAAATATAAAACCGGCATAACAATAACTTTTTCATAATATCTACAAAAAGGCTACTAAAGGTATACTCAAAACATAGCAGCATTTCAAATAACCTTAAGATATAAATAATATTTTAACATATTACCAAGAGTTAAGTGTACAATTCTAAACGTGTATATAGTCTAAATATTAATATTTGTAATTGTAAATAATTCTTGGAATCACATTAAAAAATTAAAATAAAGTACCAAACTGTCTACTTCATTATATTACACTAAATAACTAATTCAGAATGCAACGGTCACATATGTATATATTATGCTATATTTTTTAAATTGAACAGATAGCAATTATTTTGAAAATTAGCGATAATTGATTTATTTTGATTCCTGCTTTCAGTTTTTTTTTTTGGTGGAAATACTTGTTTAATTTATTCTAATTTAGAACTAAAACAAATAATAAAAATATCAATTAGCAAAAAGCACAATAACGATTACCTTAGAAATGTGCAATAGAAGTATAATATGAGGATTTACTTTGAGTTAATTAAATATGCAAGAAAAATGTGAAGAAAACCTTTTTAATTTAATGTTATTATAAGAATATATAATTAAGTCTTGATTTTTCTGTTAATTAGACGAATATAGTAGACAAATAAAAATGTTATCAGATACTACTTGCATGTAATGATTTTTTAGAATGAACAACAAATTGTACAAGTTCACTAGTAATATAACCATTTGATATTATAGTCATGCAGTAAGTTTAAATTTTATTTTGATTAGATTAAAAATCTCGTTTCAATATAAATTAGTCTCTAGAAATGGAATGACTAGAAAATTTTTCGAAATATTTTTTTTTTTTTTGAAGCGAGAAGATGAAATAAAGAGAAATCATTATACAGACATAATTTGATTACCAAAAGTACTGTAAACTATTATCTACAGTGAAATAATATCAAAGAAATATTGCTGATTTTTAAACTAATATGCAAATAGCTTTGATTTGGTTAAAATCTGGATCTATTTTAATTTCTAATTGGGTTACAAAATTTTATTTATTATAGTATAAATGTCCAGCAGTATTGAAATATATATATATATATAAGAAACTTACCTAAAAAAGTCATTTCTACAATATAGTTTGGCTTCTCTGCTAAAACATTTATCCGTTAAAGGCTGCAAACACTCACAGCATCGCACACATGACGCATGCCATCCTCTTTCGAGAACATTTAACAAAAATTTATCTAAAATAGGTTTATTGCATCCGGCACATGGATCCCCTAGTCCCACTGAAGGTTCACCACGCCCTGTAAACAAGTTTTTTTTTTAACTAAGTGATCTTCTTAGATTCAAATATTATATATAATGAATTACTTAAAGCTAGTAAATTGAATATTAATTATGTATGATATATTTGAAATTTATGTTGATATTTTTTTTGAACAAGTATAGTTCTGAGGTCTAGATCGGAATATTACACTAATGTCAAACTAAATATTACACTAATGTCGAAGATAGTTTTTGATATTTCTATTGTGGACAGGATTATGAATTTTTTGTTAAATGTTAAAATGAAAGTGCAAAACCGAGTTATTAATATGGCTTAGATCGTGTTTCGCATGCCGTTGACCTTATTTTGATATTGTTCATTTTAAAATAACCTGAAATTAAAATCAATTGGGTACAAATTAAGAAAACCCGTAAGCAACCAATTCGACAATAAATTTTCGGAAATATACTGAGATATTAATATAGCAGTCGAGTAGTAATAAAACTATGTAAATAGAATAGTTTACCGAGATATAATCGTTTACCATATGTAATCCTCGGTGACAGTTAGATTTATCGTTATCTTACCAAATGGTCGGTAGTACTATTTAGGAAGGTCATTATACAAAATTTGAATTTTCGTGATTCATACAATACTAAGTAAGCGTTGAGAAACATTATGTTTAAAATGGTTAATTTTAAACATGATGTCCTTTTGTCTATTAGTCTGTCTATGGATGTCTGCAGAGGAAAATCATAAAATTGAATTTTCGCAAATTCTAAATGTGGAGCTTCGAATATATCTCAATTTTTTTAACTTTTGGTATAGATTTATAAATGGGTATTAATAGAGTTTAATTATGTCACTTTTATGTATTTTACAAATAAATATTTCAAAACAGAGAATTGCAAAACATCAAAATATTTCAAAAGTAATATTTCACTAATAATTTCTCTGTTCGATAATATATTGTTTTAATATAGTCGGTTTCGCGTGGGCAATATCAGATTTCAGACTGTAAGACTTAAAATTGCAAATATAATAACTAAACTTTTATAAAACGTAACTAAAAGAGCTGGTTTTTCAATGGTTTTCGAAACATAAAGAAATGAACTAATATGTCTGTTTTAGCAGAATATAGAAGAATCTAAGCAAATTGATTTAGAAATTAATATTTGGAAAATTATGTATGTGGCGAATCCGTCTACTATACAGGAAACTTGGTTAATAAATCCGTGCCTCTGATGTAGGTGATTAAAAGTTCTCTACAAACATTAATAAATTGTATTTTTCCAAATTTAGCAAAATAAAAAAAATGTGTATGTTTTATTTTAATTTAGCTTGAATATCCTTGTATACTTCACTTCTAAAACCATAAAAATGCTTAGACCCTATAACAAAATTTACATTTAAAAATTATTTTATTTTGGCAAAAAATAAAAAATAAAATGTATATATTTTGTGAAAGGTATGGGAATATACAAAACTATATTTACCCTAAGGCTAGGTAAGGTTCAAGTTAATTTGATAAAGTATAACCAGTAATGGTTAATCAGAAGAACTTAACTAAACACAAACCATACACGTTTTAAATGTATGCGTAGTAAATATATTATAAAGTAGTATTAAAAAAATACAAGTTTTGTGTTTTGAAGATATTTTTATGTATCACTCTGTTTATATACACCAGACACACCCTATCCTCAGGTAAAAATACACTGTTATTAAACGGTTGCACTTTTTATGTTACAACAGCTACTATTAATAGGGTGCAAATACAGCAATTATAAATTTTAAATTTGTACGTTTATGTTAAATTTTATATGATACAGATTTTTTTTTTTTTTGTAAATTGATTTAATTAGTAATATTTTAAATATATATAAATTATAAATTAATGTTTCATTTAATTACTGTAGCTTTTATTACCAACAAAAATATAAAATTTTATTTGATTTGGAAATAGTATACAGAAATGGAATTAACTATTTATTCAAATTGGCATATAAAATGACTACAATTAATGATTATATTTTAATAAAATTATATTTGTCGTTTAGTCGAAAATGAACATCAGTAACATAGTATTGAACTCAATTGAAAATATAGTAGTGAACTGTTTTCAAGTTCTGAAAAGAGCTCGTAAGTCAATAAAATCGTTGGTGCCAGGGTAAATAAAATCGTGGGTGCCATAGGCAGCGAATATAATTTGAATAAGTTTGCAAGATAAGTTTTGAAAATAACTTTCAACTATTTATAGTGCGATTGAAATAGGCTATAAACACGGCAAAGAGTTTATTGCTTCCGTATCTAAGGAAATTATACTCGAAATCTTAAACTTTAAGATAAATTAATTATGTCTTTTAACCGATTTTCTTACTGGACACTGTCGTTTAAATTAATATTCTTAAAAAATAGACAGTTTCGTCAATGCTACGTAGCTGCAGACTAGGTAAGGATAATCGGTAAATGTAAAGGTCTAGTACAAAACAGATTACCACAGTTCAGTCAAATGTTTTTAAAACCAAATATGTTATTCACGTAATTACACCTTAGATTTTTAATCTAATCAGTATTTGTATATTATTTAAAATTATCAGCTTAAATTAAAATTAAGTAATAAATAATTTTAACATAATTTTCTTACAAAAAATCAGATATAAAAATAGTTATGCTTTTTTGACATTATTTTGAATATAAAATAAAAATGTGTGCGAATTTTTTGATGTAAAATTATATAGTTTTGCGTACCGTTAATAATATTTAGTAAAATTTTAAATTTAGTGAATACTAACAGATATATTATATAAATTATTTATATTGACAGTTTCTTACGTAAGGTTAAACATTACTAATTATACCACCAGTTTAGATTATAGCCATAACCACCAGGTCGAGCAAATTTTAAATAACAAAAAATCCTCTCCAAATTAATATCCGGAAATATATGTTCAATATAAAACTGTTTAAAATTAAATTTATAATTTTTTTTTTTATGATTCTAATATATTTTTTTTATATAAGTTAACAGAATTCTGCAAAAAAAACTATAAGCTTGAATCACCTTTTCAATGAATTTACTATAAACTTTTAAACACCTTTTTTTATTGTAAATGAAAGTTTATTTTTTTGAAAACCAAATTATTAAAAAAAAAATGTTTTTTTTTAAATTGCTTAGTTACTATGTTGTTCTTACAACATCACATTTCTAGCCTGAACTTTTGTAACTTTTAATGCTTTTGATATCTAAGAATTGTATTTTTCAACAAAAACTTCGTGACGGTAATACAAAAAATAAACTATTGACGGTCGAAAACTAAGAAATTATTTATAACAAAATTAACATGAGTAAATCAACAAATTTCAATATAAAAATATATTTTTAAGTTAATTTTTCCCAACAAAATATAATTTTATTAAAAGTTTATTTTGGAATGTACTTATTTTGATTATACACTTAAAATTCACAGTTTGCAAAGACTATAGAACTAATTCTTTATAGCTATTACCGATATTTCTATGAAGGATTTTGTTATTTAAATGTTGACTATCATAATACCACTATTTATAGCATTTTACCAACTTACTGATTATAAAAAACAATTACGTAAATGCATACAGCAAACATTGGGCTTTAAAAACCATAATATTTATATTTTATTGACAGCAAAACTGACATTTTGTCTTAACAATCATTCATAATCAAATCAATTATGGAACTGACTTCTAATCCTAAAAGACCTGGCCACTAAAAACATAGTCACACTAATGACCGGACAAATAGGTATCTTCACATAGAAAATCAGTATGAAAGTCCTCTTACTAAACAAAATTTGGAAATGTTATATTAATGAGTACGGCTGAAATATCTAGAAATAAATAGCCAACAATCAAATCTAATAAACACGGGAATGCCACCAGTAGTTGTAGTTGAAAAGTATTGTAGTAAACAATACCAGCAGCAGAATATATAGCGAGTATAACGAATCGGAATTCCATATTTTGTGTAAATGAGAAGATTTAGTTCAAAACAGATTACGACGTTTCCGTAAATAATGTTCGTCGATGAGCTTTAATTAATAACCGACACGATACTATATCAATTACTGACCGTTTTGATTTTTTTTGTCCAACCTGTTTTATAATATACTCGTACACCAATTATTCAAATTTATTTAAAATTAACGAAAAGTTAATTAATTACTATTCAAGTCGAATCTTTAAAATATAAAAAAAAGGATAATTTCCTTTTATTCCCATTTACGAGGTATGCTATAGCTTGATAAACATAAAACATCATAAATTATTAATTCATTCATAAAGTTATCGTCATTTATTACCTAAGTAAAGTTTACGCTAATTTTTTTTTTAAAAAAATTAATGTAATTCAATTTGAAAATTTTAAATTTTTTTACTTGATTTGAAAATCCATGTTGAATTTGAGAGTTTTATGTTAATTTACATAATATACGATAAGTATTCAAAGTATTTTTAACTAATAAATGTATGAACAATAGCATAGTTAAGTTGTTCTTATAAGTTAATTAAATAAACTTATAGAGAACAACTTAACAATGCACTTGGTACCATACAAAAAATTGTATAAATTTTAATAAAATTATTATGACTAAACAACATTCATATTATTTGTGAACTTGAATTTTCTGTGTAACGTAATAATGAGTTTGGAATGAACAACACTGCTTTAAAACAATTGCATTTGGAAACAATGATGAAAGGAATTTAAATAGTACTCTGTTACTAATATTAAGTAAGAAACTTAATTCCGAAATTTTTTAATGTTCATAATTGATTTATGTATTTCTAAATTTAGCTAATCACTTTTAAATTTTAGTTTGCACAAATAATTAACTGAAGTATTTTAGTTACTTAAATGATTTGGGTTCTGGCAAAACAAAGAATTAAAATATAGATTTTAAAATTTAGATCATAAAATCACCGCGAATACAACAGAATACAACTTCAAGATATAGAAAAACTGCATTACATCATTTCAAATTTAGACTTATTTTATTTATTACTTCTAATATTCTAAAGTTTTTATAACTTTTCATTAGTTGAGTTAAAAATTGCAATAAATTTAATATTTTAATACACCGTCAAAATAATCTTTATTATAAAACAATCAGTTACAATAGTGCTCTTCACGACTCTGATTATTTGAAATTTAAAATTTTTTACGGTAGTGACGTGAAATCTAATTTTTTTAATATTTTCATATTTTTCATAAATTTATTTAATAAAAATTCAATTCAATTTTTAAATAATTTCGGTGTAATTTTTGTCAAATTTCAAAATAGCAAAATATCAAAATAAAAACTTCGAGTATGTATTTTTTTATATCTGTCAATTTGACAAAAGTTCTCTTGTCAAATCTGTCAATTTGACAAGAGTATGTATTTTTTTATATCTGTCAATTTGACAAAAAAATCACAAAAAAAAAAATTGAAGTTGTGAAGAGCACTTATATTAGAAAAATATTACAATAAATATTTTAAAAAAATCAATATTAAATTGATTAATAAAAAAAAATTTATCGCTGTCATCAATTATTTTGTACAAAAAAAAATTCTATTAATATTTAAAATATAACTTAATAAGCTTGAGCTAAATTATTAATAATTTTAATTCGGTATCAAATTAATATATAGACCTATAAAAAAAAACCACTAAAATAAATGAGTTACAAATTAACTTGTTTATAAATTTCGGTGCCGCATCAGTGACAAAATTTTAACGGTTTAAATTATAATCATATCAAAAACCCGAATAATTTTACTAATTAACAAGATATCAGGTAGAACCGTAGAAGTTCATTATCTCGGTTGTTTTCTTAATTCGAACTTTCGGTTTTTTGTGTGTGATAATTTTTGAATTATTGTAATAGATCTGTTAAGCACATACTGTGCACTTCTTTTTTTTTTTGTGGAATTATAAAGAAAATAGAAATAAAATGGATTTAAAAAAAAATATATTAAAGAATTTTCATTGAATATTTTGATTTATTAATTAAGCATTAATGGCGCTAAAATAAAATTCAAAATTAATATTAATAAAAATGTTAAATGTCAAATGACAAAAATAATCATAAAACTCTATATTTTTTTATAAAAGTGCATTATTGTAGAAATATGCAATTTCGACTATTCATTTGGTTATGTTAATAACGAAATGAATAAATTTATGGTAGATTAAAAAAAAATTAGAATATTTACAAAATTGTAAAACAATTAATTATGCTTAAAGTATTTTAATTACACTAATCATACAATTATAGGTTATTCTGAATATTTCTCGGCGTTGTAATTATAAAAATAAGTTACTAATAAACGTTAAAGTCTGCAACGGTTATGAAAGTACTTAATTATTAAAGCTCCGTATTATAATTATTAATATAGTTAAATTAACTTTACATTATAATCGCTATTTGATTTTAAATGAATATTTGATTTGCAAAAAATTGGCGGAAAAATATTTTTGGTGGTTCAAAATTGCCAGTGTTATCTTGGCGCCGGGAGACTGCAGGAACTGATAACAGAAACCTTCTATATTCTTAAGAAAATTTCTATACAAGAATTCTTTTGAAAATTTTCAAATAAATTATTTCCAATGAAAAAATATTTAATACTTATTCTGACCACTTTTACTTAAAACTGACGGTATATCAGGTCGGCTTATCAATGAAGGTAATTAAACTTGTATAAGAACAAGAATGTGTCAATATACCACACTAATATCTACCGAGGATTTTAAGATATAGATACGTAACATAAACGATATATCGCCGTATCAATCAATGGGCAGCGACCCAATATATATAATCGCGTATGCGATGTTTAATATGATTTGAAACAAACAAGTCACGATCAGCACATCCGGCAGGACAGACTATTTTTAATTTAAAATTATAGTTAGACGCATTTAAGGATATTTAATTTTAAAAAGTAATAAATCAAAATTTATCTGAACCGCTCTCAAAATCAATTTACTGATTGTAACAATCTGCATAATTTCATTTATTGATATAATTCTCAATGACCTTCGTCATGACGAAGTTTTTCTTATTTAATATTATAAAAATTTGGGTGGCAGTACTTTTACCAAAAAAAAAAAATAATATTTAGTGTCAAGAGACCCAAATTAGGTTGAAAAATTTCTGGTTTAAATAATGTCAAGAAAATTCCCAACTATAATTTTTAATATTAATAATTCCTGTGTCCCTTTTATCCATGACAAAAAATTATTTAATAAAATATGTTTTTGGCTGAAGAGTGTTCCTCTTTTTACCAATATTATGCTGATTATGATGAAGAACTGATCCAAATGCCATTAAATCCTTGGCTGATGGTGTTCGTGTACTTAGGGCGGGAAACCCGTCCCCCAGGTAAGACGCCAATGCGACAGCCCTAGGGGGCGCCTTAGATCCTTCGGTCAGAATTTTGAATATTCAATTAAAACTATTTTTTATTTAAAATTATATAAATACATAAATATAACACTAATAACTGAACTAAATTAAATTTTATGATTTTATTTATTTACACTAAAATATTAAATTAATTTTTTTTTTATTTATTTATTTATGAATAATATATATATAGATATATATATTTTGATTTATGTTTTAAATATATATTTTTTTTATGTAATATGTTTTGTTTTTAAATGTCGCCGCACATACAACATTAAACATAACATAATGCAAACAACAAAAAAAAACTAATTATTAATATTATTATTATTGTTGCACAACGAAAACATTCATTTTATATAAAATAAATGAAATGTTATCTAAATATTTTCAAATTTATTAATATGTATTATAATTTAATCACGGCGAGATACGTTATCCCGAATAAAAAAAAACTCAAAACAACCAAAAAAAAAAAAAACGATATAAAATTACGATTTACGTTCCCAATACAAAAAAAAAAAAAAGAGTGAATATCTTTTTTTGTTTTTTTTTTTTTTTGATTGTTAACCGACAAGTCTCGTACACCAAAGTTAAATAACGACTGGCTTCATATAACAAAAAAAATATATTCTGGGGTTAACATAAAAATATGTATACATTGATTAGAGCAAGAAAACAATTATAATAAATTTTATATTTACTAGTAAATTTTTATAAGTTAGAGTGAAATGGTTATATAAAATTTTATATATTATTTGTTTTTCTCCTGGACCCTGGGCAAAAAGATACAACATAATACATAGAAGAAAAACATAAAAATCATCGTATACTATTTACGATAAAGCAACAACAAAAAAAAAGAAGGTGTTGCTTAGCAACAAGCTATTAGGCTGGGTAAAATATATATAGACCAATCATACAACAAATATAGAGTAAACATCCGCCCCTTTAATTCTACCTATCAAGGTGTGACTCTGTAAAATGACTGCGAAATCTACTGTTGTCGGTTTTTTTTTTTTTTTAGATCTATATAGATAAAAAAAAAAATATACAGAAATTGTATGTAAATCATATTTCATTATAATTTTTTTTTTTTTTGCTGTCTGATGCTTCTGTTTAAGTTGCATCATAAAAAAAAGGGAGGTAAAAGGTGCATTGTACAATACAAGGTTCATATTTCTGGATAGTACATATTTGAATTAATATATACATAAAATGTATATAGATATATTCAGTATATACATATTTATTATGGTTTTTTTATTTGATGATTTGTTGTATAAATTTTGTTGAATTTTAAAGCTGTTGAAATTTATAAAATAAAAAAATATGATATCAACAATTATTTTTATTTACCCAAAAAAAAAAAAACAGTATCTGTCATAAATTATATTGACTAATATAAATAAATAAAGAAATTATATAAATTAGGTAAATGGATCAAATAAAAACTATATATGGTATGGCAATAAAAAGGATTTCTTTGCCATTCCATATATACATATTTTTTATTTAAAAGGATTTATGGTTTTGCAATTTATAAATTGTAAACTTAAACAACATTTTCAAAATTTCACAGGAAATTGATATTTCAGAAACTTTGTGCAAATTGGCAACTTGCTCTAACTAAATTTTCTTACGCCCACTGTTTATCGCCTGGTGACGATGGATTTAAAAAAATGGCGAAGTTTCGCTACATAAAAATAGAGATGAAACTAATGGTTACACAATCCATTAGTAATTAATTTCATGTACTGATTTGTATGTACTTTTTTCCCTCTTGTTCACCCTATTGTGGAGCATAGGGCTCCTAGTACCGAGTTATCTGCACTTGAAGTAATAACATTTTGTATTGCAATTTGGACCTACTAATTTTATATGAATTCCGAACCATAAATTTCTTTATATTGAAGAAACTTTTAATTGCAACAAGCTAATGGCTTTATTAGTGAGACATTTGTTGTTAGCAAATGACCTGGACTATTAGCATTTTTACGCAGTCTTAAAATACATTTTATTGTAATTTTATTACTGGTACTCATTTAAAGCTGCGTAAACTTAGACCAACATCTATGTCTCGGACGGGAGTTGAACCCAGTACCTAATGCACCACAGCTTAGCAGACTACCACTTAAGCCACCGCCGGGCTTCATTTGTATGTATACGAAGCCCCAATTTGTCGGATTTGTTTTGATACAGTTGGTTAAAATGCATGATGCCTTTCAGCGATCTGTCATATGGCTAAACAAGATTTTCTTCTAATTTGATCTGAAGAATATATATCAAAATTAATCAATTTTTTATTAAGATTACTGAATGTCTAACAGAGCTGTAGTATTCATTGCCAAGGCTAAGGCTACGTTTTCTTGAACCTATGTTCTGCTGGATTAGTCACAAATTGTATCTATTCCAAAAAATGTTTGAGATATTCCTCTAATTTGTTACTTGTTGATATTTATAAAGTATTTTTATCAGTACACTATATGAAGTATAGCCATAGGCATCTTTCTTTTATTATTATTCAATAACAACTGATGATACAACTGTGTCATTTAGTCCATTTTAACTATATCAAGGGCATAAGCTACAGGGTAAAACCTTATCAAGGTTAAGACTTATTGATAAGAACTACAGGTAAAACATCATATAATTTCCGGTAGCTCTATTTAATTCTTAATTTTGTTTGAGCATTGTTTGTACCATACTGTTAACAAGTGAAAATGTCTTCTAACTTTTTATTTAATTGTGATAGAAGTATGAAAATTGGACCCAAACATGAAATTTTAATCAAAGGATTAGTTTATTATAAAAAGTAGTATTTAGAAAGTTTATGTGTTAATACATTTACGCGGATATTTTTCGACATATATTACAAAAATTTATGTAAATACGTTTTTCCATACAATATTAATGGATTTACATATATATACTGTATATATGAATAAAAGTAGCAGCTGAACATAAATACAATATTGTGGTTCTTAAGTTATTATTTTCCACAGAATTATTCGTGGATCTTATCAATTTATATGCTACAGAAAAATCAATGATGATGTACTCCACTATAACCCATAATAAGAAAAATAAGTGGTGGTATAAAAAGTTGGCGCAGATATAAAATACACAAAAAAAAGTGTATGTAATCAACATGGCAGAAACTATATTTAGATACAGTTTTATATTAATATTATGTATACTGCTTCCATATTTATTAAATACATATATGTAAGTATATATATTTTTTGTATTTTCTATTTTTCCGAGTTAAAAGAAAAGTTAACAAAAACTTTAATTTTGTCACTTTTCAAGGGTAATATTAGGTATAAATTACAGACTAATAATAATATAAAAATAATAAAGTTAGAATGTATCCTAAGCAAATTTACAACAGAATTGTAAATACAATATTTTTTATTAAGAAAATATACTAACTGTCGGTTTGTAAGGTAAATTATTTGATTATTTTCTAAAATATTGGGTCCAGCATTACACAAAAAAAACTGAAAGGTAATTGTAATATTTTTCAGCTATATATCTTTCAGAATGATACTTGAGGGGTAAATAATTTATTAATTGTAGATTTAATTGTTAAATCTTTAATTGTAGAGCTAATTAAGCCACATACGGATATTTGACACAATAATAACAATTTATTTTCAAATTCAAACAATATACTTGGTATACTGAAATCGAATATAGTCAGTACTGCTGCTCTATTTAAATAATTTATGAACTATAGCATTTTAAAACTAGATTTTTGGACTAATTGGTACGACTATACAGGGAATAAAGAAACAACGGAATCAAATAAACACTGGAATACTTTCATTGGCTGTAAATACCCCAAAGAGTTTATTCCTTCCATATCTAAGAAAGTATCACTCAAAATCTTAAACTTTGAGATAAATTAATATGTCTTTTAACCGGCTTCCTCGCTGTTGTAATCACGGTCACTATAGCTATAATTAATTATTGGAAGCGGTGGTCTCTGAGACAAAACTTTAGCCTAATCCTATTTTATAATTTAATTTAGATTCGTTTGTATCAAAATGGTTCTTAGCTAAGCATCTCCATCTAGGTCTATTGATAGCTATTTGTTTCGGACTAAGAAATTAGGCTTCCTAAATCTAAATATCTAATATTTTACTAGTTAATCGAATTTTCAAATACGGACTATTTTTATACATATTTATTACGTTCACTTTTTAAATTTCCTCAATTGGTTACAGGATAAAATTAATAATTTCAAATGAAACAAAAATGGATTTTAAGCACGAGTTACCAATAATGAATATTTAAAATTAAATTTTATTTATCTTAAATCTTAAATTATATTATTTTATAATGTAATATATATGTATATACAGCTTTCAATGAGTGCCAATAATAAAATTACAATAAAATGTTATTTAAGATTGGGAAAAATCCTAGCGATTGAAACCACTTGCTAAGAACAAGTGTGTCACTAATTAAGCCTATTTCCAATTAGAGTTTCTTCATTATAAAGAAATGTATGGTTTGAAAACCATATACAATTAGTAGAATTTTACCTTTTACGGGAGGCCTAGGGTTTTCACGAGCTGCAGCACAGATAATGTCAAAGAAATTCAGTGTAAATTCCAATATCATATTTCGTCGTTGTTTTTATAAACTGCAGCAGCATAAATGCTCTTATTTTATCCCAGTATTTCCTCATAATATTTTCACATTACTTTCCGCTTGTTTATAATAGAATTTTTTTTTTCCAATTATATACTATTTTTCAATTAGCGTATATATAAATTAATCATATGTGGAAATCCCTCAAATAAAAATTAAAATTACTTAAAACTATATTATTATTTGTTTTCTTTTTTAAAAGACTTCTTCTATAAACGAGTTTTTAAAAAATTTAAGTTTTCAAAAAGTTCCTGTTTCACATTCTCCTACGCACTTTTACCTGGTATATCTTTTTTTTGATAAGATCTGACTGACGATATTATTATTTCAGAAAAAAAAAATTGATCCAAAACGACAATTTTATAAGATTTATTATACAGTTCTCTTCCCAAAAAAAAAAAAAAATTATCAGTTCTAAAATCTATTTTGAATAGAAATGAATAGAAACAGAGCAATAATAGCTTATGAATAGCTTCTATAATAGTATAGTATAGATATAGATAATAATCAAAAATCGTTTTGGTCTCAATGTTAATGCATAATTTTTATATTTATAATATTACATTTCAGATTTCAGATGTCAGTTTTTTTTACCATTGTTATTATTAAAATTTGCCATATTGACTTCGAAGATCATTTTTAGAAGTCATTTTAAAAAAAATTCTGTAATGTACTGAAAAAGCTACATATTGTTCTACAAATTTTAAATTTATAAACAGCGAACAGACCAATCAGAATAAATACAATTTATTTACTGCAAAGGTATTTCGAGATTATAGTTGACCCATGTAATATTGCATAATTCTACAATGATAAATTTTGCAATTTTTGAAAAAATTCTCTATAAAATAATTTTCTCATCATTTCATTAAATGATTTTTAATATTTTTAAATTGATTTTATTTTGGAGCTCACAACGTGGGCCCTTTTTATTTATGATTCAAACCGAATTTATATAAGTTCTTTCAATCTATCTTTTTAAGCAATACTTGCTATCATATATGAGTATGGGAATTTCAACGAGTATGAGAATTTTATTTTAATTTTTTTTTTTCTTCAAAAAGTTGTTTCAACACAAAAGTAACACTTCCTGTTTTATTTATTTAATATTATACGAGTTTCTTAATCATAAAATTGTTTAGCCCACCTACACTTTAATCTAATCATAAACGAAATAATATTTAAAATAAATTAATCAAATGTTTTATAAAATTATATTTGAGGAGGATATGTATTGCAGTGATGATGCTAATATTGGAAAGGATTATCAGTTGGAGTTGTTTAAAATACATATGGGTGATTAAAGATTGGGATTTGCCGAGATTTTTTTATATTTTTCGAGACATACAAAATTTTTTTCTAGTCATATTTTATGTCTCCAGATTCCGCGATTTTCATTTTTATATCTCGAAAGTCTAGAGAATTTTCGAAAATTACAAAACAATGTAAAAATTTATTAGTAATAAATAAAATATTTTATTTAAAAAAATGATCCTAATCCTGATCTTGATCGTGTCAAGGATAAGGGTCTGGACAAGGATCATCATCTGGTTCACCAGAATATTCTTTCAAATTCCCAGTATAGGATGTTCTTTGCGATTCTCAAAGTTCTTACTTAAAGGAAATTTTGGCATCTCAAATTTTGAGTACCTCTTGCGTTGTTAGTTGAAGCGTTGAAGAGATGTCCTGCAGCAGTGCAACGCATTTGGTTGATTCTGTGAATAGATTCTTCGTATAATCGAATTCAAACATCTCTATAAGTCTTCAACTAACAACGCAAGAGATACTCAAACCATAACTTCGAACAGGGTTACACCAGGTAGTGCAATCGTTATGGACCACCGCCCATAACACTAGCTATGCGGAATCATATCGCCACAAAAAAAAATTCTAAAAATTACCAATAATGTTTTAAAAACAAAAACATTTTAAAAATAAAATAAATGAGATTTAAATAAATTATTGTATAAAAATTTTTATATTTTAAATACCCCATAAAACAATCACAATTTTAGTTATTTATATTACTCTGTAATACATGCTCACTATAATACATTTAGATATAAATTTCATCATTTCATCCGCAAGGATATACATGGTAAAAAAAAATTTATGTTTTTTTTTTCAAACAAGCATTATGTTACATAACATGGCATGTAATGGATGAGCACAAATTTGAATGATGTTAACGTGACAAATGACAGCTAATGTCTGTACAAAAAATATTTTTTTTTCCCCGAAATATATTTTCATGTTAATTATCATACCACAAGAAAATACTTTGGATTTTAGGTAGCGTGAAATTCAATTACGCATATTATATAACTCTGACTAAAGGGCACCTCAAAATTACATAGAATTAATAATGGCACATTTATTATTAAAATGTAATGGCTGTTCCAGGTCAATAATTATACATAATGCTATATGAATTTCATTTGGTAAAAATATTAAATAAAATTAAATTTAAAAGTTTCTAATATTTAAAATAAAGAATATTTAAAATTATTAATTATTGAAATTAACATTAATTCATATTACGGATATATAAAATTCAATTTGATTCAAGACAACATTTTGAACCAGGACAACAATTTTATGAAGATAATATTAATCAGGAAGATATACGCTATTTCGTTTATTAGCACTATTTCACTTAATATACTTTCAATATATCCAAATATATATATGTAAGTATTTAAATTCAATCTGGAATACTGCAATTGTTCTATGCGAAAACCCGTGATATAATTCTTCATTTATGTCACAAAAATAATAATTTAATGTTTTATTAAGAAAAATGATATTTAACTACAACTACACGATTATATGTTTTTGGTCAAGTTTTCGGATCCAACTCAGAGAATTTAAGTCCAACAGATTTTGTTCAGTTCAAAATTTGAAATAAGTAAAATTTATTTAATTAAAATTACATTTACTTACTTATTGTAGTAAGCCTCTTGATTTGTGTCTATTGATATAGCTATAAGACTCAAATTCTGGAACTTCAGTGGTCTTTAAGGACTGCATAACCATATAACTGAAAATAAAATAAAGATTTAAATTTTTTTTTTGTTATTTTGAATTCAAAAAAGATTGAATAAATGATAAGCCAAAGGATATTTTCTATTTTTTTTTTTTGCAGTCTCAAAATATTAGACTTCCTTCCTTCAACTAAATATCTAATATTTTAGTAGTCAATCGAATTGGGAAATAATGACTATTTTTATTTATTCCTTAATTGATTACAGTATAAAACTAATATTTTCAAATTCATCGAAAATTCTTTTGCAGAAAAACAATATCTTCATTTGCAGAAAAACAAATTCATTTCAAAAGTAAAGGTAATTTCATTTGCAGCAACAGACATTTTTTTGCAATAAAAGTATTTAAGCTTGGAGTTATTTTATTACAGCAAATAAATTATAATTTTTATATGTTCAATCTAAATTTTAACGATTTTTTTTTTCGATAATAATATATTAACGTGCTTGTGTGTTGTGTTAACGTGAGTGGTTAATGTTCTCGAAATTATCGTTAAATTTTTCGTGCTTCTTTTAAAATATATCAATGGAGGAAGTTGTTATCAGCATTGCCATATTGAAAGATTTTCACAACGTTTACCAGTCAATTGCAAAGCAACAAACATTTATCATAAAAGAAACAAGGTTTTTTGCTGACTGAACACTGATACTTTATCAGGTATATTATTAACAAAGGATAAAATATAAATATTAAACATTCAAAAATGCATTAATTAATCAATTAATTTAATTAATATTACTTTTTAGTTGCATCATTTAGGACATAGATTTTATGGTTGAAATTCCCCCTACAAATTTAAAAAAACAAAACCTCTACAACTTGTTAAGGTGTAGTTGCATACTAACTGAATATTGTTTTGTACAGTATTTATAAAAATAAGGTTTTTAAACTAAACCATCTGGCAGCACTGACTGCTCGCTTATGAAAACTAATTCTCTCAATTTATTCCAAAATTCAAACATTTTTTCAAAGGTTTTTGAAATTTTAAAAAAGTAGCAAAAATACAGAGTAGATATGTAGTAGTTAAATTGACAGTAGTGTGAAAAATAATAAAGGTACGTTCTCTACCACAATTTTGGTAGAGAACTTACCTTTTTTTTAATGTTTTTAAGAAAAAAAATGTTATGAGCAAATTAAACATACAGATCTAATAATAAATTCAACACATATCCATCATTAAAATATAAATTCAACATAAACTAATAATAATAATAGTTACGACAGAACTTAAATTTTTTTTTTAGATTGTTTTATATTTTATTTTATGTATGACAGTATCTATACACCAGTACTGTATTTATCTATACACAGTTTTTTTCCACCAAGAAGAAGAAGAAGAAGTGGTAAAAATAAATACTGGTTTTTATTTTTTTTATTTTATTTCCGATAAAAGAAAACCAGAAAAAAAATATGAAAGACATAAATGTACAATGTCGAAGATATTTAGTTTATTTAAAACTCCTGTAACTTTCGGAGGTTTTTTTTTGTAGTTTAGATATTATTTTAATAAATTTTTTTTAAAAAAAATTTATTTTAAAATAAATTAAAATTTAAAGAGAAATATTTAAACAAAATTTGTATTTCTTAATAATTTTTTTAAAAGAAGTAAAAAAAAAAAAGAATTTTAATACGAATATTAAATTTAGTGTAATGGAATTTATGTATATCAGTTATTGTGTCAAAAATGTATGTCAATGGTTTTTTTTTTTGTTTAAAAACTAATTTTATGTTTGGTTATATTCGTTAAGAAACAAGTTTAAAGATATTCTAAATTTAGAATATACTTTTACTTAATTGTTTTATGAAATTTAAAGTTAAATATAAAAACCAAAAATAATTAATTACTAATTCGATATAATTTTTTTATACTAATTTTAAATTTTAAATGTAAAAGTAAAATTGAAATCTAAATATAAAAAAATAATCCAATCACTCCTATATGTATTCTAAATATTTTAAATTAATATATATAGTTATAATTAATATATAAGTTTAGAGGAAATATTATTTGTATATACATATATATATATATAAATATATACATTAATAAATCAACCTATCTGACATAAATAAAACTACTCTCTTATATAAAAAATACTAGTTAAAATTATTCCATCTTAATAAAAAAATACTAGTTAGAAATTACAAAGGTAACCAGTTTATTAATACCAGAAAAAATTGGAGCTCACACAGTGACACTATTTCAATGTCATTTATTTCTTTCTACATTTTTATAATACTTATATATACTTAATAAGTGAATTGTATATTTATGAGTCAAACTTATGTCTATTATATTGAAATTTCAGTAAAACCAATTTATTTCATTTTGTAGAAAAATGCAAAACATAATTTCAAATATTTTTGAAAATGTACGTACAAATGGTACAACACACTATGTTACTAATCGTTGTACGCAAATTGACATGTATTGAAAAGTCCATAAACTCAATTATTATACGATTTTTCTCAAAACTCAACAAACGGACGATTAATATTTTTTTGATATCATATAAATGAAAATACCACATAAAGCTGGATGAAATTTTTATGTAAACTATTTAACTCTTTACAAACTAGGAATATAATTTTTAATAATTATTTACTAAGGCCATTTTTGTCAGCAGTTATATGTTTCCTAATTATTTTATAAACATTAATATTTGCTATAATTAAAAAAAAAAATAAGTTTAATCTATATTCGCTATATTGTCAGTTATTGATGAAGGAGAAAGTAATAGATTTTATAATTTATAATATTTAAAATTAATATTCATACGATTATCAATTATTAAAAATGACTTAATTTCTTTTAATATTATTTAGTTACATGAAATATTAGTTTAGATATTCAATATCCTTTATTTATAAACGAAACATTTTCTTTGAATGTTTAAGATACTTTCTATTAATATTGATTTCGACGGTCAAAACCTGGTGGTAAGTTCAAAACCTGGTGGTAAGTTTTTTTTTGCTCATTCAAAAAAAATGTTTTTTTTTGTGTATTGTCCTATATTTAAAATTTATGATCAAATTAATTAAAAAATAGATCATATTTTTTAATTAATTTGCTTATAAATTTGAAATAATCTGGACAACAACGGGTAAAATAAATGTAAAACGGGTTTTTTGTGAAGCGCCTTACCAGGTTTTGAATTGATGCCGTCGATTTCTACATTTTATATACATACAATCATAAAAATTTTCTAATTATACAATTGTAGTTTTACGAGATATATTGACAGGAAACTGTAATTGCAATGTAATTTATTTCTTTTACAAGTGTTGCAATAAATGAAATTTCTTTTCTCGTAATCTTTAAACATTTGTAACCAAAGTAAAAAAATTGATTTGCAGTAAACGAAAATTAAATTTCCTACAAAAGAATATTCGTTTAAAGTAAATTAACAAATAATAAATACGTAATATATGCACCAACTATGAATTATATTCAATGGATTTATCTCTCACAATTAAACTTTCTTTTGATGAAATGGATTCGACTCATGTAGGTGTTATAGATTACGGGGATATCAATTATAAAATTATAGTCAAATATTTCATTTGAAGGGCTGGAAAAATAATACGAAAGGTTGAGGCAATTTCAATTCATTTGCAGCAAAATCAATTCATTTGCACCAAAAGTAATTTCCGCGTTTTTTAAGTATTTACTATTTATGAGTTTTTTTTTTTAAATATATACATACAGATGGGGCTTGGGGCCTCATCTGTAGTTTTATCAGTGTACGAATAAAAAATTATTTTTTATTATAAACATAATAAATTAATTAAAGTTTTATGTTTTAATTACAATTATACTTTTGGTTATTTTCTATAAAGCATAATTCATATAATTTATATTATAATTCAATAAAATTGTAATTAGAAACATTTTAGAAAATATTAATTTGTATTTTTTCGTTTAGATGTGAATAATAAAATGGCTTTACGTTTTCGTCGAGATGTTCAAAAATCATCTTATTATGTATGGTTTTTAGGAGCAGAAGAAGCTAAAGGTTTTCGTGGTGCTAAAGTCATTACGTCTGCATTACCATATTTAATTGATAGATCTAAATTTCAGGAACCGCTTAAAGTAACACTTCAAGTATCTCATAAAGGAATTAAAATTATTCAAGTAAATTTGTATTCTGTATTACAGCTAAATAATACAATTAATATTATATATATAATTTTCTTTACTAGGGCTCTTCAAAACATTTCATTCCTCACAGTGCCATAACATGTTCCATTCAAATTGGAGATATTGCTGCATGTGTTCTTTTACTATTCAATCCAGAAACTAAATGTCCTTTACATGTGCATGCCTATCGATGTGATTCAGAAACTACAGCTAAAGCTTTACACCAACAACTTGAAGTTCTTATAAATCGTCCGGAAAATCAAAAACAATTTGAAGAACTAGAAGCAAGGTTGATACCATCGTTGATAAAACTTGTAATAAATATATTTGAATGTTATGTTTTTTATTAGAATTGGAATAACAAGAATGATCACGCCGCCATATGTACAACCAGAAGAAGAACAATGTTTTAAATTCAACAGAAATTTAACATTACCAAAAAAGGCTGAATCGTCATTGGAAAGTACAAGTAGCACAAGAGATTCTGAATGTAGTAGTAGTTTGCCTGTACCAGCATTAGCAAATAGACCTAATTACAAGCAAAAACGAAATTTATTTGATTCTCTAGCGGCTGAATTAAGAGCGAAACTAAATGGTAGTGGTCCACCAATATTACTTCCACCCAGAGATTATGATACTGTTCATCGGTCAAAGGGTAACATATTTAAAAATAAATTCAATGGTAATGAAAAAATTACGAAAAATGCGAAATTATCTCAAAGACCAGAAAATCTATTTAGTGAACAGATTAGATCGTTTGAAAATCTAAAAATTAAACAAAGTTCTAGTGGTAATATATTTATTTCTAAAATATTTTATTTAAAAGTTATATGGTTTTCTTCTTCTTTTTTTAAAATTCACAGAAGAAGATTTATCACCAAAAGAAACTAGCAATTTAAATGGATTAATTAAAACTACTAATGTAAAAAATCATAAATATTTACATTTACGAGTTAATCCAACTCGAAATAATGGTAACAATCATAATGAATATGTAGATTTTATTAATCATAAGGAAGATAAAATTCGACCAAGTATTGTCCGACCAATTAATTTGGATATAAAATTAAAAAATAGTTTAAATAACAATGATTCTTCTCAACTTCCTGATTCATTCAAAAAGACAAAGCAATTAAAGTATATGATGGATCCAAATGATGTATCAGAAACAATATTATTAAAAGGTAAAAATTATATAATCAATTCAAATAATGATCGATGTGATATACAGAAAAAATTTAATTTAACGGACAAACAAAAGCAATTACAAATGTACAGCAAACATAGAGGACATGAAAAAGTTCAACAAAATGTTTATAATATGGAACAAGATAAAAAGAATGAATTAAAACAATATTATGTACCAACGAATTTGTCAAAATCACGATCACGAAATCTAATTAAAAATGATTATTATCAATATGAACAGGAGGAGTTTGTAGAAAATCCATTTAGACAATCAGCAGAAAATACGAATTATATGTATAGAATTAATGATAACCGTATGCCAGTAATACGACGTAATTCATTTGAAAATGATAATGAATCTAAGCATCGGGAACATACACAACAGTTTGTTCAAAATAAGCCAACAAATAATAGTTCAAATATAGAAATAGAGCAATCATTTAGAGATCGTTTTCAAGGAGCTAAAGAAAAGTTTCGTTTAATTGAACGTTCTCTTTCAGTTGATATTAATAATATAAGTAATAAAAATAAGTATTTTCAACAATCACCAATTAAATTACAAACTAGAAATGTATATAATGAAATGTATCATGGAAAATTGAATGAAAATGAATTTGGTAGACAATCAAATATACTGAAAAATTCTAAAAGTTTGTTAAATTTAAATAAGGGTTATCGACATAGTTACGCAGAAAATTCACCAATTGGAATTTCAAGAGCAAATGAAGAACTCAACAGAACAAATAATGTAAAGCACTTTTGGTAAAAAATAATTAATTTATTTCAAATGTGTGAATTTTAGAAAATATGAAATTTATTCAATTTTATTTTTGCAATAATTATTATTACAAATAAATGTGCTTATTTAATAACGTAATCTATTTAAAAGATTAAAAAAATCCAACAGTTTATTAATTTTTTTATTTTGTTGACTTGTAATGTGGTCATCAAAAAACATAATGTAAATTCAAATTTTATGTCTTCATATTTTAGATTGAATGATTAAGGAAATTTACTAATACCTTCTACTTTATTTAGTTTTAAATATAGCAGTAAGTTTTTCCAAATCTAAAAATGGTAACTACAGATATTCGCGTCATGTTGGTACTTTGACGAGTACAGAGTACCAGCACGAATGGTTTTTCTAATTTATTAATCGCAACTGTTCTAATCTAGTTGAAATTGCTTTCGAAGTGTAATATAAGTACAAACAATTTAATAAAAATTATGTATTTTATAATTATAAGTTTTTATGTATTATATCAGCAAAACGCTTTAATTAATCCTTGGCGGTTACAACCCTGAAAGCACATTAGTATGTAATAATATTGAGCTTAGATAGGCTTAAACATAAGAGCTTATAATCATTTAATCAAATACTTTATGCAAAGATTGGTGATTTTATAATACACAAGCATACTATTATAGATACAAGAATTTTACAACATTGTACATTAAAGCTTTTAAAATGTCATATGCCTATGTAGTGAAGTGAGGATATATAGAACAACTTTGTGCTTCGTATATATCGATTAGTAACAATAGTGGTCAGTTAAACCCAAAAAGTACGATTAATTAAAATATAATTTAAATATATTAAAATAACGTAATGGAGGATGAATTGACGACATACGAAATGGCATGTATGCGAGCCGAACTTCTTGGACAAAGTCTTCCAGACAAAGAAGAGTTTGAAAAAAAATTAGCAGAACATTTAAAAACTCAGCAAAGTGAACTGGAAATAGAAGAAAGCAAAGTAATTTAATAAATACTAATTGTAAGATAAAAAATCCAATAAATTTCAAAAAAGTATTTCAAAAGAAATCCTTTTTTCTTATTCAAATTTATGTAACATTGTCCTAAAAGTTAAGTAATTATATTTTTTTAAATAAAATTAACTTAATTTTTTGTTATTTTTGTAAAAAAAAATGAACTTTTCCAAACGTATTTCTTTTACTGAATGTCTTATTCATTTCGAAGAAGGAATAGAATATCCCGAGAATATATTCCGGAATAACAAAACAAACGGAATATGTTTCATATAAAAAAAAATTAAAAATGTATCATTAACTATTAATTTCAATAATTTTCTGTTTCCCAATAATTTAATATAGTTTTCTATTTTAATTTGCTAAAAATTTCGATATTATATTAAAAAAAATGCATTTCAAGGAGAATACTCTTCTTATTCTACTTTTGAAGTAGAATAAAAATAATATGTTCGGAATATTCAGAAAAATAATACTTAAACACAAATATTTTATTTAATACCTAAGTATATAATACTTAAGAAATAAATATTTTTGTAGATACTCGAAGCAGAAAGTGAAAATATAAACAGAAGTCATGGGAAACTGGATGAATTAAATACTATACTTTCAGCTACTCAGAAAAAATTAAATAATTTTAAGAAAACAGCTTGTGGAAGTCTCTCCAATATATTCAAAAATCAATCTACTGATAAAATTAGAGATGATGAAAATAATGAAGGTGTCACACTTGGAAAAAATGAGCATTCTTCAAATTCGGGCGAAAATCTAACAGAAATGAATAAATTGGATGAAAATGTGAAAGCTGCTAGAAATGAATCATTAGATATAAATAAAAAACTTAATTCAAATTTGGATAAATTAGATGCGCTTATTAATAAAGCTGAATCTGCAGAAATGGCAATGGCATCGCAAACAAAACAAATGAAAAAATTTGCTAAATAAAAGTGCCCCTTGTGTTGTGAAAATTTAATATATATCTGCGAATCTTCAATATTAACGAAACTCAATATAAACGTAAATGTTATCTATATTACAATTACAAAAAGTTATTTAAAATTTTCTTTATATGTGTTTTAGGAAAGAGACAATTTCCTTTTTTTGGCCATTTATCGTTCGGCCTAAAACTTTTCTAAATTGTTATTTAAAAAACAGTATAAATGGACATACTCAAATATGTCCATTTATACTGCTTTTAAATACACAAATAATATTTAAAGATTTTTCCAAATATTAATCTTTAATTCATTATTTAGCTTCTTACAAGTATATTTAAAATGAGGTTCCAAACAAATTTATAACTATAAGCCAACTATACAGGACGCGTATGTGGTATAATTTTAGCTAATGAAATAAAATTAACTAATTAAATAAAACTAAGACGTATTTGTGAGGAATGCGTTTTGGGTTGTTAAACATTATCTTGTATATTTCATCCCAATGTTAACTATATATTTTTTTATACAGCATAACGGATGATAATAAAATGGTTTGCATAAAATGTATTAATTTACTTAAAATTATAAGTTTTATTATAAATAATCGTAGATATTTTTTAATTTCAAGCATAAAACTCTATTTCGAATGATAGTAGGTATTGAATTGACAATTTCTTTCTATCAGAGAAGAATCACTAAATTATCGTAGATCCTTAGAAGAATTGTTGACAATGAGTATTATTAAACTTATTATATAATTTATTTAAAATAAAGTATTTTTACTAAAAAAAAAAATTCGGATAATAATTTGTACTATTTTAAACATATATATTTACATTATTGTCTTCCCTTATTTCATCTAATTGACTAGAATTTGAGTGCCATAATTAGATTTTTTATTATTATATTATTATTATTATAATCTACATCTACACAATACTTTAAAATTAATCGGCATACTCCTGTGGATTTATTATATTTTCCAAAATCATGTATTCTGCCGATAGATTATAATGAGTTTTCTGTTTTTATATATGAGAATTTTTTGTAAATCCTACACAATTAATTCTTGTTTCTGTTGAACAATCTCCGTATTTTAACTTGTGCTTCCAAAAGAAGCAATTCAAAATTCTTCATATACCAAGATACATTATAATAAAGATGTAGTTTCTGATTTCGTTCCAAAAATCTTTTGTAAAATTCACTCAATTTATCAGCAGAAATCTCATCTGCGTCATTTTTCTTATGTAATGTAATAAATTCTACCTTTTCCTTAAATTTAATTTTACCATTAACAAATTTATAAATGTACATTAACTATTAACTTCTATATAATTACGTTATAAAATCTATTGTTATGAGTCGTCCAGAAATCATTATTCCATTTTCCAATTTCAATTTGTCTTCTATGAAGTAGTATTTCTACTGAATTAATTGTCTTCTTAGTAGCACGGACAATTGGTCTTATATTAGATACTTTATCAGGAGGTCCAATATAGTCGTGGTCAGTATTCGATAAAAAGCCATTTTTCTGCTTCCCAACGAACTTAAATTTAATTTTATGCCAATTAGCGATTATTATATATTTCGAGACAGAAAGTAAAATACCTTGGAAACTGATGTAGAAAACTTAAAAGATGATATATTTTTTAACATTACTGGGATAAGACATGAATTTAGATTTTCTGACAAATAAAAATTCTTAGACCCGATGTACACAGTATATTTTTTTATACGCACGCCGCTGTTGAAATGACATTTATCAATTCATATTGTATTGTAGCAAGCAAAGCACAATTGTGTTTTCATATTCAGTACATTTGTGAATCGGCTAGTAAAGTATATGTATGCCAATAGTTCGATTCACGCCATGAAAATACTTATGAAATTCTGGACAGCTTCACGTCAACAAAATTTTTCTGAAAGTTTGTTATTTTTAATTACGGAACAAATAATTGACGTATTCAGTCTCGCGTGTTCAGGGATATTAATTAATTTGTTATGTTTTATATTTAGGTTAAATTATTGATTTTTATTTATTTCATAAAAGTGGTTAAAATTCCGAAAAAAAATTGATAAAAGATGAGATCTTGTACATTTTACAGAAAGTAATGTTACTTTGAAAAAAGCGAATTTGAAAGATTTCTGAGTACATTAATATAATTTCAGAAATATTTTCTTGATGTGTGTAGGGCTAATATTAATCATCAAGCAAACTACAATTCAACCACAACACAACTAAATTTTTTTAATCATCATCCGTCAACTTTTTATTCTTATTGTAATCGTATCGTATGTTGTATTCTAGTTCTGTCTAAAATAATTAAAGTTTATTTAAGTTTACTTAATTATTTCCAAATATGATTTCAAGTAAGTTTCTGAGAATTATGCCTGCAAGAAAAACGATATACGAAAATTATGAATTCGAGCAAAGAAATTAATTTCGAATTCTACAATTGATTTCGTTTTTTTTGTTATATTTATGATTATTTGTGTGGCTCTTTTGTTATCTTTCAAAAAAAATTTAAGCCCCACTTACTACTGAAAAGCTGCAAGAGTGGAATAAAAAATTTTATAGTAATGCTAAAAACGTGTTGGCTCAAAATGTGTGTTCAAGAGTTGATCCATTTGAAGTATGTCTTTCACGAAAATCTTTAGAACAAACGAATCATATCTTCAAATATAAGGTAATTATTTTCTATCTTTTGTTGTGCTTTGTTTAAATTATTAGATTACGTTTTCTTTGTGTTGCAGGTCGAAACCGAAGGCAAACCGATAACAAATCAAAAGAATTCTGGAAGATGTTGGCTCTTTGCTGCTCTTAACTGTATACGAATTCCATTTATGAAACAATACAATCTTGATGAATTTGAATTTTCTCAATCTTATCTCTTCTATTGGGATAAAATAGAACGGTGCAATTATTTTTTAAATAATATTGCAAATACTGCTACCCGAGGAGAACGAATCGATGGCCGTTTAGTATCATTTTTATTAAATGTAAGTATTTATTCCTTTATACTATCTACAAATGTTTATTAATATTACATTCTATAATTTATGTTTTCTTTCTAAGGATATTTATATTAGTTTAAATTTACAATTCTTTATTTATTGTTTTTTTTTTTTTTGTTTCTTATGCACTTTATGTCTAAGAAAGTATATTGGCTTTATGTTAAGTAAATAAATAAATAAAATATAAAATATATTTAAAAGAATATTTAAAAGATTAAAAAAAATGATGAATAAAAAAAATATATGCAGATTTTCAATTTCCAACTAAATTATTTGCTTTAGTTAGTTAATAAATTATTTATTCAATAATTTCTGTTATTAGTTAAACCTTAATACATCACGTAATATTATTAATTTATAAAAAAAAAATGAAAAAATAAAATTTAGGATCCAACATGTGATGGAGGGCAATGGGATATGTTAGTTAATTTAATAACGAAATATGGTTTGGTACCAAAAAAATGTTTTCCTGAAACTTATAGCTGTGAAGCAAGTCTTCGAATGAACGCAATACTTAAGAGCAAGGTAATTCTTTAAAAAATTTAATCTAAACTAAATAAAATATTTATTATAATATTCTTACATAAAAAGCTTAGGGAGTATGCAAAAATTTTACGAGATTTACACACAAATAAGGAAGATCAAGACGTTTTAAAGAAAAAAATTCTTGAAATGATGCAAGAAATACATAAAGTTGTATCAATATGCTTGGCAATACCTTCTGATGTTTTTAATTGGGAATATTATGATAAAAGTAAAAATTTTTATTCGATTGGTCCAATTAAGCCAATTGAATTTTACAAAAACTATGTTAAGCCATGTTTTGATGTTGAAAATAAGGTAATAATTTATACATCGCTATTATTTATATATATATATATATAACAATTTGTGAAGGTATGTTTGGTAACGGATCCACGTCCTACAAATCACTATGGCCAAGCATATACTGTAGATTGTTTGGGAAATGTAGTTGATGGTCGCCCAGTTTTATACAACAATCAACCAGTGGAACTCTTAATGGACCTAGTTGTAACTAGTTTAAAAAAAGGAGAACCGGTATGGTTTGGTTGTGAGGTTAGCAAACGATTTGCTGCCAAGCAGGGAATAGAAGATTTAGAAGTGTAATAAAAATACATTTGAATGTATACTTTTCAAAAATAAAAATTAATTTACTATTTTTTAGACATGATTTTAAGTTGGTCTTTGATATAGATATTCAAATAGGACTTGAGAAGGCTGATAGATTGATGTACGGCGAATCTGCAATGACACATGCAATGGTTTTTACAGCTGTTTCTGTAGATGTAAAATATTAACTTCAACTACGTTCTAAATATATACATTAATAATTTCTTTTATATGAATAAAGCAACAAGAAAAGCCAACCAAATTTCGGGTAGAAAATTCATGGGGTGAAGATCGTGGAGAGAAAGGCTATCTAGTTATGACGCGCGATTGGTTCAAAGAGTTTGTATTTGAAGTTGTTATAGATAAAAGTCATGTACCAGACGAAGTTCTTCAAGTATTCCAAATGGAACCCATAGTTCTTCCAGCTTGGGATCCTATGGGCACCCTTGCGAATTGAACATATATAAAGTTTTAAGAAACATATATAAATTTAACAAGTTCATATAATATATTCAAAAATTGTATTTAAAATCTTTTTTAGTGCTTTTCATAAAAGAAAATATTCTAGAATAAATTGTAACTAATATTTTATAATGATACTTACAGAAATAAAGTGCGTCAGGCGCTCGGATTAATGACTTTATGTTGGACCATACCGGTTCTCTTTATTTTAAACTATATTTACAACTAGGTCCGTTAACAGACTGATTGATGGTTGTATAAAACTGGACGAACACCGACATTATTTCCCAAATGATCTACTGTATATGCTTGTGCTTGGACATAATGGTTGGTAGGACGTAAATCCGTCACCAACCATACAATCTGCATAATTTAAAATTAGATAAACTTTAGCACTTGCACTGATCTGTATTTTTGGAGTCAGTTTATTTTATCTCACATTAAATTCAGCTTTAAGATTTAACTAAATTCTTCACTTCTAATTTATATCTTTAACTAAATTTATTACTGTCTAATTTACTGATCTGAAATTTGTTTTCGCGCAAAACGCAAATATGTGTCATTTACTACCTTAGCTTTTAATACTCGAGTGAAAGTGTTAATTCAGTTCAGAGTAGAGTAAACATAAGAAATAATGACAGGAAATGACAAACTAAATTATTCGTACCTCTTTAAGTTAGTTTATAAACTAACCACCAGATTTCTGGCAATAAACTCAACGATTAAATAGTGAATATTCTGTTTGGTTCTTTAGCGACAAATTGACGACAGCCGGTAGCGACAGCAACATTTTGCTTTAGTACTAAAATAGAGAGCGATATACAAATTACACTGATATTAGAAAAAATTAGTGTTTGCTTTAATGCATTCCGCAGAAGAAATAGATAAGTATAATAGAATTTTCTAAATATTCCAGAATAATAAAGAACAGAACAGAATAAACAGACCACATTTATTTAAAAAAATAATTATTAATGTCTTGTGAAATTTTCACAAAATTTTGTTGTTATGTATCTAGGTTACATAATATATTATATGTATAATTTGAAATAAATAACTGTTGGGCTTGAATAAGTAATTTGAAATAAATAACTGTTGGGCTTGAATAATGTACTTATTTCATTACCATAGTAATAATAAAAATTAATAATAAAAATGAATTGCTTTTATAACATTTACATAATTATAACCACGGTGGTTTTGCTGTTGTTCAATTTTTCAGCTATTGGTACAAAACGACATATGCAGACATTTTCTCGCACCAAAACTAGCACGAGAAAAATGAAGCAACTCTCCATCTGCTACATATTGTTAAGTATTGAGTTAAAATTTCTTACTAGATAGAAATCATTAAAGTATTTAAAAATTAGTAGAAACCTTACCTTGACTACTAAATGCGAGATTATTGATTTACCAGGTTTAGATGAAATAGTCTGTAAATGAAAAAATGGAAGTATAAATATTTTTTGTTAATATTTTGACTCATAAATTATACAAATACTAAAAAAGTAGACAAGATTTTAAGTAAGAGTAAGAACATTAATATATTTTTAAATAAAACAAATTTTGAACAGATTATTTTTGCATTATATTTTCGAAATGTTTTAATTTTAATAAGTTGCAAATTTATTAATTTTTTATATAATATCTTACTGCACTAATATATTTACATTACGATTTTACACATTTTTTAAAATATTTGTTATGCCGGTGCCACTACTTAAATAATTAGGTTTTTAATTTTCTGCATACGTAATTTCATCCAACCATAGTATGATTCTACTTTTATTAAAATATTAAATATTTTTAAAGCCGTAAACATATGTTTTGTAAAACAAACATCGAACAAAATACTTTTACAAATGTAGTTTAATTTAACTAAATCATACACTAGAATATCAGCTAAAAATTTTTTACAACAATGATAAGATTTAAATATATTAATTTAAATGTTTTAATTGAATAATTTATGGCTATTCGTGTTATTAGTGTTTTTTTTTAATTGCTACGTTTATTTACATTATATTTTCCAAAACATTCTTTTTCTTATTGTAATCGTAAAATATTTTTTTTGGAATGACAGCTTAATAAAATTATTTAGTTATTTAGGTATGTTCGGTATCATCATCTTCATCATGTTCGTTTAGCAATGGACTATCATCTTCTAAGCAGTTTGATGGTAATGATGTACCTGGCGTTGCGGGAGCAGATAACGAAGTCCAACTTTTTCGTCCACGATGTTTAGAAAAAATATTTGTTGAATTAACAGGACTTCGTATAAATTTCGTATTAGAAGTACTTATTGGAATATATATTCCTGTGTTTTGTTTTAAGAAAAATTTATTTTTCGTTAACAATGTAGCCGGTCGCTTTAAAGATGAGATTTGTTTTGTCGTATTTGGTTTCATAGATAAATCATTTCTGCTAATCTCACTTAAATTATTATCAATTTGGAATTGACGTACTTGGCCTAACATAATTCTAACTTCACCTGTAGGACTAGTAGGTTGCGGAGGTGACGAAGGTGAATCAATGTTAGCTAGACTACTAACAGCAGAACATGTTGTTGATGTAATATAGTTCTGAAGTCCATCGTTGAGTTTTCGTGTTAAGTCTATATCAATTGAAGCACGATTACAACTCTTTAAGTTTCCAGATTGAGTTTCTTGTTGCTGCAAAAATTGACAACATGTCTCCAAATTACGTCGCAATACGTTCAGATCGGGGTATTCATTTTCGCTAACGGTTGTTACAGGAACTGTTCAAGAAGAAAATAATAATTTTAAATAATATTCATTTTATGGCGTGATATATGCATTACCTTGTTTTTGTGCATAATTATTTTCAGTTAAACCAAAATTGATATTACCACTACAACTATTATTAACAAAACTATCATTAAGACTATGATTGCTATTCGTAATATATCTAAATTTTCGATCACATTCTGATAAAAAACGTATATTAGATCTTTCGCAGCCATTATTACTTTCAGATGGTTTCTTATTTTGTTTACTATCTAAATTTTCAAAATCTTTGGTAGACTGAGATTGCTGGATAATTGTTATTGCTGAGTTTTTATAGTTACTAGAGTGAATATTATTGCTATCGGATAAACTTGAAGCATTGTTGTCTTGTAATGGATTACGATCTTGGGGAAACATATGTTGAGACACAGACCTGGGTAACATAAGTTGCTGTTGATAATTTGTGTTACTAGGAACATCAGGACTTGTAGCTCGAGAATATGGAGGAGGTATCAAGGTATTAGCTTCATTTGCATTACAAATAAAGCTTGAACTAAGGGAATCAATTGTACTAGTTGCAGAAAGCGACCCAGCTGGTCGAACTATATAATTTCTAAAATATTGTACCATGAGATAGCTGGCACCATGTTTTGCATTGTCACTATTACATGTAAATACAAGTGGATAAAGATCTGGCTTTGATGTTACCTAAAATATATATTATTTAAAAAAATACTTTTCTTAATGTAGAAAACATAATACCTCTGTGTAGGGAGGAGGCGGATGGTGAAAAGAATTACATCTACTATATTGTGGCGGAGCATAGCAGGACCCAGCAGATTGTGAACCCTCAGATTGTGCTTGTTGATCTCGAAATCCCCAACCACAAAGATGTTGTCTTTTTTTCCAAATGGAATATATACATAGAATTGCTAACGCAATTGCAACAATAACGCACCTAGAAATAATTATACAATATATTAATATATTCAACGGAATTTATTCCCGCAATAAATTTATAAAACACAATTTTGAGAATATCTATGGATTTTATGTTTAAAGGCTTTTCCGTTAATAGTTTTTAATATGAAAAACGACATACACATACGTATATTGTGCCGGATATTCTTAACTCCGGTATGGGTGAATATTAGATAATACTGTTATGCTATTATAATACTATTATGAAAATAACTATAGAATATTTTCAAAAACCTACCCCAGAAGAAATTATTCATAACATAAATAAATAACAGTTAATCGAAGAAGACAAATCACCCGGGTTCCATCAAATTTATCCTTATTCAACAATTGTAGTACGGGTCAAACCTCTTAAAATCGTATTCGGTTGGGTCCAAAAAAAAATTTATGAGGCCGGCCAAGGAATACAAATTAAACCAAAAAAACGAAACGAATTAAAATGTATCCGAATTAAAGAGGTTTGACCTGTAATATTATTTATTACCATAACATCACATTTTTTTACATTGACAAAACTCGGGTGCGGATGTTGGTTTGCCTGTTTCTAAACTACACTTTTTACAAATAATTGGCGATGTCAAGTGATCATTGAATTATAGTTTGATAGAACAAAAAAAAAAGAAAAAGATTCCACATATATATTTTTTTTGCTTTAACGAATTAGATGTAATTTACAATGATTTTATTTCCTTAAAAAAATCAATATTTTATTAAAGCTAATAATTAAGTTTACTAATTGTTGCAAATAAATATTTACTCACCAAAAATACCAATGATTAATAAAAAATAAATTGAGAACATGATCTGTACCAGGAGGAATCTGCCGAGCAGTGTTCTGATATGGTGGACAACAACCTTGAGTGCAGCACTCTCTAGGTAAAGAACAAATATGACCTCCTTCACAAAACCTACCAACAACCTACCAAATAAAATATTTTGATAAAATTGAATGCATAATATTTGCATTAATTCGAAAATTGTTGTCGTAACTTTTACGACATTAATAATGATATCGTTAATCACAAATATAAATATTTCAAATGCAATTAATCAGCAAATGGTGAACCAAATGGAACAGTTGACTATATTAGATATAATTTTTTAACTTAAATACACATATATAATAGTAAATAGAATTGATGTTTAATATATGATTAGATTATTCTTACCAGAACAGGAAGTGCAAATAATCCAAATAAAGATGGAATCAAGTATTTAACTCGGTAACGAAACATGCTTTGTCAATTTCCCTATCTTTAAATGAACAGGGCAGCATTTGCATTATTTCTTCTATTTTATTATAATTATAAACGAATTTTCTTCTATTTCTCAAGTTTTATACTATATAATTAATTCCAGAAGTAAAAAAAATTTATTTTAAAATTAATGTTTATTTCATATACATACACTAATAAATCTATACAAATGTTATACTTAATATATTTTTTTCGCAAAGGAAGAAAAACTATCCCTAAATTATTATTGCCATATGCAATAATTCGTTTATTACACAAATCTAATACTCTAGAAATTTTTGATTATTTGTTTAATAAAATTGGTACACATGCATAATAAATTATATATAAAAAGATAAATTTAAATAAGTTGCCGCATTCTAGTTAAATTGTAGATAGAAAAATTAATTTCTGTTATTTGGAAAATAAATTCGCACTGGCAATTCTGTAATAACTTTTCGGTGAATTATTTTTCACATAACTATAGCAATTACTATTCCGGGACATGCGTGGATATAACTAGGTGGGGATATATATCGCATTTGCTTCATAAATGTTATGTTGAAATAAGGAACAAAATACAATGTTTTTTGTTACAGTGCTGCTAAGGGGGCCAACAAAATTTCTTTTTAAATTTTTTTGTATAGAATTTTTGTCGGATTTAGTAATTTTTGCAATATATTTTTAATATGGTCTTTGGTGATTAGAAATTAACTATCCCTATTATAATATCAAATATCTGGGAGTTGCTGTTGATTTTTTTGTTTGCCTTATTTAATAATTTTTCTATAGATTTTTGCGGATTTAAAGATTTTGCAATATGTTAGGCATTTTGTAAAATTTTTATTACAAAATTTTTCGCGGCGTCATTGAAAATTAAATTAGTTTTTCCGATAAAAAACTATCAATGATTTTTTTTATTGGAAAAATTAAATTCTCCCAAAACCGATAAAAATACTGTTGATTTTAATTGTAAAAATAACTTTATTTTAACAAAATATGTGAATTATAATTAATTTTGAATTAACAATTCATACTTAAATATGAATTAACAATTCATACTATCATTCCTATACTAAGCTGGTGTTGTTCGCTATATTTATTTGTTAGATGCTGTCTAAATTGGAGTGGATGGATTTTTTGGAGGAGATGACGCTGGTGTTTTATACATGTGCAATGCTGTCATACTATGTAGAAATCCATCCAGTTGCTTTAATGATAATGCATTGTGTAGTGTTTCCAAAGGACGTATGGGAGGTGGACAACCTCCAAAACATCCAAAAACTACTTAAAAATCAAAAAAAAAATATATTTATATTTATTATATACTAAGTTACAAAGATAAAATAGTATTACAAAAATCAAATATTGTTAAAGTTTTTTATAGATAATTTGAAAATTAACTATACACTAGTCTAGTGTGTTATAAAAAATTATTAAAAATACATATATAACGGTTAAATAAAAATCGAAAATTTTATGTTTAGTTTCCAGCCAGTTTAATTTTTGCAGCCGGTCAAGAATTTACTATCATTCTGGGAATGTACTATGTATACTATAAGACAAAATAATTTATATTATGCCAAAACCAATTTTTTTAGTAAATTAAATTTTAACATATTAAATATTCTCCAAAATTAATAATAGATCCCATATAAGGTATTAATGAGCAGAATAAAATAGTAAATTTTTTTAATTGAAATTCCTGGAGAAATGCAACAAAGATTGGGTGGAGAATAGAGCGATTATTCGGAAAATAAATTTATAATAATCAATAAAGTGTAATTCTAGATGATAAATTATGCTCGAAAGTCATTTTAGAACTTTCGTTAAAAATATAAATATAATACAGAATAAAACTAAATGATAGTAAGTACAATTCGAAGTTTTATAGCTAGACAGCTTCAAATGTAATGTAATTTAATATATGTATAGTATACATTCACCATACATGTATAATTTCATTGTATATAAGCGAAAATAATATAAGTAATTCTTATGAGAATTTTTTACTGATATTCTGGTTAAGGTTTTTATATAAATAAGTTTAACATTGATTTTGAATTAAATTAATTAATTAAATTTGATAAGGTACTTGGTATTAGAATTTTGATATATGTACTTACCAAACAATATGATTTTCGATATGTACAAATTGATTATTTTATTAATGTGGGAAATATTAATAAAATAAATTTTGTACATATCGAAAATTGTACCACATGCCGGAAAATCAGAAAAATATACTTTGTTATAAAAAATTATTATTAATGGTTTTTTTTTATATTTATATTTCTTTAATTTTTACGCCAACACATGCAATAAATGCAAAAAAGATTGGGTGCCCAAGACAATTTATTTATTATATATGTACATAGGTTTGTAATTGAAGTTATTACGTTTTTTATTACTTGTTTCTGGTTTTCATATTTTTTTTTTCAATCCAAGTTCATAGTTTTACCACAAATGATGTACCAGCATTTAATAAACCACTTATTTGGATTTTTAAGTCTATTTATAATTTCGTATTGTGAATTACAAAATCTTGTTGAACATGTTCTTATGTCACATATTCCAAAAAGAAATTGTTTTTTTTTTTCAATTAGTGTTGTAAATTATCCAGAATTAGTGTTGTAAATTATCCAGAAACATAAAGTGATAAACTAATATACTATATTAATTATTCTTAAAATTTATGAAATTAATGTTTTAATCATATAATATATTTCATTATGTAAAAAACGCATAATTAACGCATGCTTTAATATAAGTTATATTATTTAGAACAGTGATATATTTGATGTTAAAAACAACCGTCTTAGTCTAGAAGACATTATAATTGTATAAAATTTAAGTGAAGGGTTTAACTGTTACGAAACTGTTATTCACAATTAAAGAATCATAAAATCAAATACCAGGCCTAGATAAAAATTTTAATAATATAGAATAGAGATATATATTTATATGAACAAGCATTAAAATACTACTGATTTATAATATGAATAAGGGCACTGTAAATTAAATAAATATAATAAATATTTGGAATATAAGTAAAAAGGGTAATTAAAAAGAAAATTTAATACAGTTGTAATAAAAAATATATAAACATTACCTGTAGACGTTGTTGTATTAGGAATCATATCTCTTAAATTCGGAGCTGATGAACTTCCACTTATTACTGCAGTACTGAACAAACTAGTCGTACTAGTTGTCATCTTCTTAGCAAATCCACCGAAGCCCAACATTTTAATATAGTTCATCTGACCGGAAATACTGTGCCTTTGGCGTTGTGTAGTACTTCCGCATGAATTTGATGTAATATTGTCTGAATATTGTGTATTAAGTTTTTGGAGTAGGTAGTAAGTTTCGATAATTGAAATTATAAAATGTTTGCAAGCCATTGATTTTAATAAATATAAATGAAAAAATGAATTGATTTTAATATATTCTTGCATTATTCAGCATAAAATATTTTATACTTTACTGCATTATAAGATAATAATATTACCACAACAAATATTTTGAAATATTGAAATAAAATTATTTGTCAGTAAAACAGTTGACATTAAAATTTCATTTAACCTTTGTGTGAGGAAAAAAATAACATATTTCGAGTGGATGAGGTACAATTGTACCTACATGTATTTTATAAGAAGATTGATCCTTTAGCATTGAAGTATTTTACTATTTGTTAGGAAGTTGGTATATGGAACGTATTTTAATGTGTTGAAAAATATTTACATACTGATATGTAGATTCGGCGCGACGGGTCAGCTAGTATAGTAAATATAATAGGTTTAGCAGCATAGATATTTTATCAAATATGTGCATCAGCCGTAGAGGCACACTCAATAACCAATCTTTCGTTTGCACAGCAATGGTAATGGAATTAGATACCAAATTACGCTGTCGTATTATTCGCCAATTTTTTATAATAAAATATAATAATTATTTAACGACTTTTGTTTTAATTCATATTTTTAATTGTTATATGTAGGTACAATTACATCTTATCCACTCCATATTTGTTGTAAAAAAAATTTCGATCATTTTTATTGACGGAATTGACTTTTTTTTATTAAAAACTTGACTAAAATGCTCTACGAAAAAAATCTGGAGAAGTCAGGTGAAATCAATCACTCCTGTGCGATTTACAGAAAAGAAATTATCGTGGTTTAGAACGCAACAGGTTTAATTCCGCAACAATGGAAGGGTTAATTCCGCAACAATGGAAGAATATATTTAAATTTGCATTATAATACAAAATAACTTGTTAAATTGTTTTAATTATAATTATACAAGTAATTTTTAATATGTTTTAGGTAGTAATTATGAAATGAAACAATTTAATTCAGCAAAATATATATTGAAACATTTTTGATAATAATATTTGCATGTGATGAAAAAGTTAATAAATAATGTTAAAACATACTTTATTAAAGCAAATATTATTTGCACATATTAATAATAATTTGTTAAGGTTCTACTAAACAATATTAAATATGTACTCAATCTAAGATCATTGAGAAAAAGCTAAAACATGAAATAAGCTTAGCTTTAATAATCGTATAACTCGGAATGAAAAACAGAATTTGTATTTAATATATCGTTAATAAAGGAAATCTGCAAAAAGTTGCAAGAAAATTAAAATGCAAAATTCTATGCAATTTTGCATATTGCATAGCAAAATCTGTAGTTGTAGAAAAATTACAATCTAATTAGTTTATCATTTTAATAAAAGACATTTTTGTTTCTGTAAGTATATTTGTTATGATTAGTACTTTTGAGGAAGTGAAAAATGTTTAATACAATTAGACCTACAATATTAGATCTAAAAATTTACAGAAAATTCAATTAGATTATCACCTGTAAATTTTAAAGAATTTGTAGTGGTCTAACTGTTTTTAGAAGTATGTTTATAATACTAGGCATGATTAAAAGCAATGGTTAAATACTGAATTATAGATTGTAACAAAATATTTTTTAAAATATGCACACAATATTAGAAATGCTAGAACATGTTTTTCTATTGGGCGATTAAAAATTAATTAATATCTTTAGTCACTTCTACTGATTTCATTTGAACCTATTTTTAATGCGACTAACTATTGTAATTTCAATGAAATATGGTTATTCGTTGAACAGAAGATACCACCCAGAACTATATAATTTTTTTCAACATATATCTAATACGAATATTTTTTAGAATTTATAAAATAAATAAATGATTATATATATTGAAACATTATAATCTTAAAATTCTGGATATTACTATATATTTTTCTAGATTAAAAAAATATTCGGAATAGAAATACTTAAAAAACATTATTTTATTTCCTATAGTGATGAAATAATATAAATTTTAATGAAAACAATTTAAAATAACAGATAAAACTACAGTAGGTAAATGAATATATGCAGATGTATAAGCTTGAGACTTTTCAATAAATGCTTATAAGCATACAAAAATTTATTGCTTTGTAAGCATTTAATAAAAACTTTATAATTTCAGCCAAAGGCACGGTAATTTCCGATCAGATTAACACAATTTTAATTTTGATATCATTATTCCAGTTTTCATCAAATAAGGTCTATTTCATTACCTATTACTTCTTAATTAATTGGAATAGTCGTAACAGGTTAATTTCTATTTTCATTTTTTAAGTCCTACGTAAATGAAAAAAAAGTTTCAGAAGACAATTTTATGCAACTTTTATTTCATTTACGTAGGACTTAAAAAAATGAAAATATAAATTTATTACTTTACTTCGTTGAAATAGAAATTGTGTGGTAACTTATTATCCTTACTTGTCCCATATAGTTTCAACATCACACTTTCACATTTTCACATATGAATTATTTTTTTCCAATAAAATTTGCGTTCATTTTATGAACAGAAATATTGCTTTTATGTTGTTTTATATCAACATATATTATCTCTTTAATCATAGAAAAGAATATTTGTGAAATAGAGCTGCTTTATATATGTTTGTTTGTTTGTTTGCTTGCAGTAGATTCATTTGTATATACAAAATTAGAACTTCGGAAAATAATTTACAAAATTATAATTATTGAACAATAGATTCAATTTTTAAAATTATAAAATCAATATAATAGAGACAATGTGTTTTGGGTTTTTAATTTGTGTTGGATTAAGTACGTTTTCTGTCTCTGTTAATTGATTTCTTGATTTTGAGACGTTTCTGGTCCAAATAGTGTTATATTTTGTATTTAAAATAAGCAAAACACCCGCAAAAAGCATGCTGTGTTAGAATATAGTTATTACGAATAACTTGTCAAACATTTCCATATGTTGAAATGCTTTAATTCTGTAGTACTAAATTGTTTTCAATATTAATATTAAAATAATACCTTTTCCCTTCTGATTCTGCTGTTCAAAAGATCTAGATCTGGGTTCATGATCAGGGCTTAGAGCTCGATTAGATTCATTTAACAAAGTGACCTGTTTAGATTGTGCTGCAAGTTCTTCGTTTAATCGTTTAGCCAAATCCATTGCTTCATGTCCTGATACAGTATGATGGGATCCAATTGGTATTGGCTTAGATGATCTCAAGTGATTTGAACATTTTCGTTTTGATAAAGCACCAATATCTCCATTGTCTTCGGGACTCTGTTCCTAATTTACATATTTAAAAAATTCAAAATAATTTAAATCTATAAATATGAAATAGTTATTGTATCACTCTGGTAATCTTACCTCAGAAGTGGATTTAGATATCATCGATGAACACTCATCTAAATTTATATCATTTTCCTCATCAATACGTGAAGTGTTGCTGTCTTCGGGACTCTGAATAACAAAAATAAAAATTTCAAATTTTAAAATAGTTTAACATTAATATTTAGTTTGAATATGGAATAGTTACAATATTTTTTGATTGAATAGAGTCGTTTCGACTATGAGGGCGAAATCCTGGTCCAGGAGGTAAATCTTTTTGTACACAACAATTGACCCCTGGACTAAAATGTAATTCAATATGAAATCTCTCTTCAGAACTTGGATCTTTTGTAGGATCTTCATAAAGCATTATTACTATTTGGGACATATAATTTAGTTCAGATACCATGGAAATATAATCCATTGCACGGCGCCATTGCTCATCAACGCGGTTGTTTAATAATCCTCCATGGCGCAGTACCGTTAATAACGAGTGTACATGACTTTCGCTCGTAAAATATAATCTAGTCCGAACATGACGACCAGGGCTAGATACGCCGTGGATATATCGAGGATTAAGACGGTTTACACTCTCATCGCCGGTCTCTTCAATATTTCGTTGTAAATCAGCTTTAATCTTTTTTAACAGTGGAGTACATATCCCTTGACCAATCGCTAATTTTTCTTTAGTTGTAAGACCATATTCTTGGGGAATAACAATATCTGCCAAATATTTAGCATAAATGTATAGTTCCGCAGCCTGCTCATATTGCAAAGTATGTTGGTTGTGTTGTAGATCGTATTTTATACAATCATATATATCCGGAATCTTTGATATGTCAAATGTTTTACTTTTTGTAGAGAAATCTTTTTCAATTTTTTCCCATCGTCTTGCCATTAAATCCCAGGTTTCACCATGATATAAAATTGCATCTTTAGTTTTAGGATCTTCCCTTTTTATAGTAATAACAGATAGCAATAATTTTATTAATGAATGAACATGAGAACAGCATTTTACAGGATTTTTAACAAAATCCAATGCTTGATTAATACTTATACTATTATCAGGATTAATGGCATTTCGGTCTTCCTTGGAGAAATCACGATTAATTTGCATCAATTCGTGAAGACGAGTTTTAGCCCTGTATATCATAAAATATGTTATATAAGTAATAAAACTTATAACAAATTATTGAATGTAATTTTACATTGTCTGGTATTTACTAGAATCACAATCATTATCTAATAGACCATTCGTATTGGCGCTTTTAACCATTTGAACCAAAATTGGTGTCAGCTCTCCTTCTAACGCAAGTAAGCCTTTAGCAAATGCAGCTGCTGTCATTTGAACTCGTCCTTCATCTGAGGCATAAATTTTTAAATCATGCCGAAAAGTGGAATGCAACCTATTAATTTTTGCCATTACTTGTAGCCAATTAATTTCAAATATTTAATTCGCTTTATTTACCGCAATAATCCAAGACCTGAAGTTCCAGAATAGTCGGCACGTCCTTGTCCACCAGGATACATACATCTAAAAATTCTCCCTAATTCTTCTGCTTGAATACGACCTGCAGGAGTTAATTCCCCACCCCATTTTAATATTAAGACTAAGGAGGGTTCCTTAGGCACATCTACGTATTGGAAGGATACTAACAATATTGGAAATACACAAAAGACATTCTTAAGAAAAATATATGTTACCATCGTCTGAACTAGAACCTCTTGGGCGACCTTTTGGCTGATACTTCATTTGAACTTTTCTATTAATTCCAGAAAAATGGCCATACCTTATAATATTAATTCAATAAATTAAAAACTAAAATACGTAATAAATACATTCTTATATTTACATTTCTAAAACACTTTTCAGTTGTTCTAATTTGCCTTGTTTTTCTTCGATTTCAGAACCAGCGGCTTTTGTTTGAATTTCGACTAGTAAAAATCTAGCAATATCTAAAATTTCTTGTAACTGTTTTGGTCGTTTTAATTTTACATGGCCATGTTTGTATCCATCATATTTTTCAAAAATTTCAAAAAATCTATTAAAAATTGCTTTCATTGGATCTAATATATATGTAATAAATAAATATTACTTTGGGTGTCTAACTTCCACTTTCATTTTCTGTTTTGGTGTTCGATCTCCATGCCTTATAACAGCAACCACACATCGCAGTTCCATCATTTTGCCAAATGTGGTTGGAACAATAGGCGGATCATCCAGTTGAAATGGTACAGACCAAGGAATATGTAGAGTTGGTGTAAGCTCTCTTAAAATCATATTTCCGAGAATCTTCGCACAGTCATCGTAGTATTTATTTGAATTCTTTACAAAGCTGAAGCCATTAACATCACAGACAAATGATTTTCCGTTTGCCCTGAAGATAATAAATTATTGAAGCTTTGTTTAATTTATGATTATTTATGCTGCGAACCTTAACAAGTCAAATCCACAAACTGTTTGTTTAAAAGCAAGACAAACCTTGCGGGAAATCAATTTTTCTTCGTTACTTAAAATAACAGGATATCGAATTTCTTTTCCTTCGCTATCTCTTTCCACTTTTCCATCTAAAGCCGGACTTTTACGTGCTTCTGCATGTGCATAATCTGGACCTACTGTGTAAACTTTAACATCCGTACCTGAACAATATACTAAGTTTTAAAAGTAATGCTGGATTCGTCTTAATAAATGAAATAATATTTAACTTAGTAGTGTAAATACAATATAATTATATACTAGATTGAATGAAACTCTCAAAAGATTGATGGAAAGATCGAATTAAAGAGGGATTTCGAATTATCCAAGGATCGAATTAACCAGGTTATAACTGTATATATCACGGAATCAAGAAAGTTCTACCGTTTAGCTTTATTCAGGCAATAAGGTTGCCTGTGGTTTGTAAAAAAAATACTACTTCATAACTATAACTCAATCGCTATAACTTAACTATAAATTAAAAATTAGCTATAAATTAACCATTTACCATTATACATTGGTATTCTAATCTATTTACTTTCTCCCACTCCCTAATTTTTACCATACTCTTTCCTTTGTCATATTTGTTCAAAAGTTGTGTGTCAATATTAACTTTATAGTAATGTTTAAATATATTTAGTTCTTTAATTATTTTAATTTTACATTTACTTTAGACCTTGCGGGAAATCAATTCTTATGTTACATTTACTTTAGAGTTAAAACTTAGAACCAACGAAGTCGAGACAACGATTTGTACCGCATTTGGAGCAGGGTTATTTATCACAAGATTTGCTCAAAGATTTTTAATAAATCTTTAGAAGATAACGCCAGGTCAGGAAGATCTCCGGATTTAAATAACGACATACACAAAAATACAATATTACTTTTCAAGACAGGAAAGTCGGCTAAGTTTATATTATAATAAAATAAAATAAAAATATAAACCGTCACCTGTATGGAAAACTAATAAGTTTTAATTTGAGTTATATTTTCGAAAATATTCCTTATTCTCTATCATTTTCAGTTACAATAAATATTAGTTTTAGAAAAGTTAATGGGTCTATTACTAAAAAAATTTCTGTCATTAAAAAAGGAAAAAAGTCTTTCCCACTCATTTATTAGTTAAGTACATATTCTGAAATCGTAGTTTCGAAATAATAGTTTTTTTTTAAATTTTAAAACAATAATAAAAAGATACAAACTTACCATCAGTCGGCATGAAATCTTCGTATATAAATGAACCAGTCTTACGAACTCTTGATTCTGGAGAATAAACACTACTTCGACTGCCAATCTATAATATTAATATTTTAAATTTACAATTAAAAAGTATTAATTTTATAAATACTTTTCGAAACAATCGTTGGCTACCACCACCAGCTGAAGTGGGATAGTATATGTAAATATTGTGATCCTCAGCTGACACAGGTTTTTCCACAAACGGTTTATTAAAAATTACTCCGTTTACTTCCACATGATCTTCCGACTCAATTAGTTCATGCTCTAAAATATATATACAAAAATAATTAACTAAGGTTATTACATATTATAATTAGATTTTTATAATTATTTTATTACAAAATACAACTACCGAATGAAAGTTATTAACTATAATCCAACTAGAGTATAATCCATACTAGAATGGTACTCAAAAAAGGAATTTTGTATATAACGATAAATTAGATTTAATAAATATCAGAAAATATATATTAAGTATATATTAAGTATAATATAAAATATATATTAAGTATCGCCACTACTTACGTTTTGGATCTAAGGAATCTCTGTCTAATACTGCATATCGAGGTATTTCTATTCCCTCATTCTGTAATATTGCATATACGCGTCTTCTATCCTAAATATATTTCAATATATAAGAATCTTATAATTATACATACTTAAAAGAATAATTACTTGAATATCGTATTGCATGTGTAGATTATTTATTACATAGGGTTTTCTAAGTTGAGCATACTGTATAGCCTTTTCAAGTGGAAAACCTTTTGAATGAAAAGAAATCAAGCAATCACATACAGGCCAGTTTTCGACGAGATCCTATTTCAATAAATTAATAATGAATTAACATAATCGTATTTTAATTTAATAAGCATACTTTCATTATTATATCTTCAGTAAAAACAACCATTTTGATATATTCAAATTCTTGGAGTCTGGTTAAAATTTCCTTCATTGGCTTTGATTGAGTTTTTTTCGACATGGCACACACACCGACAATTACCTGTTTTCCAGAATTAGAGCTTAAACTACTATCTGAATCCATACCATCAGTATTTTCGCTATCCTAAAATATAAATTGTAGTAAAACAGTTATAATTGGAAAAAATTGTCTTTTTTGTTAAGTTTTTTTAATATTTCTTACATATTGACTTTTATCTAAGAATTTTAAAACAAAACACTTAAAATCAAAGATATTGTATTTTTAACAAAAATAGTGTTATGGTATTAAAGTCGAAAATGTTTGTTTTTAAGTTAAACTTTATCAATGATATAATTTTTGAAAACTATTTGAAATAAATTTAATTGGAAATACGGATTAAAATATTATATATATCGGAGTATAATATTTTCCAAAAAGAACAATTCTGTAAAAATTTAATTCCTGACTTTCAGACCTCAATTTACCAAAAGTAAATCTACGACCCAAAAGTTAAACCACAAGAAAATTGATGAAGACGTCAAAAGTATAAAATACGTCATTATACTGGATTGAGCTAACGAAGAGATCCTTGATCATTCTTGATTCTACTAATTATTGCTTGAGAAAATTAAAGCATACTCAAGAATACTCAAGTATACTAAAATATCCATGCAACTAGAGCTAGAGTATCCTTAATAACCTAGCTCGTACGTATTCAAATGTATATGCTTGTACGTATTCAAATCTTTATTCATACGACCAATTAAACAACATAATTAATTAGAGCAATTAATTAGTTTAGAGAATTCCAGTGTGGAATTATTAAATTATATCATTAAGTAAATATCGAATTAAAGTTACTTATAGAATATTAAAATTGAAATGAATAAAAATAAAATTATAAGAATGTAGTGCAGGAGATAATAGAAGCACCAATTATATATCAGTAATTTTATATGATGTTATAAACATATGATTTTTAAAATAACACAAAAAGTTTATTTTGTAAAATAGTTTTAAAGGACAACATTTACTTATTTATCTTCTGAACACTTATTTACATTTACATCTTGTCCAGTATAAAATCCACTGTGTGCCATTTTAATATCTTGGTATCCGCTCTCAAGTTCAGAATAAGACATCTTAAGTTAATATAATTTGCACTAAACAAAACATAAGTTAATAAATTGTACTAAACAGAACATATAAGTTAATAAATTAATCGATCCATTCAATTTTTTTTAATACCGAAAATATTTAGAACAGTGTCATTCATTATAATTTTCACAATACATATTTCATAAGAAAAGCATATAGACTTTAATATTATTATAACTATTTATTTTATTCTTACTTATTTAATATAAAAAAAATCTGACTAAAATTTTTAGTTCTATGTATATTAATTTTCTAGGCAATAGCAATTTTCTGACACCGAAATATTCGTAGTTATGCAATATACATTTATTCAAAACTTTTTGACTTGTGTCAAATGTCAATATAATACATACTGGTGGCTGAAAATTTGGAGTTGTCAACGTCATCCTTGATTAGAATACTAACCAATTATATATATTACAATTTTAAATTTTTAGTATTGTTTTTTGATTAACTATTTATTTGGAAAAACTTAAAAAAATGCAGAAGTCTTATTTTTTTGCTGCTCTTATTTTGCTGAATCTGTTTTATGTAGTTAAATCATGGGACACAGATGAGTTAGAAATTTTTGATTTAGTGGAAGAAATTAATGAAAATTTTTACAAATTAATGGGACTTTCTGAAGTAATTGCTCAGTGTATGACAATATTACATTATGTTGTAGTTAAATAATTTAAAATATTTCATAGGATGCAACTGGAATGGATGTTAAACGTGCGTTCAGAAATTTATCGATAATTTTACATCCAGACAAAAATGATGCGGAAGATGCCAACATCCAATTTAGAAATTTAGTCTCAGTATACGAAATACTGAAGGATCAGACAAAACGAGAGAAATATAACAAAGTTTTAAGGGAAGGGCTGCCAAATTGGAAATCTGCTTTGTATTATTATCGACGTGTACGGAAAATGGGATTAACAGAAGGATCTTTAATACTATTTGTGATAATTAGTATAGGACAATACTTTTTTGCTTGGGCTGCATATTTAGAAAGAAAATATACTGCCGTAAGTAGAACCAAATAATATTTAACGCATATTTACTTTTAAAAATATTTTTAGGAACAAATAATAGGATCAAAATTGAAGAAACTACAGAAAAAGAATAAATCAAATATAGATATCGACACTATATTAGGTGAAATTCCCACACCTAGTATATTTGTAAAGTTTTTCCTTTTATAATGTATTTCCAAAAATTAATTGACAATATTTTAGAACACATTACCATTTCAAATACCAAAAGGTATATGGTATTCCCCATATGTTATAAAGGATGTTATACTAACAGCATATAAATATACACAAGAAGAAAGCGAAAAAAAAAAAATGTTTGGACTCCTTAAAAAAATAAAATAAAATATAATAGAATTAATATATATTGCAGGAGAGCTGAGGAAATGACTGAAAGGCGCTTATTAGAAGAAGAACTTATAAAGGAACGAGAAGCAAAAAAGGAAATAAAAGAAAAAATTCGAAAAAGAAAAAATGCAAGTAGTGTTCCAGATAAGACCGATGAAGATCTTGTAGGATATTCAAAATTGACAAATACATTATCTGACAAAAATATTTCAACACCTGATAATTGTAAGGTATAAATTACAGTTTCTTCTTTAGTAATAAAAATGTATTGAATGCTAAATAATTCTTCTTATGTGACAACTATGAATATTATTTTCATTATTTTTATTTATATACTTATGTTATTAGAAATTTATATTTAAAAAATATTTCTATTTATTAGCGCCAACTTAATGGAGGTATATGGACAGATGATGATTTAGTTGAACTTGTGCACTTAGTTAAGAAATTTCCAGGAGGAACACCAAACAGATGGGACATAATATCTGAAAATATGAATCGAAGTGTATCTGAAGTTACATTTATGTCTGCCAAGCTAAAAGAAGTGTCTTTTAAAGTTCCAGCACCTAAAGAAACTGGTCCCAAAGTAACCACATCAGAAATTAAAATAAATAACACTAAGAAAGAAAATATACTAGTTCCTCAAAAAAATTGGTCACAAGATCAACAGCGTGCACTTGAAATTGCTATAACAAAATATAGAAAAATTTCGAACCTAGATAGATGGCAAAAAATAGCTAATAACGTTCCAGGAAAGAGTAAAGAAGAATGTCTTTATCGTTATAAATATTTAGTAGAACTTGTAAAATTACAAAAATCTACTGAAATTTCTAACAACGAAAATATTGAAATAGAAACAAACAATTCTATTTTAACAGAAGAAACCAATCGTACACAATTTTCTGAAAATTCTGATAATGATACCCAAGAAGAAAATTTACTGTTGGAAGAACAGCTCCTAGACAAAAGTAAAGTCGGTGGAAAACCTAAAAATAAAAGAAAAGAAAAAAAAAAACAATTTGACTACTTTAGCGAGGAAGATTTCACTGATAATTAAAATTCAGATAATTTATATTAAATAGATGGAAAAATTAATAAAGCTAATTGAACTGAATGTATTTTTAATTAATTTAATTTTGTGATGAATTTGAAAGTGGTTCTGACAGCGTTAGAAATTAAGGAATGTACGGCTTTGGTTTTCATAAATTTTATAACTTATTTCGGTCTAAGTTAATTTCGCAATCTTCTAAAGATGTGGCCACAAGCTTAGCCATATACGACCAGTCATTATCGTTACCAAAAATTCCTATGTCATAACCAAGATTTAGTGGAACCCGCCTCTTAGTGCAGCAGTACAAAATTGCTTAGTGTGATTTCTATTACTGACATTGCATACGCGACTACGAGCAATTTATTTTATGTTCTTGTTTTCCTAAGCTTGGACTTGACTTATGCGAGGCTTTAGGCCACAATTCTACTTCAGTCGACTTCAATCCCAAATATATTAAAAAGTGTTGCTCGTTTTTTAACTATATGAAATACAGATATTCACATAATTGAAAACATTTATATTGCTAATATATATTTATTTTGAGAAAAACAAAACAGAGTTATTTAATGGTTTAATAATTAATATATATTTTATTAACAGGTTAAATAAATAAGAAAAATATTAGTTTAAAAAAATGTCCTGATATGAATAACGGTAAAAAATAATAATTTAAGGATTTGCATTCGACAAAATTTTAATGTAATAAAAGCCGTAAACAGCATAATTATATTTTAGAAGCCGATAAAACCCGTTTGAAAAATTCTGAAGTTCTTCTTGGACTTGTGTATACCCTGGTGGTGGTTTTGGCAATCCTGTTTTACTATTAAGAAGAAGGCTTATATAAACTTGTAAACGACTCCCTGAAATTTAACCTGATTAATATTCTGCTAATTATTTATATGATATAAATTACACATTAATTTGTACACCGAAAAATCTTTATCTGAAGCTCTAAGAATCTGAGCTCGTAATGTTTTCTCTGAAGCTTCATCTAAAAAATCACAATTTTGCTCCACGCAATACTTTTTTAGCACGGAATAGACTTGCAACCAAATGTTTTCCATGGATTTTATAACATCACTATACAAAAGCAGTTGATAAATTTAATATTAAAATTATTTGAAAGAATAATACTTTCTATTGTTAATATTTTCCAAAATAATTAAAATTTGAGATGCAAGAATGTTATGAGAGTTCAGAAATTTAGAAAAAATTGGAACAGCGGAACATATTGCTATTACAGATGCACAAATACACAATTTTATTGCTCGGAAGCTTAATTTATAAAGGCGTTCCTTGTCTGATGCTAAAATTTCAGGATAATCAAAAACTTCGTCCCAATCAAGTAAATCCAAATATGCACTAAAAATCGTCTGCTCGGTTGTGTTGGTTTGATGTCGCCTTAACCAATTCTCCGTGGCAGGAAAACCAACTAAAATATAAAACTACTTTTTATTCTTAATTATTTAAATTATAAAATTATTTACAGGAAAAAAATTAACCTGGATGGAAAAGTTAAATGTTCCGATTTACTAGAAACTTTATAAAGCAAAAAATTAAATAATTCTTACGATAAGTTTTTTGAATAAGGGCCAAATTTTTTTTACTTATCATGTAAAACTCCAAAGTTAAGTTAAAAATGTTGCTATCGTTGGATATACGATAGTCTTTTAGTGACCCAGAGTAAAACTACGTGTATATTATATGAACGATTAAATTCTATTGTTGTAGACCGGCGGTGGCTTAAGTAGTAGTGTTATAAGTTGTGATGCAGTAGGTAGTGTCTGCCGTCCAAAAACCTCGATGTAATTCTAAAGTTACACACTTGTAAATGAGAACCGGTAAAAAAAATTACAATAAAATGTAATTTTAGAACAAGAAAACAGCATATGTCTCACGAGTCCCATGAAAAAAAGCTATTAGCTTGATGGAATTAAAAATTACTTCACTATAAAAAATCCATATAAAAATGAGTAGATCCAAATAGAAATACAAAAATGTTAAAGAATATTCACATACAGTAAACTCTGCACTTGGACTCTTTACCCTCCTAGTGGAGTGAACAAGGAAAAAAAGAAGTATTTTGTGATTATTGTCACACGATAGAAGTTTAGAATGTTCCTAACAAAAATAAACAGTTTAAGCAACTTAAGATCCATTTTAAGAGAACAAAAAATTATAATTTAAATATTTCACAATATTTTTAAATATGGCAATACAAAATTTTTTACTTACATTTGTAATACTCTAGGTATTCTTTGAATTTTTGTTTCTCATATTCCACAGAATTTGCCAATATATCATTTCTTGCAAATTCCAGAAGACAATTTGCCATATCAAGTTTCATTAAGCTCATGGTTTCTAATATACCTTTAAATATATTGACAACATCTTCCATTTTAGATAAAGATTGTATCTGTTCGTCCCGAATTGGCGCACAGGACTTGGCCATTATTTCAATAACAAAATTAGCATATGATCTGAAATCAAGTGTCCCTTGTTCGGCCTGTTGTTTAATTACTTTTACGTCTAACACATCATTTATGTGATCTAGAATTCTTTGATTACTAGCAGAAATAATTTGTGGAAAACATTCTTTGATGTCAATTAAAAGTTGAATAGCGTGATCGAAGCAAGGCGGATCTTCATTAAGTTGTCCTCGAAGAACATCCCAAAATGCTTTATGCATAATCTCTTTTATTCGTTTTTCTAAACTGAAAATATTATTACTGGCTAAAAACAAAGATAATAATATAGAGATGAACAATGTCGAACACATCATTGTAATCAATTTATAGCTTTTTCTTCTGGCCAGCTAAACTAGCTAGCACAAAAAGCTATATGAAAGAGTTTTTTCTATAATTTCATCTCTATTTCCATAGTTTTTGAAAAAAAAAAATATTTTGCATCTCTGTTTTCGTCTTTTTTCGCTTTTTTTTCTTGGTATGCCCGAAAAAGAATAACAATATTTTTACCTGTTAGATCTATACTGCAAGATCATAAATATTATGTGTATTGTTTTTCTATAGTATTTTCTCTACCTATATTTTTCTTGAATAATATTCCGAATTCAAAATTTGGAAATATATATTTTTGTTCCTTTTTTCATTTTGCTATTTTAGATTTTTATAACAATTTATAGGTATGATACTTCTTTTACGAATTTCCTATTTTTTTGTTGCGTCAGCCGAAAGACGCTTGCAGAAAAATTAAATGACTAATTTTCACATACGGAAATTATTAATTAAGTGCGATAATTAGTTATAAATTAAGTAGTTTTATTTGATATTTCTCTATAAAGAACAGCGAAACCAAAATTATTAAATTAGCTTCAAATTATGCAAACATTTAACGGAGTAAAAAAGATAAAACAACGAAATGATTAAAAAATTGCCTCTTTTAAGCATATAATAATAATAATAAAGGCAGTAAAAATTTAATGTTTCAAACAATATATAAATTACTATTAATCAATTTAAATTTTATATCAAGAAACCAGAAGTCCTTTTCAGGAAAAAAAAATAAATACCTTCTGTTTGCATAATTTGAAACTACAATAATGGAATAATGTTCTTTGTAGAGAAATCTCAAATAAAACTACTTAATTTTTAATTATCGCAGTTCGCTTATTAATAAATAACTTCTGTATATAAAAATTCAATTTAAATTTGTCATTTGGTTAGTTTGAAAGCGGGGAAGGATTAAAATTCGCCGCGCACCGCGACCTCTTGGGTCCGCTGTACACCCCAAACGATGCCTCATGGCAGCACATCGTACCATCCTACCTCTATTATGAACGTGATCAATCTAGGCGGTCTTAAACTGCCCACCTCCACTAAGTCTGTCAAGAAGTCTTCTGTCGACCGCCACAGAAGACACTTCAAAAGTCATTTAATTTCTCATTTAATTTTTCTGCAAACATTTTTCGACCGAAGAGACAAAAAAATAGCAAATTCGCAACCTATAAATTGGTATAAAAATTTCAAATAGCTAGAATGAAAACACAAAAAAAAAATATATATGTACATATTTCTTAATTTTGAATTCAGAAAATTATTCTAGAAAAATATAGGTAGAGAAAATACTACACAAAAACAATATACATATACATAATATTTATGATCTAGCAGTCTAAATGTAAAAACATTGTTATTCTGTTTTGGGGTATGCAAAGGAAAAAAAGGGGAAAAAGATGAATAAATAGTGTTAAATATTTGGTTTTTTATTTTCGGATATTCATTCAAAGAAAAAAGCGAAAAAAACAATAGAAAACAGAGATGGAAAAAAATCTTATTCAAAAATAAAATAAATACAATTGGAAGAATAGATGTTGTTTTACCAGCATTAGGTGTACACTTATTGATAATTCTTACCTGTTTTCTGGGGGTTCGTATGATTGTAATTTGAATTCAGGATTTATTGCAATTTCATGGGCTAATGTCATATTTTGAATATTTTTAACAACATCCGACACTTCATTAATTGTCATCACTTTTGGAGGACTGCCATCAGGACTAGGAAGTAAAAATAACGCTTGACTAAATTAATAGTCGTTAATATAATTTTTCTCTCACAAAAAAGAACTAACAATACCTATCATAACCTTGGCTTTCAGCTTTTGATTTTGTTTCACATTCATGCGATATATCGCACAAATCTTTGTCTTCATTTGCAGTAGACTTATTTTCTGATGACTCCATTCCTTGAAAGAAAAAAAAATTTGTATTAGTCCTTGAAACAAAAAAAATGTATATCAGAATTTAATACAATATAAATTGAAAATAAGATTATTAAAACGAAAGATACAAATGCCATCTTCCTAAATTTGAATTATTTCAAAAATACGAATATCAGATAACAAATAAGATATTAATAATTTTCTACTACTTACGAGTTAATTAGAAATAGTAATATTAATTAAAACTGTGAATTTATAATTTTTCTTTCTATTGTCCTAGTTTCTTAAAGTCGAAATATCATTATTGAAAGATGGCGAATTTGTTAAGTATGACCAATCAAATTTATCAATTGTCATTAATTCAAATCCATACCTTTGGCAGCACTTATTGTATCGTTTCGTCGGATTTGTAGTTAATTGTAAGAGCGATTTTAGCAGCTACAAACATGATGTTCTTTTTGATGCTCACTTGCTACGTTTATGACGTGCCGTTTCTTAGCTGGCAAAGCGATATAAATGCGACATTTTCAGAGCGATAGAAGCCAACTGCATTTTCACAAACGATAGATATATTTTTGTAATTATCTAAATTTGAAGCCAGTATCATACAGGTATAATATATATGCATCCGCAATCGTATTTCATATCAATATTCTATTCTGAACTGCGTCGGAATATCCCTGCGGCACGGATTTTGAAATTCCTATTCTGTGCTCCGGTGGAATTTCGATATTAATTGCAGCGGAATTTTTGCTATTCTGTACTTCGTCGGAACGGAGAACTTGAATTCATTTCTCCGCAAGAAATTAGTTACCGGAATTTAGTGGATTTTATAAATTAATTAGAGGAAATTAAAAATTAGTTTTTTTTATGTATATGCCAAATATTGACAAAATTTTGCCTTAACTGTAAATCAAATCTTTCTGACATGTTTCAGAATAGCCCTGAATACTTTGTCTTAACCTTTTTAATTCTTCTTGTCTAATTTCCAATACCCTCTCATCTGGGATGGATGCGTTATATATAATATTGTAACTGCTAAATCCACTTGTTTAATTGCATAAACTATGGCACATAAAACAGCTCCAATGTCTCTGCTACAAGTAATAATAATCAGTTAAAATCCTGATAAATTGAATACATATATGTATATTGTTTAAATTCTATATTTTATTATAATCATTATGAAGGATGAGAATTAAAAAAAAAATTAGCTTACAACATAATGTTTATAACAATTGTTTTCGATTGTTATAAAGAGATGTATATTTGGAAATAAGAAAAAACAAAATTATAACAATTAATACCTAATACGAACATATTATAAAACTAATAAAAGAAAATAGGAGTATTGCGATTATTTTTATGATAAAAAACTCAAAAGAAAATGTACTGTTTCCATAGTCAGTTAAACTTGAATTAGCATCCATGCCATGGAAACAGGGATTGATTTGACATTTCATTATTTATGCAACTAAGTCCCAGTGCATGGAAATGGAAATACATATATATTTTTCTTCTTTTTAAAGCTTGATAAATAAAATTGGGGAGAAAACGTCTAAACAAAATATACTTGTTGCTCATTTGTTACTTATTTTTTATTATGCAGCAGTATCTAGTTCTTCGGGAATATGTTTAGATGAAATATCATTAGGGGAGGCTAAAGAAATTGAATTATTAGTTAATTGATTGACATTTGTTGCACTAACAACACGACCACCGTAAGGTGAATTTTTCAATTTGCGGGCCTCTCTTCTTTGCCTACGTTGCTCCATAACCATTTTTAATTGCTCAACTTTATATTTAGTTTTATTATTCTCCAATTCAACTTTGCACTTATCACAAATTCCTTTATTATGAATTGATGTACAAGCATCTGCCAGACTCGTTGAATCGACAGTAGATATAAAACCGCAAGTACATTCATTTCTATCGTTCAAGCTAGCAGTATTTTTTAAAGATGATATATTTCCAGCAGACATTTGATTATTACAAGATTTTGAATCCTTATAACAAATACACATAGACGTTGAAGATTGGCACTCTGTGTTATTCTTATGACCCAGTAATATTGCCGAATTTGTCTCATTCTGATTTTTAGTAGGTAACATAATATTATGTCCTTGACATTCCCCATACGTACATGTTTTTAATTTTGTACCATTAAAACAATTTCCGCATACGTCAGAAGTACTTGTAGATTGATTTCTTAAAGAGATCTGAAAATAATTGTAAATTTTTATATATTTAAGTCAAACTTTTCTTTTTAATTTTATGTGTGAAAAAAGTTCACCAGTCTGAACTGATATTGATTTATTAGAAGAAACTACAATCATATATTATGACTTTACTTACTTAGGTGAATAATAATGCTTTTACATTCAATTACTTAATATAGAAAGCTTTAAACATTTAAATAAAGTCTCACCTGTTTGTTACTTCGAGTTGGTGATGGTGCCTGAAAGCTTATTCGAGTGCCTCGACTATAATGTGGAGTGGCACTTAACAAATCATTTAATATGTGAATTACAGTTGATATATCACGTTTGGGTCTACCATATCGGTCCTGTAAAGCGGGATTTAAAGTACCAGAAAATGTTCCGGAGTATATTCCCTTTCCATGGTTTTTCATAGATTCTATTACAGGTCCCGATGTATTATTACGAGACTTTTCATCGCTAAACTCAATTTTATTTGTAAATACTTCTTTAGATAATTTTCGCAAAGTTTGTGTTAAATTACGGGAAGCTTCAGCAAGAGTACGTTTTTCATTACCATTTTTTGATGCTACATGTTGATCATCATTTAATCTTTGGTCTTCTTTTTTATCAGTAATATTACATATGTTATTATTGCTGATACTAGTGGCATCTTGCAAATTTCTGTATATATCCTGATTTTGAGAATCAGGTTCTGATAAATTAGTGGGATTTTTGCGAATTACATTCGAAGTACATGAATTTTGATAACATCTATGTTTAGATCTTTCTATTGTATTATTAGCAGTTTTATGTAAAATGAAGGAACTCTTTTGATTTGTGGCACTTGATGAGCTCTTTCTTTTTTCCATAGTTCCTATTTCTGTATTGTTACATGTTCTACAATTAGTACACTCACACTTTTCTATTATGTTAGATGAACTTAATTGCTTACAAAGACAGGAAGTCAAATTTGCTGATATTGGATCGGTACAATCATTATTTTCACTAAGAATGGCTGATTTGGGAAAGGTATTATTTTTAGAAATTTGTTTAATAGAAGTAGCTTGGATAGAAGTGGAAACCAGATTCGACAATGATTTAATTGGAGATTGTTCTAATAAAGTATTATTTTTTTTAGTATCTGTTATATTTGATGTAAGAAATGAGGTAGTAGACATAGAACCACAAATAGATGTTTGTTTCGATTGTTTAAAATCTGTTAATTGTGATGCACTAACAGTTGTGTCAGCGAATAGTGAGGGATTCTGAACCATTGTTAAATTTTTCACAATATTATGTAAGTTTTCAAAATCCTGCTTTGCAAGGACTGAATTAATATTTGGTCCGCTGTATATAGAACTATTCGAACCTTCTAAGGTTGTAGAAGAGCAAACGTCTGCACTTGCTGAAAGCCGGGAAGTAAGTAAATTATCCAGTTCGACTGAAATTTTATGGCTATTTCGATCTAAACCATCATTTCTGGCTGACATTACAGAAGACTGGCTAGTAATTACATCGTTACTTCTTCTATAATTTGACCTTGGCTTGGTTATATTGTGGAGGGAACTTGGATTTACTGTACTTAATTGTAATTGAATCAACATCATATGATCCCCCAATCTCATACTTAAATTGAGAGGTGTTTTTCCACTAAGAAAATCATTTACCTGTGAATCATTAAGTGATTCTAATGCCTGCATTACGGTATTTTCAGGTCGTTGTGCCTGGAAAATTAAAATATGTTGGTGTAAGGAACAGGAGCATTAAAATTGGATAGTTTAAACAATAAAATATATGAATATTTTTACCAATAGACCAGCTTCCACATTCGGAATAAGTAAAATTTTTGATCCCTCTTGCAATCCATTAGCTTTTAATGTGCCTTCCTGTAACTCTCTGAAAATAAAAGAAAGTCAGACAGCTATTATCAAATTTTTAAATAAAAATCTAGACATGTGTAAAAATTTAACTAAAAGGCATAACTTGACATAGATCATAGAATGTTGAAACAAATATAAAGATGAAAAATAAAGCAAACAAACTTTTTTGGAAAGGCGACTAAATATTATTGTTTAAAAAGCAAATCGCTATATAACAATACACAAAAATAGAATTAAAAATGAAACTAACAGATTCGCAAATTTATTATAATTTGGAAACAAAATGGCCGCTAGATATGAAAAAGTTTTATTTTAATTTTTCCATATCTCAAACATATTAATCGCGACATAAATATTATGTTAAATTATATAATTGTAAAGAAAACAAACCTTTCTCGGTGTAATAAACATATCCGATCCTTAGCTACTTTAAGTTTTTTTGATACGATTTTTTTAAGAGTATCTACACAGTTTTGTGAACTGACGACTACTGTAAAATTTCCTCCAGTGGTAGTCGATATATTTAATGTAATTGGTAGAGTCACTAATTTAGCTGGACCACACCCAGTTAAATTAGGTGATTTGCTCCTACCAGGTGGCTTATCCATATTCTGATTTATGTAATTATATTGCTGTCTATTACAGAACTATTTTAATCAAATTACAATTTATTTCTAACAGCAATCAAATAACTTTGTTAAAAATTATAATCATTTTAAATCACAAACACTAACCAAACCACACAAAACAAAATAGAAAACTGAGAAGGGAGAAAAGATATGTTGATGTTGAATTGATTGTTACATCTATTTTATTATTTTTGACACTGCTCTCAATTTAACTCTACTACATATCTACTCTGTATTTTTCCTACTTGTTTAAAATTTCAAAATTCTTTGAAAAAATGGGAATTTTTATCTAATTTTAATATTGAAATTTCAGAGTTACCATTTATTACTAACTAGTTTGGAAGAATAAATTGAAAGAAATATTTAAGTGATGTAAACAACCCCATACACCATTTCATGTAAAAGATTTACACAATGAAGCATTTCCGAATTTTTTTAACCAGTTTGGCTCGTTTATTATACACAAAACAGACGAGAAATAATTTTTTGTAATTTAATCAAAAAAAATTTTTTTAGGAAAAATAATTTATTCCGAGTTCGAAAATATTTACCTTTGCCGACCATTCAATTATATACAAAATGATAATTCTTTTATGGGTTGCACTCTAGAATAGGGTGCCCCGGCTGACAACTAAATAGGCTTAGTTAATAGCTTAGCCGGTGCCATTGTGGCAGTGGGTAAACACCGATGCAATAAGGCTCCTAAGTAGTATTATAGTTTACAAAATTAAATTTTTTAAGTAATTGAAGAGGTTAGAGAAAAATGTGTTAAGTGACAATGTAGATTTTTTTGCGTTAAGTGACGATGTAGATTTTTTTCTTATAAAATATTATTAACTCTCACTAATTCAATTAATTGTTCCTCAAAAGTCATAATTTTTTAATTTATTTACAAACACAAACTTTTAAATTATGATTTAATTTATGACATTAAACATATGATTTCAAAATATGATTTGACGCCGTTAAAAGTAGAAATGAATTCAACTTTTTAGGAACACCGATTGAACGCCGTTGAGTTTATATGATTCTATATAGTTTCATATATTTTAACTTTTTTTTGACAGTTCACAGAATGAACGCCGTCTGAACGTCGGCGAGTTTAACTCCACTATAAGAATTGTGAAGCATTAAGAAATTAAGCTGCGAAATTTGTGATTCGCAAGCAATGTATAATATACTGAAATCGCTTGCTTTACTCCAAAGTATGTCACATTTTTATAATTAATAACTATAAATAATTTTGTACACAAAATATAATGACAGATTTTTTTATATAATAACAGATTTTGTTTATTTATTTAGTCATTCTATCTGCTTCGGTTTTCATTTTGTGCCTAAGCCTTCAATCCTGCACCATTTCGGATTTCTTTTTGAACATTTACGATCCATCCACATCAAAAAGATCGATTTACATATTTTATGATGTTAATCCAGCTGAAGGTTTCAATTTACGTCGAGATGTTTATATAAGAATGGCAATATTTATAAAGAATCTAAGAAAAAAGCATAAATTCAGTAATACAAAATTGGTTCTACCACCATTTAACAGACTTTATCATTGGAAATCTAATAATATTGTTCAAGATAATTTGTTTTGGGAAAATTTTTTTAAGTTACAAGATTTAAAAAAATTTACTGCTATATTGGATTTTAATGAATTTACTAAAGAACAAAATTCGTCTAAAACCGTATTGATAGACGAAATTTTTTATCTAAATCATTTTGATGAATTATTTACAAATGGAGTTTTTATAGATAAATTTGAGATTTCAAAATGTACAAAACTATACTATCATCATGGATCATACTATAATCCAAATTTGGAAGGTAAAAAAATAACTTGTGTTCGGTTTCAGGGAAGCTCACAACTTTTAGAAAAATTATTAGAAATATCTTTAGAAAAGCAAGTTATATTTATTTTTTATTAGTATATTATAAAGTATATTAAATTTCTCATATTTTTATTTAGAATACAATCTGAACCAACACTTTTTTACTTTATAAACTCTGAAATAATTTTACATAATCATTGGGGTAACAAAGAATACTGGGAAGCACGTAGATCAATGCGATTCAATAATGTGCTCGTCAACATTGCTAATAATTTTCGAGAGCAATATTTAAATTCTACTAATACTGATGATTTGGTACAGAGACCTGATAATTGGAAGGAAGAGCAAGTAAATTACTTTGTCGGGCTAGGAAGAAAATTTAAACCTGTTATATCACTTCTAGAATTATCGAGGAGCTAGAGGTGGCCCATATTTATGTGGTCATTTACGAAGAGGTGATTTTGTGAACGGTCGAAAACATACTATACCTAGTCTAAAATCAGCTGCTAATCAAATGAAAGATAAAATGCGAGAGCTCAACCTCACCAAAGTTTTTATTTCTAGTGACTGTAGTAAATTTGGTATGATTTTTATATTTTTAGATAATTTATTATATCATAAAAAAATTTAATAGAATATAAAAATTTAAAATCATATATTGGCAAGCAAATGCAAGTTTTCCGATATATTCCTGAATCGGAGGAAATAAAAGAAATAATTAAAGATGGAGGCATTGCTATTGTTGATCAAATAATATGTTCACATGCAAGGTGAAGCAATATTTTCGTATCCAATTGTTAATATTATATTCATTCTTATTGTTTTAGATATTTCATTGGTACTCATGAAAGTACATTTACTTATCGTATTTATGAAGAACGAGAAATTTTAGGATTTCGAAAGCAAGATACTTTTAATACATTTTGTAGCAAAGATTCTTCAGATTGCCCGAAAAATTCTGTTTGGCCAATAGTTTATTAAAATATGTATTATATTTTTTCAATACTAAGAAAAATAAATTCTTCAAAAAAAAAAAAATTTAAATATTGTAAACCTTTTTATGCCATATTACATATTTTAATACGGGGGAAATAACCTTAATATACGAATGTCAACCTTTTTCAAAGTTTTACAATGTACATTATAAATTTGTCATTCACTCCATTCTTAAACAGAATGTGATTACTTGTTTTTTTAATGTATATTACTACGAATTTCATTCAGATTTCCTATTTATTAAGAATTATACAGGAAATACAATAAAAAATAAATTAATTAGTTCTTAAGGTTAGGTTGGCATAACTATATAAGTTGTTGAATTGTCTTTTATGCCAAATGTTTTAAAATACCTTGACGGATCAATGTTTCAATTTGATATCGAGGCAGATAATGTTGACTATTTTTCTTAAGAAATACAACTTCTCCATTTTCGAGCTCAAATTTTCCGTAATCTTTCACACATCTTACTTCTACATATAGTGTTTTTGGTGGATTAATATCTCCTGTTAAATCCAAGCCTTGATAATTACTAATTGATCGCATAAAGCATGTTAAAGATTTAGAATATGAATTGAAAAATGCAATTTCTGGATCACATAAGGCGCTTTTCACATCAATTGGTATCGCAGAGCCAAACTCCCAACGAAGTGCCTTTATTCGTTTTAATCTTTCATTAAAATAAGCCAATAAACAACGTTTATTTCTTTGCAAAACAGCATGACGAAAATTTAAGAGAGGCCACATGCTCTTATCACCTGTGCTGGAGTACACCGAACTAAAATATGAATTTGTAAATTATTTCATCTATTAATTTAGTAGATTTTACGCTTGTTCGCAATTGATTTCAAATATTGCTTTTATTTCCTCCAAAACTAGTCTAATCGCTTTGTCCTAAAAAGTAAATATCAGATAACATATAAGAGCAAAATAATAAAATAAAATCATTTATACATTAAATACAGGAATAGTATCTGTATTGTTTTGAAATTCTTTCAGTATTTCAAAAGCTATATCGGAAAACATTTTATCTATTAAAGATTTTAAAATTTTGAATTAATGAACGTACAGAGAATTGTGCCAATCTTTAACTTTGACATTGACGATTACTATCCCTCTAATCCTAAAAAAAATTCGCCTTTTACGTACCCATATTGAACCGAATACGAGTCTATATTTTGTTACTTATATTTTTTATTTGGGAAATTGACATTTGAGTTTCATTTTAAAAATTACAACAAAATATATAGTAGAAATTTCGTTTTTATTATTCAATAAATTATAATAATACTAAAAGCGTTTTTAAAATGTCGGGGTAAAACTAAAACTATTTTATAGGTAGCGTTATCGGCCAGCACTTCTGCAATGTCAGCGTAGCTAAAAATAGATCCACCATAGTAGCATTTTTTAGTCAAATGAAAAATGAAAATTTTTGGAAAAAAAATATTTTTTTATTACTTATAGAAAAATTTAAAACTTAAAACAAAAGAATATTAAGATTATTTGAAAAGTTTTTTTTTTTGATACATTGATAACAACCGTAATAGAAGTGAAATATAAATTTTAACTATTTAAAAACTATATTTTTGTAGTTTGTCAAATAATAATAACCAGTACAGAATTTTTTTTCGTGTATTAATTTAAATTATTAAATCCATAAAAATCAGGAAGTGTTAGTTGTAGTTAATGAAGTTCCTATTTGTTTATCCCACCATTCCTGTATGCAACTAGCCATTTTTTTACGTCTAAATCGGAGAGATTCGTTTATGCACATTTGAATAAAATTTAATTTTGTATCAAAATTTCCTTTAACCAAAGTTAAATGATCAAACAAACCAGTATAATCTTTACCAGGCCGACGGATATCCTTGAAAATAATTGATCTCGTTTCTAAATTATGTTTTATAATATTATCTACTTCTGCTTCGGTAAATTCCTCTTTAACTTCATTTTCCGAAATAATTTCTTCATTATTTTGACTACTAGTTTCATTATCTTGAAGATTATCATCATATCTGGATTCACATAATTCAATGTGACATTGTTGTAAAATTTTTGATATTTCTTGTGCATCGTTTATATCATTGTGTAAATTGAATGGATGTGTAAGCCCATTTCCTGATGTATTATTGGAAGGATTATGTAAAATATTTACTTCTTCTGTTTTAATTAAGGGCGAAAAAATAACAGTATTGGTAGGATGATTTGTATTATTATGTGAAGTAATATTATTTTGAATTGGTGTTATCTGTGGTTGGCTACTAGCCAGTTGTGATTGTGAGATGGTGCGCAACTCTTGAGTCTCTTCGGCTTCATCCAAATTACCATTTATAAAGTTTGTAATATGACCGTTTATTGGAAAATCATCTGGTTCATTAAAATCAAATGAAGCAATTAACCGTTCAGAATCCTCCTCGTCTGTTGTAACTGATGATACATCGGATTTATTATCATCTTCAAAATCTGATGATAAGGACGATGAAAATAAAGAATGAGATGATTGCGAGTTGCTTAATGTACGGCGGAAAATATAATCCCTTCTAATAGGACCAGCTTTGCGTTTGCGCAGTCGACTAGTAGATTCAAGTTTTTTTGGTGTATTTGTTGTATTAGGTTTCGTTGGCGCTACATCACCCAAGTCAGCTTCATCTACCATAACCATGTGCTTATCCTTTTTATATGGATTTCCAAACATATGTTGCCTAACGTTGGTGGGCTCAATTTCACGTAGTGGAGTTTCTTTATTTTTAAGATATTCTTGGTAATTACCCATTTCTGCTATTGGTAAACAATGTCCAGCATCTTTTGTTACAACATTCAATCCTGTAAATGAAGCTCTCAAGAAGTTGTCTCGCATACGATCAATTTCCTCAATTAAATCCCTCCGGGGGATATCAAAAGGATTACGATAATGTTTTGCTGAAGACTGTCTAATAAGAGAAGGCACAATAATTGTGTAATTGTCAAAAGTAGTAATATCGTTATGTAATTTAGAAAAGGTTTCTTTTAGCATCGGATTTCGAATGAGATCTCTTCTAAATAGCTGCCCACAATTCAATTTTGCAGTTTCGACTTGATGATATGGTGGTTTAATTTGTTTTAATTGTTTATAAACACGAAGGCATAAACTTTCTTGATCTTGTTTTGCAGTATTTTTTATTTGTTTAAGATAATTTGCTACGTTTGGACTGAGAAAATTGTCCATATTTTCAGGCAACATAAATTGTAACAGTGGATATGGAACGCTTATTGGAACTAATGCTCTACGCAAAAAAGGACAATAATATTGTGGAATAGAACGAACATATGAGTTAAACTTATACATCCAATCGTTCGGTGGATTTAACACAAATTTATGAATTAAATCATGTAATAATGGTAGTAGCACTGAATAATTGTATGCTAAAACAAATAGGTACACTTGAGTAAATGTCTGATTTACCTTTAAATAACCAAATGGTGCTTCAAAACTATGTATGCCATTTGCAATAACAACAGGCCAACACTTATTAGGTTCTCTTTTTGATAGGATTTGCATTGTAAGATGACTTGCTTCAACTTCATATTTATCTACCGGAAAATTGCGAACTATTTGTGGTTCCTCAACTCCTGGCGTAATAACGCGTATCTTTGGATGGGCATCACGTGCTGGAAGCGATACTGCTTTTGGATCTGGCCAATAAGATTCAGGTAATGGCCAGTATCCAACTGGAAAAGTTTTCTGAGTAGGATGCTTTTGAACATATATCATTTTTTTCATTGCTTGAAATGCAATATCTTGAACTTCTCCATCTTTTAAATCTTTTGATATTAATTGTTCAAAATGCAACACAACACCGGGCTGTACTTTCTGTACTAAACTTTCAATACATTGATTTAAAACATAGTGCGATTTTATTCGATATGAACGTCCACCAGTGACTTCACACATTCTTTCAATATGAGAATCATCATGTGGAACTTTTCCTTCAATTCGTTCATCCATTTTGTTACCAGACATACGCAATACTAAGGAAAATAATCTTTGATCCCAACGAAAAGGTTCTTTTGTAAATTTCGTACCAGGTATCTGAGCATTTAACGGTAATATTATTTCCTGCTGAACGCCATTACGGAAAGAATACTTTCCACCATCCGTTATAACAATAATTACTGACGACTCTAAATAAAAAGGACAACGGCCTTGTCCATATGTATCAATACCTGATTGCATTCGATTTAAATTAAGTAAATCTAAAGCATTTTTCAATGCTTCACTCATAGATGTTAAACCATGACACTGCAAATTTTTCAATTCATTCATAAATGTAGCATGATTTTCTTTCCATCCAGCTTTAACATTTGATGGGGGATCTTCAAATGTAAGTAACATGTAACGATCACCCAAACAATCTTGTGACCTTTGTCGGTATTTTAGAAATGTTTCTACAGCTCCTTTTGCAACATCTAAATAACTCTTTTGCACTCCATTAACGTAGGCCTTTTGGCACATAGATGCTGAGGTATCAACCAAAAAAAGAATTATTGTCATTTTTCATTTAACGCAAATAATTCAAAATCTGAAAAATATTTAAATAATTGCATTTATTATAGAAAACTTGAAAAGTTGAATTTAAAACAAAAAGTTCACAGCCTTAAAAACTACTATGTATAAATATTTGCAGAACATTACTTGAATTGGTAAACACTATTTATAAAAAATAGATCTCTTATCAAATGTTAACATTGAATTGTTTAAATTATATACCGCTTTCATTATATCTATATAAAATTATATTATAAAGTACTCTCAACTATTTATGTTTTATTTACAATTTAATTATATATAATATAATGTATTTATATAATTAAATTATTAATTTATATCTTTTTATTACAATTTACAATAATACAGTGGAGATGGTCCAGAAAATAAAATTTGTTTTGACAATTATTCTGCATGTAAATAAATTAAACTTCAGTCATGTAAAACTGTAAACTTAATTTGTGCTCTTAACGATAATTATAAAAACATATTATTTAATATTACGATGCTTATTATTAAAATCCTTCACAATTGGCAGTCGACTTACCAGAAAAGTAGTAACTCAATCCTTTACTTTTATTATTATATTTTATGTCAATAAACCATAACATAAACTATGGATATTACAATTTTCTAAAAAGCTGCTGGGTTTAATGGCCCAATTTATACGACGATTTCGTGTACAAAAAAAAAGTTGTCGTTGCCGACAAATTGGAGAAATGACATTAGTTTATACCCACGCCCACCAAACTAAAACGAATTCCCTTTTTACAAATCGAAACGAACCGCTTTAAACCAAAATTGTTTTTCATTAACCTTCAGAAAAGCGATTGACGCAATCATGACGTTGCGAAACGTAATACGCATTTCTTACCAGTGTATATTATATAGTAAATTGAATTGAGTATTTGTAGCAGAGTTAAAATGAAAAATAAATTGAGAGCAGTGTAAAAGTTAAGATATTTCAAAAAAGTAAACAAATTTAATCAAATTCAGAAGAATGGATATCAGATTTATTCTATTGAACGATTCATTCTATTCTAATTATAAGTGTATATTTATGTAGAATGGTTGATCATTTTTTTATACCTAAATTAAATTTACGTATTTTTTACAATCGTCATATTAAGATAGGGCATCAGTCCGGTTTTTTTATATTCCAACAACATTCTTTAAGAATTGATAAATTTCACCATATTTAAACTATCACAAAATGAAGTTGATTGATATAATAAAACAATGATACGAAATTGTGTCGCATAGCTTCAACTAATTTTATAAACCAAGTTGATTAACAGGTGGCTTTCAGTATTAACATTTTTAATTGAATTGAAAACTATTTATTAAAGTAAAATGCAAATTCAATTTTATAATAAAAAGTTTACTTATATTTATGATATTCATAATGCTGAATTGTCAATATAAAATTATTAAAATATACACATTTACATAACACTTTCAATTTTAAAAAATGTAATAATTTAATAACAGTGCATACAATTTTCAACAACCGCCCTTACCGATTTTAAAATTTTTGAAAGAAATATAATTAATTAAAAATAGAACATGATCAATTTTATTTTCTCATATAGCAGTTATGATCCAAATTCCACTTTACGTGAATCAATTGGGGCAAATTCATAACTACCTCGACCGTCAAATTGTAAATAGTAATCATGATGTTGCCATAATGATTTTCTATGTGACACCGTAAACAAGGTAATACCTACTTCCCGACAGTACTGATACATATATCCTTCAACATCTACAGAAACCGCACTGGTGCATTCATCAAGTATAGCAAACTGTGGTGCATGATAGAAAAGACGGGCCATGGCAATTCTTTGTTTTTCGCCGCCAGATAATATATCTATCCAATCTTCAATAGAATTTAATCCGTTTTCCCGAGATTGTAAATATATTAATTGTACTATTTCTAGATATTTCAAAAGATCTGTATCACTTTTACCGCGCCGTAGCATTTCATCATGCGTATGTGGATAAATAATCTAAAAAAAAATAAAGTACCAATATAGCAAATAATAACGAAATTTTTAATTACTAAGTCATACTTGATCCCTTAGCGTACCCAACGTCATATAGGGACGTTGTGGTATGTAAAAAAGTTTTCCTCTCGGTGGTTTAATAATTTTACCACCCCAAGTAGGCCATAGTTCTCCTAAAATTCGGAATAAACTGGATTTCCCACATCCATTTGGTCCGCATACAAGTACATTCATACCGGATCTAAATTGATTATAACGAGATAGTTTTATTTCATATAATATAAACAACAATAAATTGCTATCTTTTTTACTTACTTTACTTCAAAATCAAGTTCATTCAATAAAATATCACCATTTGGTGTTATAAGAGGAACTTTAATAAATTGAATAATATTATCTTGGAATGCAATTAATCCTTTGTTTGGTCCAATTTCTTCTTTGTCTTTTGTTAAATTGTTAACCATAGTTCGTTCGTAAATACCCTTATTCAAATCGTTCAAAACATTTATTAACTGGGTGACGCGAGCAGTAAATCCTACAAATATAACGTATTATAATTTGTTATTAGCACTTTATCTATTTCAATAGCGAAGGAATTTACCTGCAAGGCGTGACATTTCACGACCAGCTAAAACTAGTCTGCCAATTGCTTCAGCTAATTTAACCAACATTCTACCATATGTATAATATGCCTGATAAAATTAATCAGTTGAAAATCTTTTAAACTTTATTGAAAATATATGACTTACCATTAACCGTTCACCATTATTATCATTTTTAAGCAAAAAATGATCCTTAGTGAAGAATGGAATAGAAACAGCATAAAATCCAACAATAGTTGCTAAATCTAAAAGATTTATTTATTTTAATTTATTATAAAAAGCTATTAAATATTTTTATTACATTTTCCAACAATATTATCAATGATTCCCATTCCAACTCTAAATTCTAAAAACTTTCTAAGATGTGCTATCAATTTTCCATAGCTTGTCAGTACCGTTAACTTCTCGCGATTATTTCCCTGGTAAAATGCAATCTCTTCAGAATTTGTTATTAGTCTGCTATTTACAAAACGAAATTCGCCTTCTAATTTTTGTTCCTCAACTGTTAATCGTCCAGTAGGACGACGTAATCGAGTTAGTAATACTCCAGCAAATAATAGATAGGCCATTAACATTGATGGAGTCTATAAAATATTCTATATTATGAAAAAATTAAAATTGATTATTTGTTAATATATTTTACCTTACCACCTAAATTAACGGTTAGACGATACACATATATAAATATATCAAGTATAGGTTTACTTATATTTGAATATAGATCTGTAACACTTTCACAAAATTTATCAATATCAGTTGTCAAAAGTTGATCTGCGTTTGATATTCGATTGTCTAAGTTCGACATTTTATAGTATGTAAAACCTCTATAAATGATCAATTAATTGGAATATTTTACAAATATGTAGTTTTATTATTTACTTGAGATAGTGGCTGTATAAATGATGTGTTAAATTAGTTCTAAATCTAAGTTTCAATTCTCCTAAACTCCATTTTAGAATATTTGTTACAACTGAAATCTATTTAAAAAATATTAAGTACTAAAATAAAAATTAAAAATAATAATTACCATGGGAAGAGCAGCCAGATATTTTAGTAGTGCATGTTTAAACTCATCTCTGTTCATTGTTATTATCGTACTTTCTACTACGGTTGCCGTCTGTATCATATAAATATCACTTACTGATCTAGCTATTAATGTCGCCGCAACTATAGTTAATAAACCAGTTTCTACAGACCATATTCCTGGTATTAAAATTTCTTTAAATATAATAAAAGGATTATTTTGTTATATGAAACTTCCATAATTTACATTATATTCTTTTATTACTATTTACAATTATTATTGATAACATTTAAAGATAGTATTCCAGATATATATAATAATTGATAAAGATCTAATTAATAAATAGGTTTAGTTATATGGACAAATTCTCTCTTAAGCTCTTTCTAAATTTAAAAACCTTATGTAAGAGTTTGACCAGCATTTACGAAATAGTTTATTTAATTTACCAACTTACTTAAAATTTTAAATTAAATGTGATTCAATTATTTTCACATTTCATTTAAATCATCTTCTGAATTTTATAAAAGTCATTTTCGTTAAATATGAGTTATTTATAAGTTACTATAACCGAATTGTTTAATTTGAATTTAATTTCTAAATTAATTATATGTACCTTTTAATATGGCTATAAATTATAAACAATTTACATACTTAATAAAACTCTGATTTGTTTTAAAAAAACAGCATTTATCTGTGCTTTTTCTTGCTTCTTTTCTTTTTGCTTTATAGTGTACTGTATTCGGTCTTCTATGCTAGATATCCTAAAAAAGAAAAAAAATATTAATTTGTTACAAAACGATAAAAAATAAATCTAAATGAGAATTAAAGTGTTTTGTTTAGTTCTATGCAGATAACTATTGAATATATTTGAATGGTAAATTATTTTCTGATAAGACAGAGTTCATTGTACATAAATTCAATAAAACTGAGATTATTATTTATATAAATATAAGCTAATTAACTTTTAACCCTTAAGTTAACGTAAAAATTTTGGAGTATACGCAAAATCATTAAATATTATTAGGTGACATGAAATATTTAGAATTCATAATTATAATGAATAACAATTTGAATGTAATTACATGAAATTATTAATAATAATTGCTTGGGGAGTATTTATTTGCAGATATTATAATTAAATAATATTAAGAGAACATTAATACTAATCATAAAATGGAAATTAAATTTTATTCCAGTTTAAATGGGAGCATTATATATATATATATATATATATTATATATATATTATATATATATTATATATATATATATATATATATATATATATATATATATATATATATATATATATATATATATATATATATATATATATATATATATATATATATATATATATATATATATATATATTATATATATATTATATATATATTATATATATATATATATATATATATATATATATATATATATATATATATATATATATATATATATATATATATATATATATTATATATATATTAATTACGTAACAACTATAGTTTTACCTAATGAACTATTGTTTTAACGTTATATATACTTACTTTTTGCGACGAGATAATTTTCCATACACAATAATCCATATTGCTGCTGACATTCCAGCAATACCCAGAACTGCGTTTGGATATTTTGCTAATTTACTCATGCCGGGAGCCATTTTTACCTTTAATTTTAAGCTAATTTACCTTTAAGTAAGCCTATAATTTAAATTCGTTAACCAATTTATAAATTTGCACCGTCATTTGAATTGAATGGATTTTTTTTTCATTGCTGTGGTTAACTCGAATTTCCAACTGCCAAAACTAACTAATATTCGGTGAAAATAGCAATAATTAGAACAAAACAAACCCTCTAAACCTAAGCCAAGAAGAAATGTAGCATAATTCGTTTCTCTAAGCTAAGTCAAAATTCATTGAAAAGTATACGTACAATTTACGTGCTTTATACGTACCTATTATCACAGAACAAATATTCAATCCATACACGTTAGATCTATACTGCCTACTTTCTCGATTTTTTTTTATAGATACTATAAAAGGAAATCATGCGTGTAAATCTTGCGTTTTATTTATTTTAAATTAAAAATATTTACATAACATAAATATATAATTAAAGTAATTGGAAGGATTTGTTTTTCGAGTTGACTAAAGTATTATGCAACTAATATAAAATTTTTTAAGATTTCTAATATTTTTTTTAATAAGTTTAGTAGATGTAGTTAAATAAATTAGAAATATTCCCATGAAAGTATACTAAGCAATAAAATTTTCAAATATTCTTCTTGTAATAAATTAACATTTAAGATGAAGTGTTTTCATGGTATCCTGGTTCTGTTTCCAACGATTCGTTGGAAATATAGAGTTAAACAACCAGCTAAAAAAAATTTATATATAATTATGCCAGAAAATTTACAAATATGAATAATTCCTGACATTACAATAAAAATGGAGAAGCAGATCTTAGTAATCATAATTATTGCTAATTCAGCATATGTTTAGTTTAATCGTATTCGTGGGTAGCATTAAAAATAAGATAACAATTCAATTCTAATTAGAAATAATACAAGAGCAGAATAAGCTGGTATTTACTTAATTCTTTACAATTACAAAGATTGTACTACGCACTCACTAACTTACCTTTACAAATTTGGTCATCAAAATTGAAATAAATCTACAAAAACTATTAAAATATAATTTACATGCAAGTTCACAAAAACAAATTTCTTTTTCAATATACTATATTATATATAATAATGTATGTTATTAGGTAGTACAAAAAGATGCATAAATAATACAACGAGGAATGAATATTTTTTAGTTCTGCAATATATTTTTTTTTTTTTAATAATTTAGAAACATTTTCTGTGAACAATTGATGGACCAGATTCATCATACTCCTGTTTTGAAATCCACATTTGTTGGAATGTTGAAAGTGATGCTAAAATGGAACCGCCAATCCATACGGAATACTTTCTCTCTGGTGGTGCAATTATTTTTATTTTCATTGTGGATGGGGCCAATGCTGTAATTTCTTTCTGCATACGATCAGCAATTCCAGGATACATAGTAGTACCACCAGATAATACAGTGTTTGCATATAAATCTTTACGAATATCAACATCACACTTCATAATTGAATTATATGTAGTCTCATGTATTCCGCAAGCTTCCATTCCAAGGAATGAAGGTTGGAATAATGCTTCTGGGCAACGGAATCTTTCATTACCAATAGTAATAACTTGACCATCGGGCAATTCATAGCTCTTTTCTAATGAGCTAGAAGAAGCAGCGGTTGCCATTTCTTGTTCAAAATCAAGAGCAACATAGCATAATTTTTCTTTAATATCTCTAACAATTTCCCTCTCAGCAGTTGTTGTAAAGGAATAACCTCGTTCAGTTAAGATTTTCATTAGGTAATCGGTTAAATCACGACCAGCTAAATCAAGCCGAAGAATAGCATGAGGAAGAGCATAACCTTCATAAATGGGAACTGTATGTGAAACACCATCACCAGAATCAAGAACAATACCAGTTGTACGACCTGATGCATAAAGTGATAAAACTGCCTGAATTGCTACATACATTGCTGGAGTGTTGAATGTTTCAAACATAATTTGTGTCATTTTTTCTCTGTTAGCTTTAGGATTTAATGGCGCTTCAGTTAAGAGGACCGGATGTTCTTCAGGAGCTACTCTCAATTCATTATAAAATGTGTGATGCCAAATTTTTTCCATATCATCCCAATTTGTAACAATTCCATGTTCAATTGGATATTTTAATGTAAGAATACCTGTAAAATTTATATTTAGTCTATTTTTTATATATATATATATAGTATGTATATTGCTTACCTCTTTTGCTCTGGGCTTCGTCTCCAACATAAGAATCTTTTTGTCCCATTCCCACCATCACACCTTGATGTCTAGGTCTTCCGACAATAGATGGGAATACGGCTCTAGGTGCATCATCTCCAGCAAATCCTGCTTTGCACATACCTGAACCATTATCAACAACGAGGGCAGCTACTTCTTCGTCACACATTTTGATTTCTAAGAAAAAAAAAATAAAAAATAATTTTTAATATGCCACTAAAAATTAAATAAGTAAATTTTTGAATAATTAATAATTTATAACAATCGTACATTTCAAAAGTTAAAAATAGAAATTAACTGTTATTAAAGAAATTGGAATTCAAGTCTGAATCAAACCGCTGCAAATATACTAAAGATCCAAAACGGAAATTATTTAACTTATAAAAATTTTCAAATCACACTTTATATGCTGTGTAAATTGCCTTCCCATATAAAAAAAAAGAATCATCGATGAAATTCGTCAAGTAGGGGAAAATATTCGGTAATATTCGTTATTGAAAAATTGTTGCCCATATAAGGAAATTCTTAAAACACTTTGAGAAAATATACAGAAACACAAACACATATTTATATTTTATTATACATACTTATGTATGACACATTTTAAAATTTAAATTTGGAGACAAATTATTGATTTTTTCGTATGAAATCTAAAAATTATAAATTTGGTGATAAACTAAACTTAATAAATCATATTTTTCTCCTTTTAACATTTATTACTAATATAAAATAATAGTATATAATTTATTTGTCTTGTTTTTTAAATTTTAACTGATTAAATGCGCTAATGTACGATAATTTTTTTTTCCCCATTCATTTTATCAATTTAATAAAATAATTTTGCAAATTTCACCATTTTATTCACTAATATAATTAATATTTTGTCTTTAAAAATTAACTTACATAATAAATATATAAAAATTCACAAATTAAGTTCAAATTTAAATCAACCTTAAAATAATGCAAAGATATTTACAGAACGAGAACACTATTTGCAATGAAATGAAGTAAGCAAGCAAAATGTTGGTGGTTTATAAATGTATCCCCACTTAACTTATTCCAGAGTTTTTGAAAAATATAAAGTTTGTCATTTGACCATATATGGAAATAGATGCATAGCCCAAATTTTTGAGCTCATAAAATAAAATCCACAACTGTATTTAGTAGTATTTGTTTGAATTTTATATATATGCCTATTAAAAAACGTTGTTGCCAAATCATCTTTTGACCAAAAACGGAAATATTTTTATATTTTTCTATCATATTAAAAACATTTTGTTTCATACGTTTTTAGAAAGTCTGTTGAATATTTGCAAAATTTTGCGTATGTGCAGTATGTCTATATAAAAGATAAATAAAATATTCTCTTCATTAACTTCATTCTTTGATTTTTGTTCAGTGGAAATTATTACCATAGTTAAAATATATCTCGGTAAACCTGAGCATATAAAACAAGATCCATATTTTATTTTATGCAAATTATAACTAATTCTGTCTTTACGTTGCGTTAGCGTTAATAAAATAATTAATTTTTAATTAATAATTTGTATTTGTTTGAATTTGATATCAATTTATAATATAGTCCCTTTTCATCGCTTTCATTAATTTTTCAATCTTTGCTGTATCTGAAATGTCGTTAAAAGAAATGTAGTTTCTTTTATGAAAATGATGGATTTTCATAAAAGAAAATTCAAAATTCATTGCAATATTTTTCAAAAAATTTTAAAAGTAGAATATTTTTGACTACGACTTTAGGAAAGACATGTCTAAACTAAAGAAGGCATATTGGAAAACGCGATATTTTTAGGACTGGTGGATTAAAAAACAAGGTCATCAAGTGGAATATTATAGAAAAAGACCATTCCAGCTTATAGCGCCTCAATATGATGATGAAAATTATGTACTGAGTCAGTTTATCTTCACCTTCTAATTCCAATACGGATGATTTTTTATTCTTTACAACATACTCTGGAGTTTATCAGTTTAGTTTAAATTCTAAGGACTGTTCCTACTATATAAAGGAGTTTAGTTTTCTTGTGTACATGCGCAGATATTCCTAATCAGGTCATATATGTATAAAGATTAGTTTAGGTTAAAAATATTAAAAACAGTGATGGGCAAATAACAAAATCCCTAATGCAGAAACTATTACTAATTTCTGTTTAAATTAATTAAACTACTACTAAAAGAAAATATGTATAAAAGAGCATAGTATCTAAAATATTAAGCATAAAGTGGTTTATCATAGCAATACAAAGGTTCTTACATTATACATTAGTTACATATACATATGTATACAGCAAATATGCGCTGTTTCGACTAACACATTTATTTATTTTATTATATTTAGAAAAGGGTGAACATTTATTGTAGGAAATATTCTCTACAATACATTAAAAAAAAGTAATAAAAAAAAAACTACAGAATAATGAAAATTTCTTGTATTTTATTTAAATATAACGCTTATCGTGTTATTTTTAGTAACAAATTTTTGATACATAATTTAACGCCAATATCTTAAGAGTTATTGTATTGACGAGAAATTATTAACAATTTTTCAATGTACATGTTTTTTTGAAAGCCATAAAAGGTCATGAAAAATTGTAAAGATGCAAGATTTTAGGGCCATCTCCACCAGTCTTTTTTACAAGTCATTATGAATATAAGAGATACATACTTGTATATGAATTTTTTAAATGTTATTTCCCTGCATCAGCGGAAATAAAATGATAAAAGGATAAGAACAAATGTGAAATTGTGGGTAAGGATTATATTGTTTATGAACAAGAACATCACAGATTTTTTAATATTTACTATACTGAAATTATTTATATAAAATATTTAAATCGCCAGAATATTTATGCAAAATTTTATTTAAATCTACATAATGTTTCTCAAATGAACATAAATTTTGTAAATAAATTTTCTAATGAATTGATTCGTCATAATTTCTCATTTATTTTGACGTGACGTATTTATTATATAATTAACGTGAAAATAACGAATAATACATTCCCCTCTAAGAATTTTAACATTCAACAAGATCACAAAGGCGTTATATTTTTTATTCTAAAATGCTTGTTGGCAATAAATTCGTTAAAAAATTATTTGATAAGAAACTGATGGGATATAGTCACAAGTTTTTGAGTTCAAGTATGTTATATACCTCTGGATACAGATAAGTAACTTGTTGGGTTACGAGGGAAAATGCCTATATAAATATTAAAAGAAATGATTCTACTGGGTACGCTACAATTTTTACCAGGATAACGCTGCCTATACATATTAACATTACAACATAACAATTGATTGTCAACCAATTTGCAACCATCAAAAATTAATTAAAAAAATATGTAAAATATATTGATTATATTTATTTTAAGACAGAATAACCTCATTTACAGCGAAACATTGAGCTAGCAACTAATGTCACACTTTCAATAATATTTTTGACCATCAAAATGGTTAACAAGTTAACAACTGATCCACTATCGATGCAATTTGGCCATGTTGACAACACAAACAAGGTGTACTGTGTAAGGGCACCATTATGATTTTGTAGATTTACTTCCTTCGCATTACGTTTTAACATGTGTTTATTTTAGGTTAGCAATAAATGACAGATTAGGTTTCTTGTGCTTCCATTATTCTATTTATTCTGGTGTATACTATCGTTAATATCTTCATTATAGCAAGACATAAAGATGGGTAAAGTAAGAAAGAATTCAAAAAAACAGAAAAATGATCCGTTACATAAACCAATATCTAATAATAAAAAAAGTAAAAAGATATGTTTGCATGGTGAAGAAAATTCAGTATGTATGGCTGCATTATACAGAACAACAGAACTTTAATAGTTAATTTATGATTTTAGATATTAGATTCGAAAATTAGTGGAAAAATTTTATCATCTGCTAGAAAACAGCAAATAGAGAATTCAGATAAATTAACAGATATTGATTTGAATATTAAAAATTACAGTCTGCAATGTGGAAGCATTTTTGGTATTATTCATATAAAATATAAATAAAAAACTATAATAATTCTTGTATAGATAAAAGAGAACTGGAAATCGAAAATATTAATGAAGAAGAATTATTAAATGAACTTAAAATCAATCTTGAAGATAAACAGGATATCGAATCTTTTCAATGTGAAAGATCAAAAACGAGAAATTTGTCAGATTTAATTTTAGAAAAAATTGTTGAAAAACAAAACGATGTTCATGTAAAACTATCTGATATTGAATCTTTGCATATTGAAGAAATAGACAACAGGTAAGTTTTTAAATTTAAAATCGTTCAAAATATACGGTATTCACGACATAACTTTTTTAATTTAGAATAATGTACATAATATTAAGCTATAAAAATTTTATAATAAAATATGTCTAGGTTACAGTTTATTATGAAACTCAATATTTTTTTTACTTATGAGTTCCGACTATCGTAAATAGATGACTATGGTAAATACAGATTAATTATTGTACTATTAATGTACCACTGCTGGTTCACGATCAATTTTATTTTCCCTAGCTGGTTTATACTAAAATGTGCCTGGACACGATGTCTTCAGCGAGTTAAAGGTTTAATAATATTTAATTCTGTGTTTTTTTTAGTGTACGGAACATGTATGAGGGTGTTCGAGATGTAATGAAAAGATATAGAAGTGGAAAGGTTCCAAAAGCATTTAAAATTATACCAAAATTAAAAAATTGGGAACAAATACTTTTTATAACTGAACCTCACAAATGGAGTGCAGCAGCAATGTTTCAAGGAACACGGTACGTTTAAGAAAATAATTAAAAGCAATAATCTTAGGCTTAGGTACAAACTATGCTCAAGACTTTAGTCGTCATATCTGTTTAAAATAAAGATTAATTATGTGTAACTATGAATTTGCTTTAAAATAATTTATATTTTAGTTTCCATTATTACAAATATAATATTGACTTATAATTTGCAGAATTTTTTCATCTGTATTGTCCCAAGGTATGACACAAAGATTTTACAATTTAGTTCTATTGCCCAGAATTCGAGATGATCTAAGCGAATATAGCCATCTGAACGTACATCTATACAACTCACTTACAAAAGCTCTATTTAAGCCAGCAGCTTTTATGAAAGGTATTATTTTGCCGCTTCTAGAGGTATACACATATCTTTTATTTCAATCAAAATGTGGAAAGTAATATCAATTGATATATTATAGGCTGGCGATTGTACATTACGCGAAGCTATTATTTTTGGAAGTGTTATTTCGAGGAATACAATACCTGTCCTACATTCGTCGGCTTGTCTTCTTAAAATATGCGAAATGGAATATACTGGTGCTAATTCTGTTTTTATAAGAATATTTTTAGAAAAAAGATATGCTCTCCCATATCGAGTAATTGATGCAGCGGTATTTCATTTTCTACGGTATTTACTTAATATTTATCTACTATTAAATTTAATCAGTATTATTTATTGTTTTAGATTTTCACTAAATAAAAATACTATGCCAGTTTTGTGGCATCAAAGCTTATTGAGTTTTATCGAGCGCTATAAAAATGATATATCAACCGAGCAAAAAGAAGCATTACAAGCTTTATTAAGGTTTGTTTTATTAAAAATTATAATATCTCTACCCTATGTGCACACTTTGTGATGAGTTTCTTATTAGATTTCACCTAAAAATTTAAACCAATAGAAAAAAATATACCTATAAACGTCATGACTAAACAAATATATAGATTTGATTATAAAATTGTATGTCAAATTCAGCATTCACAAATGTTATTTATTTATTTTTGGATAACCTAAATTTTATGAACTTGATAAATACAAATTTTACAACTAAAGTATTTTTTTTAGAAATCAACAACATCCAAAAATTACTCCAGCTATACGAAAAGAAATAATAGCAGCAAAATGCCGAGATTTTGTAGCAACGGGGAACTTGAATGATATTCAATTTCATGATCCAAACTTTACTATGGATGACATGAATATAACTTGAAAGTATAATTTTCATAATAGAAAATATTCAGTAAATATAAAAAATTGATTTAAAAACATTATTTACAACATTAAAAGAAAAATTAAATTTATTCTATTATTATTTTAAAATTAAATGTTTGTTATATAATTTCTTTCTATATAATACAATAGTTTCATAATTTTAATATAAATGATTTTAGAGCATTTTTCTAAATCTTAAGTTTTGAATAGAAATATATTTCTTTCATTATTATTAGATGAATCATGAAAAATAACATTTATCAACTTTTATTAAACTATATATATATATATATATATATATATATATATATATATAGATTGGAATGGTTCGATTATTTAATATTTCTTATTATTGGAAATTTTATTATGAAATCTCAGGGTTATTTTGAATTAATTCTAAAAGCCTTTGCTTCGTACGCCTATCACTTGAAAACACGCATGTTATCAAATTGGAAAGTTGTTTCTTGGAATACGTTTTAGAATCTCTCTCCCGCACAATCCATTCAGCAAAAACATCAGGTGGATAATAATATGCTTTAACAAAAGTATCTACATAAGAACGATAAGTAGGAAATTTTTGACCTGAAATCAGCTCAAAAATTGATATGAAGTGTGTAAAGTCCAATTGCATTAACGCGCGACCTGCTGCAGAACAATTCTTTGTATTCGAATAACTATATATTGAAATATAAATAAGAACATAAAGAATAAAATAATAAAAAGTTGATACCCTTCAACAAATACATGTGTTAGGACATATGCCAGACTTTCCCAAATTGCTCTTAACGGCACATCAAGATTTTTTGATAATTCGTCCAAGGTCATCGCAAATGTTTGAATGTTCTACAAAAAAAAATGTATTGATTGTAATATATAACTTGTTATAGTCAATTGACGAATGTAAGGTATTACTTGAATATGCTAGTCATATTCAAGATTGACTATACATAATTACTAAAATAACTGATAAATATGAAACAAAAAACTCACTCTATTTATTGAGTCAATGTAAAAATTGTAGTGAACACTAACATGATTTGCATCCCATTTTACTTTCGACATATTATTCAAAGTACCCTTTGTGTCAACTAATTTCGAAGTTGAACATATATAAACAGGTAATGATAATTGATTAAATATTTCTATATATTTTGAATTTATTTCAAGTAAATGGAATTCACTTGTTGGTAGCATAGTTTTCATAAACGAATTTAAAAATTCCAATTGTGTTACAAGTGAAATTCCACTTTCGACAGCTTGTATGCGATATGGTAAACCGTAAACGGTTTCTGGTTTTGAGAGTTCATTGCTTGTCTGCAAAAATTAATCAATTAAATTACCACATTGATTTAAATTGTTTTGTTTTCACTACTTACTAAAAAAGAAAAATTTAAAGGCCATATTAATATCTTTGGTATGACATCTTCTTCAATTTTTCTGAAAGCTGCCTCTATGCTAGTTGAACTTAAGTTTAAAGGTTCGACAGGCTGTAATATAAATTTTATATTAAGAAGCATATATATTAATTGCAATATTATCTTATATACAGTAGAATTTGCGAAAATTGTATAAACAGCATATGCGTAAAATCCTACTAATTCCCATATAGCAGAAATTATGTTAGGTGAAATAAAATGAAGTAGTTTACACATTTGCAAATAACGTCCAATGCATCGTAATATATTTAGACAAGTAGCGTTTATATGCCTATGAATTAAATCAAGAATTATAATTATATTCTAATATATATAAAATATATGCAAAAAAACGGAAAATCTAAAATTGAAAAGGTTTCTTAAAATTTTTAAATCTTAATTATTTAATAAGAATTCTTTATAAATATATTATTAAATTTTATGATAAATAAATTTATACTATTCTAAATTCTTGACCCAACCAATTTACATGTTTTTGTTCGAACTTGCTGTTGTATTGTACTTGCTGTTGTATTCCTCATCATCTCCGCATTGAGCATAATTATGTAGCAGGTCATCAGCAATTCCTGATAATATATCTTCTTCTAGCATGGATGCGTCCAACGCAACATCAAAAGGAGAACCTTTTTCTAAATATCGCAAAAAATAATCATAGTTTTCATCGTGATAATTTTCAATACTAAAATCATCGACGGAAGGCGTTTTAATATCCGGTATTGGTTTGTGGTGAGTACATATTTTTAAATTTCTAAAATCCTTAAATAAATAAAAATTTGTCCTTCTTGAGATATGATTTTTTAATGATAAAATAAATCACAGAAACTAACATCCAATTCCATTATATTTGTTAATGAGGACACATATTCCCATGATTCATTATCGACAAATAAGCAAATCTCTTCAAGGCAAGTTATATGATATTTGTGAAAAAAATCCAAACTTTGATGGTGCATTGTTTCAATTAAATTTGTTGAGTTGTTGCCACAGAATTCAATACCGACTTTTCTTAATCTTTGTACAATTGATATAATTTGAATATATTGTTCATATTTAAATCGTCTCTCCGAAGCGGTAGATAAATATGTACACATCTTAGCTAAAATATCGTTCCAAATTCTATTTTTTCCAATTTTTAATTTTTGCTCTATATAAATATCGGGTGAATTACAAGAAGTATCCTCCGGAAATAATTTATGATTTTGATGCCAGGTGACTATATGATGATACGAAATTAAAATATTCCAAATCGATTTACACAGATCTGTAAAACAAGGAATATATTTTTCTGAAGGGATATTCACACAGAGTTCCATAAATGAAAATTTAAGTTCTTCACTCGAATTATTACAATAGCAGCTTCTCAATAAGCTATTAAATGTTCCATGTATTGCTGATATAAAATTAATTTGTATCTGAAATAACAATTAATATTATTCCGTAATTAAAGTGCCTTGTTATAGTTATTAATTTATATTTCTTTCATAAATTTTATTATATTTATATTTCTTCATAAATTTTATTACATGGAAAACGTACCTGATCCATAACAACAATGATTTTATTTAAATGTTTATATGCTTTTTGAAGTTCTTCATAGTGCTGTATGTTAAGGCTATACGTCATCTAATTTAACGATAATATATAACAAAAAATTGAGTAATATGGTGTAACTTACTTCATTTAATATTTTGTCTAACTGATACTCTGTAATAAGTATTGTTTCCTTTATTTTAGAATGCAGTGAATTTACACAAGCATATTTACTAAATTTAGAAGACGACTCTTCACATTTTAAAAGAATTTCTATTGCGACAGAATACTTTCCTTCCGATAGAAGTTTTTGTACTTCTTTTTCAGTTGTTTTCTAAAACAAACAAATAAATAATAGTTTTCTAATTAAAAATTTTATATACCATAATTTTAATAATATTAATAGATTCCAAGAGTTGTAATAAAATTTCCTTTTTTCGGTAAGCTGCTAATATTTTTAAACTTTTTGAAGTCAAATTATTTTTCGCAAAAAGTAAAAAAGATCGGGATTTCTTGCATACCCAAAAAGCTTCTTGTAATTTTTGTTCTGTATCATTAATATTTTCAATTTCATTGTAACAGGAATGTTTCTTTCCCAAAATATTTTCTAGAACCTTTTTTGAAATAATTTTTTTATGCTTTAATAGACAAGTCATATAGGTTTCAATAGATGTACATGTTATATTATTTTTCGCCAATTTCTACAAAATTAATAAATAATTTTACAAAATTAATAAATACCCAATACATTAATCCTTTAATACATAAGTAAAATATAAATATTGCTGTATAATAAATAATTACGGTTAAATTTATTTTAATTATTTTCTCTTGACATTAAATATGTGTAGCAAAGTTAGTTAAACGTTAAATTATTAAAATATTAAGTAGAAAATCACTGAATTTAGTTAAAAACTTAAGATTTTAATTAAAAATTGTACTGTATAAACAAATTTTTTTTGAAGTGTTATGTTTTACCTTAATTACATAACCAGCTACATCAAATGAATTTTCATAGTAAAAATGTTCCAAATCATCTACGTATTCCTCTTCCTCCACAATTTTCGAATCTTCTTCTAAAATCTCTGAAACTAACATTATATTTTTAGAGTATTCTGAAAATCCCATTTCCGGTATTTTAACCTGCTTCTTCTAAACAATAAGGTTAAATAAATTATTCTACTCAAATATATAAAAATAAATATGAACCTGTTTATGAATGAATCCTATTAGTTTGGATTTAATTTCCTCCATTGCATTATATTTTCTAGTTCAAGTTAAGAAAGGACTGCTGTCAAAAGTCAAAATCATAAAAAATGCTAAATTTTCATTGCTATTTTTACTAGTGTTGAAAGTGCTAAGCAATTGATAAGCGGTTAAAGGCCCAACCATAATGTACTTGGCTATTTTCCTAACTTTTGCTTTCTGTTTCGTTATAAATTTGATTGTCAAATTTCTGTATGTAACTACTAGCAGTTTCGTAGTTTCGTATAGAAATTTGATATTTATCAAATAATTTGTTTTTATTATTTTAAATTTCAATTTGTATTTATCAACAACAATTGAGGAAGATGATAATTTTTTTGAATGTCTTATTACATCTACTAAAAAATATGATGCAATATATAATAAAATAATATAAAAAAAATCAGTAAAGATCTTATCCTTGCGAATGCTATTTTTTCTGAAAGAAAATATAATTAAATTAAATATCACATTAAGTATATTATACCCACTTACATTTTTAACATTTTTTTCATTTTTTCAATAAAATTAATACTTGTACATACTTTTATTTCTATTTACAAAAATTGAATGTCAGTGCATAACGAAGAATATCTATGCATTCGTTTAGTTTTGACATTTTGCATAAGCTTGTGTATACTTATTATGTGTGCCCCTAAATGTCTAAATATGGTTGACATTTAAAGAATCAATACAAATGATAAATAGTATAAACATTGTTTTGTTTTAGCTGATTAAAAATTGATAAGTAATTTGTTGTAACAAAATTTAATATTTTTTGTTTTGCCTCGGTTGGTTATTATGGCAGCATCTCAGCATTATTCTTTACGTTGGAACAACTATTTAAGGCATCTAAAATTTGCTTTTGATAACTTGCGAACGGAAGATGATTTTGTTGATGTAACATTGTGTTGTGATGGACGCAAAATCAAAGCACATAAAATGTTGTTATCAGCCTGCAGTGGATATTTCAAAGATATATTTAAAGAAAATCCCCACCCTCATCCCGTGATTATATTCAAATTTATTAAATATGAAGATTTAAATGCAATTATAGAATTTATGTATCAGGTACGTAAGATATTAATTATAGTGTGAATTAAAAAAAAAATACAAATTGTATATAGGGTGAAGTTAATGTCCAACAAGATGCTTTACAATCATTTTTACAAACGGCAGAACTTTTAGCTGTACAGGGCTTAACATCGGAAGAAAAGGAAAAACCGAAATCACTTAAAAACCAAATCTTAGAACAAGAAACAGTAGAAAAAAAATTTTTTAAAACAATTCCAAATACTATTCCAAATACATCTACAGAAATCGCTCAACACTCGTCTGCAGAATTACAAGCCAATATTATTAATACTGTCAAAAAGAGAAAAATTGTATTCTCTGATGGTCAAGAAAATGTATATGGTGAAAGTGGAGAATACTGTAAAGAAGAACAAACTTTTGTAAAAGGTAATGAATTATAATGTAATATATATGCATATATTTATATATAGAAATTTATGATATACTATTATGTGTCTATGATTAGATATTCAGTTTGTCGAACCTACTGGCAAAATTGATATTCCAGAATATATAGATGTACAAAATGATGTTGAATATGATGACACAAATACAATGAAAAAAGAAAATTCTCCGGAAAATACTATGCAAACATCAACCCAATTTACTTCAGAATATGAAATTCTTACTGAATCAGAGATTAATGAAAAGTGTCAGGCCAGAGGATCGGAGGAAATATCGGATATAAGTACAGTACAGATAGGTAAATAAAGTAAGACATTAAAAGATCAATATTCGAAGGGAAAATTCAATTTTTTATAATAATAAAATAAATTTTGTTGCGGTTGTCGGTGCTAAATAAAAAGAATTTTTCAGAAATATCTTTCGGAAATCTGGTAAATCTTGATATTTATATACTATATCAATATTTAAAAATACGATGGAAGAAATATCTGTTAGTTAAATAAATTTGAATTTTATACCAGTGATATTTCTCAAAAAAAAAAAAAATATTAACTTTTTTGTTCATTAATAATAAAAATTTGTTATGTTTTTTGCATAGATTTCAAACCAGGTAATATTTTACTATTAACCATTTCGGTCCTAAATAAACTGAACAATATGCGCGGAATTTTTACGTGAACTATGACTATGGAATTTATAAAAACATATACGTTTATACAATGTGGTTGTTTTTGCGAACTAGTGATATTTTTTCTGAAATCCTATTTATGTTTTTACGTTAACCTGAATGCACAACAGGAGGCGAGCTACGATACACTTTGTCATTTTCAAATTTGAAAATGCGCAGAAAATTTTTTAAGGATTTGATTGAATTCGAACCCGAAATCTTTCAATTTTAAGGCACGAGCTTTATTCACTGCACTTAGCTGTGCTCATTTCATCGAACGTGTCCATAGCAATCCAATGTGGCAATTGATGGTACATAGCCCGAAAAGGTAAAAGCAATATTACCTGGGGTATCCGTTTTGCATTATACCATTTTACTTCAAATTAATGTATTCAATAAGTTCAGAAATATATAGTCTCGTTTTATCTAAATTATTATAGTCTATAAGTTTATTAACTGAAACTATTTAGAAATGTGTTTTTTTTTTTTAAAAAAAAAAGGTCCACTATTTACAACTCAATCTGCATCAGAAAATGGCTCAGACAACACAAAGTCAATGTGTCAAGGTTAGTATAGTAATTTTTTTTGCGACCCATTTTAGTTGTTAATAAATATGTTACTAAAAATTCATACTATAGAATTTTTAAATTCTATAGTATGTATTTTTAGTTAACATATTTTTCATTAATAAATATTAAAAATCAATTATGTTTAAGATTCGGCCAGCAGTAAATGGACTGAGTGTCAGTTTTGCAAAATGGTCATAACAACTGTAAACTTATGGAGGCATATAAGAACTCAACACACACCTCAACCACCAAGAAAATGCGATATTTGTAATAAAAATTTCAAGAATAAATATAGTTTAAGAGAACATATAAGAATATCTCATGAACACAAGCAAAATATATAGAATTCACGTAATAAACTTTCGTTTATTTATTAAAAAATACAGCTTGCAAATTGTAATAAATAATTCATAGTTGATATGAACATCATAAAACAATATTACAATATAAATTGAAAAAGATGTATTTTTATAATTACATAATTTCCGAAAATATTTATTTAGTAACATAACTTTAATAAAAACAATTTAACTAAATAATTCATAACTAAAATTTAAAAAATAACGTCATTTTCATTGACTAATAAATTAAAAACTCCAGTGGGGATTGGTGTCGTTGGAATTCCCTTTATATAATTTTTTTCCCCTTCAGTTTTACAAAAATCAACAAATAAGTGGTAAATTGATAAATTATATATCAGCAGTTTAGAATAAAATAAAAGTATTTTACACCAATAAGAAGATTGAGATAAAACAATTTTAAAATGGCTCTAGAGATGTAAAATCTGCCCTAAAGTATGATTTCATTATGATGAGGCCAGTTTCGTGGAATCTTTTGCAGGAAACTAAGATACGTGGAATCTTTTGCAGGAAAATAAAACGAGATGCACTAGTAAAAAATGTTAGGCAAAAAGAGCCAGTACTAGAAAGGTACCATAAATTTTATAGTGAATTTATAGTAAAATTTTTGACATAAAAATTAATAACTGAAAAATATTCTTTTTTTAGTAACATGAAATATTACATTAACAGATTTTTTTTTAAAAAAGAAAACAAATTTAAATCATTATATTTTAGTGTATAAAGTTAATTTTTTAATATTAAGAAAATATAGTTTTAAAGAATATCGAAAAAGTTTTTTTAAAGAAACAAATAAGGTAAAAGAAATAATCAATTGTTATGTATAATAATTTCACCTTATATTATGGGTCTTTTCGGTTTCATATTAAATGAAGATATATTATTTCTATAAAATAGTTAGGTATTAACTTTAATTTTTAAAATATATTACTACTACATTACTACTTACAATTGTAAGTAATATATTACTACTTACAATTTTCAATATCCATTTTAATTTTTTTTTGGATAATGCTACAAAATTTTTTTATTTCTTCAGTGTGTTTTGATTTAAAAAAAATTTTTAACAAAAAATTATAACTACAATTGTAATTTGAAAAAATTGATTTGTAAACTGTCAAATTTAATTTGCTAACAGTTATTAAAAAACAAAAGTATTCTCATGCTATAAAAAATAATTTTGACATTAACATCTTATAGGAAGTATGTTTTCCATAAGGTATGATTTTCATTGTTATTAGGGTATTTTCATTATGATGAAGTGTCATCTTTTGCAGAAAACAAATTGTAAGGTGAAAAAAGACAGCATGCAAAAGATACCATAAATTTTATAGTAAAATTCATAACTGAAAAAATATAATTTTTTGAAAATATTAAATTCAGAATTATAATTATACAATATTCGTAATTTGAAAAACTTAATTTATAAACAATTTATAAAAAGCCGTAAAAAATAATTTTGTTTTTCACATCTTTTGTATAGGAGTTATGTATGCCGAGATACTTACCATAAATTGACGTCTGCACCATTTTGCAGATGTGCTTGCCTTTCTATCACACAAGTCATAAAACTGTATTATTCAGTTTTTTTATCTCGTTCTGGTCGACACTTCATCACAATGAAAATAAAATTTAAATCGTCTTGAGACAAAATATGTCTTGAGACATCAAAATATTAACACCGAAAATGTAAAATTTTGATTGAATATGCTATATGATATCGGGAATTCACATTGCATGTAGTCGAAAGGAGGCTCTCGCAGCCCATATAATTTTATATAAATATTCACGTTTTGTTGCAGTTAGTTTCGCATTGTTAAGGGTGGAAACAAAATGCTTCGATTGAAGAAAAGGTCTAGAGGGACGACAATGCCAATTTTACTGTAAGCTGTATACCGCGCAAGCGCCATTACTATCTGTAGTAATAAAACTTTTGTCTGCGGTATCCTTAGTTTGTGATTTTATTTATTTTATTAGTAAGTAATATTAAAGATTTTATTTACTTTTATGTCTTATTTCTTATCAGAGTTTCATAAATGTTGATATTAATAAAGTCTTAACATTTAATTGGAGTCTGAAGATTTCGGTGGAAATAATATTATAAATGTATGAAACAATAGTGAGATAGATTATCAAATCATATACATTTGGCAATTAATTTTACATTTAATTTTGTGCCTAACATCGATTGCATTTAACTATGTACAACCTATAACGTCCTTTAATGTTAAATTTTTTATATATATAATTTCGACAGTTTTTACTATTGTTCCACAAAATTTACACCAATTTGGTATTTGTATTCCAAATTTAGAAATCAGGTTCTATTTATATTTACTGCAAAAAAGGTACATTACTTATTTTTTTAAAGGCTTTAAATTTGTAATACAAATTTATGTTATGTCATAATTAGAAAATCAAAGTGGAAATAAGGTAATTACATATTTTTAGAAGTTTCTGTAACATAGAACTATATTTGGAAACTACATGAGAGAGTTTGTTAGTAACTTAGTAGTTGCAATTCTCAAATTCTATATGAAAATGTTTTGTGTTAGCCATGCATTTTATCCTTTATTTTAAAGTGCATTAATAAATTTTCTACTTTATAATCATAAGGTTTACTACTCTTAAAAAAATAGATCTAAAGAAACATTTCATTCATGTATTTTGATCTAAAAACATAAATAAAATGTAAAATACTCGTAAATGTTTTTTTCTAAATATTCTTTTAAATAAAGAACATTTCATAAAAAAATAAATCAAAAGAATTTAGTTGATTTGATGTAAAACATAACCGTTAGTGTTAATAGAAATTTAATATTGTAAATATTTAAGTTTTATAAATCCAATTAACATAATTAATTTTTCAGGTTAAATATACGGGAAAGTAATTACATAACTAAAGCAATCACTAAATAAAGATAAACAAATATATAAAAATGACAACAGTTGAATATTAATATATGAAATCAATATTAATCCAATGTCTTAGTTATTGGAATATATTAAAATAAATTGGAATCATTTTATAGCAACAGTATTTATAAGTTACATAATCCTGGAGAAATCACAAAGTCCTTCGCAGGTGGGGCAGCCTGCTGGTGTGCCCTTGCAAATATCGCAAGAGCAACTGCAACAATTTCAACACATGCAATTACAACAAGCTCAATTTACTGCTATTCAGGTAAAGCAAGAATATCCAACACAAAATCAATTAGGAACACAAAATTCTATAACAAATGATCTGAAACATCAAATGGTAGACCAAGGACATGGTCAATTACAACAAATGCAATTAATTGAAGCTCCTTCTGTGAGTCCTCATCATGCTCCTAATAGTGGATCAATGGGAAATCCTACAACTACAATAAGTACTATGTCGCCATTGCAAGCAATTCCAACAGGTCATGGTGATTGGGGCCAAAGTCGCTTACAGTTAATACAACCGTCAATACATAATCAAAGCTATTTGCAGCATATATATCCTCCTGTAATAATGTCAGGAAATCTTATTCATTCCGGAATAGGTCAGCAGCCTATTCAAGTGATTGCAACAGGTAAACCATTTTCGAGTGGAGGCCCGCAAATGATCACTGCACAAAATAAACCGTTGTTAGCTGGAAACTCTGGCAATTTTAGTGGTTCATATACATTGCCTGGAATATCATCAAGTCAATCGCAGGCATTGGTCTTTAGTCCTGTTAGTGTTATAAACTCCCAACCACAACAGCAACAACAAAATATATTACCTGCAATGAATACACAACAAAATAATGGTAAATCATCTCAACAGGAATTTCATAAGTCGTTACAAAATCAGAAAATTATACAAAAAGTTAATACTAACAATACGATTACAAATACTCAGAGTATTAGCGGTAGTAATACCAACATCCATTCAACTCAACAATGTGTTCAGGTTTCACAGGCTATGCCTACTGCGCAAATATTGAGTCCTATACAACAAGCTAGTGCACAATCAATGCAAATTACTACTAATCCTTGGATGCAAGGAGTACCACATTTTTGGACGCAGCCCCAAACACTATTAGCCCAAAATCCAATCATTATACGTGGTACTCAATCTGATGGAACCCAAGGAATGTTCCTTCAACAAGCAACAACACATCATGCCATCCAAAACCAACAAGCAAATCAACGTATGCTATTTGCAGTTTTATTTTAAAATTTATTAATTAACTTTGTTACATATTTCTAGAAACTTTAATGCAATGTAATATTCCACAACCAACTAAACCTAAAATGCAGATTGAGCCTATAAATAAGCAACAACAACCTAGAACTCCATTAATACTGCCACAAAATACACATTCAAATAGACCTGCGAGTAACGTTTCTACTCAAACAGCTCAGAATCAAAATTTGTTTGCACAAAAACAAATAAAACGTAACAAGCAGCAAGCTGTTAAACCTGCTTTAACCGTTATGAAATCAGACTCACCAGTTCAAATAAAAAGTGGAATGCACCAAGTTTCCCAACAACATTCGATGCACCAAGTTGTAACCTCAGGAGGAAACAAGTAAAAAAAAAATTAGATAAACTTGTTTATATATACATAAAAAAAATTCCATTTCAGAATGGTTGTAGTTAGTGCAGGACAACCTATTAATATACAAAGTAGTGGAAATGTTCAGCAACAAAACCTCAACCCAGCAGATAAACAACAAATACAAATGCAACAATTAAAGCATCAACAGCAATTGCAGCATCAAATTATGCAACAAAATCCAAATCAACTTTTACAACAACAAATTGCACAACAAATTCATTTACAACAGCAATCTCAACAACACGTGCAGAGTGTTCCATTTCTTTCCCAGCACCATCAACAACAAAATCAATTCACAACCAATCATGAACAACAACGTGAACAGCCATCAACTGGAGTCGTACATCAAATTGTTGTACAGCAGCAAAACCAGCAACATCACTTACCCCAAGTTTCAAACATTACTAATATTTCGTCTGCAAATACTGTCACTCAGCAAAATTTAAATGTGCAATCCAAACACAGTAATAATCCATTAGAGAAACAAAAATGCAATGTAAATTGTCAGCAGCAAACACATAATCCAAATGTCTCTATTTTATCTTCTCAAACAACACCATCTGTCCCAAATATAATATGCTCAGAACCATTAATAGCAAGCTCACTGCCATCATCAGTTTCACTACCTATAACTACATCTTCAAATACAATTCTTGCCATGACAACTTACACCACATCCGTTTTACCAACTACCACAATTTCAACAGGAATTACTTCTTCAACATCTCTTAGATTGGGAACTTCTAAACCTTTAGATTCTTCGATTAAACCTGAAGCAAATGCATTAACTGAAAAAGATGACAAAGATAAAATGGATAATTTGAGAAAATCTGATTTAAATAAAACAGAAGAAAAAAATGAAGCTGCTATTGGACAAAATCCAGATGAAAACACAAAAAAAGAAACAATTAAAAATATTTTTGAAGAAGATATTTCGAAAACAGGTAAATATGCGATATATTCCTGTGAAAGGAATAAAATAATATTTTTATTATTTTAGATACTACAGCACCAGATGGTAGCCGCATCAAAAATGAAACCTGTAAGACTATTAATTCAGAGGAAACTATAACAAGATCATGTGTTAAAATTAAAAACTCTCTAAAAAATGAAAAAGACCTACCGAAAGCAATGATAAAACCTAACGTACTTACACATGTTATTGAAGGATTTGTAATTCAAGAGGGAAGTGAGCCTTTCTCAGTTACCAGAGTTAGATACTCCGAAAAGGATAATTTAGAAGAACCGCCAAGTAAAATTAACAATTCTTACTACAAATTGATTCCACTTAAAATTTATTTCTAAATTAATAATAAAACATATACTCTGTTAATGACAACATTAAAATTAGTATAATTGCTTTCACTTAAAACGTATTGTGCTTACAGAAAAGCGCCTTACAAAACAATAAAGTTTTGTTTTTTTTTGTAATAATTCTTAAATGATAAATCAAAGTATAATGAATTAAATTTTATGTGCAATCATATAAATAATATATATATGTTACTTACGAATAATTAAATATTATTATTTTTTTCCTACACATTTAGGTAAACGACAATCTTTGAGTGATTCAGTCCTAAATACTGATGGATCTACAACAGTAGCTTGCGAAAATTGTGGCAAGAAAGAGCTGAGGTCTAAGTTAAAAAGAAAGCGTTTTTGCTCGTCTCTATGTGTTCATGAAAGAAAATCTTTTAATGAAGATGATCAAAACTTAGGAGTTCCAAATTCTACTGACGAAATAATGAAGTCAAATGAACCTATCGAAGTATCTTCCCAAAATTTAGAAAAACCGAAAGTAGATCAAGATCAAAATACTGTACATGCTACAAATCAGGAAGAATGTCCTCTAATGCAATGGTCTGTGTCGGATGTTTGTGACTTTATTAAGAATTTACCTGGTTGTAATGATTATGCCGATGATTTTGCACTTCAAGAAATTGACGGGCAAGCGTTACTTTTACTTAAGGAAAATCATTTAGTAAATGCTATGGGTATGAAGCTAGGACCTGCATTAAAAATAGTAGCAAAAGTTGAGTCTATGAAAGAAGGTAATGCTGAAAAAGAAACGCATTAAGAAAAGTATTAATTATAGAATATATACATAGTGTTTCGTAAAAGTGGTTAATTTTGTAACTAAAAAAATTATGTTCTACAGCACAGCTTTGGATTCGCTTATGAAATTTAAAAAAATTTATTTATCAAAGAAAGGTGACACCTTATTTTATAGAACTAAGTTTGATTTTATTTGATTCTACATCTACGACTAATTTAATTTATCATATAATTCTGAAACATAATAAAAATTGTCGAAACAATTCGTTATTCTTAATAAATAAAATGTTTCAATCCACGTGGTTTTCACTAATTTTCATTTTTCAAAATTTGAGTATTTGCTATAACGAAATGTTTATTCCACGTGGTTTTCATTAATTTTTATTTTAAATTTTTTTAAAAAAATTTAAGTTTTTGCAAGAACAAAATGTTTCAGGCTATAATATACAATATAATATATTGTATATATTAAAAACAACACAAAAATTAAGAATTTAAAACTGATCAAAGGTTTATTAAATAATAAAAAATTGGTTTTATCTCGTATCTTAAGTAAATAGAATAGTAATATACAGTAAAAATAAATAAAATATTAAATAATTTAAAAAAAAAAATTAAATATATAGAATTAATTGCGGTTTATTCAAATTTGATAAAATCGAAATAAGTAAAATATTTCTTGGATAATTTTAAATGTTTTGTGTTTTATACAATGGTTTACTTGCAAATAAATAATAAATGCAGTGAAAATTATGTATAAAATTATTAAAAATAGGAAACTTGAAATGCCAAAAAATAGACATTGGTCAAATTGGAAACGATTTATTTGGCCACACCGCAAGATCAACTTTAAATAATACAACCAATTTATTTATAGAAGTTGTACCAATTCTCAGCATATTTTGAACTGATTAAACTCGACAACCAGCTGAAAAATCTGGAGAATTAAAATAGATTCCTCGAAAATTTGTACTACAGAAAAAATGACGTTTATTAGAAAATACTATACGATAACACTAGAATATTTAGTTAAGCGAATGTCATTATAATCATAAAACAAAGTTTAAAAAGTTAACGAAATTATTAAAAATTATATTTATTAAAAAAACCTTACTGCAGATAATGTTATTTATGCTGTTTAGGTTGCAGCTACGAAATCATGAAATAATAAATATTTTACATTTACTTTAAAATAATCGAATTATGATACAAATAGATTTTAATATATCAACTAAAGCTGTTCTATTATTAATTTATCAGGTGAATACAAATTAGCAACCGCAATCTGTAAAAAAAACATTCATTATGAAGTCAATTTAATATATAGAATTTATCACCTGTCTTCGCATTAGTTTCAGATTTTTCAAGGCTATATTCTTTTTAATTTCAATTTCACTAAGGTCTTTTAGATGCATGTTCGCTCGGAAGGATGCTCTAACTTTCCTTAAGGCATACATTCTAAAAATATTTCAAATAATTTTAATTAGTCCTATGCGGTGATTTCTAGTAAAGATAGTAAGAAAATGATCTTTTGGAAGCTTATACGTCGTATACAAACCTGAAGTTGTAAGAAGGAAGTTCCTGGGATAGTCTTAACAAACTTTTATAAAGAGTTAAAGTTTTCATCTTGCGGTCGTTTTAAAATGGTTAAATGGTAATTGTGTTACTCCTCAACTTGAGAAATAATATATTTAAAGATACCGATACCAAAAATATGGGAATTGCAAATAGCAATGATATTCATCCCAACCGAAGTGTCAGAAATTTTCAGGGGCAAACACAATGGAAAGTTGAGTTCAAGAATTAAAATGGTTCTTAAGGCTCAATCATACAATAGAGGAAATCTTTGAATCTACCGCTAGTTTACGAAATTCCTTAGACCTACCGTTGGTGGAGGGTCTGATAAATCGTATGGTAAAAAAGAGGGATTGTGATACGAGAGATTTTGATATGATAGGGTTTGAACAGACACATTTTGATACGAGGGAATTTAAAAAAGGTATTTTGAAACGGGGGATTTGTTCCCAACCTGACAATTCTTCTCACGCAAATTGCAATTGAAATCTACATCGTCACTTAACACATTTTTCTCTAATCTCTTCAATTACTTAAAAAAAATTACTTAAAAAATTTAATTTTGTAAACTACAATACTACTTAGGCGCCTAATTGCATCGGTGTCTACCCACTGCCACAATGTCATCATATCGGCTAAGCCATTAACTAAGCCGATATTGTGGTCAGCCGGGTCACCATATTCTAGAGTGAAATCCAGCAAACAACACAATAAAGCTTTATAAAAAAAGGTACTGAATAAATTAAATACCTCTATAAAAAAAAAATAATTAAAAAAAAACTGACATTTTCAGAGTTCAGAGATATTATCCATATATGTCTTGGAACACTTTTAAGATGAATATATAATTTTAAAATGCTATAAGAATCAAGAATAAACTTAATAAATATCTGTAAGTTATTCAGGTTAGTACAGTAATTTATCAAATACAAGCGAAAGTAGTTTTTTTGTTCTTATTTTTTTTTGGACTAACGTTAATTAAAATAATTTAATAACCTTAATAAATAGAATATGATTTTCAAACGTTTATAAAATGATTGTGATATGAAACTCTTTAACCAAATAAAAATACTTCGCGAAAGCTTTATTTTATGTTATATATCAATTTTATATTTATTGAATTAATTTGTAAAGTATTTAAGTTTTAGTGTAATTATTATCATTTAAATTTAAAAGTTTTTCTGTTTGTATTTGGCTTTCGTTAAAGTTTAAATGGTTTATAGTTAGTTTATGATATCCTAACAACATTATATTAAAAAAGAAACGGATGTTTTCTTTACAAAAATATTTTCTTTCCTACACGGTTTTTTTGTATGAAGCATTGTTATTATTTGCAATTTGTTTTGTTTTAAACTACGAATTGTAGAGCTTTTTATCACAGCAATATTCAATAAAATTCTATATATGTATACACAAAATATAAAAAATTAGACATATTATTTGGTATATCGTGTAAATTAAAATTTTGAGCTTTTATGTGTGTATTGTGAAAACTTTTATATTATAAATAAAATTGATAAAAATAATGTTTATTAACAGTGATTTTATAAATAATAATAATATTAACAGTAATAAGTTTTAATAATTTTTGGTAAGTGAAATTGTGTCTACAATTTCCTTAAACATTATGTTTAAAAATATTTTACTATTATTGAGTTATTCAAACTCTTAGAAATAAAAATTTATTTTCAATGCGCCCAGTTATACCATCCTATTTTAGTTGTGATGAAACGTATCTAATCTTGAGAATTACCATTGGATTTTTATATGTGGAACTTTAGACTTTGTATACAAAAACAATGACATTTCTAATAATATTTTTATTTTTCAATTATATTTATTTCTTTGATTGTCTTCAATTGTAATATTTGGAAGGGAATTTAAAAATTGATTTCCAAATGTACATAGAAAGAATATTTAATGTTATACAGCTATGTATAATATTTAATTTGTAGTATACATATAAACCTGATGTATGTAATTTATTGTCGTACTCATATATTAGAGAAAATTTAAAAATTTTATTAATCACTTCTAATATAGGTAAATATTTAAAATTTAAATCTTGCCAAACCAAACCAAAAATGAAAATCAAAGGAAGACAATGGTTAGAAAATAACTTTAATTAACAACAAAGTGTATTTAAAGTGATGGGTGATAGAATACTTGATTAGGTACAAATATGAGAAGGATGGGCAAATGTAACAACAATAACAAAATAGATAACTAATGAGAAATAAAAAAAATGATAAAATTTTTAGATTAAATCAATTTTACATAAATCCATTTTAGATTTTTAATTTATATTATACATATATAACTCTGTTTTTATTTTCTATTATAATACAGGAATGATATTAAAAACATTTTGGATAGTTACTTTGTATGTTTGTGCTTTCATGTGTCAATCGCAAACAACAACGACTCGTAAGTATTTTTTTTACTAAACGAAAATTTATAAATACAGCCTGTTTTTTTTTAACTCGGTCCATGAGTGTAATGAAAAATAAATTAATGAAGAGAAATTTTGAAAGTTAATAATGAAAAATAAATCAAAATAAACAAATATTATTTTCGTATATTTAAAATTTAATAATAATAGGAGTTGATGAATCAAAATCCAGTGATTGAAACTTTAGTGATTAATGTATAATGTTAAAATTAAATACATTACAATGATAAGCACTGGTTCGTACTTAAGTGATTAATGTAAAATGCATTACAGTGAAAAATAAATTTGTTTATTATGACCTAAAATATTTTTCCAACTTAACTATAAACACTATTTATAATTTTTTTTTGCTAAGTTATTTTTACTCACATTTGTATTTTCAATATTAATATTCTTGCAGTGAAACGGCCACGGGCAGGGGATCCATTCGATACATTTCCAAAAAATTTCTGGCAAGAATTTTCATCTCCATTTACAGATATTCCAGAGGAAGAAGATATATCAATTACTGAAAGTACAACACATGAACCGTTCCCATTTTTTGCTGATCATTATACTGCTATCAATATAAGTATTCAGTTAGGCTCTAATGTTTATCTCCATTGTAAAGTGAATGATCTTCAAGGGAAAACTGTAAATCCTAATTATATAATATAATAAATCATAATGTCAATATATATTTTTATATTTAGCCACAATAGAAATAGCTATTATTTATTTTATTTTGTAGGTATCATGGATGAGAAGAAAAGGAGATGATCTAACATTAATAACTTTTGGTCGACATACATATAGCAGTGATTCTAGATATTCTTTAGAATTTGAGGAACCTAATAATTGGAAATTATGCATAAGGTATGCAAATAAGCGCGATGAAGGTCCTTATGAATGTCAAGTCTCTTCTCATCCACCCCTTATTCTTCTCGTTAATATAAATGTTATTGGTAAAATATTAATATTTAAATAAAAATATAATCTATATTAATAAAAAAACATAAATATACAGTACCTCAGGTTGAAATTTTTGGTGAAGACGGCACTTATTCAGTAGATAAATACTATAAAAAAGGTAGTACTATTGAATTACAATGTATTGTATCCAGAATACAACAACCTTCCACTTATATTATTTGGAAACATGGATCAAGGTTACTTAATTATGATACAAGAAGAGGCGGTATTAGGTATTTTGTTTTATTATTTAAGATTCAATAAAAAATATTCAACAATATATGTAACAGTGTTAAAACGGATTTAAAACCTGGCAGAGCTATAAGCCGTTTGTATATAGCTAATGCAAACCGATATGATTCTGGAAATTATACATGTATGATGAGCAGTGAAGTTAAAAATATGGTTCTAGTGCATGTTTTAAATGGTAAGACATTAATTTCTTTATGTTTGTGTTAAATTTAAAAAATAACAGACCTAAATATAAAAGTACATATCACATAAATTTAAATTTGTACATATTATCTATAAATTAAAAATATTTATCACTGTTATTTAAAATATAATATGAATTTATAATTATTTCATATGCATTAACTAAACTTAGTTTAATTTTTTCTTATATTTTTTAGAAGAAGAGCCAGCAGCAATGCAGCATTCCAGTGTAATTGATAAAAAATGTACAAGTGCAGCAATTTACTTGATAATTTTTCTCTTAATTTACCGATGACAAATTTAAATATTCTGTTCACCTGTGGTAAAAATTAATTAGCATCATATCTTGAGGTAAAAAAGAGCACTTAAAATGTTTTTTTTTTGTGTTTTATCGGTGTGTATATTTTAACATTAATTCGAACTGAAATATTTAATTTATTGTTATAAGTAGCTAATAATTTAAATTTAAATTATTAATTTCTCAAAGAAAATATGTGTTGCTTGAGAAAAATTTTCAAGATTGTTATTTTTTATTTGTTTATGATTTTAATCTTTATAACGTTGACAATTAGATAAATTGAATCAAAATTTAACCATCGGAATGTATATACTCATGTTTATAATTTTTATATTCATTTTATATTTGACAACACTAATTTGTATTGCTTAAATTATTTTTTATTTCGTACATATATAATAATAACACTTAAAAACCAACAAAATAGACATACATTTGTTCAAGATTTGATATAAAATTCAATGTGTATAAAATAAACCTTTTTAAGACATTAATATTACTAAAAAGAAACATATTCTGTATGGGAACATATCAAAGTACCGATTATATTATTATATTATTAATGTAAAAAAATTTATGTTTATATAGTTTAACGGGCAACCATAATACACATGCAAGTCTATACAAAATGTCAAAATTAAACAACGCATAAATTAAACGAATCCTTATGCACTACCATTACATACACAAATCAAAAGTTAAATGAATATGATGATGACCAACATCTGTAATTAGTTTCATCAAGAGGATGAAACATAATATAAACTGTAATTTTAATAACGGCAAATTTGTATCCAAAATATTCAACCTCATGCAACTTTTCTGGAAACAATGTCGAACATCAGAGTTGTTGCGTGTGTAAAAGTAATCTAAGAAAACTTAATGTTTTTTTATTAAATTTTTGTAAACTTAAAAAAAATAGAATGATTACTTTCGTCTTCCTTGGTATTTGCTGATTAGATCAACTTTCAAAAAAAAAAAGAAGTAATATTTGATATGTGTGAAGTATCTGTACGGAACGGAACTATGAGACTGAAACGGAGTGATGAAAGGAGCGAATTATACATTATGGGTTTAAAGATACGATTTTAAATATACATAGAGCTTGCATGAGTCAGAATATTATGGTTGAGCCCTTAATCAAGAACCAATTTTGTTGAAATATAAAAATCTGTTTTGTTTGTACTGCATTGCAGATACATAAATATAATAAATTTATTTCAGTTTATTTTTAGTTATATGAATTAATTTTATAACTATATTAACATAAGTAATATATTAAAATTTTTTATTAAATATAATTAATCTCAATATGAATTCATTTACTAAAAAAAAGTAATTCGAAGTAACTATACTAGTTAATAATTGTAATACAAAACTGGTAAAAACAATTTAGATTAATATTTTAAATCTTAAGTATAATTCATCGAGTGAGAAATGATACAATACTAAATACGTTAGCAAAATAAAATTAAATTAAATGATAAAACTAATTATTTTATATGAATTTTGAACTTGTTAATTTTTTTTTTTTTAAATTTCTTATATTAGATCGAAAATCTCAAAGTTTTACTGTCTATCTGTTAATCCATTCAAATATAATTAAAATTATGTGCAAAAATATGCTTAAATATATATTAATTGTATACTTATAATAATGTAGGAATATTGTTTTGAGTTTTAAATACCAAAACAGTCCGAAATAATCTATTTTAATTTTTATAATTATTTAAAACTTTCTATTACATATTTTATAAATTATTTGGTGCGATAACAATACCTCTGGTACTATATATCTAACGATCAGTAAAAACAAATTAAATTATTCATAAGAAAAGGAAATTATATAAATATTCTTATATATAATTATTATTGTTCAAAGATATATTTTTTCAATTTCAAAGATATCTTTGAAATTGAAAATATATTTACCGGGTGTAAAATTATATTTTCATATATACATATGTATATATTTTTATTTACCAAATAGATTTTTTAATAATGCTTTCCAAATTTTTAGAAATGTCTATTGATTTAATTTGGAAAGCATTATTTTAATAATGCTTTCCAAATTAAATCAATAGACATACTTTTCTAATTGGCAAATATTGTTTATATGGTAAAGACATCTGTTTATATTGACATTTCGGGTGAAACATAACCTCAAAATTTTCTGTTTATTTTTATTATAATCCGGAAGAAAAGTGTTATAATTAAAAAATGTAATTATATTTTAAAATAATTGTGTCAGGTAAAAGTGCCATAATTGAAAATTTGAATTATATTGTAAAATAATTGTGTTGTTTGTGTTTGAAGAAAAAACGTAATTAGTTCAATCAGCTTCAGTTATTGAGATTTAAAGGTTAGTTAAATAATTAAGGTGAAAGTTTGAAAAAATTATTATTATTATTATAATAATAATAATAATTATTATTATATTATAAGTTAAATAGGAAACCTATTGATTTGTAAAAATAATAAAAATCACTATTCAGAGTTAAAATTTATGAATTATACAAATACAATAACGTTTTGAAAAATTTTGATAACATTAAATTTATCCGTTACATTGCTAAAATTTTTGTACAGCAATAGAAAATATAAAAAATATTGCAACATATTGAAAAATTAAACAATTATTTCGATTGACATTTCAGAATACAAATTGTTAGTTATATTATATCAATGTTATACTAATTTCTAATATAATTGTCTAAAACAATTTGCATTATTTTGGAACTAGTTTAAGCTGAAAACTATATCTACCTTATCTAATGTGTCACATGTGAAAACTTTGAAAAATCACTTTAATTTTTAAATTAAAAGTAATTTAAAAATTTAAATTATTTCTAAATCACTACATTAATTATAAACGAGTTAATTTATAATATTACAGCTTTATTCACCCTTTCTAAACTTCATTTTACACATGTTATGTGAAGTACCAATTAATTTTTTAAAATTTAAATTAAATTTTAATTTTCAAGTACATATATGTATATATATATATATGTATTTATAATTTCTTAATAAACTTTTTCATAATACACCACATATGAAATCCAATAAATTAAATTAAACATTCCAAAAGAAATTGGAAAAGCAATACGTGATATTCGATCTATTAGTGAAACACTATTTAATATTAATTTCTTATTGCTTGGATATTGACTTGCAGCTATTTGCTCTCTTTGACGACGGAATTTTTCATTACCAATAAGACAGAACCACATTTGTTTCCATATAGTCATATTTTTTCCTTTTATTTGTTGGGTTTCAATTGCAGTTAATGTTTGGAATGATGTAGTTGATAAAACTAATTTGTCCTGCGAAAGTAATTATTTTAATATTTTTTATAAACTTTTGAATTTTAATTAAATATACTTTGGTTATTGATGTTGAATAAATCGTATCATCATCTAAATTATTTTTATTTTTCGTAGAATGATTAAAAGAATCTTTTAGATGTCCTACATCTAATTCATTTCGTAATTCATCAAACTCAATATCTTCCCAATCATCATCAGTTATCGGAAATTCACCACTACCAATCTATATAAATTATATAGTATACTTGAAATATATTTATATATTTTATATACAATTTCTTTTTAACCTTAGTAAAGTAATGAACTCCAGCAAACTCTAATAAAGTTGCTATGCAATAGAAAAAACTCATTAATAAGAACCAATCTAAAGCTGTTGCATATTTTACTTTTGGCAAATCTTTTCTCGAGTCTATGCTTATTGTTGAAAGTGTTAAAACAGTTGTTATACAAAGACCAACACGATCACTTGTAGCTTCCCGGTGAATCCAAAAAGATACCCAAGATAGTACAACTATTAATGTACAAGGAATATAAACCTATATTAAAAAAATAAAATAAATTATTAGTAAAATTTGTATTTATTGTTAAAAAATATGAATGAATACTTGAATTAGAAAATATCCGGTGTGACGTTGTAAATTAAATGAAACATGAAGAACCGAAAAATCACCCTCTTGTCGCATATATGTAAAATTTCTCAGTGGCATACTAATCAATTCAAATTGATTTAATGTCATACCAGCAACATAAGTAACAGCATCTTGATTTTGCCATTGATAAATTAACTGCTGTTTGGTGTAAGCATCTATAAATTGGTGAGAGAAGTAATTTAAATAACAAAAAAAGACACGTAATAGATTTTAAGATTGCTATTACTAAATAAATTTCAACTCTAATATTATACATTATTACGTTTCATAATTACTGTTTATGCAATATATATTTACGTACAACTTCCGATAAACAGTGGACAGGATTGTTTATCCATTGGAAAACTTTGTAGTTTCATTGGACAAGTTGCTTTTATTGTGAGCCTGTAAAAATATATTTAATAATATATTTAAAAATAAATATTAGATTCATACCTCATTGAATATAAAATGTCTCCATTGTGACTTAATCGTAAAAGTTTATTTGGAACTGTTATCATATGTATATGCGAATGTTTTCCATTATAGAAATAAGTATCTGGTCGCCAAATTTTATCTAGCATCTATATTAAATATTAATTTAATTAAAAATACAAAATATAAATAATATAATTACTTTTATGCTTAATGATAAGCTTTTTGGTCCCTTAAAACTTAATCGTTTATCTCGCCAATATTGACGAAAGTAACAGTCCATAGAGTAATCCATATCAACTTCAGAGACGGGTCCCATACTTCGAATTAATATATTTGTACGAACGATGGTGGGATGATCTAAATTATACAAAAAAAAAACAAGAATATAGTGAAAATATACATTTAAACAATTTGCAGCAATTTAGTTATCAATATTGCTAATAATATTTACTACTAAATAATTCGCTAAAATAGAATAATTCATAATCTGTACAAAAGTCAAGTATACCGAGTCTTTATTTAAATTAGAGTACGGTTACTAAAGCCAACAAATCATACATTTTAGATTCTTAATCTTTGAACTTTTATGGTGCTAGATCTTTAATAAAAATTATAGTTTAAATTTTATATAATTGAAAATTGTGAAAATGAAAAACTATATTTTTAATTAAAAAAACAAACTGTCAAAATATTAATTCTTATATATTTTTTCTCCGGAATATTTCACTAAACTCAGAAGAATAATGTTTCCGCTCATATATGACTAATTTTTATTAGAATTAAATATTATTTAAGCTTTATTTTGATAATATATTGAAAATTGTACCTTTTCCATGATTTGGCAGTTGAGATTTTTCATAACTTTTCAATAAGTTTTCCAATATAGTGGATATATTTTTGCTTAATTGATCAGGGCCTAAGCTCCGTTGCTTCCTGAATTTATTTATATTTTGATTTATTTTCCATAATGCTATATTGTTGCTAAATATTGAAAAAATATAATAGAAACGAATTAAATATATAATATTAACTTAATATATAAATATATATATTAACGAAAACCTTATTAATATTTATTTCAACAGCTAAATATCTTTAGTACAAGTTATTTTAAATTTCAAAAAAATTATAATACATATTAACCAATTCAAATATTATTAATATAATTACACAAGTTTAATATTATTTCGAATTCTGACAAACAAATTTGAAGTCGGAGAGAGACGTTTTTTAATTAAATAATGTGGTTTTTCAAAAAAAAATACAGAACTACTCGTATTTTCCATAAAAATACAGAACTACTCGTATTTTCCATAAATTTAAAAGATTTATAACAAATATCTTAGATAAGATTTCTTTTGAAATAAATTTTTTGTTTGAGAACATTCTTTGATTTTAGCTTCAAAAGTTATCTATGGATAATATATTGATTTATGAATATTTTAATATTATAATCATCTACACAGATCTCATTATATTATTGAATATCTTATCAAAATCAATAAATTTTCATAAAATTTTTAAAATTAATTAATTTAAAATATTCTTACCTATTAGACAATTGAGCAATCTTTAACGCATTATTTGAATGATTTTGTTGTTTGTGTAAATATTTTTCTTGTGATATTATTAGTCTTTGTCCAAGAATATGATGTGGATTGTATATATTACCAAGACTGAAAAAAAATTATTAACATAATTTAATTAAATATGTATAATTTAAATTTATTAATAAATAATTAAATTAGTTTAAAATGTAAATAAATCACATGCCAAATTAATAGAGGAAACATATTAAACTTTAAAAATAAATACTGTTTGTTTTAAATATATTATGATCTAAATTAAGACTGTAATATATTTTGCCTGGACCGGCACTTAAAATATCACTGCTACTGATAATATTTTTTTTAATAAAAATTTCAATAGTGTAACTATACATAATTAATAAGTTATTAAAATATAATTTATGTCATAAATGTCACAGATAGAAATTTAATTAACAATTTCACATTCATAATGTCGTAGTAATTATACTCTTTTTATAAAATTAAAGTCAACACTTAAACTTAACATTTTTATGATGATATTGGAAGCAAATTATATTATTTTTAGTTACACCGTATTATGAAATATTTTAATGATATCACATATCACTAATTACCACACACAAGGAATATGTGTGAATAATATATTCGTTATAAAAATTCATTTTTCTAATCTTTATTTTAAAATAATTGAATATGTATTTAAATTCATTTTCAATTATAGTTGTTGTGAACAAATGGAATACTTAACTATTGCTGATTGCTTACCAAATCAAATTATAATACAATTAGTGCTTTTAGGGATCATATATTATATTAACCCATTCAGACAATTGTGAGATCTAAGAAAAACAAAAAAAATTTTTTTATTCTGGTTTACTAGTGCAAAAACCTACAGAACACAAATGCGTTAAGGTTTTGTCTAACGTCTTATTTTTAACGTTATCATAATATAAAAATAAGAATTATCGTCTCTGCAAATCATAGTCGATTTTTTTAGCCGGTCTGAAAGGGTTAATTGTCATTTTTCCTTCAGTTAAGTTTAAGAACAATTCACTCACATTCAGTTTATTGTAATAATCAGTTCATTATCAATAATGTCTTTTTAGTGTTTTATACGTAAAAAAAATTAAGATATAATTTATTATAACTATTATGTTTATTTCAAATACAACAAAAACGCTACTATCTGAAGTTTATAACGATAGTCAAAATTATCATTTAATTAATAATTAAACTTTTGTTACAACACTTTTAAAATCAACTTACCAAAATAAATAATTGCAAAACACAAGTGTATTCATTTTAAATTAGAACATATTTTATTATTACAAAAAAAAAAATTATGTTAAGTAGATTTTATCTTTAAAAATTTGCAGCAACAAACGTTCCAGCATCAAATAATATACTAATAATTAAATTAACTACCGTTTCAATATTACAAAATAATTGAAGACTTGCGCAAAAATGATCAGTTAAAAAAATTTCAAATATATTATGATATCAGGTATAACGTAAAATTGCATAATATATGCATTGATATTCTAATACATTAGCTTCAATAAAGGATATGAGGTTAAGAAGATGAAATATAAATTATTATATCTCGTATATATATAATAATTTATATTTCATATATATATATAATTATTTATATATATATAAATAATAGGGGTGATAATTACGTAGCTGCATAACAAAGATATAAAAAACTCAAAGAAATATATATTAGACTAAAGTAGGGAATTACACTGGTTTAGTTTTTGGAGAAAAAAAAATATAAAAATAGCATCATAGACGGCTTTGATTACAAAGTTTCATGGTATTGTCATAATTATCGTATGGAAATGTAATTCAAATTTATAATTATACTTATTATTTTTTAAGAAAGAGCTAGTGTATTTTGCTTGCATGTAACCAAATTATAAACTAACTAAAAAAACTCAAATTTTATTAATTATTACAGAATTATTACAGAATCAACATAACACATTACAACTTTGCAAATGTAAAATAATCATATTAATCCAGGTTAAATCCTCAGACGTTGACGGAAATGGAAGAGTAAAGAGGACAATTATACAGAAAAAAAAATTTTTCTTGGGCAAAGTAATTATTCATTTTTAAAATATGCAAAGAATTAGAATATTTTCTACAAATTAGAACCTTTTTGGTAATGCACAATATACAAATTAGTCCTCAATATATATAGGATATTAATATTAATCTATCATAATATATTACTAACCATATATGTAAGATATAACTATCCATATATGTTATATATAATTTTCTTCGTTCAATTCTTTTCGTCCATTTCCGTATTCGTGAAAGATATAGTTTCCAACCATTAAAACGGCGAATAAAAAAAATCTAAATCCTACTCTAAGTTATCATCATAGCTGGGTCAGCGATACAAGTTGAATTTTGTTTAAGTAAGAACTTTGAGAATCGCAAAGAACATCCTATACTGAGAATTTGAAAGAATATTCCCTGATCCTGATCATGGTTCTGATACTTATCTTGGTTCTGATCTAAATATATTAGTAGTGTCAATGTCAATCTCACATATAGATCCGCTCTTTTTGAAGAAAACTTTTTTAAAAAGAGAAAATTGTTTTGATTAACCAAGAAATTAGGCTCTTTCGAATAAGGCTAATCCTGTAAATAAATATGGATTAGCCTTATTCGAAACAGCCTAATTTCTTAAGAAACAATATAAATGTAAAGTATTAGCTAATAGAGCACCGAAAAGTCATTTCGAATACGGTGGTCGAATACAGGATTTTTAAATTCGTCTTCCTACCATTCGTCATTGGGTTAAAATTAATGAGAAAGCAGTGCAACGTAGGACGCCCCTTGTGGTGCATTCGGGGTAATGCGAAATGGGTTAAATAAATAGGATTTCAGAGCAAATAGCTTAGATCAATACATCTTATAAACAACAATAATATTTGACTAATTTTAAAACGTGTAATTTTAATAAATATAAAACTATGAAATATACAATTAATTATGTTTATAAAAAAGATATAACTTTTAATTTCTCTTCTAAAATCGTTGTTTTTATCATAATACTTAACAGACAATGTATTGTTATGTTCTCTGGTATACTAGTAACTAGTAGTTATTTAATAAAGTAATAATTTCCTTATTATTTCCTTTGACAGCATAATCAAAAGCAGAGAGCCCTAATAAATCAGTTTGATCTTTGGAAGCACCATTTTTCAATAAAAATTTAACTATAGCTAATTGTTGATGCAATGCAGCTAGATGTAAAGGAGTTCTTAAAGAAAAATCACACTGGGTTAAATCAGCGCCAGCCAAATGATAAGATTTTAATCGTATTAGAAAACCTCTTGCTGCAGCCTTACATAATTCATCACCTATACTTCTTACAGATCCAGTAAGATGTGCTCCGCATTTCATTAAAAGACGAATTATTTCATGACTATCAATTGAGATTGCTTCCATTAACGGTGTTCTATCGTAACGATCGCGTAAATGAACTGAAACACCATTGAGTAATAAATATTTTACTACTTCAGAATTCTTTTCACTACAAGCAATATGGAGTGCTGTACGCTGATCATAATTAACTCCAGATAAATTTGCCCCGAAACTTTTTAAATTATTTAACTAAAATAATATTGATGAACCAAAATATTATTTCAATATTGAAAATTACAATTCTATTACCTTTTGTATATCTGCATTCTGAACTGCAGTATTGATCATAGCTGGAAATAAGCTTTCAGATAATTGATCTAATTCTCTTGGAGAAGATAAATGTAAAAATCTTGCCACTGCCCCTACTAAATCACATTCTACCATTTTCGGTGTCTTTCCGTCAGTAAGTTCTCCTCTTAAATTAGTTAACATCATCTTGTTTGTGATACGGGAAAAATTATTAATTTCAAAATACCGTAATAGTAAAATATTTGTACATATTAAAATAATAAAGGTTTGAAGAAATTGAAATTACATATTTTCAAAATCAATAAATTTGATAATGCAAAATTATTCTATTTACTTGTTTCTTCTTTTCCAATGTCCAGTCCTTACTTAACACATAGGCAAGTTTAGTTAAAGCTGATTCAGGTGTCATATCATATCCTGACAACACACCCAACTCAGCTAATACTTGTCCTGTTTTATACATTTGACAAACAGATCCTGTAATACATTGGGTACAATTAATAATAATAACTCCTCTTTTTGCAGCTTCCTTTATTTCCTGCATTAAATCTTCTCTATTCGATGGCACATTTCCGGAACCGAAAGTTTGAAGTACAACACCTTTCATTGGTGGCAGTAAAAAAGCTTTAAACGCTGATATTGTAACACTAGGAAAAATTCGAAATATTCCTACATTTTCATCTAATTTCGAATGAACTAAAAACTTTGACACTGTGGATGGACGAAATATAAGCCTATAATCAATATCTACATTAATTCCAATTCTGCCAATAGGTGCAACATTTGGTGAATCAAAAGCATCCAATGAATTAGCACTCATTTTAGTTGTTCTATTACCACGCATTAATTTTGAATTAAATAGAACACAAACTTCTGGTATAACAAAACCACCTGCAACAATTAAAGATGCTGTAAAATTATCCATTCCATCATTTCGAGTTTCAAATATTGGAATTTGTGAACCAGTTATAATAACCGTTTTCCCCAAATTTTCTAACATAAAAGATAAAGCTGATGCTGTGTATGATAGTGTGTCTGTTCCATGTAAAACAACGAATCCATCGAAACATTCATAAGATTTCTGCAAAAAAAACAAGAATAGGGAAATTAAAAATGTTAACAATATTTTATTAGAATAATTATATTCTTTTCAAACAACATGAATTATGCGGAACTGTCATGTTATCCATAAATAGGAACTTATTTTAAAAATTTTACCCGAATATCTTCAGCAATTCTAACCCAATCCGACATAGTCATATTACTTGAATCTAAAATAGGATCATATTCAAAAATTGTATACACAACTCGTCTAGACTGTTTTAGTTCCTGTACTCTTGGCAGAACTAACTGACTCACAGATCCTGATCCAAAACGTTTACTAGCATATTCCTCATCATGCATATTCGGATATTCACGTATTTTATTTACTAATGTATTTGGATTTGGTTCAAGTACTAAATTTGTAGAAAACAAATTTTATAATTATACTTATATAAAATGCATATAAAGATATTTACCATTATTTACATTTCTCATCATACCTATGGTACCACCCGTATATATTACCATTACTTTTGATTCAAGACCTTCGGACTGAAGCATATTACCAAAGCTAGCAGCTCTTGCAATTACCGAAGAATTAATACACTCAAGTTTTGTAGACATTTCAGAAAACTAAAAAAAAAAAACTAAAATTTTTTAAAAGCTAGTCTTAATATTATAAAATAAAAAAATAATTTTAATAACTCAAAATGAAATAAATTTTTTTGGTATAAAAAAGCTCAGGAGATAAACATGTTAAATGAAACATCAAATCTGTAAAAACTAACAGATGAAACACAATAACATACGTCACATCAATGTCTTATCATTCTAATGTGTCTTCTATACTTCCTTAAAAAAAAAACTCATAAATTATATTTTGAAAAATTACTGTCATTTCCTTTTTTAGCATTATATAGCCTCAGGAGATTTTCATCTCCTGAGCCTATATATGCTAAAATTTAGGACTTAAATTTTTTTTTTTTTTTTCTAACTTATTAATTTTAAAAATATTTAATTGAAAACAAATTCAATAAAGGTGATAATTGATTGCTTTAGGGTTAACTAAATTATGAAAACAGATATAATTACAACTTTTATTACATATAAATATTTACATTTATTATTATTTTTTGGTAAACAAGAACACAAATAATTCAAATGAAATTAAAACTTTTATGGCACTTAACATAAATGTTCAATATTTACGAAAACAAAATTTTCAATAATAATTGAAACACATATAGAAATAAATTATTTTCATTAAAATTATTGAGAGAATATTAGAAATTTTATGAATTTAAATCTTTATTTGCGCGTTTTTTATTTAATAGGTGCTTAAACTTTATATATGACTATTTTGATAATATATAATATTAAAAACAAATAATTACTCAAAATATATTTAGTTATATTTATAGTAAAGTACATATATAAAAAAATGTCATAGAAGTGCTAAAAATATGAAAAATATTCATAAAATTTTGAAAATATTAAAAATTGTATACATATTAATATAATATCTACAATTTATGATGCAAATTAGTTGAAGATAAATTTATTAAAAAAAAAAATCTTTATGAAAAAGCTAATAAGCTATTTGTTCATAATCCAAGATTTATTATTATTTAATAATTGCATTTTTATTCAAAAAAAAAAAAAAAAGCTTCTTAATCAATAAAAAGCTTATTCACACTAATTTTTTTACTCGAGTTTTCTTCACAAGATTTTTTCTATTACTGTAATAATTTTCGAATTAAAATTTTACTCTAATTATTTTTTTCCGCAACATTTTTATAGAGAAACTTCATACGTTAAACTTTCTTATATATTTTTAATTTTCTCTTATCAAATTTTCATATGACAAGAAATATTTAATAGATTTTTCTAATTTACATAAACTAAAATGTCGATTAGGGTCGTGGGGGTATCAAATTGTAAATAATTAAATTTTTAAGATATGTAACACTATCTATAAAATTATGTAATATGTAATTTACTTACTAAATAAATTAATTTACTTAAAAATTGAAATTATTTTTTTTATCACAATTATTTATATTTTTATATAAACACAATCTTTAATGTAAAATTTAAAGTAGTGTACTTATAACAAGCTCGTAATATACTAATTTAAAAAATATAACTTTCTAATGTAAATTAATTGAAGCTCTTAAACAGAGTTAGCTGAATTGATTTTGAACTTGTTTCGTTTTTTTTTTTTTTAAAGTTTCCATTGAAAATATTATTATAAAACAGATTCTGTTGATATTGATAAAGTTTGATGAAGCGTTTTATGAAATATGAATATACAAAATAATTTTAATTGTATCACAGTCTAACCAAATTAATGTAAAAAAAAAACAATTAACTTAATTAATTATACGACACGTATATTAGGCATTCGTATTAATTAAGATTTATAATTGTTAACAGTTTACAATTTTCAGAAAGCATAAGTAATATAATAGAAAATAGAAAGTATAGCATATATAAGAATTACATAAATAAAAAATTAATACATAGTTTGGTAGTAATTTAGTAATTAATTTTAATTTATTATTTCATAATAAGTACACTTACAATATTTTATATAATACAAGTTTTTTTCTTCTTATTCTTGTCATCTGCAGTCCAGCTTTGAGAATTTGTTATTAAACTATATCGTAAGATTTATTTTGGACCTACTCATTTTTATATATGAACTCCGAACCATAAATTTCTTTACATTGAAGAAACGTATTAATTGTAATAAGCTATGGACATATGAACTTTTAAAATTTTTCCAAACTCGTCTCAAAATTACATTTTATTATAATATTACAATCACTAAATCTCGAGTAGACCCAAGAATATTAGTAAAAAAATCAGCCTATTATTCAGTATTGATTGTAAAATAAAACAAATTTTGCCTACCGATATCTTCATATTTTAATTTTTTCACCTGATTCGAAAATTTGATGTGTAAAATTCCTATTGGTTGAGTATCAATGAGTAATTCAATTGATAATCTATATTAGTGAATATAGTAATTTCCATATTAGCATTATTAATTAGGTTTTAGATTTTCAACTAACACAGCTTGCGGTGAATATAAATATACCAGTCTGGAAATATAACCCAAAACTGTTTTCACATATTTTATAAGCGTTAAAGTGTAACAAATTGTAATAAATCTATTCTCGTACTGCACCTATTTAGCTCATAATTTCATTCTTTTGTGGTGGTTAACGAAATGATTGCTTTTTTATTTAAATTATTTATGGTCTGTTAAAGTAAATTATTGGTTCGATCAATATAATAAAAAAATAATTTTAATCTTTTTTTCTACTGTTTAGATATTTTCAATATTTTCAACTCAGAAAATTTTTTTAATTTTATGTTTAATTTTATAAAATAAAAATATACTCTATAATATCCAGAAAAAAAAATTACTAGAACCTGATTAAAACACAAAAATATTTATGACATTTGAAAAACAAATTGTTATTTAATTTAGGTAAACTTTTATTTTCAAAGATAAAAAATTGTAAAAATTGTTCAAAAACTCTTATTGTTTTAAAGGTGACATCTATAATCCAAATTAAACTGTCTTCTCAATCTAGATAATAATAATAATTGCCTTCATTGCAATTTTGACCAGCTTGATTGTTGATAGATCTGGAAAGAAACTAGAATTCATAAATAAATGAAATATAATATAATAATTAATATTCCAATAATAATGGAATTAATCTTATTAAAATGGATAATACTTTTACTAATATATACTACACATAAATGTTTATATACAGTATGATACGAATTCGTATATACGATTGCTCTATTTTGAGGTATACACAGTCCAAATTCTGTAAATCGTTAAATAATAAAGAAATATATTTTTTTTTGTAAGCTCGTTAATTATTTATGTTGCTATAAGCGCTGGAAATTTTTTAAATGGAAAATTATTAATGAAAAAGTCTTTGGACTGCATTTATACTAATTTACAGAATCTCTTATCATTAATTTTTGATGGAATATAATTAGTATGGAGTAAAAAAATGTTTCAATTTAAATTACTTACTTACAAAATAATAATTCTGTCTTAATATTAATTACCTTGTCAGTCTTCTATTTATATTGGGAGCCCTTTTAGAAATTTACAGCCTGGCTTCATTTTCATTCTCTCAGAAAACTTAAGAATTTTACTTTGTCCATTTACTGAAAATGATATATACAAATATATATTTATTAATTTATAAAAATTTATAATTTATATTTTATTTTATAATTAAATTTTGCCATTTTTATTTTTCATATCAAAAAAACTTATTGCATTGGAAATTATATTACAAAATTTTGGGCAGTTAAATTCTACTAATTACGAGCATAATTTAAATTATTTACGAGTAATAATTATGTTAATATTTATTAATGAATTGTAAATTACCTAATAGTCAGACATCAGTTTCAATGCTGACAGCTAGTGCACTATTATGTCGAAAGTGTAATTTACCAACTGTTTGTTGGGATAATCCATTAAGTTGTTGCTGTTTATTTAAAGAAACTTGTGCTCCATAAAATAGCTCTTGACGGCCATGATAATCGATAATACCTGGTGTTGAATCAACACCATCATCTAAATCCATCATATCAGATGAAGACTCAGAAAGTGAAGATTTTTTTAAATGTTGACCTTACATAATATTTGGAAAAAAATTTTTTTAATTTTTTTTTATATAATAAATATGTATAATAATTCTAAATTAATATATACCTAGAGTACCAGGTAAATATGGACAGCTTGTGACATGATTAAAGTTTTGACTTTGCATTTCCTCCTGATCAGTTTCCCTGTGGTAGAAATAGTTAAAGTTGCTGACAATTACTGGTACCGGAAGTGCAATCGTTAGCACACCAGCAATGGCACAGAGCGATCCAACAATTTTGCCCCATACGCCCACAGGTCTGTTTAATACAAAAAAAAAAAAAAACATTTTAAAATCATTTATATTTTTTTTTAGATATTTGTATACCATAAAAGTTAACATGAATATGTTTAACAGACTACACTGCAGTGATTTTATAATAATTATAACTTACGTCATGTCGCCATATCCAACTGTCGTCATAGTAACTACGGCCCACCAAAATGCATCAGGTATAGATTTGAAAAAAGAATTTTCACTTCCAGCTTCCGCAAAATAAACAGCTGATGAAAATAGTACAACGCCTGAAATTTTTTTTAAAAATAAATAAATGATTTATTATAATTTTGGATAATTAAAATTAAATTTCTAAAAAATTTTTGACAGATAATCCATATATTCTGGCTTGTGTCGTGAAATCTAATTTTTTTACTTACCTATAAATAAGAAGAATATTAGTAAACCTAATTCTCGCATAGATGCTTTTAAAGTGCGTCCTAAGATTTGCAATCCTTTAGAATGCCTAGATAATTTAAAAATTCGAAATACTCGAACTAATCGTATTACTCTTAATATTGCTAAGGACATAGCCTGATTCGATGACTTGTCCTAAAAAAAAAAAAATAACTCATATTACAAATATCTAAAAAGAAATATTTTATTAATTTACCTGTGGACTGACAGGTGCCTTAGGAAGATTTAGCGTATCTTCTTCCTCGGCAACCACTGTTGCTAATGTGATAAAATAAGGAATTATGGCAATAATATCGATTATGTTCATAACATCCCTAAAGAAGTTTAATTTGTTCGGACATGCAAGGAACCTTAAAAAAGAAATCAAATTATATATCAATTATAATAACTAATAATAATTTTTAAAAAAAATGTGGATTTTATGTTTTATTTAATTAACATTTACAAACTTTTTCTTATGGAATATTTAAGCATTATGTATAATATTTTATTAAATTTTTTTTATTAAATTTCAATAAATTTGTATAATTTTAAAAATGATTTAGATATCGGAATCATATCTGTTTGGGTGATTAAGAATTATATTTCAAATTATGATAATTATGACAAAATCATATCAAATTTATGATCTTTGTCACCTCATGGTTAATTTTAATATAAGTTACAGTAATGAATTTAATGTTTATTATAATATACACATAATTGCTTTTTATTAAACTTCATTAAGATTCGACGCTTATGATATGACATTAAAAAAAACCTTTGATATTCCAGATTATATAGTGTAAATTTCACATAATTCTTGTCAGCTATATATTATTTTTGGAAAAATCTCACCTTTTGTCGATTTATATATAAATAAAAGGAATGCTTTCAAGTTTACATTAAATTGTTAATTAATTTTTTTTTTAAATTTTTTTTATGTAAAATATTTTATGTATAAAGAAAATAATATTTAATCTGTTAAATAAATTAATTTGAATAATTTCAATTTACCTGACACTTAATTCAAATGTAAACCATATAATACATAACGTTTCTATAAGAAAGAATGGATCTGTAATATCAGGCACCTCGTCTTCTTCGATTTTTGTCCCATTTGTTGTCGTATTAAAGACCTAAAACAAAAAATTTAAAATTTTTAAATATCTTAATTAATAATAATTTAAAAATGTATTATTTTTAACCTTATAATGCTTAAATTCGGGTAATGTTTCTAAGCAAAATATAACAATTGATAATAATATAACAAACACACTTATTATTGCAACTACTCGTGCTGCTTGTGAACTTTCTGGATATTCAAAAAGTAACCAAACTTTTCTTTGATTTTCATTGTCAGGTAAAGGTCGTTCTTCCTCTTTGATAAATCCTTCGTCTTCTCTATAATTTTTAATGTATATTATTAAACAATTTCAAAACTGATTATAGATTAAATATTTATGATTAATATATAAATATAATATTTAAATATTTTTCGTAAATATTAGTACATAATGTTTATTCCAACTTACCTAAATTTATTAATAGCTTGTTCACCTAATTCATAAAATTTAATTTCTTCACTAAATACATCTAAGGGTACATTGACGGGTCGTCTCAATCGACCACCTTTAAAAAAATAAATCAATAATCTGTCCAAACAAAAAAGTAAACAAAAGACATAACTACCGCTTTGATAATAATATAAAATGGCGTCAAAACTGGGTCGATTACGATCAAAAAAGTATTCATTTCTAAGCGGGTCAAAATATCTTAATCGTCTAGCAGGATCTCCAAGTAATGTATCGGGAAATTGATTAAGAGTTCGTAATTGCGTTTCAAATCTTAGCCCACTCACCTAAAAGTAAATATTAAAAAAAAAAAACAAATAAAAAAAAAAATTAATTATTTTTATATTTTTTTTTTAAAGTTAAAAAAAATTAATGTACTACTTAAGAGAAACCCCAAACAAATAAATATATAAACCATTTTACTGGAGAAAAAGTCGTACAATTTTAGAATGGTTTTTTTTAGAAATAACCTATATGTTCTAGTTTCTCAATTTCAAATTCACTTCCGAAATCCCCAAAAATATTTAGTTTTAGTGGCTCAATATTTCTGTTTTAGAATACATTAGTCCCTCAATCAAATGGAAACGTAGTTTCGAGTTGTAGACTGTAGTTGTAGGATTTTCGTCTATATCAAATCTGACAATAGCTTGTAACTTATCGGCTAATACACTTACTCCTTGACTTACGATAATTTGTCATCGGGTACATTAATAATATTTGCTATTTGTTAGAATTGCATCTTTTTATCTATCGTCCTATGAGGCATTACAATAACATAACTTTATATACTGCACTTATACTATGGAATTTATATTTTAAAATATTTATTATTATATTTAAGTTAATTTTAGCTTTGTAAAAACATAATCTGACCTATTCTAGTTTAAAACTGAATAGAAATTATTCGGAAGTTTTCTAAGTCGGATATATGTATTTAGTATTCACATTTTCGAGGTATAGATATATTTTTCAAAAATTGTGCCAATTTTAGTTTACGAGTAATTTATTAATAGTAATTTAATGTCAAATATGTTCATTGGAATTTTCGAAAGGAATCTATTTATATGTATGTTATTAAGATAAATTATCATACATTTTTTTTTTATTTTTAACTCAGTATAGTTTTTTAATTCAGAATGTTTTTAAAGTTAACATTTCCACAAAATTATAAATTATGTTTCAAAAAGTATATTTATATAATTATTTAGTTATTTATGTTTATGCTACTTCAATGTTATTACGAGTATAGCAAATCTTTCATTTTATTACTATTATGGGTTATCTATTTTAGTAATAGTTATCCAAATTTCACAGTTTCTTATGTTCGTACTTTTGTGATTCTAGTTTTAAATTTATTCATTGTTGAAATTACTGATCTTTCCATTGCTGAATCAATATTATCAGCAGATATGCAAAAATATTGAAATTAAATATTTAAATTTTCAAATTGATTTATTTCAAAATGTAAACCTTACAATTGGCTAGGGAATAACTTGCTTCATTTTATTCTGGTGAAAAATAAAAATAAAATAAATTCAAATTTTCGCGCTCAATAAAACTGTCACATTATTTAAAATATTAAACGGAATTTTTTTTTTTTTAAAATTAAGCCACTCCTACTTTTTCATCAGTTTGATTTTTTAAGTCGACAAGTTAAGACGCGTTCGGTAATAAGAAAATTTAAATTGTTAAAAAACCTAATTTTAATCGGTTAAAAATTAAATTAAAATATAAAATAATATAAATTTAATTATATATTTATTAGAAATTGTTAAAGTTTTTTAATTTATTGAGTTTTTCCTATTTAAAAGATGCTTGCAAAATTCTATAAAGAATTTTTTTTTGTAGTTGGTGTGTGTGTGTTCTTAATGGGAAAAATTAATTCAAGCATTTTTTTTTTATTTAATAAAATGGTGAATTAAGTTTAAAATTTTTTGGTGAAAAAAATAAGTGAATAATGAAAAAAAAATTAATAAAATGGTGAATTAAGTTTTAAATTTTTTTGTGAAAAAAAATAAGTGAATAACGAAAAAAAATTAATAAAATGGTGAATTAAATTTAAAATTTTTTTGTGAAAAAATTAAGTGAATAATGAAAAAAAATTAATAAAATGGTGAATTAAGTTTAAAATTTTTTTGTGAAAAAAATAAGTGAATAACGAAAAAAAATTAATAAAATGGTTAATAAAGTTTTAAATTTTTTTGTGAAAAAATTAAGTGAATAAGGAAAAAAAATTAATAAAATGGTGAATTAAGTTTTAAATTTTTATATAAAAAAAAAATGTAAAAAAAAGAAAAGTGAGTTATTATATGTGAAGTGATATTAATTATGAAAAATCAATATACAGATTATTTTTTAAAATAGATGATTCCAATAGGAGTAGGGTTTCTGAAAACTCGGGTTTTTAAGACTCGACGAGTCCGAGTCCAAAATTAAAAAAACTCGTCGAGTCCGAGTCGAGTCCGAGTCCGGTGTCTTTAACAAAAAATATTACAAGAATTTGATAAAATAATATTATATGTTAAAAAGAAATGTACTCAAATTTATCAATTAATTAATTTATTTTCAAAACTTAATAAGCTTTCAAACTATATAATTGTTTTTAATTACTTTTTTCATTTTTTGGTTTAACGTACAAATATTTCAAAAAAACTAATGAATTGAGAGATTTGTCAGCAAGTCTTGATCTGATTTTAGTGCAGAAGTTGCCACTAATTGAAAACGTTCTTTCATTTCAAAATCAAAACACATTAGTATACCTCACCAAGGGTTTTTCAGGTATACTAATGTGTTTTGATTTTTAATTTCATTCATTATTGAGTTTTACAGTCTTCTGATCGTTTTTTTTTTACGTTGAAAAATAAAAGTGCCATTGTTCTGCGAATTCGTACAAAGAAATTTCTCGCTAAACCAACATTGTAGAATGAATATTAATATAGGCCTGGGTTTCTACCTTGGTGAGGTATACTAATGTGTTAGGACAGGTATGAGATTTTGTTTATTTTTATTATGTTTTTTTTAAAAATTAACAATTAAAAATAATTTACAAAACAAAAATAAAATTTAAAAAAAATTCTTCTGAATTAATTATGCTGGAGGTAGCCGTAAGCGACAATGAAATTTAATGAATCGATTGATCTTTTTTTTTTTTCAATTTTAAAAATTTGGACTCGGGACTCGTCGAGTATTAGAGTCGAGTCCCGAGTCCGCGAAACTACCCAAATACTCGACGAGTCCGAGTCGAGTCGAGTCGAGTCCAGAAACCCTAAATAGGAGTTAAAACTAAAGTGAGTAATATATTTTTAATATATCTAACTAATTTTTTAAAACTTTTTATTATAATAATACAATAAATAAATCGTCCCTTGCAACAAATTAATTTTCGATAATAACTTGGGTGAATAATTATATTAATAAATTCTTCATATTTGTTAAGTTTTTAAATTTTGGATTTTAAAAGTAATAGCATTACTATTTTACTTTTCATATTGCAATATTATTTCGATAGCATCCTATTAACTATTTTGCCAATAAAAAAATATTTTACTTAATTTATAAAAAAAATTATTTGATTGAAATCTGTTTTCATGATCCTACACAAATTGTTACAAAATATTTTTGTAACAATTCAGTGCCCTGTGGACAATAGATATAGGTCATGTATGTTCCAAAAATTTTTTTTTGTTAATTTATTGTAAACTAGCCAATAGAAATCAATAAATCAAACATAAATTTACATAAATTGACAAAAAATTTATGATATAAATTGACAAAAAATTTATGATATAAATTGACAAAAAATTTATGATATAAATTGACAAAAAATTTATGATATAAAAAATTTATGGATAAAAAATTTTGTGGACTGAATTAAAAAAACGAACTGCTGTTCAAGTTCTTTTTTATATTCTCAAAATTTTTTTATAGAAATTTTTTAAAAACTAAATAAATTTCTGAGTGAAAAAAAAAATTCAGATTAACCGAATCACTTCGAAAACAAGAATAGGACAGAATAATATATTTTATACATAAATTTTATAAATCTTACGTTTATTACTACTCTTTCACAAAAATCATGGTCATGCGGTATAGGTTCGAAATGTGCATGTCCGGTGCCAAAGCCTGCCCCCCCTTCTTCATCCTGACTACTTAACTTCGGCAAAGATCTGTAAAAAAATTATAAATTGTTGTTAAACAAAAAAAATTATATTAATTAACAAATTAAAATACAAATTTATATTATTTAATGACTAAGAGTACCAATTTTAATATTTTTAAATATACTAGAGAATTGTTAGTAAAATTTTTTACACAATTTTGGTATTTTGAAAATATAGATAGATAATATAAATTATATTATATATCATAATATATTTCTATCAATAAATAAGAATTTAGTTTCCTTTTTTTAATTATTCGAAAAACATTATCACTGACAATAAAAACATATTTATTCAAGTTTATTGATTTATATACAGAAACATATTTTTAAAAATTAGAATACTTACTTATAAAACATTAATATACTAACAATTATTTACATATTATATAGACATAAAAACATTTTAAATATAAGTGAATAATAGAAATCCCAAAAATTTGTCAGCATAAAATAGAAAACATTAGATAAAGAATAAACATTTTTTTTAAAAATAATTTTTCAATATATTCATTTATTATAGTCCATTTTTTTTTTTTTTTACATAAATATGAATTTACATAATAGGACAAAAATAAACCACTTCTGATGATAAAGGTAAATGTCGATTTAAGGATGTATGGATTATAAAATACATTATCTTAAGAAAAATTTATTGTCGAAGACGAAGAGAACCCCATGTTGTCTACATTTCGTTATAGTTCTGATAGAAAATAAATAAATTAATAGTCGAAAAGTTAAATGGTGTATTGTGCAAAATAATAGTGATAACTGTTGACGCCATATTACAAGATTCAGCAAACTGGTACAAGTTTCAACTAAAATTTATCACTTTCGTATATTCTATGAATATAAAGCGACACAAACTTTTCTTGTGTGCAAGTGAGGTGAAGCAACATTGCTAGCAACATTGCTAGTATGCTGTCCATACTCAATGAAGTATTTATTTTGGGAAGATCGTTGATATTGATATGTACCCAGTTATTTTAGGGAAGATCGATGATATTAATAATAATACTTACATAATTATGGTCGATGTTATTATGTTAACTAGTCATAATACTAGTCATAATTCTATGCTAACAATTCTATTTCTAATATACATAATTTTTTAATTACATTTTTATTACCATACTTATGCTTTCTTTTAGCTTAGTTAATGATTTACCCCACAAATAAAAAGCGCCTATATTCTATCAGACTTTTGATCGTTTAGATTTAGATGAACAACCAATCTTTCATTGTACTCTGAATTTTAGAAATTAAATTATTTTGGAAAGATTTTTTTCTTTTTTTTTGGAATTGTTTACTTTGGGAGTGTTCTTAGTTTAACCAATGCTGATTTTGGAGTGTTGATTAAACTAAAATCACTCCCATTATACATTGTTCCAAAAAAAACTTTTCGTAAACTAAACGAATTTAACTAATTTTTTTATTTGTTTCTCTATACCGCGAAAAACTATTAAGCGAAAAGAGCCGTTTCTTCAATTATTATTTTGGTTATATATGTAACGAAAAATTATAAAAGCGCAGTTATATGATGAAAAAATAAGATAAACTATTTATCATAGCAAAAATAAACAATAAACAGCAATAAAATACATAATGTATAATCTATCTTTCTATCTGCAAAATCAGTAAACTATGAAACTATAAATATTTAATAACAAAACTGAAAAGGAGAAAATTAAAAGAAACCTTAAAGAGAAAAAGTTTTAATAAATATAAATTTACTAAATTTATATTTAGAGCAACAGAATAACTATAGAAAAGTGTGTGCCAGTTTAAACTAGGCGAAATGCATTTCCGGAACTTTAAACTGTATTTTACTTAAACAGGAATGTCATAATTATTATTAAGTGTAATAAATAAAATTATTAACTTCCCTACCATCATTACATAGGAAACGAAAATTATGTTTTGGATATTAAATTTGAGATTCAATTGATTAGTTTGAATCATAGGGTAGGTAAACTCGGCTTTGTGACACGGATAATTCCATATGTATGTATACATATTACAACTGTTAGATTAAACTATTCCCCTAACTTGTTAGGATCAGAAATGCAATTTTTGAATTATAGTTCTTATTTAATGAATTTTTGTGAAGTTTAAAAGATCAGTCGCTGTAATGCTAGGAAAATACTTGCTTATCAGTTGGAAAAATATGCGTTATTGTTCGTTTATAAAAGAATAGATACAGCAACATTTCGTTATAATATAATTTTTAAAATTTTCGCTAGAATTTCTTATCACGGAATTACATATTCTTTATCACGAAATGAGCCTAGAAAGAATCTAGTAGGTCTAAAAGAAATTAGCAAATTTGACATTAGATATTTATGAAACAAATCTTAATATCACAAAGTTAACTGAGTTTACCCTATTACATAAGTAAATAAATTCAGAAATTTGAAGGTAAAACTTTATTCATTAATTTTAAATAATTTTGAATAAAATTCTCAGCCAATTTATTAGTTATTATTATTTTATATACAGAAAATCTTATAACGATTATTTTTTGCATAAGTTGATTAATTGGTTTTTTTTTTTTTTTTTTGCATGCATAATTTCTCCATAATTAATATAAAAGTTTTACCTGTCTTTTAGAAGAGGGGGCGTTGCACATGATACGCTTTCACCGCTTAGTTGTGGTTCTTGTCTTGGTCTTAATACTGGAGTCAATCCCCATTTTTCAACAAAATCTATTCGAGAAATGGTTAGTGCCGAACTAAGATGATTAATTGCTGTTATCTAATTTTAAATTTATTTTTATTCAACATTTAAATTTTACAGATAAAAGAGAGATTAAAACAAACTCTAGTTTGTGTTCCTTAATATTTATATATATCCTTATAACATACACAACAACAACAACAAAATCATATGTTCTAATTCATAGTTTTTTTTTTTATTTTTGTTGTATTTAATAATAATAATAATAATAATAATAAAAAAAAAAAATTGGAATAAAAATTTATGTTTCTTTTTTTTTGTTTTTTTTTGGTTTTATTGGACTAAAAGAAAAAACAAGAAATTTATACGCGTATGCGCAGTTATTTTTGAATTTTAAATATTTTTGTGAGATATGTAATCGATCATTTAATATATATTAATTTTAAAAGCTTATACAGCATAAATTTTTTTTTTTTAGCACATTTTAGATTGTGTTGTAGATATATATATATATATATGTATGTATATATTACACCAAAAAAAAAATAATAATTAATTAATTGTTTTAAAAAATTATTAACACTCACTTATTTTTTTTTTTTTTTTTTAATGAATTTTATAATTTTTTTAATTTTTTTTTTTTTTATGTAAAATTACATTCTGGGTTTATTTTTTTTTTTTTTTTTTGCTGAATTAAAATTTATAATTTTCATATTTGATGAGCTTCTACATTAATTTAGTATCACAGACTAATATTATTTTAATTTTTATTAGAATTTTTTTTATTAAGAATTTCTTAATTTTTGTGGAATTTAAATTATCACTTTTTTTTATTTTTTTGTTTATTTAATTTCTGGAAAATAAACATTTATCAGAATAGAAAATCTCTGGCACTTTTTTAATGATAATTTTTTTTTTTTGTATTTTAAAAGATTAATACTTTTCTTGGAAAAAATGTTAAATTTTCATCTCTTAATTTTTTCTTCATTTCATTTGTTAAATTTTTTTTTGTTATTATAGGTTTAAACCAATACGTTTTGATGATGTAGGAAATAGATACTTTATAAAAGAGAATGAAATGGCAAAAGAGAAATGTTTATTATTTTCTTTACACATATAAAGCATATAATTAACCATTTTTTTTTTTTTTCAAAATGTTTTTTGAAAACAAAATTGTATATAATGTATATTTATTATAGGACATAACCACTGAATACATACACAAAAAAAAAAAATTAATTTTTTCGACGTTGGGTTTTTTTTTTACGTGCTGCAATGCTTTTAAGGAAAAATTTCCCAAAAAAAAAAAAAATATGAAGAAAAGATCTCTTATCTTAAATGTTTAAATGTTTTCCCAGATAACACAAAAAAATTATGTTTTCATATAATTGATTTTTCATATATAGAAAGATATGTTTTTAATTAAACTTTTGTGTCCAATAAAATTTGAATTATTTGAAAACTAAAATACAAATAAAATAATAAAAAAAAACATAAAATATTTATTAAAATTATTAGATAAATTTAAGTATTTTTTTTTTTTATGAAAATTTTTGTATTTAATGAAAAGATTCTTTAATTATATAAAAAGTATAGTATTTAAGATCATTTAATTCACTTTACACGTATGCACTTAGCCTAATTTGTACCGCATCTTCATTTTTTTTCTTGTAAATCCGTTTTAAATTTGTTGAGAAATGAAAATTTTTTTTTTTTCTATAGCTATGCTTATTACATGTTTTTTTATGTGATATTATATAACTATTTTGGTAAAAGATTTTTGTTGTTTTCAAATAAAAATTGCAACAAGAAAATTTTATATGAAATTTTCTTAATTTTTTTTTTTATTTTTTGTTTTAACACCAAATGTTTAAACACAGATTATTGAAAATCAAATTAATAACATATAACATAAAAAAAAAAAAAATTTTAGGCGAGGCTGTCTCTTTAATATATCTTAAAAAGGTAATTTTTTTTTTTTTGTTTTACACAACACAAAATCAGAACAAATGGCGGCGTTGGTAGAAAAAAAATTTTTTTTTGAAAGCTTCTTTTTTAACTTACTTTCTAACAAATTAACATTTTTTTTTTTTTTTGGATTATTGAATATTTAAAATAATGTTCTAACACAATATTTAGTTTTTATTAAAAAAAAAATACACTTTTATTTGGTGTTTTTTTTGAAAAATATCTATGATTTTTTAATTAAACATATTTCAAATTTTTTATTTTATTTATTTTTCTGTTTTGTTAGTGTCAATAATCAATGAAAACAATTTTTTTTTTTAAAAAAAAACCTTATCACGGATTCACAAAATAGTAATAATAACATTTTTACTGTTTTGTTTTCTTTGTAAAAAAAAAAAAAAAAAACATATTTTGTTAAAAAAAAAAGGAAAAAACGAAGCTTTTTTTTGATGTACCCAGGAGCAAAAACCGACATGCGCTTAAAATTTTTCAAAAACGCATGTATTTTTTTTTATAATAGCTGCAAAGACTTTGTATGTATATATTAAATAAAAGTTTAAGAAAAGTTTTTTTTTATGAATTTTAGCATTAGATATATTTTGTATCAGTGCATTATGATAAATATGCAATAATATAGAATCTAGAAAAAAATTAAAAGCTTTGATAAAAGCGTATTTTGAATGGAACTTCAATATTAGGCATCACATAATGGAACAAAAAAAAAAAGTTAAGATTGATTTTTTATTATTTAAGCCGACTTTTGGAATCCTATGTCTCATTTAGACGTATTGCAATCGTATCGGAATCCTTATTTTCCGTTTTTAGACATATTGTAATCTTATCGGAATTCTATATCGTATTTGGACGTATTGAAATTCTAATTTTTATAATAAATAGTTATTTAACCATCCTTTTTGGAATCCTATCCGACATCTAGCCCTATTGTACTTCGATCGCAATCCTATATCCCAATGATTATAAAAAGTATTATTTAAATTATTTAGAATTCTATCTTAGCCAGCACATAAATTGATATATACACATAATGTGCCAGGTTCATCAATTTAGAGACAGGAACGATGTTATGGTTATGAACTACAGAAAGCAAATAACACAAAATATGATAATCCATAAGACCTTTAATCAATTTAAAAAATATATGAAAAAAAAACTCGGATTTAGCCATATTGGAATCTTATCGGAATCCTAACTCCCATTTGGCTACAATTCAGTGTTATCATCAGAATCACATACCTAATGTAAAATCATAAAGCTGCAGCTGTTTAAATGGAATGTTCCTCTTTGGATTCAGTAACTGGAAGGTGAACAATGATGCCGTAGATGGTAACTGATCAATTAGTATTTATGTGATATTTTCGGCTCAACATCATATCAAAATAAGAAAAGCTTCATCAAAAATAGATTAGTCACACACTTCGACAGGACCAAAATAATTAGGCAGATTTCAATGTTTATCCTAAAGATCAAGAAGGAACTTGAAACTATTAGTAAAATGTTTATTTTAATTAGGAATAATTAGACAGCTAAAGAAAACGATGCCATACAGAAGCCAAGCACGGTTTATGATTAGTGCATGAATCCTGTACACCACAAGAAGATAATAAATGAACTGAATATACTCTATAGATCATATATCGCCATTTGCTTGTTTTAAATATTTTCTATTTAAAACAAGCAAATGGCAAAAAATTATATTTACAATTAAGCTTGCCAAATGAAAATCCTTATTCTGTATGAGGCTTTATGCAATAACACAAAATTCTGTATAAGGCAGAATTTTGTGTTATTGCCTTATGTAATAACACGAGTATGGTTAAAATTACTTCAACTTAAAATTAGAATTTAAAATAATACTGGTGCAGCGCATTGATTATCTACTGTCCAACTGGGAGGTCCGAAATTCCCATCCAATAAAAGATCGTTTCCATGGATAAATATTTTTATATGGATAAAATTGGGTTATGTATCAAATAACTTAAGGATAAATAATTTAGGACAAGATATCCTATCCATCAGTCGAAAACAACAGTACATTTTAATTGAAATACCTCAAACCTTTGAAATTTTTTGCCATATTATTAGAAGTTATTTTTAACAATTTTTAAACAAATTGAATTACTAAAGTTCTTTCTAAAATCAATTTTTTTTTATTTCGACCCATATCCAAAATATGATATCAAAAAATTTATAGTTTAAAAAATTTAAAACATAAACAGATACGATTTAATTTTAAAAATATGTACTAGTAATGATATGATATAAACCACAATCATAATTATTTTATATTTTTTTGTGATTTGCTAATATACAATTGTATACCCAATATTTCTAGCATAATTAGTATCTTTGAAAAAAGTTTATCGTTATCTCCTTAATTTTATAAATAATCAATAATATATCTGAAGATAAATTTTTATTTTGGTGCATAGAGCAATTTTGTAAAATGAATTTTGTACCATATAACCTAGTGCAACGAAATGGTACATTAAGTTATAAGCCTTTTTTATGGAAAAAATCAAGTTTTATATTTTGGTCTTATAATAAATAGTATTTTCACTAAAACAACATTTATGACTAAGGAATATTAAATTAATTTTTCAAATAATATAATGAATTCAATATAACTATAATATATAAAGTATTGTTAGTATCTTTAAAAGTTTATTGTTAGCATATTTTAAAATAGATTACCATAACATTTTTTACATAACAATAACTTATTTGGCACTAATAATAATAATAATTATATTATCTTATTATTATATTACTCTGATTGTAATATTCTTTGTAATAATAATTAAATTTTTATTATAAATATTATTAATAATAGCAATAATGTAATAAAACTAATTCTAGGTTTTTTGCGACAGGGCACAGTTTCATATATGCATAATCATAATTATAATATACTGTACTTGTTTAACTAGTTGGACATAACTTTAGAAAATCACAATTAAATGGAAAATTTAAATAATTATTCAATATACTAATTTTATAGTTTTTAATAGATTGAATAATATGTAAATTCTAATTAGTTTCTCAATAATATACATTTAATTATAAATCGCTGCATTTCACCACTACATAAAAAAAACTATTAAAAATTATTTACTATTAATTTGCAAATAATAATTAACTATATTGCCTTTTTTAATCTCATCTTAACTATGGTTAAAAAAAAAATTCGATTACAAAACATGGATAATTTATGATAAAATTAAGTTCATCCCGAAACATACAAATTAATAAATACTTTAAATCAATTATAAAAGTTATAAAAGACATGAATCGTCTACAAATGTGACAATTCAAAAGTATTTTCATTTCATTCACTTTTATTCGTTAAGTTAATATGTCAAGTGTTAATTTTCATTTTCAACATACACATGCATACATGGATATTGAAAGTTTGGATACTGCAATTGATAATTTTTTTTTTATATATACTCGTAGATCCAAAAACTGATACATAATTAATCGTATACGAATTAAATAATCTTTAATAATTGATATAATTAATTATTATAAAATTAATGAAATTTAATTTTTTTTGACATATTTATTTAATAATTAATACAAAACATAATATAAGTTTCATATTACATAAATAACTTAGTTAATAATTTAAATTTTTATTTTGGAAAAATCTATAAAATTTCAAATGATATTTGAAAATATTCGATATATACTACCATAAATATTATATAGGAGTACATAATATTAAAGTTTACGATTATACGTATACATTCTTTTGAAATAACTATTTTACTTTTTCCAATTAAAATTAACCTATTTATGCTTATTCATATATTTTTTTTTTCACACAACGAATAAAAAGTTAATTTATTTATTTATCATAATGAAAGTTAAAAAGTCAAAAACTGGGCCTTAAAGCTTATATTTTCGTATATATTTTGTTAGTGTTATTATTATATAAATCTATAAATAATATCCTTTTCAATCGGTTATAGATTTCATATTAATATATTTTTATTTTTAAGGAAGAAACACCCGATTATGACATAGTATAGAATCCAATAAATAAATGTTGCAAAAGAATTTCAAATTAGGTTAATAGTTAAATTTTATTGACTTATGAAACCAAGTTAGTTTTTAGATTTTGATCTTATAATGGTATTTATGTTTATTTTGGTAAAAAAAATCACTCATAATAATTTATTTTAATTAGTATAGTGCAGTTTATTTGTAATAAAAAAATACAATTAAACTGCACTATAAATTCGGTATATAGTGCAGTTTATTTGTATGAAAAATATTGCAATTAAAATGAAAATGAGAAAAGTTAAGAAGAAAATTCAATTAACAAGATATATTTTTCACTAACAATTTTTTAATGATAAAAAATAATATAGTTTTTAAGTAATTTGTTCTATAGTCTTTATTTTAATTATCAGCAGCGAATTAAAAAAAATTTTTAATTTAGATTATTAGAAACTAATTAGCATTTTTTTTTTAAATTGGAAGTTAATAAAAAATATATTAAAAAAATATGTTTTAATATATTTTAACTAATAGGGTTTTGGAAATTTTTTTTTTGAAAGTAGAATAGAATAAAAAAATAGATATATATATATTATAAGATAAATGTAAATATTAAGAATAACTTAACCCATCTGAAGCTCTATCTTTATCTTTGTAATCCAAAAGTTTTTCCTGATATTGTCTAAGTAGTTCTTCTCTTTGCTGTTGTTGTTGTTGCTGATTATTTTGCTGATTTTGCTGTTTTCTTCTATGCTGGCGGTCTTCGCCGAGGCCATAGAGGCCAGCAACAGCCGCCATAATTAGCCGTCACTTATTTAATTTTTTATATAACACTGTAAAAAGCATGTTCTAAATTTAATTTTATTAAATTGTATTTAGAACAAAAATTTTCATATTTATGAATTTATATATATATTTTTTTTTTTAAAATCACCTTTGAAATGACATTTAAAATTCGTTTATATTATGCTACCTTTCTTTTTTTAATTTTTTGAAAAACATAAATATACTTTTTTTTTTTAAATAATTTATTTTTTTAGATTTTTTTATTATTATTTTTCCTGGTATTCACATTGAATTTTTAAACAGTTAGTTTTTTTTATATGGTTCATAATTTTTTTTTGTTTTTTTTTCGGTACAATATTATAATTTATGTATGTATAAATAATTTAAATGGTTGACATGAAATATGAAATATGTAATAATCACACAACAAAGATTGATTTTTGTTATACTATTATTATTTTTGTACCGATTTTATTTCAAATATTAATTTTTAACCTATTTATAATTATATATATATATATATATAAATATGTATATATATATATTTATATATATATATACATTTACATATATATACTTATATAAATATATTATTTATAATATATAATTAAATTTATATAAAAGAATTATACATATTTCGGATTCAAAATGTAAGGAAATAAATGCCGTATTCTAATAAAAAAAAAACACACTTCCTATAAGTAGGCTTTAAAAACTTTATTTTTGTAATTTCATTATGCTGTTTGAAAAAAAAAAAATATATGTTGCTCATATACAAAGCATTAAAAATACTTATTAATCATTTACAATTTTTATTATTTTTTTTTTTAATAATATTAAAGAAAGAAGCAGTTGCAAAGCCACGAACAATAAGTTTTAGGTATAATTATTACAGTAAAAGGAAATTTAGAAAATGTTTTCCAATTAATATATATATTTTTTTTTTCGTGATTTCGAAGCTTCTATCGCTCTTTAAATATATATATATATATTTTTCTCTTCGAGTATAAATATTGCCATTTTCCAAAAAAAAAAAAAGCTTTTATAAAATACATTTTCATACAATGTATAAAATATATATTTTTTATATTTATATCTATAAATATATTTACATATATATCTATACATAATAATGTTTATGTAAAAATAGATAAAAGCTTCATAAAAAGCTACTCAATTTCAAGTTTCAAATACAAAAAAAAAAGGAAGAAATTTTGAACAAATTCTCCGCATAAGTTTTGAGCATTTTAACTTTTTAATAAACAAGCTGAGAAACTTAATAAATTTTTTTTTTTTTACTAATTTCAAAATAAAAGTGAAATATTAGTGAACACTTATTTTGGTAAAATTAAATAGTAACAGTACGTATAAAAATATAGTATGTTTTTTTTTTTTATGATGAGAAATCGATGAAACTGCGAAGGAATACGATTTTAAATTGGTCAAAAAAAATGCGATATCGATAACTGTATACTACTATTATTATTAAAGAAGGGTGCTTGGCATAATTTTGTATTTTTTTTTTGGTATTGCGATGGTTTTAAAAAAAAATACTAGGTACAGAAAATTTTGGTAACTACTACTTAGAAATTAATAACGTTACTTTGAAAATAGGTCTTTATTGATCATACCGTTAGCGGCAAAAGCAATAACTTAAATACTGTACTAATTAATATTGTGCCCAAAAGCCCATATAATTTATATTCCAATAGTATTGCTGTATTCTTCATTTAGAATAATTTATTTTTGCAGCTGGTATTTTACGATTACTATCATATTTTATATGTATTTACTGTTTTTTTTTTATGTGCAAAAATAGGTCACCATAATTGATATATACATATGTATATAGAACGATGCAATCTATCTTCAGTTACTAAACGCGCATTTATTCGTCAAAGTGCTAACTCAAATTAAACTAGTTCAAAGAAAAATTAAGTCAATGCGTTGGTTCCTAGAAATCGTTTCTTGAAATCTGTTGTACAAAATTGAGCTAACAACTATCTATTGAGAATTGTTGTTAATCTTGCTTGGAATAAGAATTCTGGTCAAGTACAGATCACCACATGGTAATCAGATGCATTGGTTGATCAAAAACTATTATTTCTTCGGATATATTAGAGCTTAAAATTGAAACCTGAGCTTTGAATGAATCTGAATAAAATTAACAGCATATTAAGTCATTAATAATATAGCGAAATAATTACTCACGAGCTGTACTTATAAAATTGAAGAACAAATATCCACATTTCAAACGAATTTCTGCGTGGTAAGATTCTATAAAAAAAAATACCTTTCCGAGACGCACTACTTAATGTATCTTCTCCTTATTTAAAGAATAATACTCGAAAAAATATGCAAAAAACGGTGGCATACTTGAGCGGTTTTTAATTATCATAAGCAAAGTGAACCAATAGAAATGGTACATGTTGAATAAAACAAACAGCTTACAATGTTAAATTGTTCTTTATTATGCATTTAAAGCATTTTTATTGTTTGTTATATTCATATAATTGTTCCAAGAAGTGTATTTAACAATTGTTTTACTTCTTCTTTGATACACCAACAGTACGTCCACGACGTCCAGTAGTTTTTGTGTGTTGACCACGGACACGAAGACCCCAATAATGACGCATACCACGATGGGCACGAATTTTCTTTAAACGTTCCAAATCTTCACGAAGTTTTGAATCCAAATTAGATGATGTCAATTGTGTATATTTACCATCTATAATATCCTTTTGTCTATTAAGGAACCAATTTGGGATTTTATACTGTCTTGGATTGAGGATAATAGTTACAATTTTTTCTACCTAAAAATATTATATAAAAAGTTTTAATCCAATTTAAATAATAGTATAATTTAATTGTACCTCTTCATCAGTACATTCTCCAGCACGTTTAGTAAGATCGACATCTGCCTTTTTCAAAACAATATTAGCATATCGTCGGCCAACACCTTTAATGGCGGTCATAGCAATAGTAACTTTCCGTTTACCATCGATATTTGTACCCATGATACGGAGAATGTGTTGAAATTTTTCTGGAATAACTAGTGACTGAAAGAATAAAACCAAAACGATTATTAAAAATGCACTGGTAGATTAAGGTTAGAGAGAAACATTTAGTTTATTGTGGATGTTAAAATTTTGCAGATATGCATTAAAAAAATACATAAAATGATTGCAACTACATTCTGTAATGCATTTTTTAAAACTTTTTACACTTTTGTGCTGCGCAATATAAATTATTAATTATAAATTTTATATTATCATACCATTTTTAACACGTGTGTCAGTCGCGACCATAAACTGAAAAAGAAGGTTGACAGCCAGCGTTGCCAACTATTTTTTCAGTTCACAGCTAGACATGCAATGAAAAAGGGCTAGATTTAGTTATAAATTTATAACATCTGTTCGGTTATATTTAAACTTATTTATTATTAGAAAAATATATTTTTAGCTATTTAATAAAATTCAATTTATTGCACTTGTTAGATAACAAAATAATAATTGTAACAAAGTTGTTTTAAAAAATTTAACATAAAAAAACAACTTTAACACAAAGTTGTTTTAAAAAATTTAACATTAAATATAATTTGTATTTTTTTTCTGAATCTTTGATTTTAAAATTTTTTCGATGGAATTACGTTAAATACAAATTTTAGTGTTAAAACATAAAATATATGAAAAAAAGCTATTGCCTTTGCGGGCAAAAATAGTGCTAATCAGCTTTAACATGAACTAAATCTAGCCCCGTAAGGCCTTATTGGCAACGCTTGGTCATTGTCAAAAAAATCTGACACGTAAATGCCATCTAGTGCCTGGAATGGAAAAGAAATATAAAATATTTTTCAAATATCATTACCGACACCAGATGGATTTAAACTGAGTTTTGTTGACAGAATTGACAAGATAAACAAAATACAAAAATAAATCCATAGTAAGTAAGAGTGAAAAAATAATCAATTCATAAAAAATATTAATTAAGTTCGTTTTAGTGGCATACTTGTCTAAAGATGTTGAATCTGTAAAAGAAGTGTTAGAGCAAATCGTTGCTCCTAATTTACGGTCCAGTATTAAAATAATTCCCGAACATATTACAGTTCTTCGAGGTACAAAATCTAAAAAACAATTTAGTCGCAAAAGGAAAACTAAAAAATCTTCAACGCTGACAAGGAAAGAATATGCAAAATTAGGTTTATTTAATTTACCAACAAAATCAATTAAATATAACGAAGCTGAACAATTACATGAACTTTGGAAAGGGTATATGACAGAAAATTTATCGCTAACAGATGATATTAAAATTCCAGAACTTTATGATAATGGATATGATGCATTTAGTAAATTAATTATGAAATCTGATTTACATGGTGCGAAAATTTCAATTATTAAATCAAAATGTCCTAATTTTGTTGGTATAAAAGGCATTGTAGTTTTAGATACAAAAAATACATTGAATATTGTTAGTGAAGATAATAAGTTAAGAACAATCCCAAAACAAGATTGCATATTTAATATGGAATTGTATAGATTAGTATTTACAATTTTTGGTAAACATTTAACAATTAGACCAGCTGAGAGATCTGTTAAGAAAATGAAAAATTTTATTGATCCAAATTTGTAAAATATTTAAGATATTAAAAATATAACTTAAATTAATTAAAATATTTGAAAACATTGTTTCAGTCGGTATTTTATTTTCAAATAATTATATTTAACCGAAGCACTAACAATTTAGTAACTGTTGGCTGCACAGTGTTAACTAATTATTTTAATTACTTCTTCAGTTTAGTGGTATTAAAACTTAATCAGGTCAACAAAATTTTGTGATATGGAAAATATAATGCCTCTAATACTAATTTACTAAAAAAAAAAAAATAATTCGATTTTCTTAAATATGAGTTATATGATTAAAACATTTTCCAATTCTTCAAAATTAACACGTCATTTATTTACGTATTTACCGATTTTGCTGATTTTTTTTAAAAATGAGTAGTTTTAATTTAGTGTATAAAACTATATATACTAAATTAAAACTAAATTATATACTAAATTATACTAAATTAAAAATATCTTCCACAAGCATAGTTTCTTATGATTGTATATTTTTTTCTTCCAGTTTTGTTCATTCTACTGTGGTGCATAAGATCTTTTTATCTCTCTTTTTTGCGTTTTCTCTTGTACGTAAAAAAATAAATTTTCTACCCTTCTTTTGGGGCTATGTGAAAAATACTGCGAAATCATAAATTTTATGTGAATTAATTTTTATACCTGTTGTATTTTAGAATGAACAAATTTTTGAAATGAAAATTGTTTTCAATTTTTATTTTAACTACATAATCCATATTTTAATGAACCAAACAAAAATTCAAAAAAGACAGTACTGTAAAATAATTGGAAAGAAGCTAAATATTTCAAAATTTATGATTGGCAAAAAGCTAAATCACAAAGTATTATACCACCTTCCGGATGGTTGTTTACAGTACAACATTTGAAAATAATTTTTTTAACAGGGACCATCTTAACTCAAGGAGAACCATCTTGCAGCAATCTTCTTGATTCTCATAAAAAACGGAAACAGTATCATATCACGGTTTTTAAACAAAATAGGTGATTTTTATGAAATTTCCCGAAAATTAAATTAATCTTATCATAAATAATCAATTTAGTTCTTAAATTAATCAATTTATTTAACAAAAAACTGTGTCGTCTTACAAGAAATCAGACGAATCTAATATCGAATATGGTGCAATTAGAAATCAGGACAATATTTATCCTTGACATAAAAGACTACAAAAAAATTAAGATTTTTTAAAAATAGTGGTGTATACTTTTTTATAGATGTGCCAAATCGGGTAAACAATCTTGATCTGAATCCTACATAAATTTTTTATCCGAATATATTTATATTTTTATTATTATTATTATTTTTTTATAAAAACCCATTTGAACTTATTTTGAAGAGTTTGTTGTGCTAAATTTCTTAATACCATTGTTTTTTTTTCTATAAAATTCCCAGGTGTATAAGAGTTTAAAAGATTAGGTAAAACTATTATATAATAATATAATAGTTTTATGAAAGTATTATAAGAACATTAATAATATTTTGTAAATACTGTTTTGTGCCCGCGTAAATCAATATTACGACGCCGTCAAAAGTTTTATATTTCCATAATAATTACAATTTACTCAAGGATTTTTGTAAATTCAATGATTATAGTTTTTTTTCTTTGCATTAAATAATTAGTTTTGTTTAATTGCTCTAAAGAATTATTGTCCCCATTCATTAATTATTGGTTACTCATCGAATAAGTAACCAAAAATAAATAGCAAAACACTAATTACAATATTTAGTCAACATCAAATTCAAAGATGCTAAATAAAAATAAATTTCTAAATTAAGATACTAACAATTCGAAATAAATCTACAATGAATCATATTTAAAATTATGCTACAAAATGATAAATGAAACAAAATCACTTCTCACCTAAAAAAAACTGGATAATTTAATAAAAATCTTATCACATTAAATAAATAAAACTGTCCATTTTGAAAAAAATTTCAAGTTATAAAATTAATTAAAATAATATAAGATAAAAAAATGACCCAAGACAGTAAATTTTGTTGAATCTATACTTTTTTTTTTGGTTTTAAGAAAAATTTATATTTAAAAAATGTATGTTTCTGAAAGGCTCATTATGACTAACGGATAGACAATCAATAAGAAACCCTTAGGTTTTAACAACAAAAAATATTCACGAAAAAATGTTTTTTTTTTCTATTTTTTATATTGAATTGAAGGAGACTTGGTAAATATTTTACAATAAACAGAGAAGGGCAAAATAACATATTTACAAAATAATAAAAATAAAATGAATGTATTGACGTAAAACGTATTCATGTTGAAAGTGATGCGGAAGCTAATGATAGCCACAACAAAAACACTCTGCCAAAAGGATTTTATTTTTGTTTATTATATATATATTTTTTTTCGTATCATGGATGTTTGGATTTTATGTTGAAAATATTTAAAAAAAAGTAGATTTTTTATTTTATTTTAAACACCCCTCGATATTAATGCTATGGTGATTTGCTTATATTTTATCAGACTCCTGGGAAACAGGATAACAAAATCAAACTTTCAATATAAAAAAAATATTTAATTTTTACTGTAAAAAATTATTCAAATTTCTGTTTATATATAAAATTTGAGAAATAAAAAAAAAGGATATGTCAGTAAATTTTTAATTAAAAAAAAAACTATAAGACTGATAGCAAAATTGTGAAAGTTTACTTATATATGTCGTTTGCACTGACGTAGAAATATTTCTCTATTTAATTAACTTTTGTAATATTTATATTAAAATTATTTAGTTAAATACAATTATTTGGGTAAATAAAAAGTTTTCCAACTTTCTGCGTTCATTTTACAGCTGAGCTGTAAAATGAACGCAGAAAGTTGGAAATTTTTTTACTATTCTTAATTTTCTTATATTTTAACGCTAATTACTTTACAAATAAAAACTACTTGTTTATATCGACAACAAATTTATGTACCAATAAGTACAAATATTCGAACATTCAAGTAGAATTTTTCTCTTAATATCAAATATTAGGCAGACAATATTTTATTATTTAATACGCATAAATTTTATCCTCACAATGTAAGGATTTTGTCCTCACAATGATTTCTTAAATATCATATCAGTAGATTTCGCGCGAAAAGACTAAATGATAAACTTTGCATTTCTCTTTTCGAATATAGACATTTTCTGATCACTCCGTCAATAAGATTTTTGTAAGATTAATATTCAAATTTTGATGACAGCATTAATTTCGTCATATTCAATTTCTTCGATATTTCAAGTTTGCTTCTAGTAAAATTTATTGTGTTTTTTTACAGTGCATCCAATTTTACCAAAAAATTAAAATTCATATAAATGTTTTATATCGCAGATAGTAGTATTAATTTTTTTTTCCATCACTGCTTATCATATTTTATTACGTGTATAGTGTCAGTAAAAATCATTTTCCTACCACACTACGTAGTCGAACACATACACATTTATATATCAAAATATACATTTAAACAAAAAATTTAGGAAGGAAAAAAATTGTTTATTTCCTTTTCAATAACGTATACAAAAAAAAAAAAAGGGAAAAAATATTCAACTAAATCTGTGTACGTCAATAGATATCCTTATGATGCGCGAATATAATATAAAATAATCCTATCCTATACATATATATCTATATCTATAATACTCTACTCTACAAGAATATCTATTATACATAAATATTTTAAATTTATGCTACGTACGTACATAAATAAAATCCATTTTCAGTTTTTTTTTTTTTTTGTTAATAATTTCGCTTTCATCGCATAGGGTGTAATGTTGATTCAACCACTTCGAGCAGACGGAGACGACAGCTTTTGTTTTTCACCCAAAAAAAAAAAAAAAAGCACACAAAAATAAAATTACAAGCAGGAAAAATTTAGTGTTTTTTTTTGTTATCTACTTCAAAATTATTCCTGACTACATAAAAACAAAAAAAATGAAAAACGTATACTCAAAAAAAAAAAAAGTATAAGGATTTCATTTTGACATTTTGCGCGTTTTAATTGAAATTTTGACGGTGGTATATATAGGCAATATACTTAAGTGTATTTGATATTTTTACAGACTATGATAGAGGGTTCTGTTGTTATTCTTCTCTTCTATTTTTCAACCCTCGAAAATAAATATTTCCAAAAATAAAAAAAAAAAAATTGATATAAAGAAATTTTAAATCAAGTACAAAATTTATGTTTTCTAAAGTTATTCTTCTCTGTATCCGAAGGATTATTATCACAAAAAAATTTCAGGAAAATACCATTTTTCAATTTCAGGATATACGAAATATTGAAAAAAAAAAACACCAATTTACCCTCTTAAATAAAATAAAAAATGCTGTATTTGTGTAAATTATAGGAGGGTGACATTTCATTTATACATAGAATCTCATTAAACTACCACACACATATACACCCTTCGATTTTTGGTGGTGGATTTTCATTAAAAATACCCTTGGGCATGGGTTTAGTGAAATTGGAATCCTTATACGGAAACAAAATGGAGGATACAATTTTGAAAACAATAAAAAAAAATTAAGAAGAAAATCAAGAAGACACATTTTTATTTAATGAAATAAAAAATGATTGTATTTTGAGATGAAATTAATTAAGGGATGAAATCTTTTATGATTTCTTCAAGCTAAAATAAAGTTATTATTATTCTACATGATTTTTTTATAGTTTCTTAGTAATTTGGAAAGAAAATGAACTAATTTTCATTTTTTATTCATTTAAAAAAAACAGTTGAAATCCTTATATTCAATTATATTTGATAAAAGGATGCATTATATAAATAATTCAGTATTTGCTACTGCATAGACCAAAACTGTATTTGCTATTACATAGTTCAGTATACCAAAGTAAGGAAATTAATTAAAAAATTGTTGTCTCTATAAAAAATATGCGGAGGCATTGTATTTGAATAGTATTTCGTCCTTAAAATAAAAATTCTGTTTTATTTCGGTTCTTCCGAAAACCTAGAAATTTTGGTTATCAGTTACCTATTAAACGGAACATAGAAAATTGTGGATAATAAATTAATTTTAACACTCTGCCTAGTGTCATTATTCATAATAATTTCAATTCTGATTTCATTTATATTCTTTACGTAAATACGTAAATAATTCTTATCTTTTATTTTACTTTTAAAATTTTCTTAAAAAAGAACCAAACTCCTAATCAAGGGTCCAACGATGTGAAAAACTCTAAAAAACGGCATATAATAATTACACATAGAGCTCGGATACGTAAATCATAAGAAAAATATTATAATAAAGACATTTAACCACAATAATTTGAAATTTTGAAATGAGTAAAACTCTCAAATCGAAGGAGTGGTGGTGTCTAAGGACGAAACAATAACATTTCATTTCGCTAGGGAGGTAAATTCAAGTTGGCATCGTCAAATACAAAAAAAAAAAATTATAAAAGTACTTTTTTTTATGTTGTCATCAACAGGAAAATAAATTTAAAAAAAAATTGAATATATCCTTAAATATAAATATTTATATGTATGAGTGTGTAAAAAAAAAAACAAAATTATGGAATGACAAGATTGTGTAGGTGGTATACAACCAAAAAAAATATCAGTCCTTTTTTTTTTTTTAAAAAAAAAAACGTTTTTTTCTTCCTCTTTTAACCCCCATTATTTTTTTTTTATGTACTCCACTAAAAAAAATTTCTTATAAGTATTTGCTTTTTTTTTTTGTGTTTTGTACAGAAATAAGGGCTCCAAGGACAATAAAAATATAAATCCATAGAAAAAAAAAAAAGAAACCTCCATTTTCTAATTAGTTACGATGAACTCTTTAGAAACCTTGTAAGTTTTTCCTTTTTTTTTTTTGCAGATATAAATATTTATATAGCTAACATAAAAAAAAAAAAGCTTTTGTTGTGAAAATACGTATTTTCTGGGTGCCTAGTTTGTCATTTTACGCTTTTAAGGACACACAACAAAAAAGGATTTTCTCATTAAAAAATTTTTTTTGTACTTTACGTTTATTTTTTTTTATTGTCATGATAATGGCGTGCTTGAAATTTCATCATGATGAGATGAACTCTTTTATAATTGTTAAGAGAAAATAGAATTGGGGGGATGCGGTAAAAAAAGGAATATAATATTTTTTATTTATAGAAAGGATTAAACCTCAAGAAAAATTCTGATGATAAAATAAATTACTTTTTCTTTTTTTTTTTTTTGTTGTTGGTTATTTGTTATGTTTTGGAGAAAAATTACTTTTCGTATTCTAAAGAAATATTTTTTTTTTTATTGTACTTTTGTGACAAAAAAAAAAGGATATACGTTTTTTCGTTTTCTTTGACAATAAGATCAATGTTTAAAAAGTTATTTAATATACATATACATATATATATCTATTTGGGTCATACAAAGTAAACTAAAATTATTTCTGAAAGTTCTTGTTTTGAAATTAAAAAGAAAGGTTACATTAATTAGTTTAGGTTTAACGAAATAGTAATTAATTAAAATATGTTTATTCTATTAATATTTTATAGAATTTCTCTGAATAACAAATGAATAGCTTACCCTTAGTAGTACTCTGTTAGTCTGCTTTTTCGCCAGTACATCACAAATGGTATAAGGTTTCAATCACAAAAGTTATACGTTTTTAATTGTTGAGCAGATATAAAAAGTAATTAAAGATATCTGACTACAAGGATAGACAATTGACATTTTATATAAAAGTAGTTTCTAAAATTACAAAATTAAACGATAGGCCATGTTATGCCATTAGTCATAATTATTGAATTAGTCATAATTATTGGTATAATAATGACTACCAATAATTATGTAATTGTAATAAAATATGTAATAATTAATTACGTAATTGTAATTAAAGGATTAATTTTAATTTATTCCGTATTTTAGAACGAGCCGACTCGTAAGCTCTTTATTTAGTGTACTTCAACTAGAAATAAAATTGTTTTACAGATATACTATTTCTAGCTTTACAGTCTTCCACTAATAAAATATTTCTGTACTTATGTCTATATATTATTAGTTTTTTCATACTTCGGTAATTCAGAATTATCTGAATTGACTGTTTTTTTTTTTATTAAATAAATCTTCCCTTTCTCCCTCATCCAAACATAATTTCAGTGTTCGTTTTCTTGGATATACAATTTTAAAAAATTGCTATTATCATCAATTTCTGTTCAACAATTTTTTTTTTTATTATCTTTAATTACCAACTCATAATAAAGTAACTCGAACATTCAACATTATTTTTTCCAGATTAAAAAAAAATATATATTTCTTCAGATATGTTTTTTTTTTAATTATACTTAACTCATTAAGGACATTTCTTTTCTCTCTCCTGAATATATGTATTAACTTTTTATATTCCAGAAATTCTACTTCATCATATAGATATGTGAATTATATGTAAATTAATATGAAAAATATATATTTTCTTTTTTTTTATTTCAAGAAATTTTCTCTGAATTAACATTTTCCACAAAAAAAAAAATAAATAGAAAATAGAAAATAATTTATTTTAAAAGTCATGAAAATTGATCATCATGAATCAGAAATAAAATGAAAAAAAAAAAAGGAGTAGCATATAGATACATACAATGAATTGAAGAAAAATTCTTGTCAGCATAATAGATCCTTTTTTTAAATGTCTATATATTATTTGTCATCTTGTGTAGAAAAATTGCAGAGAAAATATTTTATTTTTCCCAAACACAAAAAGAAAAAAAAAAAAGCTTGAAAAACAAGGACTTAGTTTTTTAGTTATGTGTGTGCGCAAACATATGTTTTATAATCTGATGTTGACAATATACGAGGATATTAAAAAAAAAAACAAGTCTCATTATTTTCTTTGATTGCGCAAATGAGAATTTTTCTTGTTTTTCTTTCTTTTTTTTTTTTACGAGGATACACTACTAACAAGGATAATAAAAAATAAGATTTTTTTTTTCAATTATTATCTTCCTGGTTGTGTTATGTATAATAATAAAAAAAAATTCTATTTGTAGATTGCAATTTTCCTACAACAACAGCAGAAGAGCAAAAAAAAAAATGTCCTTTTTCCCAATCATATATATAAGCAAAAGAAATGTGAAAGAATCACAGAAATAATCAAATTTTTTTTTTTTTTTTGTTACAAAGGATATTTTATTTTTATATAGTTTTCTTGTATATTTGAAAAGAAAATTCTTTATAATTTTGAATTTTTCCTATACTCCACATATATAGAATTTTTCTCTTGTGGAATTTTCAAGATATGTCAAGGTTCTTCATTTCTGTGTCTGTTTTTCCTTTTAGGAGAAATGACAAAAATCTATACAAAATTATATTACATATCAGTCTTTCTCAACCGGTTGCGAGGTAATTTTAGTTCGCGTTTGATTTTTAATGGGCCCCGAGCCGATGGAAATATTTTAAGACTATTCAAGAATGGTTTCATCATAAATTTCATAGATAACTTCAGTCTTCAGATTTTACGTTGGTCAAATTTTTAATTTACTGATAAAATTGTGTTATATGAGATTTGAAACACAATAAGGATAGCAACTCAGTTGGAGCAGCTTGTTTTAAAGAAAAACGTTGGGTTATGCGACCCAAGAAGGTTGAGAAAGTCTGTTATAAATATTCTCATTAGTATAGAAACCAAGAATTTGTCAAGAGTTTGTTATCCTTTTTGTGGTAAAAAAAAAATAGGATATATACATTTATATAAGACATCCTTATACAATAATAACCATCAAGGATATATAAATAAAAATCATTTCTATATATACTATATTGATATATTTTTGTTGTGATGCAGTACACTTGACAAATGTCATCCTTAATAATGCAAAAAATAAACATAAAATATATAAATTTTTTTTTTTATTTGTAATGTTAGTGGATCATCATCAATGATGATCCTTATACAACAAACAAACAAACAAACAAACAAAAAAAATGAAAGGAAAATTGCGAATCCTTTTTTACTTAAATATTCTAAATATATTATGCAATAACGAATCACGATGATTATTGATGATGATGATAATGATGAGTAAGGAAATATAATAAAAAAAAAATTATGGTGCATTGATGATGTTGTTTGGGATTGTATATAGTACTACTTCAAGCATGAATGCACTAGAAGATTTTTTTTTTTATTATTTCTTAAAGCTAATAAACAAACTCTGTATTTTCAAAAAGTGCACTTCTAATCACTATTATTCTTCGTTATTCGAAATGCAATAATTTGAAAAAAAAATTTTGAAAAAAAAATATAATAAATAAGGAAGAAATGTTGGAAAAAAAAAAAATGAAGATACTTCAGTAAATCTATTCAGGATATTTTGTCAAGGATTCCTTTGTTAAGTAGATAATTATTTTATTTTAGCGAAATGCGATGATGAAATTGTAAAATGTATATTAATTTTTCCGCCGCAAAAATATACAATTTTTTTGAAGTTTTTTTTTAAATTATTTTTAGGGGCTTCTGTGAATAATTAAGGTTGTGTTAAGTTACCTAAGTTAATTGACAGAATTAACAAATTATACTGTTTTTTAAATTGTAAATCATTATAAAAATTTGAAAATCCTGTAAGAATTTATTGTTCTCTTGAGAAAATCTGGGTTTATTCTCAACCAAACATTAAGAATTTTACGGTGCCAAAATTCATTAATCTTGACCGGACTGGGTTTTGTGGTTACTTGGCCCAGTTCTTGATATACGGATATGAAATCTAATCTAATCAAAGAATTTATAAAAACTATATTATTGAATTACTTTCTATTTTGTTCAATTTTTATTGAGAAAATGTTAGTCCAAAAATTATTAATTCAAATCTTCTTCTTTGAGAACAGATCCCGATGAGGTTACGTTTCTTTTGAACTGTTTGGCTAACACTCTATTGCAATTTAGAACTGCTACTAAATTTTTAAAAATTCCGAATGATTTTATTAATAAGATATATGTTGTTAGCAAAGGGCCTCCACTGTTAGTATATATCTCTGTCTTAAATTACAGTTTATTGTAATTTTATATTTGGTACTCATTTACAGCTGATACTCATTTAGGTAGTCTACTAACTACATTCAGAAACATAATCAGTTTCGTAAGCATGGTGAAAATTTGATAGATTTTGGTGAAATAACATAAATTTATTTCAATTAACTAAAGTTAATTTAATAAATATTTTTTTATATAATCATAAAGTCATTATAAATACCTAATTACAAACTTATGTATAATTCTGAATTATCGGTATTTAAATTCAGGTACATTACTTTTTTTTCCTACGAAATATAATATTTTTGTTATTTGGATTATTTTGTAAAAAAAAAAAAATTATAGAAAATTAATGAAAAACTGGTCACAAAATTTATTATAAAAGATTTTCCATTATTTAAAAAGCTATATAAAAAGTTTATCGTAAAATCAACTCTTGAAAAACTCTTGAAAATATGTAATTGCATTCATGGACGACCGACGACAAAATTTTTTTATGAATAAATGGAAAATTATTCAAAAAAAAAAAAAAAATGTTAATAAAAATGTTAATAATTTTTTTTTTTTATGTTGTTAAGGGATAAAAATCGAGTGACGACGGTAATGATTACTCAAATATACTTGAGTTTAATTAAGGAATAAAATGAATGAAAAAAACTAAAAATTATTTAAGGATGGTTAAATTTTTATACAAATTGAAATCATTTTTACCAATATTTTATGTTTTTGTCTAGGAAAAATTTTTTGAATAAAAATATAAAATATTCAAGTACTTGGTCTTAATTTATATTTAAAACTTTTTAAATTGGACCGTTTTATATTTATTTATATAGGTAAAAAAGGACATTTTACTATATTGTTTGGAAATAATATACAAAGAGTAATATATACAGTTTATGTTAAAAATTTTACTCGAAACTGGGAAAAATTGATGAGGACAGTTTTCTTGAAAAGCTTTTACAATGCAATTTAATATTTTTTGTAATGTAAATGGTACATTGAAGTGTCTTTTTTTACAAAGTTGTATATTTAAAATATTATTTTAGAAATAATTATAATTGTAAATAAAATTAAAACTCATTCGCTAAATAATTGGTTGGTTGGTTGGCTTGAGAAGGGGGGACCGGAGCGGCTGGTTCGCGTACATAGATCTACTGGTCGGATGTACCCCCTTACGAAACGTATACTTGTACTATGTTTCCCACGAATCGTGCCACCCCACTTCTTTAACGAATTTCACAATTTTGGCAGGTTTATCCCTGCTTATTTCATCTAAGCTTTCTACGTAGTAGAAACCAAAGAATTTCATTCTTTTGTTATAAAGGGCTGGACAATGACAGAGGATATGCTCCACAGTTTCATCATCCTCTGCACAGCCTCTACAAAGAGTTTCCGCTGTTAATCCTAGCAGCATGCCTAGCAGCATGTTTACGTAGAAGTAAATGCCCTGTGACTAAACCTGTGTATAGTCTAAGTAAATAATTAATAAAACTATTAATTAATAAACTAAATAATTTTTTAAAAATAATTAATAAATAGAATTAAAATATGAGACAGTTGCCACGAGTACACTCATCCCTCGCTTTACGGAAACAATCCGTTCCTGAAAAGTTGTCCGTAAATCGAAATTCCGTAAATCGAGTTTTTTTAAAATGTTTGAAACTATGTACAAATGTGTATGCAAATTTTTTATTTTCCGTAAATCGGTCGTTGTTTGTTTAGTTATCATTCTGGAAATCCAAAAAAAAAAAAAAAACTGAAATATTGTAAAATGCAAGGCCTACTAGGTCAGCTTAATATTTTCCGTAAATCGAAATTTCTTTCCGTAAACAGAAACCAAGAATTAATTTTTCAATTCCGTTATAGCGAAATTCCGTAAATCGAGTTTCCGTAAAGCGAGGGATGAGTGTATCCTAAGAATTTGTATTTAAAATTAAGTAAATCTTTAATTTTTTAATATTTTACAACGGCCAATATATTAAACTAAACCTTTATATCATTTAGTGATTATTGTGGTAAATCTGAACTTGAGCCTATTTGCCTAAATTGAACTACAATGCATTTCCAATTGCACTATATTGCACCTTGTGAAATAAAGCTAATTGAAACTAAGTTAAGAATAGGAATAATGAGTGAATAGTGGAAAAGTGTAATATATATTTAAGATTACCTGAAGGTGGATTTTACGAATTTATTAAATGACAATTATAGTCCTTTAACTATAATTGTCATTTAATAAATTCTTAAAATCCACCTTCGGGTAATCTTAACTATATTTATAATATGTATTTGCAATTATTCTTAATCTTAAGTAATTTTGAAATGAAAACCTTATTAACAAATGACATAAATTATAGTCTGTAGTAAACGAATTGGAATAATTGTGGAATCGCTGCCAGTTACTTCTCTATTTTAATAAAAAAAATTTAATTCGTAGTTTTAGACTGCATTCGGGAGTAAGCTATATTGACGACTAATAATAGGAATTTTCGCAAACTAATCTTTGCCTAATACAAAATATCAGAAAATAGTCGTTAAAATCAATAAAATTTTAGAAAATTAGGATCGCACGTTAAATAAGTTAAATTTTAGTTGTTAGTCCTTAAATCCTTCCGCCATTTTATATCTGCCTAAAATAAAATTTCAGAAAACTAGAATAGCTCGTGACATTAATGAAATTTTATACCTAGGACTTTTCTATTTGCTAACACTACAAATTTCAGATCAATGGCTCTTGATATTAATTAAATTTTAGTGCTTATTGTTTAGGTCCTTTCGCCTTCTATATTTGCCAAACACACCATTTTAGAAAATTATTATAGTTCGTGAAATAAATTTCCAAATTAACGTAAAAATGTATTACACATTTTTTGGCAATAGCACAGAATATCCTTAAAAAATTTATTGTTGTTAAAAATATTTCCTTTTCTTTTGATTATATGAATTAAGTATTTGTATTATAAACGACAATTACTTCAAAATAACATTCAAGTATTACGACATAACGACAAATCATTTATATACATATACAAAATATTTTAAAGGGTCTTTTTGAGGATATCATATACGTTATATATAATATTTACATTCACGCATAAAATCAAGGATGAATAAATATCATAAAATATTAATCAAGATCAATTTTCAGGATATTGTTAATATCCTTTTGAATTTTATAATATATACATATTATAGTTATATGTATTAAGCAATAACTGGTAATATATATCCTTTCTAAAACCCTTAGCGGAGGGTGTTCACTCTTAACGCTTAACACATGGCTGCACTTAATAAAACAACAAAGTCAAAGGCAATGGCGGCACTATTAATATAAACAAAAAAGACTTTATAGAGGAATGAATGAATATTATGTCGGCTGGCTGTGTGTATAAGGATAATGAAATCCTTTATTATGACGACAAAATACTAAAAAAAAAAAATTAATACCGTATAGAAAAATTGTAATTTAGATTTATGTTTGATTTTATTTTCGTTTGTCAACCCTTTTATAATATTTTATGTACGCGTGCAGAATTCTAAATTTTTCTCCATTTTTCTGATAAAATAAAGCATTTTTTTTTTTTTTATTATCCATTCTCTTGAATATATTGTCATATATGATGGATTGGTGTTATGGTTTATGATCCTGTAGGATATTATTATGTAAATATGTTTTTATATGTATATAAGTTGCAAGGATTTTTTTTTTTTTTTTTTGGTGCTTGTTTTCATCAAATATTTACATAAAGGGCACTTAAAATATCCTTTTGTCAAAAGTAAAATTAAATAATATTTCTATATTTAAAAAAAAAAGGACATTTTTTTTTAAAGAATCATATTATTTTTATGTCTTTAAATAAATAAGGGACTTAATATGAAGTGGTAAAGAACTAATGGTTTCTTTATTATAAAAACTGCCTAATATTCATTTTTTTTTTCTATTTTGTAAATATTCAAAATGGAAAAAAAAGTGAATATTCTGCCAATAAATGATAAATTTAAATTATAAATATTATATATTTTAAGTGGTGTGTTTTTACTAAGAAAATTATTCTACTTAAGTTTGCTTAATTTTTCCATTATTATTAAAATCACCCTTAGTTTTGAATTTGTTGTTAATTTTCAAGGATATTTAGATAAATGTTTAAAAGTTAAATTTTTCAATTTATTATATTGAGTTGTATATGCAAAGAAAATTCTTTTATTAAATAAAGTCGCAATGGAATTTTCAATTGAAAGCTATACTAATAGAATTTTGGAAAATAATTTTTGATTTTCTTATTATTTATTTTAGAAATTAAAATTTTAAAATCACTTAGAAGTCACTTATTTCGTGGGTATTAGAACAATATATTAGGACATAAAATTTACTTATTTATTGTATTTAACTAAATTACAGAAATAATTTTAAATCTAGGAATTATCTTTAAAAAAAAGTAATTTTAATGTCCTAATCCATATGTATAATAAATATTAAGAAAATAAAATATTTGAAAATGGATATTTATAAAGATATATTTTAAAATCACTTAGAAGTCACTTAATATAAATATTTTTTTAAATTTTGAAAATCTATGAATACGGTTTAGATCTTAATTTTTCAATTATCTATGATTTAAGTTATTTAATTAAAAAATATTAAAATCTTATAATAATATTAAATAAAGGCCCAAATAATTTTCAGTGTTTAGGACCACACGTCCCTATTAAGGTTCGGTTACTTATTAAGTTTAATTAATTCGGAATTTAATAATCATATTTCAGATTTTTTTTTATATTTTCATTTTGAAGGGTACCGGGTGAAGTAGACTTAGTTGTAATGATTTCTATGGTATTCTAAAATTCTAATATTATGATGTTTCTTAGAAATATTGTCCGAAGTTTTTAAGTTTCAGAATTGCTTTTAGTGGAACCTAGAAGGGTTGGGGTTCTCATCAAATATTTATAATTTGAGGAATATCACTTGGTGGTAAGTGTAGTGCTTCAAAGTAAAAGAATATCTAATACGCTCATTTCCAAAACACACTTTGTCTACTCCAAGTGATTACGAGTAAAACCACTTTGCTATTTTCTTGTCTACATCGCTGAGGTTCTTGGGTTCCGTTGTTTCCGTTCTATGCTAACTTTTTATGTAAAACGATTAATTTTAAAGAATATTTTAACTAATAACAAAATAAAGATTTAATAAATTTAGGGTTTACTATAATGCAGATTTAAGATTTAATATTTTTGCAATCACTTACTAACAAATTTGCTATCACTAATTAACAACACGTGCGTTTTCGGAGTGGACTCTCCTTAAACATAATCTTATAAATTTGTACAAAACAAAATAAATTCAACTCCTAAACATTATTATTTGCAAAATTGAAGAAAATTTGATTAATCCTTAAATCTGTATTATAGTAATCTCTAAATTTATTAAACCTCTATGTATTTTGATTAATTAAATCTTATTTATAAAAGTAAACAATTTAATTGTCTTAATATTTTCCTTAAAAGATTTTGTATTTTCATTTCATTAACTTGTGAATTATTATTTGACACCCGATTAAGAGCCCCCTATTTACATTTAAATCAAAAAATTCTAATTTCATATTTTATTTAAATAAAATATTGCAAAAATTTTATTTAAGAAATTTAAAATTTTTTCTGATACATATTTTCTTTTTTCTTCACAAATAAAGCTTATTTTGTTTATGGACTGTTTCAGCGAAAATAGGACTAAAAATACAAATTCCACCCACATGCCCCTATTAAAAAGAAAATATTTTCTGTATTACACTAACGTCACAATATTCTCTCAAATATAGAAAAAAACTCTTAAGTAAAATGTCTCCTGTTTTTTTTTTTACTCTTTTCCACAACGACACATCAGCAAAGAAAAAAAAATGGTGAATGGTGATTTAATGTCAACATTTTGAATATGGGTGGGGCTTATTATTTACCCTTGTGTTTTATAAACTACCCTTATACACAAACTTTATAGATATATCCTTAAATATACATACAGAGAGAGGGTAGAAAATTGTGTGTATATATAAAGTCACATAAAAAAGGACATAAAAGAACGTGTTGTCAACCATTGCTAAAGGCTCTCTTTTGACTCCCTTGCAATACACAAACATTAAAATAAGGACTACAACAAAAAAAAAAAAATGTAAAGAAATTTTCTGTTATCTCTTGCTTTCCAAACTGTTTTTGTTTGTTTATGTTTTTTTTTTATGTGTATATGTTGTCACAAGGATATTTTTATAATTGAAAATTGATGTGCTCCTAAATAGCAAAATGTTTTTAAAGGACCAAAATAATAGATACTCTGGGTAATAATGTGTGGGCGTATTTTTAGGAGGTATATACAAATACTAATACATTTAAGAAAATAAAATAAATTTTGAATTTTGTGGACTGTGGCAAACAAGGTTTTTGTGGGGTGACATCTCAAAATGGGGTGACATAAAATGAAGAATTTAAAGTGGTAAATTTTTCGCCTCCAATATTTATCTTTGTAAGGTGCGAAATGACAGCAAATGGAAAAAAAAAAATGAAATCATTTTTTTTTTCAAAAAGTGTAGAAATTATTTTCTGTAATATCCTTAAAATATATTGTAATATCCTTATGTATAATGATTTTATTTGATAAGGAGATTTTCATAAATAATCTTTTTTTAAATGAATTTTTATAAAATTGAAGATTGAAGATAAATTTTTTATGTTGTTTTACAACCAAAAACATAAAATATTGATAATTTATTTAATATTTTATTTTTTATCTCCTGTTTTTTTATCCCTCGATTTCTAGAAAATTTCTAATTTTATCGTTTTTCACATTATTTTATGATTTGTTATTCATAAAAAAATTCTGTGTTGTTGTTGAAATGTTTATGTAAAAGGAAACAAAAAGAAAATATGTAATTTTTTTTGTAGAATTAATTCTGCTTGATGAAGTAAAAAAAAAATGTATTTTTGGAAATATGTTTTGCTCTTAAAGATATTGTGTAAAAGGACCAGATTCTTTTATCATAACACCATAAAGTTATCAGCTGAAATTGCAAAGAATTGATAATATGGCATTGATAGGTCATAATCTGTTATTTTGAAGACTGGTTGTTCAATTAAGTTATTAGAGTTTTGAATAGAATATTTCAATTTGATTTTAATGCTAAGTATGTACCTCCAGTCGCATCTTTCATTTTTCATTTCTATTTTGTTGTGATTTCACCGAACACTGGAGGCCACGTAAAAATTTACTTTCGGTTGAAGTGCATACTTAGCATAAGCAAGGACTTGTCAGAATTAATATTCGTACTTTGCCATTGCACTAATACTATACTTTACAATTTCCAGCCTTGTACAGTTTAATTAATTAAATGATTTTTAAATTGTTGCTTAATTGACTCCAATTTACACTTAAGCTTTACGTAAAATTTTATGAAGTGCTATAATATGCGTCTTTTAATTAAATGCACTTTCTGTTCATATAAATTTTTTTTTTATTTTATGAAAAAAAGTTTTTGATATTTTCTTTTAGAATTTTCTAAGAAAATTACGCAAACTTATAATATCGATACAATATTATATTATTATACCCGTGTAATCTATATTACAGAGGCTCGCACAAAATTAGAAATATTTTGATTATTTTACAAGCTAGCCACAACTAGTCTTAGCATATGCAGTAGGATGAACAGAGTAAAACATATGCATTCTGTAGTTTCGTGATTTTTTACTATATCGGCAAAATTGCGTCATAAACAGCACTAACAATGTTAGAAATATCAGAGAAATGTTAGTAATGGAATCTTTATAAAAGAACTAAATTGTCGCATTTAAGAGCCATAATATTACTTATTAATTTTTACAATAATAGTTCAGTTTAATAACACAAACTTATAGAAGAGTCTCACAGACTCTAAAATTGTTGCATAATAAATATTTATAAAATATTTTATATTTTTAAATTTATTAAAAATAAGGACTAATTACAGGATTTTATTTTTTTTAAATCCTTGTTTTTTTAAATTAAAAAGAGCACTCAATTCATAATAAAATATACAATCGAGTCTCCGAGACTCTACTAGTAGGATGAAGGTTAATATGTTAAATTGATTTCATAATCGTATATTTGGTTAAAATTGCAATTTTGGTGCTTTTTAAAATTTAATATGTAAATAGTTTAATTAATTTTTCTATAGTACGGCTATTTAATTTTAATTTATATAATTTCATAAAATTGTTTTGAACAAAATCATCGAATATATTATATATAGGACACATATGAAATATTAGTGTTTCTTTATGTGTCATCCATATGGTTAAAGTTTGTTAAAATAATAGTTATATTTTATTAATAAATATTTTATGCTTTTTAAACCTTATTCCTGCAAAAAAGAATTTAATTTAAATGTCAATAAAAAATTCAATTATATTCAATAAAATTTATAATTTTTTAAGTGCAATATGACTTTAGTTAAAAATTTTCATAAAAAGTGATTTAATTATCAATAAATTTTAATATTGTCGACATTCTGTCTAAAGATATTAGATTAAAATTAAAATAAATGAATTTATGTTTACACAAATTTAAATTCTTTTCCATTAATTTCAGTAAAGGTAACAAAATCATCCCTCTATACATACCGAAAATGGAACTGACTCTTTCAGAAAAATAATTTTTTGAATAAAATAATTTTTGTTTAACAATAAATCTCGATTTAATTTTAAAAACACTTCCGTGAATATTTCTATGCTCAATATACATAAAATATATACATAAATTTTACCTATAAAAATTGTAGAATTAAATCATTTTTGTTTTATTAATATTTTTTGTGTTATACGGATATAAAGGATAATAATGCACATATATAATTTCCATCCTTATTAAAGGAACTATCTGCGCGCGGTAATATCATCTCACGTATTTATTATTATTACAGGATCATTTTCTATTATTATAGAATTTTTTTCTTTTGTGGAAGAAGTATAGTATTTTTGGAAAGGGGGACGCTTGTCATATTTCTTTTCCTTCTGTACATGCAGAACGTTCTTACGTTTAAAAAAAAAAAATTATTAATATATTTGAACCTGTCATACAATTAACAAAGAATACGGTAAGCAAAAAAAAAAAATTGAGCTAAAAGCTAAAAATAAAAAATATTTGGCGGTAAATATTAAATTACACAAAGGGCGGCTAGTTTTGTTTTGTCCTTTTCATAAGTGATATTGATATCATTAGCCATTGCAGCAAAAAAAAAGAAAAAAAAAGGTGAAGGACAAGAAATATGTAAAGGACAATGTATTAGTTAGGCATATATTTCTGTAATTTAGCATAGGGGTTACTAATAAATAGTTTTGTAACATACAGTTTTTAGGCAGGGTAATTAGAGAAATTGAAAAATGGTATAAGGTTTAAAATCGTTAAAAACTGAACTTGCCAATAAATAATGGTTGTTAAGTTCATGTCAGTAACTGAAAATTCTTTAGGACATGTTTTTGAATGATATTATGAAATATATCTAAATTATATATTGAAGGATATTGAAATTTTTCGGTATTTTTTTTGATTTAATTAAACCTTGAATGTAGTTTCTTCATAACTGGAGATTTTATCATATAAATGACTTTAGCATATTAATTTATCAGCATTTGAATATAGATAGAATTTATCAGCAATTAAATATAGATAGAAATAGCGTAATTTTTTTGCTTTTAGTTCATTCTCCTTGGAAACATAGACCTTCCACATTACATTTCCTCTTCATCGTTACTCTATTTTGTACAATTTTCTTTTTTTACCACCATTTCTTTCCTCGCTTTGGTTCAGTCTCTTCACTTGCAGATTCCAATCCTGCTTGGCTCTAGATATTTCTGGCTGCCTCAAGGTGTGTCCTATTCACTTTTGAATTTGTGTCTGGGTTTTCACTAAATTTCCTATTCACTTAAATTTCGTCTTCTGAATTTGTGTCTGAGTTCCACATATAAATCTTAGGCATTTTATTTATTAATACCATAGTTTCTGTGTATTACTATTTGAAACTAGCGAAGAATCATTATATTTCAATTATTATGTAATTAACTCAATGATACTGATTTAATTGTATACTGCTGATGTGGTAACCTACATCTCAAAATGCAGCTTCTCTTGCATAGAGCGCATCTGGTGAAAGCCGGTCGCACACTAACTTAGTATTTAATATATATAGTTAATTTATTCATATGGGAACAGGCAAGCAGAACAGACTTATTAGTTAAAGTTAATAATTGATTTGAATAAATTATAATGATAATAATCAGAAATAAAAATAAAAATAATTATATTTAATTTATCGGTTATAATAATAAGTAACAAATGAACCCTCTTTAAGAGTCAGCTAATTAGTGTAATTTTATAATTGTTGGAATAGACCAATAGGCTAATGCTATTTTGACAAAAAGATAGTGAAAAATTAAAAACTACCTAAAATTTCAATATAAAATTGCTTGTTCTTTCAAAATTGATTAAAATTTGTTATTATATTTTTTCCAAATTTAAATTTACTCTCATAGACATAATGTAGTATTTTAAATTCAATCAATTTACTTTCTGTATTCTGTACTCTAATAAATATTTTATTCAAAATTTTGATGTTTAATAATAAGTAAAGTAATTGAAAAACATAAAAAAGTTATTTTATGATCAATAAATATATTTATACCTTGTTGCTGTAGTGGGGAGGTATAAACCTAGCCCCATCATCAACAGCAACAACAACAACAAAAAAAGAACGAATAAAACCGCAACATTTAAATACAAAATTCAGCACCCACAATATTTTAATACATAAAATAAATTCACAAAAAATAAATAAAAATATAAAAGTAAAAGTTTTTTTTTCAACATTTTTTGTTTGGTGTTTGGTTTGAAAGCATAAATTTTTATTTACACTTATTTATTTATAAATGATTTTTAAGGTATAAGCGCTCTCCTATTTCAAAAAATAAATGTACTGAAAAATTATAATTTAATGTTTTTGTTTTTTTTTTTTGCAGGCATATTAATAGGACCAATTGTAGGATTCTGAAGAGCCTCACAACTTTCACAGAGTAAGTTTCATTAAAAATTTTAATTATTTTAATCAGAGTAAGAAAATTCCAAAGAGCTTATTGCTAACATGTCTAAGAAAATAACACTTTCAAATAACGTGAGTCTTTTAACCGGTTTTCTCACTGGGCACTGTCACTTAAAATACCAACTCAAACAAAATTAACAGTTTACACAATGCAGCTGAAATATATGCATTGAGGATAACGAACCGGTGGTATATTTTATGTGACGTAAATAGCTTCAAACTGATTACGTAGATGTGTAATCAAAATCACAACGCGCTGACTAAAGTAAAATATTGTTTAGTAAGCAGAATATGCTATCTTTGGGTTCTAAAAAGGCTATGTTAAAAGTTTAAAGTTATTTGATAAGGTATGATTAATAAAGGGCACTACAATTAGTAAATTATTGGCCGCGGTGATTTCTGCGATAATAGTTTTAGCTAACTCTCTTTTATAAACTAATCTAATATAGTAAGAAAATTAGTGGAGACTCTTTAAAAACATAAAGTAAATGACATTATTTAGTACAGACAGTACAAAATTCTTACGCTTATGTGGAGGTTGCAGGCAATTATGAGTACCGACTCTGCCCATATATACAAGCATAAGTTTTTCATTTTTTTGTTGTTAAAAAATAATATAATGGAAGTTTATGCATAGTACATAAAATGTTAAAGGTTCATTTAGCCAAGAGCCGTGTTAGTATACATATATGTTAAAATTCCAAGCGCGATGAATTGAAATGAGAATAATTGTGCATGCATAACGAACTGCACTTGATGGTTCATTCTTTTGTTTGTACAATTTAAATATGAATTTCAGAAAATATTGTAGAATAGTTTGAGAGAATGGTGGAATATTTGTAGGTACAATTTTTTTGATATATCTATAGTCCATTGGTTGGTGGGTTTACAAATCAAAAATTAAATTATTATGAAAAAAAAAAATGGTTCTTTTAAATTGTTTTTTTTTTTACCGTATGAAGTAGATTAAACCGCCTATGAAGCATATATGTAGCGTAGAGTAAATTAAACACCCACTATTTGGGGGAATATTTAGGTATAAAAGAGGTGGTACCTGACTATGATTGATAACATTTCCTGGAAAATTGATTTAGTTGACGAAAATTTAATTAAATCATTTTTGTATACCTATACGTGAAATTTACTTTTATTCGACTAAAGTAGTCTACGATTCATGGTTGGAATTCTAACAGAGCACTGCCTGTTGGTCAAGATGACGACAAACCTGAGTATCGCATCAGGTATTCTATTCGCATCAGGTATTCTATGCCATGACAGTGTAGCACTGGAGCATATAAGAAGGCATATGCTCTCAAAAGACACAGATCTAGTATACTAGGGAATCGTCGATTCACATGCAAGAGATGGAGAGATCCCTGTAATGGCATTTTCAAATTTCGTGAGAAATGCACCATGGATCGGGGATACATGTGTTGAATTGTTTTTACAATTACTAATTGTTTTATTTTATGGATTCCGAACCATAAATTTCTTAGAAGAAATTTTAATTTAAACTAATTTAGAAAGTTGAATTTAAACTATTTTAAACTTTAAAGTCTGTTATAGTTTGTAATGCCTTTAATGATAGAATTATGTTGACGAAAGCAGTAGACAGGCTCCGAAATTGGCGAAAGTATTTTGAATAAAAATAATTCGAGTAACTATTACAGTACCATTTTCGGAGATTGTACATGGATTATTTTTGAATTTCTTCCGGTATTTATCAAATTGTAATCGTAATTCTCGGTTCAATATAATTTTTCTTTGTTTAAATGTACAAAAACTTTCAAATATCTATGAATACTAATCACTATATTTATATAAATTGGCATCTGCCCTGAAAAACAATGTAGTCTTCTGATAATCTCTACTATAGCTAATAAAACTATATATATTTTCTAAATATAATCGCGATTTAGTTATTTTTTCTTCCAAAAAATTTCACGAAATTGATTTACATTTAAGATTGCATATGTTCCCAGCCAAAACATAACCCAAAATTTAATATTATTTGCGCACAAAAATAATTCTGTAAGTCCTACAATTGAAAAAAAAAAAAACCGAATAAAAGGAAGAACAAAAAAAAATAGGATCATAAGCAGAATAACAACAGCCAAAAAAAAAATATCGATTTCCATTCTCTTCTACTCATATATTTTGTTTTTTGAGCCTTGGGTGCACAACATCCTAAAATGAATCCTTTTGAAGATTGTAAAATTGTAGATACATAAAAAAAAAATTCCATTTTAGAACAAAGGGAAAACAATTGAAAAACCCTTAAGGCGTAGAGCATAACAAAAAAAAACAATTATTAAATGTTAGATATTTTTTTTCTGTTGGCCATAAAATTGAGATTTGAAGTGAAATAAAAGAAATGGAATTACAAGAATTACGCAAAATCAAGGAAAAAATATAATTTATATTACAAAAAAAAAAAAGAAAAAGAAAATAAAGAATTGAAATGAAATTAAAGGCGCGAACCGCCGGCATATGAAATTTTTTGAACTATGGGTGCCTGCCTGACAACAAATATAAAAATTTCAACATATCCTTGAGAAATGTCTGTAAAACATTTACTTATTGTTGTGTGTACATCTTAAGTATCAACAATTTCCTTTTTATTTATATACGACAAAAACAATTTTGGATCCAAAAACAGAATAAAAGTGATTTTTTAAGGATTTAGAAGAATAAAACAGATTTTTTTTAAGCATTGTTTATGTATGAATCAAAATCTTTTTTGTGATGGAATTAATTTAACTCTTTTGAAGTTTAAAATGTATAGTTTTTAGATTGTTTATGATTAATATCTGTCGTCTACATAATTACGTTTGTCATTCGTTATTAAATCTGCAATATATTCATTCAAATATTTGTAATTTTGCAATGTATTATAAATAAAAACTACTCATCTTTAAAATATGATTAACTGATATGGTCTTCCGCGTCTTAGGTTCTCAATTTTGCAATTGAAAATGACGCCTGGATGCTAAAGATTATTAGGGGTTAAAGTAAAGCTCCGCAACACTTTAGAAAATTTTGGATTCAACCACAACATAATAATTTTAAGGACAAATAAAGTTACTCAAGTTTTTTTTTATTGAAAATAAACTATAGTCCTAAATAAGAAATTCCAACATTAAATTTGAATGTTGTGTTACGTGTGTAAATAATATTTCCTTTGGAAAAAGCATTCTCTGACAACACTTTTTAATGACTACGTCTTCCTACTTCATTTTTCTTAATCAATTTTTATTTTGATCAATTTGAGTATATTTGAATAATTTCAAAACGTTGTAAAAATACCAAATTTATATTTAAGTTTTTATTCAATAACTAAAATCCTTTGATAAAGGATAACATACTGAATTGTCTATAATATAATTTTTTTTTTTATCAATTTTTCTATAATGGAATAAAAAAAATATATTAAATTTGCGTCCTTTTTTTTTCTATGTACGTTAATACTAAATTCAATTTTTTTTTTTGTCTATATACATAAAATATTATATATATAGTCTATAATGAGATCCTTTATATTTTTTTTTTTTTTTTGCTAACATATAAGGGTGATTACGAGCAAATATGGCAGCCAACACCAGACTTCGACACGTAAAGTGGCGTTGCTATGACAACAAGGACCCTTCGCGACACACAGCATACACTATTCAATTACTTTCCAGAAAATCGTTTTTATCCCTCTGTACATACAGTAAAAAAATATAAAACCTTAACAAAAAACAAAAAAAAAAACATTTAGAAATGTTGAACAGATATTTGCCATCCAGATATACTTTACTGTTACCTACATACATATATTTTTTTACATTACCATGAATATTTTATATATAATAAAAAAGCTCACCAGGATACAATGATCCAGGTGTATACCTATAAAATATATAGACATACATATATTAAGTAGAAAATAACATTGAATATTCAGGAAGGACCATCATAAGGATCAAAAAAAAAAAAATCAAAATGCTGGTAAACATATATAGATAATAACAAAAAAAAAAAAAATTATATAAAAATTCTTGAAACCCACCTCGGGACTTTATAACTTAATTTTCTGCATGTTCATATTTTATGCTTCGTTTCACATTACAGAATGATTTTTTTTTTTTTTGTACAATTTACGTAAAAATTAAAAAGAAAATAATATAAAAAATTTTATTAAATTATTTTATATTTTTATTCCCTGAGTGGTGAAAAAGGACTTTGTTAAGGTTTTAAATATTTTAGAATTTATGTTTCTGTTTTTTTTTAAAATTTATCCCTTTTGTTTTCTAAATTACAACGATTTACAAAAAAAAAAAAAAGGATAATAAATTCTTCAAAATACTATTTTAACGCATTTCAATATAAAATTAAAAGTGATGAGGAATAAGGATTAAGGGATAACCTTAAATATTAAGTGAGATTAAGTTGGTTTTTTTTTGTTTGGGTTTTTCAAGAAACATTTTCACGGTTTCAATGTCTAAATCGATTAAATTAAATTTTGTAAGTAAACCCAAATTTAAATAAATTTATTTTACTACAATTATGGTCCAACTCATAAATCGAACTTCACTGTGAAGATTGGCTTAACCATTGAATTTGATATCATAAACATTTCTTCCCAAAAATACTTGATGCAAGTCTCGTCTCTAACACTAGTGTATTGTAGACTTAAGATAGTTTAATACTATGTGGGGGGCAAAAAATACTATTTCAAAAGACTTACATAAAAATCTCTACCTAATGATTTCAGCCACCAATTATGTGATTTGTAGGCTGCCTTCTTTTTAGAGTCTTATCCAAACTAACTCAATATATGAACATTTATAATAGTAAAATCTAGGCCTATTACGTAACTTTCCTTACATAAACCAAAATAAAGAAAAGAAGATTTTAAGTCTTGACGTTTCAACCTAAAATCTCCTTAGTAGTTTGTATCTAATAATTTATGTAATATTATGTAATATTTACATTTTACAATAATTTGTCCAAGCAAAAATCTAACATTTAATTTGGTCCTTTAAACAATTCTGTGGTATTTTTCTAAAATCATTAAAAGTTTATCCAAAACCGAAAAGGATATCATTAAAATGTGATATAATTTCGTCTTTATAAAGTTTTTATCTATAAAAAAAAAAACCTGGAATGAAAACATAAAAATTAAGTAGATTATTAAAAAAACTTGTTGTTTATTTATTAATACATATATTTTTTTTTTAAGGATTATAATTTCACAAAATTTAATTGATCTGAAATTTATTCATCCATTTAAATAAAAAAAAAAAAGCATAAAATTAAATTGAAATTTGTATTTAAATGATGACCACAAAATCCTTTGGAATTATCTTAAAAATTAATTATTAAAATTGTAATTGTGGATATTATTTCGTCCCTTGATACTTTGATATTATACGCATAGATGATATGTATTCTAATTTGAACCTTTTTTTTTGTATATAGTAAAATACATTACAACCCCTTTTCACTTATAAATCTGTAATGCTGTGTAATGTATGTTCGTTTAATATATAATTAAATTTACAAACCCTCTTTATGTCCTTAATTAAATACTCAGATCAAATATTATTTTAAATATCAGGGGATGACAAAATATGATTTCAATTTGGAAATATAATTTTTTATTTTGATTATTAAAAAAATTTAGTCAATTAATTAAAGTTTATTCAAGTTCGTTACTAAATTTTGTCTCAAGCTATTAAATTGTTTAAAAATTCATTGAACTATGATTGGTCCTCATTAAATAAATTTCTGTTAACAAAAAAAACTATTGACAATTTTTTTATTGACACAAAAAAACGAACTAAAAAGGAAGAAAAACAATTTCTATTTGTGATTCAGTTTCAAGTAAAGAAAGTAAAATTTAGTTTCTATGTCAATAAAATCACTAACAAGAAAGACAACCAAATTATTCACACCTGCACAAAAAAAAAATGCAATTCATTGGTGTTACTTTTTACCAATAGTATACAAAGGCTCGACTAGTTTATACAAAATGAAAAACAGACTCATATAAAAAATATCCTTTTTAATGATTTTTCTACAAAAAAAAAAAAAACAACATTCATTCGCTGTCCAGGATCCATTAGCTTTAGTCAGAATAAAGTTTCATTTTTAGATATGAAAATAACAAAATTTTTCCACAAAAAAAAAAAATGTCTAGAAAAATTCCATGAAAAACGTATCTGCATCATATATTTTTTTTTTTTTTGTATCCAGGTGTATATTTTATTTTTTTTTAGATGAAAGTACACATACATTTGATAAAATATCACCTCTATGCAGATATTTAAAGTGATGCTGATAGGAGTGAAATTAAACACAATATAAAATATTTACTTTTTAGAAAAGAATTTGTTTTTATTTTGTGTATATTTTTTAGAAGTCCTTTTTTTTTATGTTCACGGAATGCAAAAAAAAAAAGATAAATAAAGCTTTTATATTTTGGCGTTGTCATCAGTGAATTTCATTGGGAAAAAAAATTCTTGTACTATGTGCTATGATCTCTGGGGAAATAATGAAAACAGAAATTTTATTGTGATGCAAAATTGTATAGAGGAGAGTAAAAAAAAAACACTAATGGTGATATAAAATAGAAATACAAAAGAAAATATGAATAAAAATTTAAATTTTCGAAAAAGGATAAAAAAATTTTGTAGTATGAATTGAATAGGTTTCACTTTTAAATTGTATTACGGCAGAATATATTAATAGTTGGAATGCAAGAAGCTATCAAATTTAAAATTCTGATTTTTTTCTATTAGTGAAAAGGATAAAAATTGTAAATAATTTGATATTTTAGATGAATTACAATACTATTATTAATTTAAAAGTGATTATCCTTAATAATTTTTGAAAAAATTTGATGTAAATATTTTACAGTAAAACTTGTAGGCTTTTAATTCGGTTTGTTAGGCTAAACGTGTACCTACTATTTCTACTATTTCTTGGTGTTACAACAGAGCCCTAGTAAAGGGCCAGATAACATTATGACTGTATATGGTTTCTGAACCATAAATTTCTTTATAGTAAAAAAATATTAATTGCAATAAGCTGATGGCTTTATTAGTGAGACTGTTAGCTGTTTTTTCAGTCAAGAAATACCCTTTTATTAATTTTTACTGCTTGTACTCACTTAAGTTAAACCAACTTCAATGCATCACACGGGGATCAAACCCAGTACCTACTGCACCACAGCTCAGTACACTTCTACTAAGTCACCGCGGGCTTTACAAGAATAGTATTATTCAGGTCTGTATTCTAGTTATTCATTTCTACTTTAATAAGATTACTGTATGTTTCTGGTGCTCGTATTTTTGAAATATTTAGCTTCCTAGTATTTATTCAGTTTGCTTGTATTACCTAAAATATTTTACCTAATCTCTGCAAGACATTATACCTGCTGGTATAATACAACACTGTCCAATTTCTTTCTAATATAATTAAAAATTAAAAAAAGAAAACAATTAGTTAATTCATTAATTTGGTGTTAGATAAACAACAGTTAATTCTAGCAATTCACTGGATTACTGAAATTAACTAAATATCTTTTCAAAATGGCGTCTATTGAAATCAATTTTCTTAAATTTTACTGCCCAAAATAACAATAAAAATTAAAAATCTATTTACTTAATACGTTTAATATATAAATATCCTTTAATATAATTTTATAACCATCCAAAAGGATCAAAGCTGTTAAAGATGAAAGCATTTGTATACGTAAATATGACTTTTCTTTTAACATATATATATACTAGACATATATACTAAAACTCATTACATTATCTCTTTATTATTTCTATTGTGATTTTACGTATAAGGAAAAAAAAAACTGAAGTGTCCTTTTAAAGTCAAAAAAAAAAAAATAATAATAAACATACATATATAAATATTCACACACAAAAACATTTTATTAGCGTCTATAATAGGTATCCTATTCTATTGTATACTAAATAACAAAACTTAAGCAGTAAAAAAAAAAAACGTATACAAAAGAATTTCCTCCCTAAGCTAAAGTCCGTATACATAAATATTTAATATCAATGGCAATATAATCCTGAATCCTTTTTTACACATATACCAAAACTAAAATAAAATATATAAAACTCTGTCACTTTCACATATATATATACACTTTAATAAACACATATAATAAAAGGAGGACTTAGGCGATCCTTTTTTTTTTTTTTTTACACACAAAAGGAAAAGGAAAAAAATGGAACATGGAAAAAAAAAATTTATCTAAACTTTTAGCTATCATCACAAAGCCTCGTGTAACAAGAAAATTTTATGTATCTAGTACATATATATATATCTAATACGTATGGTGATGGTGACCAACCACCAATCTGGGAACAACATGAGATAAATTTTTTTTTTTTTTTTGTAGTTTCACCCTATTTACTGTAAGGATAAAATTTATGTTGTCTGTATGTATGTATATATAATTGAAAATTCTTTTGATTATATTTTTCATATACCAGCAGGATTTGCTTTTCATTAAATTTATATCTATATATAACTGTTTTTATATCCTTAATATGTTTTACTACACACAGAAAAAAAAAAAAAACGGACCATAAGGATGAGATTTTAATATTCATCATCATACATATTTTTATTTTGTTATAATATTATAAGAGAAAATATATAGCTTATGGCGTTATATTTATCAGGAATGAAGAGTGTGTGTCCTTTTGTTAGTTATGTCGCAATTTACTTGGGAAAAATGTCACCCTAAGGCGATATTATTATACCACATATCGTGTGCAGAGAAATAACTAAATTGAAAAAAAAATAAATAAATAAACAACTATCTTTACCCTTAAAATACATAAATATATGTGATTGTATCCTTTTTTGCCTATGTAATAAAATATTTATTTATATATATATACTTATTATGGATATTATATATTTATGTTATAAAGGACAATTTACAGGATGTGATGAAGTGGAATGCTTTTTACAATTGTCTATACATAGATATATATATATAAAAAATTTTGTAAAAAAATATGTATTGCTGTATGTACGTACAAAATTAGTTCTTGTTATTTGTCCAAAAAGCCTGTATACTGAAAGTGACATTTACGGAAATGGAAATTTATATATATATATATATGTCCTTTTTTATGTTATTAATTTTACACTGGCAAAAATTTTAATACTTTGACTAGCTATTTGAATTTTGAAAAAAAAAAACGAGACTGAAATCCTTATAAGATTTTATAACAATTTATAAATACTTGTTACATTGTTCCCTTAGTTATAATCTGAACAGATTTGGTAGATCGAAAAATGTGAACTGTAAAATTTGTGTTAATCCTTTTAAGATTTATAACAATTTATATATGAAACTGCCGAGTAAACTGCAAGGGGGGTCCTGGTAGGAGACACTAGGCCTAATGCTCGTTAAACCCGACTATATTCTTTATGATTCTTATAAGAAATATTAGATTAGATTATAAACACGGTTGGTAAAACTGTTTTTCCACAAACCACCGCAGCCACTAACCACTGCGGCCAGACTTCAGGTTTTTCATAAAGTTTCAGCAGTCCTTAAACTGAGCTGATTTCCTCACTAGACACAACAATTTTGTGGAAGGAATAAATTCTTTGACATTATTTACGGCCACTGATGGGTAGTCCAGTGATTATTTGATTCCGTTGTTAACCATTTGTTCATATCTGTTTTGGCCGTACCGGAAAACGACCGTGGGTGGTTCAAAATTACTTCACAGAGTAACTATGTTTTTATTGGCCAGTTATTTTAGTAGAAAGAAATATTAGAGTTACCGAAAGTTTCAGTTTTTTTCTTTACGAAAAAGTAATCAGTTTTTATTAAATCTACTCCATTGACATAATATTGAACATTGACGTCCTAAACATTTTAAGCAAAATTTAAAACTGTGTAGATATTTTAATGTTTCAGGCGATTTTATGTTATTTGTTTTTCGATTTTCGTTTTTTTTCTTTTGGGAACTTGTACCAGATGTAGTGAATTTTATGATTTACAAAAGGATATGTATTATAAAACAGATTGAAATTCATTTTGATAAAGTAAATTTTTGATTAAAAAACATTTTTAGTCTCTAAAATGAAAATCGAAAATAGGATCAAAATTTATTGAATTTTTCTTTTTTAAGCAAATAATTGAAAATATATCATTATACATAGACAACAGATATTCTATTAAAATTGATTATGTTATTCTAATTAAGTAACTTTAGAAATCAATGTTTTAAGAGATAAACCAAATTAAGTTCATTTTGGAAAATCTTTTAATTAATATGTAATAACATTTTGAAAATTAAAAATAAATTTAATAATAAAACTCAAAATTATAGATAAAATGATTTATATAGCAATCTAATAAAATTATTATTATTTTTTAGGCTTTTTCGAGTTTTGTAATATCCACTATATTTTGATATAATGTTAAAAAAAGAGCTTGAAAATTATTTCACATGGGAATTTACTGCAGTTTAAATGGGAAATAAGTTAACAAAATTATCTGATATGGACTACGAAGAAATTTCTAATCACAAGTATTTTATTTAAAATTTTTGTAGAATTAGTACACTTGTGTGACATATACACTATTTATTCATATATCCACTTATGCTTCGAAAAGTCTCTTAAATTTGGTTCGTATGAACTAATGCTAAGAAACTGATTAGAATGATCGAAAATTATTAGGAAATAAATCCAGAAACATTTTATTTCTGATAGTATTTACTAGTTGAAAATAGTAATTTTTGATATGATAATGTAGTTCCTTAGTCAAATTTGTTCCTTAATCAATTTTTTTGAGTTCCTTAGTAAAATTTGACTTATGGAACTATAAAACTATTTTTAAAAAGAAACTGGAAAAAGATATCAAATTGGCTAAAATAAATGTAGCCAAAAAGGAGCTTCTTTTCAATTTTTATTTACAAAAGTTTTATAATAAAATTTGATCATTTAATAATTATTATACATACTTTAATTTTTCGAATATTCAAATTCAATGTTTTCAAATTTCAATTTAAAAAGTTTCGACAAATTGTTTTTTTTTTGGTTTCTTCAAAAATGATAAATTCAAAAAATATGAATATAAAATTTTGAATTTTGTTTGGCTTTAAATTCTAAAATTCTAATAAAGAATTCGAATAAAGTTTTAATTTCCTAGAAAAAACATATTTTTATAAAATTAGAAATAAATGTTAATTCAGATAAATTAATTCAGATAAATTTTAACAAGATATCTTATGCTACCCCACACATTTTGTTTAGAAAATGAATAGCTAGGAATTTTTAATTTATTATTAAAAATTCCTAGCATTTTCTATCATGATTATAATTATTTTCTGTGAATTTTAATTCAATTTATCAATTTTCCATAGCAATTTGAAGAAAATTACCATAATCGCCCATCATAATTTTCTTTTAACTTAATTGACGTCCTACGTCGAAGTTAATGAAATTTCACTATTTGTACTTGGAAAAACTCCTTTGTTTCTAATTTCGTAATTCTTTCTTACGTCGTTAAGTTTTGTGTATCCATATCAGTTTTGATCTGCCAACAGGACGATATGGTTTGTCATTTAATTTTCTCAGTCAATTTTAGAGAATCAAGTGTTGCTTTAAATCTTATTAAAAATTAATTAAATATCCTAAATTTCCTATTATAGGTTATAGATCCTTGTAAAACTGTTTCTAAAATCAATTTCACCATTTAATTTAAAATTTGTCAGCAAAATATCCTTTATAAATAAACTTTTCTTAAACCATAGCAAGTCAATTTTATATTTCTATTTATACTTTGGTATTTGCACAAGAGTACAGCAATAAGAAAACTTCAATATATTGGATGCCATTTTGCAATATCGGCGAAAATCAAAATTGACTTTTAATATTTGTACAATATTTACATTTTTTTTTTAGATATTTTCTTGTATTTACTAAGAACTCGAAGAAAACTTATAGAAAATATAAAAAAAAGTGCATGTACACAAAAGAGGAGAAAAACCAAAATTTTCCAATTTTAAAATTCTACCTAAACTAACCCCAAAAAAAAATAAAATAAAATTGAGTATCAGTTCGCCATCAATGAACTTTTTTTCTTCCTTTTTTTTATTATTAAAAACACAAAAAAAAGTGGTTAAAATCGTATAATAAATAAATCCTTTTTATATATTTTTGACTGTTAAAATATATTTTAGGTAGTAAAATCCTTGCGGAGCGCAGTAGCAATGAATCCACAAAACAAATACTAAACGTAAATGAAAATAATAAATATACAAAAAAAAATAATTTATATTTCAAATTCGTCAAGTACACAATTTCCTCAATAATAATGATAAAAAAAAACCGTGATATTTTAGTGAAAATAATTTTTCTCTGAATTTTTTTTTTATGACTAAACGATTTGTTTTTTATGAAATTTTGATGAAAAAATAAATATAAAATGAAAATTTTCTTATTTTTGCCAACATCTGCAAAAATATAAAAAGAAAATTCTATTTTCTTATAAAAAACAAAAAAAAATGGTTTTCTTTAGCGATTATAAAAAATATTCATTGATTTTCAGTGTTTTTCCACACGAAACAAACAAACAAACAAACAAAAAAAAAAAAATGGAAACTTTCTTTTACTGGGAAATGCCTTCCTTCTTTCGGTTAAGAAAAGTAAATGTTTCAAATAAGTTGTAAAAAAAAACACAAAAATTTTCTTTTTTTTTATTCTTTGTTTTTCTTTTAGAGTATTCCCCGAAAGCTAAACTTTTAAACTGTTGGTTAAAGATTTCAGCATATTTATTAAAATGATTTTGGGAAAAATTATTATTCTGTCTTTCAAAAATTAAAGCACCAAAATAAATTCATTTATAGGTCTCTGTTTGTCGCGATCACAAAATGAAATAAAAATAAAAATTATACTTTAAAAATTTCGATTATTTTCAAAAACTTTGGTAGGGTGTGGAATAACCTTAGGGAAACTTTTGGTATTATGTACTTAAATTTTCAATATTTTCGAATTATCCTTAATGATTTTTTTACTGTAAGGATTTAAATGTCTTTTTGTACTTTAATTTTCAATATTTTCGAATTATCCTTAATGATTTTTTTACTGTAAGGATTTAAATTGCTTTTTATCTTACAATATATGCTTTTAAAGCTTATTCGGAAATTTTGTCCTTTTGTGATGTTGGACTTGAATGATAATCCTGCTCAACTTTAATCAAAAACGAAATTATTCTTGGATTTCAATTAATTTTTTTGTCTTACAAAAATATCCTCCTTAATGCTGGTATCGTGCTTACAAAATTGGTCCTTTTTTCGTGTTGATCTTACAGTGATAATCCTACTAAACTTTATGAAAAGACTAATTTAATTACGAACAGTTCCAAAATTATTTATAAAATATCTTAAATAATTTTATACAATTTCAAATTTACTAATTTATTTACTCTAAAAAAAAAATCTTTAAAACAATCTCCTATTTTTGCTATTACATTTCCCTATCATAAATAGTATAATTCTATAATCAACAGCAGAAAAAAAAAACTAACCAAAACCTAAAAAGTTGATTATTCTCTGTTTAATTGGTTGCAAAAATTTTCACATAATCATTTACACTTTCGGAAAATTTTTGCTGGCCAAAAAATTCGAGAATAATAAAATAATCACAAAAAAAAAGGAAATGTTTGCAAAATTATTTTGAAAGTTGTAAATATTTTATTATAACAATATTAACTTTAAAGCTTAAAAAGATGTGTAATGAAAAGTATAAAACTTTATTCAAACTGAAACTTTTAGTAGTATTTTTTATATATTTTTTTTTATTTAATTTTTTTTGTGAACTTTTCAAGTGAATATTCCTCAATTAAGCATTTTAAAAGTTTTAGTTTTTTTTAATGGTATGAACAGAATTTTCAATTACTACTAAGATTTTCATTTGTAATATTTTTTATAAAATTATTTTTACTCTAAATTTTTAATTATATTTTTTTTATGTTTATAAATGTATGATTCACAGGTAATTTCCTAAGAAGATCAGTTACTGAACGTCGTCTTGTAGTTTATTAGTACCCCAGTTTAAGTCATGACTTAGATGTATTAAGTCATGCCTTAAACTTAGATGTCTAGTTATGATTTTTAATTATTGGACAAAGTCCTTAAATTAAAATCAAAATCCTTGGATTTTAATATACAATCATTGTAAATTTCAGCCTAAAAATGTAAATTTATGTCATTTGCAAATTTCAAAATTATTAGTTTACTTACACTAAATATAAAATTTACTTGCACTAAAAATTACTAAATTTAGTTCACAACAAAATCTGATCAAAATCTGAATCTGACAAATCTGAATTTGTATTGCAATTTTATAGTTTTCTGTGCATCGATGTTTTAGACTGGTTTTGCAGAATTTTTTCAAGTATAGTCTATTTAGAATGTTCCCATCTATGATTTAGGATGCTTTTATTGTAATTTGTAATTGATTTAAAAGATTTTGACAGCGGGATAACTAGTGTCGACAAAACTAACATAAAAACTGTTCACAAAACTAACATAAAATGAAATTTTGGTGGAAATTTATACATCAATACAGTAATTTGGTTAAAAAACCAGAAACTTTAATTTTTTTAATAATAAACTTTATATTAGTAAAATAATTTGTCATTTTAATTTTGGAAATTTTTGATTATAATTTTCCTGTTTACTTTCTTAAGGATTTTCCTATTTTAAATTGCATAATTTTGTAATTAAAAAAAAAACAGGGAAAATACTTAATTACAGAATTTTTTTGTTACAAAACAATTTTCGTAATAATAATTATTAATAATTTTTTCTAGTTTCATTTTTTGATTGTTTATGGGTTTTTTAATTCAAAATTTTCTAAATTTTTAAAAAACTTTTTAATAAAATAAATAATACATTAAAAAGTTATAGTTTTATATGAAATACAATATTATTAATATAATAATTTGAAAATTTTGAATTTTCTATAATATTTTGTAAATGAAGAAACTGTGTCCACTTATTTGATTATAATCTATCTAAAACAACAATTTTACCCTATAGTAAAACTTATTTAAAATGCATTTAATTTCATATTTGTGTATATATTCATAAAAAAAGTGAAATTTACCCTTACGGATAACTTAATTTTAAAACAAATTAAACTTCCTCTTATAATACTCTGTTTTTATACTCAATATTTAGTCTAATAATCCCAAAAGATTATTTTTTTAAAATATTAAATTAATCCTTAAAAACTATATAATATTTTCTATGGATACTAAAACATTTAATGACTAAAATTTATCTTATAAGAAAATTGTCCTTTGTGTTGGGAAACACATAAATATTTAATTTTTATATAGTTTTGGGAACCGACTACAAATTTATGTAGTAGTAATTTGATTTGTAAATTTTATTTATTTAAACTATTTAAGTGTTTGAAATTTGTTTTTATTTTTTGTAACCAATGTTGGCTTGTAATATAAAAATTCCTAATATTATTATCCAGTAAATATGCACGTGGCATGTATCCTTAAAAAAAAAATTATATGAATTTAATGAAAACATATAAATTACATATTTTATGTACATAATATAAATAAAATGAAAGATGGTAATTTTAAATGGTCTTTAGTTTTATAAATGGTATTTGTATCATTATATATATTTTAGTCCTTTTGGGAATTACTAAGTGATTTTCTACTTGTATTTTGTGTAAAAATTTTAATTTTATTTAAGTCTTGAAATTGTCGAAAGAGACATTAGTGAAATAATGAATGTATTTGGGGGAAAGTAGGACTTTTAATTTTGGGAAAAAGAAGATTTTCACTTCTAATTTCCTTGATAACATTTATTTAGCAAAGGAATTTTCTATTAATTTCAAAATTATATTATTATTTTAACGACGGTTTTTGTATATTTTTATTCAAATTTGAAAAATCTAATTGTAAAATTTAACTTGCTTTTGAGTAAAATCTGAATATTAGTAAAGAAAATGATTAGCTGGAAAAATTTATTGGTTAAATTATATTTTTTCTGTAATGGTATATTTAGAAGATTAGTTGAAGGTCTAAAGTGGACAAGTTAAATCTTACAAATAGTAGTGAAATTTGTTAATTCAAAATTTAACTCATAACTACTTGTTTTTCAAATAATTTGATGTATAGTTCTCATTTTAATTAATCTATTTAATATTTTAAATATAAGTTTTTCAATAATAAAACTAATTTAAAATGCAATTTATTTTCCTATTTGAACCAAATTTAAAATTATAATTATATAGTTTTTAAGGATTAATTTAATATTTAAAAATTTATTATTTTCACAATTCTAAAATTATAATTTACATAATTTTTCCTTAACTCTTTTGAATCAAAGTAATTCTTCCTTCCCCTATCTTATATTTTCAAATTATTTAGTTTTGTGTTTTACCATCAGGCTTATATATAATTCTGACATTTACCAATGCGACATCTGGCGTATAAATAAGATCTGGTTATTATGTATATTTATTTTTTATACATAATATATATCTTGTAGATTTTCTACAGCATGTTAACAGTAATATAACAGTGTTTCCCAAAATGTTAAAAAAAAAATTTTACAGCAGAAAAATTGAAAATTTATTTAAAAAATTGAAATTTATCTTAAAAATAATTGAAAATTTATAACAAAAATAAAATTAAATAATTTTAACAATAATTTTCTTATTTAATGCAATTAAAGTGTTTTATTTTAACCATTTTTAATTATAATCCTTTTTAATAAGGAAAATTAATTAAAAATTCAGTTTATTTCAAAAATCACGAAAATGAATAAACTCTATATGAAAAAAATAATAAAAAATTTTCACCCGATTAATTAAAATCATTCAAAAAATGAATTCAATGATTAAAAAGTTATGAAAACCTTCCAAGGGTTTGTTTTTCACAACTAAATTTCAATTTATTTTCATTTTCACTCTTTTTGATTTGGGTTTTTCTGATTTTTTGTTGGAAATAATTTTATTAAAAATAAAATATTATTTTTAATTATATTGGCGCGTTAAAGTGCCATCTCACATGGAACACTTTGGTTTAATGATGATATTTAGGGGAAAGTAGGATATATATATTTTTTTTAGGGATGTGAAGAAGGAGGGGATAATCTGGGCATTGTTTGAATATTTTTATATTATACATATAAGGGTTAAGGAATTCAAGGATATGTGAGGACGCAACTTTTTTTTTATTTTTTTGTTTATGTGGTGGCTTTTTTAAAAAAAAATATTTTTTGCCATTAATTAAAATCTGGTGAATATGCGGGAAATTATTTGCTATTTTTTTTTTGTTTTGTGAAATTAAAAGAGCGCAACAAATAAAAGTACCATTTATACGGTCAATTAATTAAATTTTATGTATGAATTTTTGTAAGGATTTCAGGGAACTGCAAAAACTCAAATAACTAATAGTAATTAAAAAGTATATTTTACACATTTGTGAATTTTAATAAGTGTTGAAAGTTTGGAATTTAATAAATTTAAACCATCGTATACTATGCGTTTTTATAATTAGCTCAATAAACAATTTATATCAAATATAGAAACTATAGTTTGCTTAATTTGAATTACTATTTCAATTATGTAGTTATTAGATTTATTCTCAATTATTCTGCAATTTTTTTATATTTTCTTGCGTTATTCAAGGAGAATTTCTACATTACGTACTTCTTCTTTGGATGGTGGTACAATTCAAGTTATAAATCGTATTTTTATTTGTTGTGCACCTCTTTTAATTTATGTCGTCAGTCGTCTCGGTTTAACGAAACTTGTTTTCAGTTTCTGGTATTAAGAATACTGAATAAATCTGTCTTTGCATTATCCTCTCATCTAGGACGTGATTTTCCTACAGTTCCTTTTCCACTCGCTTTATTCACCAAAACTTTTTTCGCTGTTCAAGTTTCCTTGGTGAATTACTTTGAAAGTGAGATTGACTTATAATATGTTCTGTCCCTCACTGTATCAGACTACTTATTATAAAAAAATCTTCTTGATTCATTTAGTCTTGATTCATTTTCTTATGACAAGTTTAGTCTTGATTCATTTTCTTATGACAAGTTACTGAGTAATAAATTAAATGTCCTGTTGTCACTATTATACTCAATGAACATAAATTTGGAAAATTTCAATATTTTATTATATTTAATAAAAAATAGAATGTTGTAGTTTTTATTCAAATAGAAATTAGTTCTTTTGCTTATCTCAATAATAACCAAGGAAAAAAATAATGTTTTTCGTCTGGACTACGACGAACTTCTATCTACATTTATTTCTTATGCATTGAGCTTTAAATTTTCATTAAAATGTTCTATCAAAATGTTTAGTTAATAATGTTACTGGATAAGGATGAGTTTCGCAGTAAATAACAAAATAATTTTACTGAACAATTTTAATAATTACAAACAAGCTCGAAATAATTATAAGTTTACTATAAAGCAATATAGATCCTTCAGAAAAAAAACATCATATATGCGGACGAAATATTATGTTTCTGTTAAATAATTATAATCTGATATGAATTACAAAGGCAAAAAACATACTTGAATTAATTAAAACTAATAAATAATCATATTTATTTATGGTGTTTTTTTCGAAATTCACTTAATTAATTAGTCAGTAATTTTGCATAAGGGCACAATTCATAATTCTTTGAAATTAATCATAAATTTGAAATAGAAAAATTCTAAAAAAAAAATTTATTTAATTTAAAGTGCGGGTGTATTACATAAAATTTAATTTTTCATTATTTCATATTTAATATTAACGGAGAGTTTCATATTTCCTGATATATTAAATATACTAGATTTCCTAATAATTTTTTATGAAATTCTAAATCATAATTTTATGAGAAACATATAAAAAATATATATATATTTTTTTTTTCAATTCATTTCCAAAAATATTTAAATTATTATTTGCGTATATTTTTAATTAACAAAAAAGGGAATATTTTATTTCAAATGAAATTATCTATAATTAATATATTTAAAATATTAATTTATTACAAAATGAATTTTTCATTCATTCTCCTATCTAAAAAAAAAACAACATAAAAACATAGAAACGGTAAAGTGTTTATAGAAAAAAAAAACAGGTTAAACTTTATTATTATTTTTGTTTTTTTTTATGTTTTTGTTTTAATATTTAAATTTATGCTCACAGAAATCTACAACATCAGGTAACCAAAATAAAAAAATTAAACCTAAATAATCTAAAACTTCTAATTCTTCACCAAAAACAAAAAAAAATCTAAAAATAAATTATAACGTTAGAAAAAAAAACGTGATTAAAACACTTGAACCTTTAAAATTTGAATTTTATAAAAACTGGTTAAATTTTGGTGATGAAAAAAAATAGAGGTCTTCGCTGAGCTTATAAAGATTATCCAAAAAAAAAAAATCACAAAAATTAAGAGGCTTCATTTCAGAATTATTTGAATTTCATATCCCATGATCTAGAAATTTTATATCTGATTTGTGTCCGATGAAGTTTATATTAATATTATTCTACTAATTATATTTCATCTCCAGTATATGGTGCCCAATCAATATAATCATCGACTATGTTTTGAAATATTAATTTTAGGGTTCTGGTTTTTTTTTTTTTTGTTATTTGGTTGTTTTTGGTAAAGAAGGTATATAATAATTATTATTAGTAGAAATGGAGGTCAGTATCAACTTCCTTGGAATTATTTATATATTTTTGAAAATTTAATTTAATTAGATTCGAAAAAAAAATAATAGAGAATTTATTTGAAATATATTTGTAAATTGGAAATTTTTGTAGGACAGTTGAATATTTTTGGACTCAATTTAATGTTGTTATTTAAAATACGGAAATATTATGGCTAGTTTGTTGTGCAGAAAAATCGTATTTATCAGTTTAATAAGAAAATTTATTAGATTAAAACTGAATTTACTGCAGTAGTCATTTTTCAATAGTTTTACTTTTGAGAACTATTAGTATTTGAAAAATTGATGGCGAAAAATCCGTCACTGGAAATAAAACCACTGCAAAAAAAATACAGGTTTCGGTGAATATTTAGTATAAGAAGTGCAAATTCTTTACCAGGTAAAAATGATATTACTATCATTATGTCACTTAATCTAGATTAAGTATACCTACTATATCTGTATTGCTAAGAGTACAAAAGTTTTGATTAAATCTTCAAGTTTGTTCTGGTTTATGGTCTGAATCTTACCTACAAATATGTCATATTTACTTTTCATGCTAAGATTGTATCTCAAAAATATATATGTATATACGAAAAGCGACTTACAAAGTACAAAATTTGTCACTGCCGGAAATTAATTTCTAAATCGTCTGTCGAATTCTTCTAGTTTACTTTGAGGTGTGCTGTGACTTTAGTCCAAATTTTCATTTACAGTGTTTTTGCGACTTTTCAGTTTTTGTGAATTTTCCAGTTGCGTATTTACTTTTCGTGATTCACCTATGTTAGTTTGTCGTAAAAGTTTTAAATTATAATTTCTGAAAATTTTAAATACCATATTTATTAAATTATTTTGTCTTTTGATATTTTTTTTTGTATATAATTTTAATTTTGTAAGTCAATTAATAAAATCAACTTTATCAAACAAGAAAAAAAACTTCCTAATAATATTAAGTCGTTATAAGTTTATAAATTTACTTTCTTAACTTTGTTTTTCCATAGAAATCCTTATCATAATAAAAAAAATATTACCTTAAATTACCTGACCACTTGGTATCAACAGAAATTATTCTCATAAAAGATAAATACAATATGAAACCAAAAATATATAATATCTTTAACCAATATTTTCTATAGTCTTTAAAAAAACACAATTTTACCTTATAATATTATTTTATGAAGTAATGATTAGATACCCAAACCTATAAATATATAACATTTCTGTACTAATACTAATTTACTTTATATATAAAATTCCAATTAGTCTAATGTAATCTATTTTGGTAAATGTATTGGCTTATCTATGATAGTAAAACCAAAAAAAAAGGTAAACTGTAAGGATCAGATTGACCTTCTTTACTTACTACCAACTATATTTGATCAAATAAAATAATAAAATAATGATAAAGATGAAGTATAAATATTTTGTAAATTGTTACCTGGCTGGGATATATTAATAGGCCTAAGAGCATATCAAGTTATATCGGATTTTTGGATTTTCTATATTAAAATGTAATTAGATTTGTAGACATTAACCTGTCAAAAAATTTTTTTTATTATTTTTAAAATATTATTTTATGAAATTAAATTTTATAAATTTATTAATTAAAATAGAAATGATTTTAAGAAAACAAAATTATATAAATTGATTAGTTATCAGTCAGTCACTACATTAAATTGCATAATTTATGGTTTTGAATGTTGCTTAATGCTTATTTAGGATTTCAAATTATTGAAATAATTTTTTTTTCAAATCTAAATAATTTCAATCAAACATATATTTCAATTATATTTTTGGTAATCCCTTTGTAGTGATAAGAAACTAAGTAAAAATTAGACAAACTGACAAACGGACAAATCAAAAACCATAAAAAAAATCCTACAGAAACAAAAACCTTAATTTAAAAGGATAATCACGATCTTGTTTTTCGTGTTAATTTAGATTGCTACCTGTGTAAATAACTTATGCTGAGTGTATAGCGGACAGTAAGATTACCAAAAAAAAAAAAACTACAAAATGTTTATTGTTGATGGCGCTAGATAACAGGTCTTTCACCTGCGCGTGTTAAGTACTAACAGAAAAAAAAATCATGCACGTATTTAACAAAAAACTGCGCGCGTTTTTCATAAATAAAATAAATAAATAATAAGTTCACGTGAAAAGAAAACCCTTTTACCAAAAAAAAAAAAAAATGAATTACAACCTGTAAAGGTAGTTTTTTGAGTATGCAAATTGAATTAATTTGAAATTATTAGACATTCAATAATACTACATAGGCGAAAATTTTGATATAAGAATTCTTCAGAAATCATATAACATAGAAATTTGATTCAGTGTTTTGAAGCAAGTGATAGTTAACGAAATAAAATACACTGTTTTGAAAAACAAAAAGTGAAATAGAATTATTTTTTTATAGAGAATTAAAATCAATTGAAACGGCTAAGTGGTGTAGTTGATTCTAATCGTAAAGTCTAGGTTCAAATCAAGTCAAAGGTTTATGAACTTTTCTGTGAATTTTTAAATTCAGTTTAGCCACCATTTGTCATTGAGCTTGAATTAATGACAAAAATATTTCACATCGTAAATTTCCCATTTCCATCTCTCCACATAGGAAAATAAGCTGTGTTCACAGTTAAGGGAAAAGTTTCTCAAGGTATGGCTAAAAATAAAAAAAAAATAAAAATTATTCTGTAGTATTTGTTCAATATTCATGCTGATTTCAGTACTCCGGGGAAATGTGTCCCGCCGGAATAAATCCGTAATTCAGTCAACTGAAAATTTATTTGTCACCCGCTGAATTTCTGAATTAATCAGCTGAATTTTCTTGACTGTTAATAAAATAAAAAATTAAAATTCATAAATATTTTCAAATTTTTTTAAGACACTTTGAATTCTGGCGGGACCGGCTGCTGGTGGAGAACATTTTGATAAAATGCGTCTTCTATCTGAACGATAATTTATGTTGAAATCCAAGTCTTTAAATATTGTAAATAAGGTGAACTATCATTTTCCTTAGAAATAATCTACTTAATACACATTAGCAGCTTTTAAAAATCATAATATTGTTAGATAACCAAAAAAACTAATCCTTATTTCAAGCTGTGTATTCAATCTATTTGTAAATTTCTTTTTACACTTAAATTATCATGTAACACGATTTATTTTTTTTTAGTTATTTAAACTAGAATTCTAGGAAATCATCAAATTTTAAAAACCTAAAACTTTTATCCACCAAAAATTTGTCTTTCCAGCCAACCAAAAAAAAAAACCTAAATAAAAATGTTTTAACGCCTTTACTGAATACTTAATTTTTGTGTTCTATCACAGCAATTTCAGTGTCCAAAAAAAAATACAAAATTTTTTCGTTTTATTAACCTAAACAATTTTCAACTCTTTATTTTGGGCGGACAGAATTAGCTGAATAAAAAAAAAACCATATCAACTTTAAGATTTTAAAGTAAAGATATTTTAATCTTAATTTTTAACGAAGAAACGTGAAAAACCAAAATTACTTTGAAAATCTAAAAAATTATTTAACACGCATAAATCACATTAAAATTTTTTATAACTTTGAAATAATCGACAAAAGTATTAATCAGTTTTTATGACCTGGTTTATTGAGCTTCTGAAAAAAAATCTATATAAAATTTTTTAGTTAAAAGGTGAAAAAAAGCAATAGTTTTATTAAATAAAAATAATTAATTTTTAATTATATATATATATTTTTTATTTCTTAATTAATGTTTAAAAGGTTTTTTTTTTTAAAAATATTATGACATTTTCGAATATCCTAATAAAAATTTCATTTAGAAAACTTTATGTTTTCGATAAAGTTAATAAAAAATTAGTTTTTATATCAGATTTAAATACGAGTGTATTCAGAATTTTATGTCTGATTTATTATGGGACTTTAATGTTTCTGTTTTTTTTTTTGTAAAACTACTTAAATTTTGTAGAAATCTATCAAGTAATTAATGAATTGTTATTTAAAGAAAAAAACCAGTAAATATTTTACAAATCAAATAAAGTAATTTTATTTTGAGTTTAAAATATTAAGACCAGTTGTCTTCTTTCCAGTCTCTAAATTTTAACAAATCAGTAGTTTTTAAATTCAGTTTTTCAAAGGCCTTCCGTGGTGACAACCTATGATCTAATAATAAAGATTAGCAATTTAATTGCAATTTTATTCAGCCACATATTGTCGAATATGTGTCACATAAGCCATTTGCATGTTTCTTGAACTTAGGAGCACATCTTGTAGCTGTAAATCGTGATTTATGTAAACTTTAATCGCAACAAGCTAATAGTTTTAATTAGTGAGATATTTGTTGTTAGCAAATGGCCTCGACCGTTACCATTTTTCCCAGTCTTAAACTATATTTTCTTCAATCGTAACACCTCAATCCGTAGCTGGCGGCTTTTATTTCTAGCTAAACAATTAATTTGCCTTTTCGTTCTTTATTGAATTTAAATTTGGTCTAAAGATGGAAATTACTTACATAAACAATTTTGATGTTAATAATTTATTTTATTCTCATTACATATCTAAATTAAATATTTACAAGTTGAATAAACAATTAACTTATAACTACTTACTTTGTTTTTGAAAGCGGAAATAGATTAACGTAGTTTTTATTTTCTATATAAATTTCTATTTCCTGTTCTTATATTTAAAAATAGAATTTATATTTAAAAATTAGTTACAATTCGTCAAATGAATATCTAAATAGTAATTTAAATTTAATATTAGAATAAATTTAAATGAAAAAATAAAAACCCTTTAACATTCCACTGGCATATTGTCACTGTTACTTTTTTTAGTACGTCGCGGCATTTTACTGATAATGTAAGGTGTCAAATTGATTGGTGGCCATGTGACCAAAAAAAAAACAATGTTTTCTTACCAATCTTTAAATACAACGAAAAAAAAATACTGAAACAATTGAATGTTCTCGCCTTTAATTGATTTCCTTGCCGAAATCGTGAATATCCAATTTCGATATCAATTTGGTTTGACAGATAACAAGAAGAACCCAAATTATAATCCAATTGTCTTTTTTTTTTGCAAAAAAAAAAAATAATATAAAACTTACCAAGTCAAGTAAAGAATTTCTTTTTCTGTTATTCAATTCTTTTAAGAAAAGATATTTTGTAGTTGAATCGTCAAAAGATTCCGAAATTGACACTGTCGTCTTTTTTGCATCATTCTCTAACAATGCGTAAGAATAATAAAAACAATTTTGCCAAGTGTGCAGTCAAATAAAAGTTAATTTTTCTAGACATATTTAAAGAATTTAATAAAAGAAGTTTAACTACTGGTATTTGTGGTCCGTTTATATTATATTTTATTTTAGTTGAATTTAAGAAAGTGTTATTTAAAAATTAGAAGGTCCTTCTAAAAGTTATGTTAATTCGTTGATTTTCTTTGAATTTTAAAGAGGGGAAACTATCTTCTTCAATGGCATAAAAGCCCAAATCGGCCCCTAGACCTTCTTCCACTAAGATTTTCTAAACTTTCTAGTGCAATTTGGACCTGCTTATTTTTATATGGATTCTGAACTACAAATTTCTTTATAGTGAAGAAACTTTAATCGCAACAAGCTAATGGTTTTAATTAGTGAGATATTTTTTGTCAGCAAAAAATATCTCACTCGACCGTTACCACCCAGTCTTAAACTATATTTTATGGTTTTATTACTGGAACTCATTTAAGGCCAACATTGATTCCTCGGAGTGGAGTTGAATCCACTACCTACAGCGCCACAGCTTAGTACATTACCACTAAGCAACAGTCGAGCTCCAGGGGGCAACTATAGCCGATTATAAATCGGCTTTTAATAACTATATAGAATTTATTGATGGAATTTTAAATTAATCGTAAATTGAGAAAATAAATAATTAATAAAACAGATTAAAATAACTTATTAGGCTAAACTTTTAGATTCAATTAAATGAAATTAGTTTTAATTCGAAATTCAATATATTTACTTACAGAATATCCCTAGACTTTCGGGGGAGCACTATTTATAAGTTTTTTTTAAAGAAGATTGGACAAAGATTCTTGAAGAAGATTGGAGAATACTTGATGAGTAAGAAGATTGGACAAAGATTCTTGAAGAAGATTGGATAATACTTGATGAGTAAGTACAATATTTGGCTACTAAGAAGTTCAATATTAATTTATAACCTTTAAAACGTTAAAAGATTAGGTGAACTATACTTTAACATATTTTAGGTCATGTTTTATCTCTTTTTGATAATTGCGATTTTTATTAAAATTTTTGTAGGCTGGTGTTTGGAATTTATTTCGTGAAAATGGTTTTTTAAGAGTCTGTCAGATATAGTATTCAAAATACTATTAATTTGACCATAAGTTTTCTAAAAGCACTGTAGAGTAGACAGAGAAAAAATTGTGGGTCAAAGATGAAAATTTAGTTAAAAACTTTATTTATTTAATTCTAATTATATTGACTACTAATTTCTGGAAAATCGTCTCTAGTTAAATTCGAACCTTTTGCAGACACATAGTCAGACAGACATTTAAATAACATTTTTTTTCCGACTTATTTATTGTTCTAACTTATTTATATTATAAAATATTTTTTAAAACAAATATTGATGAAACTCCAATGGCAGCATAACACGGGGAGCAATTATAATTATGTTACCCAGTCAGCAAAAAAATTTAGTCGTGGTCTTTTTGAATCTTTGTAAAAGTTCTTGAACATAGACATTATTTGTGTGTTTGTTTATGTGTTTTAGATTTTGAAATCTTTTCGAGGTGCGGCTCAACATTTTTTGGTTGGATTATTTTAATTTTTAAGAAAATTATTATAGTTTGATTATAAACAAAAAGGCTACCGAATCATGTTAGGGTGTTGAATGGAATTTTAAATGGTAAAGAAGTGCCAATTTATTATAAAGAATGAATATATTTGTAAGAAGAACAAGAACAAGTTTGTGGTTTTTTTTAATAAAAAAAATTTTTTTAAAAGAGGATAATCTTATAATTTAACAATTTTAATGTAATTTGAATGGTTTTGCTTATTTTTCGGGACTTTTAATATACAAATTTGAGTTGAAATTAAGTTAAATTCTCAAAATTTTTGACGAGGTTTGAAATTACAATATTTATTATTTTAATTTACCTGCTAAACAAATAATTGAGCTAAAACTACAGTGTTTTTTTTCCAATAAAATTAATTATTTGTTGGTTTGAAGAAATATTATTTCTTTTTGACGAAGCGGACAACTGGACTAGAATGTTATAGAGATCTCTAGTGTCGTGTGGTGGTCACCGGTTACCATCATCAGCCAATATCCACCTTTATTTTCAACCCCCAAATATAAAAAATACAGTCTTTTGGTGATTTGACTTTTGAAATACAGAATTTTGAGGTTATCTCACAATTTTTCTCAAAAATATTGAGTTTTAAATTTTGAGTAAAAATTTAAATTTTAGAAAATTTAGTACCTTATTGACAGCAATATAGATAGGACGTGTAGTTCCGCAAATTATTTTTCTTGGCCAACCACGCGTACTAATAAAACAGAAATTTACCAAAAAATGCGGAGGGCCGTAAATTAAATCAGTTTACTTCAGATTTAATCCTAACAGTTCAGATTTAATCCTTGGTCTTTTAATTAAAATTATTCAAATGGAATATCAAGGAAACTTTAATTACAGCAAAGTAAAGCTTTTTTTCGCATATCGTATCAAATTACTATAATTTTTTTGTCATTTAAAAATTTATTGAAAGTTTAGTAAATTTTGAGGGGCATTAGCAATCAAAAAAATTTCGAAGGACATTAGCGATTATCAAGTAAGTTTTTATCTTACATGACCAATTAACCTTTTACTATTAGATATTTTTAATACAAACAAGGATTTTTAAATTAATTTTGAAATTTTAGTAAGTTTATTTTAAGGGAACATAAATGGACTTAGTCAGACTGTTTCATTTGAATTGAAAATTAGAAATATAATTTTATTAAAAATTTAACATTTTTCCATCTAAATTCAAAATGGCTTCAATATTGACATATATATAGTTACATAAACTAAATATAATCTCGTGAGTCTTTATAAATTATAATAGTCTCAATAATATTAAAAAAACTAATAATAATAATGAATAAATCTTCTCATTATCATTTATTATCTTTCAAAAAAAAAAATTATTAATTCATTTTTACATACACATAATCCTTTCTATAAAAGTCCTGAAATTTCTGTTTTTTTTATGAATAAATAAATATTCATTATACCAATACCAAATTAAAACAGAAATCAACCAAAATATTTATAATACTTAAATAAGGGTTTAATGAAATATTACAAATAATTTCCATTTTTTTTCTCTACTATGTTACAAGATGGCACGGCACTAAAAAAAATTGCTCAAAAAACGCGAAATCATAAAACATTAAAAAAAAAAAGAAGGAAATATCAAATCAAAAATCAGTAAGAAAAATAAACTATAATTTTCGTTACCATAATAAATACAAAATTTTCTATTTTTTTGGGTATAAACTATAAAAAATTATCCTTAATATTAAAAATCAGTAAAAACGAAATATTAAAATGGAAATTTTTTTTTTTTGCTAACGGAAAGTAGTAAAAATTATGATTCCTTCTGCACAATTACAGCTAATTTTTTATTTCATAAAGAAAAAAACCAAAATATTAATAAGGACAATCAATTTATTTTATGTGCTGCTTTGGCTTGTCATAATTTATATCCTTATTTTTACCAAAAAAAAAAAATAATCATTCTATTTATTAATCACGCACAAAAAAAATCTAGAGAAACATATATGAGCACTGAGAAGTGATAGCCCACAAAAAACTCCGAAAAATTAAAAGTAATTGTTAGAGATAACTCAGCTAGTTTGGCTTCTATATTAGGATGGTATGACATTTACTAATTCTTTTAGGGAAAAAGGATTTTTTATCATTTTTTTTTTTTTTTTGATGGGCGACAATTTTTGTAAAAAGGATATATAGGGGTGATTTTTTTTTCGGATTTTTTGGTCTTATCATGCTGTGATGATAGTTGAAAGACAGGTGACAAAGCAAAAAAAAAAGTTGTATTACAAAAAAAAAAATTGGGGAGCGTACAAGGATTGTTTTAATTAAATGTATTAGATATCTCTAATCGTATTTGGAGAAATGCGTTGATTAGCATGATTTCACTATTAAATTATATAAGGATATTTTAGATGGCGCGCTAAATATGTGATTTTTTTTTTAAAAAATAATTATTTTGGGTGTTTCATTTTAAGGATATGTAATTAATTTATTTGAAAATTATATGAGCTTAATTTATTATGTGATTTAATTTAATTGTTAGCAAATTTTATTAAAAATTACATTTTGGGGAAATTAAAAAGACTCAGATTTTTAAATGTAATTTATTTGCTTATTATAATATAGAAATATTACTTTTAATTTTTCAATCAACAGTAGTGTTTGGTTCATTACTTTGAAATGGTCATTAAATTTCCAGGAATACCAACAATTCTTCTATTGTTGGTCTTCGCTCTTTAATTATAATCATTAATTATAACAAACTACCAGTGTTTTTTGTAATACTAATCAACTGACTATAATTTGGTTCGTTTCAGAGTTTCTTTAAAGTTTAATAAATTTCGAGGAACATCAATCACTACAATCTGGTAAGTTTTTATATTTTTTTAAATTAAGTGTCACAAATTATGCGTTAATTGAAGAGTTTAAAGGATTAAATTGTCGACAAGTTTATTTTGAGTAAATGATTTTCAAAGTTTGCCACAAATACGTGAAGAAAATTTGGCATAAATACGAGAATAAGCTTTAGAACTTAATACCTATATTTCAAAATATTTCGTTCCTTAACGTAGAAAACAGTGAAACTAAAAACATACATATTTAATTATGCTTCTAAAACCTTTATTATTTGCGACAATATTTGTAAAATGTCACTTAACACCTTTATCCTCTAAGCTCTTCAATTATGTTTAAAAATTAGAAATAATTGTCCTGACATAAATATGAAACGAATCTTCAAAATTACTTTAATGTTTAATATGAGTATCTATTTTTTTTTTTTGATGATTCAAAATAATTACATTGATTATTTTCGTAAACATTTAAGCAGAACAACAATTTTTTTTTCTACAATTTTTTACATTTTATTCTTTTATTGTCTAGCTATAATTTCTACCTTTCGGCTCAGTGGTTACATGGTTACATCTATCCGCACACAAAAAAAAAAATCATATACACAAATTACATAAATTCACAGTTTGCCACAACAAAATAAAAAAAATTATTATTATACAACATATCATGCTGTGAATTTATGAACCGCGCGAGTTTTTTTTTTTTTGTGTATATTTTCTCAAGAAAACTTTATTTCTTCTTATATGACAAAAAATAATATGTTTTTGCTTACAGAAGAAGTAACTAAACGTAATATTAACAAATTTTGAATCATGTATACTCAATAAAATCACCCTTTTTAAATAAAGAATTATTATTAAATATATTTTGTGTACTAATAAATTCCTGCCAAAAAATATAGACTTCCAAATATATCCAATAATTTTTTACGAGTATTTTTGTATTTTTTGAAAATTGGGGTAGGAAATTATTCAAAATAATAAAGGACTTTAAGAATTATTGCAAAATAATTTTGTCAATTTTATACAATTTTTTTTACCTAAACATTAAATAATCCTTTTCCGAAAGTAGTTAGATTAAAAATTTCAATGTAAATTTTGTAATAATTTCTAAAAATTAGTGGGTTGTTTCTTTTCTGCAGTGCGGATTAATCAATATTCAGTATTTTGTAAGTAAGACCGTTTTTGGAAAAAAATAAGATAATGATGATAACAGATAGAACTTAGTCTGATCTTCTTAACTGTAAGTGATCCCTAAAACGCCAAAACGATAGCCAAAACGTACTCAAAAACATTTATAATTTAAAAATTATTTACAAAAATCGCAATACAATTTTTATTGAACTTTAAACATTAAATATCTCGGAATAACAAAAAGTAAACTTACTACAAATTAACACTTCAGCTTAAGTGAAGGAGAATCCTTCAGCTTAAGTGAAGGAGTAAATCATTTAAGTTTTATAACTATTTGTAAATATTAATGAAATTTGTAACCATTATCCTTCTATCTAATCTTCTATATTTAATAATAAAACCGAATTATGTATTCTTTCATTAATTTTCACATCCGTTTTATTATTAAAAATAGTATTATAGAAATCCTGCTTCGAAATGTAATAAAGTGAATAAACGCTTCAATGATTATGCGCCACCGCAAATAATTTCATTATTTAGTTGCGCTGTTATTATTTTACTATCAGAAAGGACTCTATCGTTATTTTCCTTATTTCTATAAACAGATTAAATGATGACAGACCTAGTATATTTTCCCTTTTTTGAAAATGATATCATGTAGTGTTTTGTCTAGCCCTGTAGGGGTGGTTTTCTTATATTTAATGTTCTATGAAAATATATATTTTTAAGGATAATTTCACGCGAAATATACAACAATATCATTTAATTGCAAAGTAATCATATTTTAATGTTTTTTGCATTTATGCAGATTTTTAAATATTAGGGAATCTATAATTTTTTAGTTCGTAAAGTCCGACTTGCAAATACTTTTCCAATATTGTACTTTTTTTTTACAAAATTGATTAAAATATTTGTAGTGAAATCTGAAACTAATTAAATTAATATTTCAATATACTCAGATCTACATAATTTAATTACAGTTCTCTTAATGCTTGTTGTACTCTATTTATCACCTTTTCGAGGTAATGTTGTAAGTTTAATAAGTGTACCGTACCATACATTCCTCATATCAATTATTTAATTTTAGTTTCTTGTACTTTGGATTAATATACTATTTTTGAAATAAAAATATAGGAGACAGTCACCTAAATCGTACATCTTTCTAAATCATATCATTTTGTGTATAGTTAATGTGTTTTCTGCTTTAGAAAGGATATCCATATTTCTAAATAGTGGTATTCAATACTTTTCGCAAATATTTAGTACTCGTAGCAAACAGGGAACTTTAAACATGGACTGGTAAAGACCATAAACGAATAAAATTAAAATGTCACTTAACATCTTCATCCACAAATCTCTTCATTTGTTGTAGTAAATTTAAATTTGGAGCATATATTATCCAAAAATATTGTATATTAAGGTAAACTGAAAATACATTAAATAATTGGGTGGTACGATTTATGAAACCATATTTGTAAATTGTACCACCATTTAGAATCTTTTTTTAATTGGGGTTTTTACACATTACTGCTTTTTTTATTTCGATTAAAATATATTTTTTGAGTAGGAAAAACATCAAAATTTAAATTTATTACAAAAATTTATAAACAATTTTACTATCTTTTTTTGTTTTTTTTTTAAATTTATTATATCCGCTAATTCAAAAATTGATTTATTTTCTAATAATTTTTCAACATTTAATTTTCAAAACATAAACTTTTATTTGGATATCATTTGTTGAAAAAGTTTAGATTAAATAATATTTTAAAGTGGGCTCGAAAAACGTCTGTATACAATATTTCGTAGCCATAGAAGGATGGTGGTAAATGTTTATATTTTTTTTTTTCGGTTTTATCTTATATTTTGTATCTTTTTAACTGGACTGGGTAAAGACCACCAAACGAATAAAATATTATTGTGTGTTATTATAGTTTTAAAAAAAAAAATATATATATGTTAAATTTGTTAAAAATGACATTGTCAACACGTATTTTTCATGTTAATTTCTGTGTTGTTTTTATTTTATGTATATAAGTTAAACTGAAATGTTGTGTAGTTTTTTTTAAAAAGATAAATATCAATTTATTTCGCAAAACATTTTATACGCAATAACAGGTGATTTCTAGGAAATCGAATATTAAAAAATATTAAATTATGAATACACATTACACATTTATAGTTTAGTTTATATCGATGAACCTATTTTCAACTAACATACGTAAAACTTTGAAATCTTGTATATTTCATAAAACTATCTAAAAAGTAATAAATCTTCTGCACCCATTTTTATTAGTTTAATCTAAAATATTTGTCAATTACTTAAAATGTCCTTTAAATAACATTGATGAAATCAATTTTTTTTTTTAACTTATATCCCCTTGGTATATAATGTTAAATAAAATTAAAGTATCTATCAGTATTTTTAATGTTGAAGAGAATATAGAATATGAAACAATTATCTCAAGTCGTTTAACATATGTGGACTATTCCCATACAATCACCCTAATTCTTTTTATTTTGTTAGTAACCCTTACTGCTGATTGTATTTACACAAATTACAACAAAATTAACGTTCATCTGTACGGAAGTTTTGCGACTTTACTTTGTCCGTATTTGTATGTAAGTTTCGCTAGTTTACTTTATCCATAGATGTAACATTATATTATTTTACATTTATTTAACGATTGTAAATATATTATATTGTTCATGGAGCAATCTAACTAAATCTATTAGTTTTTCAAAGATTTCTCTGAGAAAAAGTTCATAAATTTACGCGCAGATATGTTGCGGCAGCCTTACAATTTAATTAACACTAACCACAGTCAGAATTCTAAAGTCTGAATATGTTAAATTCATAAATATATTTTGTCCTTTTTAAAATATCCTTTCAGACGATGAAGCGCCCATATTTTTATTTCTCCTAATAATGATTCTCTCAGAAAAATTATACTTCAGAGTTCCCTCAATTTCTTGAGTCCCTTACAACACATAACATAGATTTATTTAATAAATATTCTTTTATGTGTTATTTTTTTACTCCTTTTTGGATAACATTAGTGCGTCCACAGTAAAGTAATTTTTCTTCTACACAAAAAATTTATACAGAAACTATTAACCGCAAAATAAGGAAAAAGGAATAAAAATAATAATATCGTTTTGACCCAAGAAAATTACTTTCTAGTAAATTTGACATAAAAAATTTCATTTATTTGTGATTTTATCATATTCCCAATCAGAAAAATTGTTTTAGAAAATTTTCTATAAAACAGTGGCACCATAAAAATACAATACAATTTTCACCCAGTCAACAAAGTCAAACCAACAAATTAATTTATTAGGATTTAGATTATATTTTAGAAATTTTCCTTACATTATGTTAGTATTTACAAAACATTTTGAAATTCATTAATAGATAAGAGTCCTCCGAAATAAAGTTTGCAGAAAAAAAAAAAATTTATTGTTTGAATCAGTAATAAACACGTTATAGAAAAATTCCTTAACAATTGTTTTGTGTAAACCGGAAAAGGAAATTTCGAAAAACAACAACAAAAAAAATCTAGTATATTTTATCATCATGGGTGTTAAGTTTTTAAAAATTTCCCAGTTTAAATTTTTTTTTATTGGCATTGCCATAAATCAAGTAACTAAATTTAAATAAATTCAGTGACTAGAAAATTTCTTTTGGTTTGATATTATTTTTTTTGTTGTAAAACACAGACTCTTATAGCATAAAGGTCAGAATTTTGTTGTAAAATTATGGTCATGTAAATGATTATCAATTATACATTGATGAACAACAAGGAAAAATTGTTTTTTATGTAATTTTGTTTTAATTTAATTTAATTTTTTTTATGTGCAAAACGGAAATTCCTTTTCGCAAGCAAGGTTTGTGGTAACTTTAAATAATTGATATCGTTTTTTGAATTGTAATAATGGGTAAAGAATAAATTGTATTAAATTGTTTATTATATAGTAAATTAATCAAGGTATTAGTGGAATTTTGATTATATTTTGTATTATATAAAGTTGTAAATTAGGGTGATTAATAAATTAGATAGCATTGTGAAGAAATGTGTCTAAAATGACACTGTTCAAATATTAGTTAAGGAAAATTGTATTGCGATATTAATTTTTAAAGATTTGTTATTTGAAATTGTAGCAATTGGTCTAATTTCTAATTTTTTTTTTTATCTAGTTTGCAACGATCTTCTTTATTCTCTGAAAGTTTTAGAATCGATTGATTCTAATATTGATTGAAAGTGTGGCAAGTGGAAATACGTTTTGAATACTACTTTCCCTAGAAAGTCGATATTCTAATGCCTCGATTTCAAAAAAATATTTAGTAATATCCTTTTTCTTAGAGAATCGGTTATCTCTATAAGGTCTGAGGCTTTGAATTAAAAAGAAATTTTTGCTACTTTCTAATAATTCGTATGGCATTACTTTAAAATTCAGTAAGCTTCATGAATTTCTGATAAAATGAACTTTTTAATGATTTGAAATTATGTCAGTTATTTAATATAAATGTTTATTATTTTTCCAGATTTTAATGATACTACTAAGTGTAAATCTTCCAAAACTGATCGCTGTATCAATCAAAATACTACAAATTACTTGGAACGGAAATGGGGTAAGTTAGAAATATTTTTTTTAATAGTACTTTCCTGAGGAAATCGATTTTCCAAAGAAAATTACTTAGTAAAAACTTTTTCTTAAACTCTCGATTTTCTAGGGTCCTAAGGCTTTGAAAGAAAATTTTCTTAGTTTATAATAATCGGTATGACTTACCATAAAATTCACTAAACTTATGAATTTCTGATAAGATAAAACTATAACCAATTTCCCTTTCGTAATCAAAATTTTTAAATATTTATATCACAAAATTTATAGGGAGTGTCCCTAATATATATTCCCTATTGGCAATCTGCATATTTGCTCACACATAACAAACTCATCTGATAAAATAAATGACTGACAAAAAAAAATAAGAAAAAGAATTTTCATATTTCCTGCTATTGTTATTCAAAAGAAAAATTCCAAAAACAAATTTTTTATTAAAATTATTTTATAAATTTATATTTTCAATTTATTTAAGAGGGTTTCCTTTATAAAAAATGATTCAGTTTTCATTATGATTCAAACTAAAATATGTAATTCTTCATTAAACAAAACAAGGTATATATATGCTCACTAAAAGATATTTAAGTGGTTGACTAAACAACTGAATGGTTTTTTTTTTAAAGTTATTTTCTCAAAATATGATGATGACTTGTCTTTAGATTTATGATCATTTATTTTCTACTAAAATATAGTTTCGAAATATAAATCAGTTTTCTTCTATTATCCGCAATGGTTGAATTCCTATTCGCATCATAAAAAGGTGTGGAATCACCTTCCGTTTTTTTTAAAAATTTTATTTGTTGTTGTGGGTTGCGTTAGAAGAATAACGCGCGCGTAACAATAAAATTTTTTAGTATTTTTTTTTTTTTTGGCCTATAATACAGCAATAAATTTTCTAGACTATTATATAAAAATTTGATTTGAATTTTTATTGGATTTAGATTATGTTTTGTTTAGATTTTGTAAACCGAGACGCATTCAGATATGACGCGATCTATAAAATATTTTGCTGTCGCGTTACAATTTAAAGTAGACTACTACTTTTACCAAAAAAATAATAATAACAATAATAATAATAGTAATAATAATGAAACGACGTGAAAATAATGATGTGGAACAAATTAAAATTTCTGGTTAATATTTAGAATCTATAATAGTATATTTGAATTGTTAAAGTTAACGTTTTGTTTAGTTAGTTTGCGCGGTAACAGAATTACCGAGATAATTGTTAAACAAAATATAAAAAAAAAAAAATACCTAATTGAGGGTCACTAATAATTATGTCGGTAAAAATCAAATAATTTTAGTCTTTTTTTTTTATGGGTTAGGTACTTTTACAGACAATTGATTTGCTTATTGGAAGTAGTTATTAAGGTCTGTGTTTTTTCTTGTTTGTATAATGGGTTATTTCAAAGGATTTTAATTAGCCTATTTAGTGAATTTATAGCTGTTGTAGGTCAAATATAATTTGTATCAAAAAAAATTTTTAATATGCGATTATATTAAAATTAACTATTTTATTAAATTGTTATTTTATAATACAATTAAAAATTTCCATTATGGTACTTTAATCCGGCAGCTTATCTATGATTTACTAATTATATTCAAATTATTTTCAAATTATTTTAGGCTAAGTAATGTAGCTCTGCATCATATTCGAATTATTTGTAATTAGATTAGATTTAGATTCGGTGATTGGTAGAGTTATGACCAAATTACTGGAACAGTCACTGCGGTTAAAGTACCATTAGGAGTATCCTAAAACCTAGCTCTCTTTTAAAAAGGCAGGTTGTTTATGATTTTGAAAATTGCCTGAAGATTATGAATATCCTTAAAACTCTAAGAACCCTTTTGGAATGTGTTTGTTGTGAATAGTGCATGTAATAAAGTACCAACAATTGTTAATATGGCAATTGGGCTAGTTAAGATGGTAGTTGAGCCGCAGTGGTCTTGTAAGGAATCTCATTCAGAAGTGTGGGTTATATTTAAACTAAGAATAAATTGTAATTAAAAACTTCGTAATGTTTTATTTCTCTACTTTTACCAGATGTGAGTCAAACTCCAAGTCTTACGTACCTAGAAATTATAGTATAAATGTACACAAAATGAATAATTATTGCTCGAATAAATATAGTTCTAACTTTACATATCTTATATTCTTCTGACTGAGATTAATATCGTCATATTGTTCTTATTTTGTCTGGGCCATAGACTTCTAATCACGGGACAGCTTTTAGTCGTCGTCCAGATCTTGTCCACCCGATCATTGGTCAACTCATCTACTTTTATTATCCTAGAAATTTAAGCATATTTCAAATTTCTAAAAATAATTGAAAGTCACAACTTCACATTAACTTCTCGAAGAATCTTAATTCATAAATTTACTAAACCAAAATATTAATCAAAATTCTATAAAATTTTAAAATACTAATTAGTGGTTTCTTTTGGTGTTTATTAACGTAAAACTTTTTCAAACTTTTTTTTTTTTGTTAATTTATAATTTAAAGATCCCGTCTTCACCACACAAAAGTGATTTACTGTTGGTGAAAGAATACGAAAACATATAAAACAATTATAATTCGAAAAACATGAAAAAAAAAATACCAATTTTTTGTCGTCATTTAAATCAGCTTATCTTTTCTTATAATTCTCTGCATCACCTGAAACTTTTAGAAAATCGCGTGGTAGGTCAATAATATATTTATTTTTTTTTTGTCATTTGGTTTACCTTAATTTTCTTGATCAAGATTTTGGTAATAATGAGGGCCTTCTGGTGGTAAGATTAAATTTCTGGAATTCTTAAATATTTAGTGGTTCTTTTTTTGTAAATGGAAATAAATTTATGTAGATTTATTTTTATTTATTTATAAAATAAAATATAAACTCCTTTTTTCATTACCTTAACATCCTTTGGAAACTTTTTGGTTCTTTTTTAAAATTTTAAATTGTGAGAATTTTGCTTTAATTTGTGTGATATAGTTCGTTAGTCTCTGGGATTTTGTTTTGGGTCAATTTGTGATTCACAAAAAAAAATATATATATAAATAAAAAGAAGGAGTGACATTTTGTGATTTAAAAAGTGAATAACTTAATTATTAAAAAGCCTAATTTATTAGGATTTAAATGACTAATGAGAGATCATGAATGTTAAGTGGAAGCTTACAAAAAAAGGATATAAATGAAAAGTTTAGCTAAAAATCAAAAAAAAAAATGTTATTTTGAAATAAATCAAATTTTAATGTTGATACCGAATTAAATTTATCTTCTAAATGTATTCGATTGAAGACGAATTTTTTGAAATTTAAAAGTGTTTAAATAAATATTGAATTTAATAACCTATCAGATATGTTTTATAACTAAAATATTACAGAAATTATTGGTAGGCGTCTCACTGTTAAATCAGATAATTCTCAAATATTGAAAAAAGTAAAATCTTTAAAAGATTCAAAAGTTTTGTGGATTATTATGACAAAATTAGAAATTGGGAAGAAAACTTTTAGTTTTTTCTATTTTAATTTCATAATTTCTATTTTAATATCATAATTTAATCCAAATAAAGTGTAATTGGAAATTGGAGTAAAAATATTGTTTTTATCCTTAAAAAAAATGTATCACAATTTGTTTTTTTAATATTTTTTTAAGACTAAAATTAATGAAAAAAAAAATATTTTCAAAATAATCATATAATTTCGAAAGTATATATCATAAAATTAATTTCATTTTAACGCTCAATTTACCATGAAATTTATTGCAAATGTCATTACCAATATTAGTGTGATAGCTATAGCCAGCAACAGACACACTGGTGTCCTATAATTTTCTATATTTAACAAATATTATATCCATTTATATGTATTTTAATTTAGATATTTTTGTATATTATTTCTACTGAAACAGTAACAACAAAATATGTATTATTGTTATAACAACTTGTAAGAAATTAAATTCTGTGACAATCAAATTAAATAATTCATTTATTTTACTTAAATTATTATGTTTATTTATTTTGGTTCTAGATATATACATAAACAAAATTGAAGAGGGTGTAAATAACTTTAAGTGGTAATGTGCACTTTACGACAATATTATTGCCCGTATCACTAAATGAAAATAAGTCGTCAAAAACATCGATATTTGTTATTTTTGTTGTTGTTAAAACTGATTGTATATAGCTAAAAATTATTTAGTAAGGGTGATTTCTGGGATATTAATAGTTTAGGGTTCAAAATTAAAATATACATAGAAATTTTATAATATAGTTTAATTGCAATACTTGTAATTTTTTGCAATTTCTAGAGTTGACCTGCGAAACAACTTTATTAAATTTAATAAAATGTATTGATTATGAGAATTTTAAAAAGCTAAATAAAATTGGAAATTAATACAGAGAGAAAATAAAGTGGCATATTTGACAGACTACCTGCAGCTTAAGTCGTTCGAATCCAGCTTAAGTCGTGAGAAAAACTTTTTACTGAGTATAAAGTCGCTCGCCTTGTATGGTACATTCGGGGACTGCTGAACGGATTTAGGAGCAAATAGATCCAAGGATAAATGATTTAAGTTAATATATTCTAATCATTAGTGCAGAATCTATTTAGCTTTAAACGACATAGGCTTCTCTTATTTGTTGTCTCCATACATCTCGGTCCAAAGCCAACGGTTTGTAATTGGCAATTCGTAAATATTTCATTATGTCATTAAAATAGTCTAGTCCATCTCAGTCTTGGTCTACCAACACAACACTTGCCGTCTGATTTAAAATTTTAACAATTAAAAATTTTAACAGTGATCTAGATTTATCCATCCTTACTACAAAACTAGAATGTTACTAAAATATTTGGCAACAAACCATGATTTTGTTTTCAGACTAATATTCAGAGTAATCTAGAAATACCACTTAATTTAAATTACCAATAAAATTTGAGTTAGTTTAACAAAATTATAAAACCTACAGTAGTCTAATTAAATTAAATTCTGCAGGATCTCATCATTTAATAAATTGGTATACTCACTCATTCAGTCTGCTTATTAAGCCTTAAACTGTCAAGGATATTTCATCAAAATATTTTATATTTAAAAAAAAAAAATTACACCTACAGATATTTTTTTTGTTCGACATCCGTTCAAATTTTTCAAACACTTTCATTTATAACTTTTTTTTTTTATATTTATTGTCATAATTATTATTTTTTTATTCAAATTAAGTAACATTCTGGTGTATCGATGCGGTCAAACACGATTGACCATATGGAACCGATCAATTAGTCTGATAGACCGCGAAGCGAAAATGATTCACTAATAAAAAAAAAAAAATTATTGAACATCAACAAAGTTCCAATTCAAATATTGAATAAAAATAAAAGTTAGAATATTTTTTTATGTCCCTAATGGCACCCTCTTTATATCTTAACACTTTCCTGATGGAATTTATTAATGCCAGCATTTTATTTCTTTTTTTTTATCCTGTTTTAATAAATTAAGAACAGTTTTAATAGAGAATTAAACTCAATAATTTATTATTTGTTTCCAATTTTAAAATACAAAAAAAATCGCTGAATATTAAGTGGTTTCGCTTCAATAAATTATTCTGTTTTTGTGTGTGTGTATTTAATTTGGTGGGAAATGTAGAAAAAAAACATTTAAACATTAACTCTTAAAAAGGAAGAAATATTTTAATTTCAACTTTTTTTAAAATAACTAAATAAACAAACTTATTTCTCGAGAATCTATTTGGACGGTTTCTTAGTTTTTCTGATGGTATCATCCTGTTTATTTAATTAAAACTTAAATTTTTTTAAATTATCTCAAGTTAGCTGTACCTAGTGTATCATTGTAATAATCTTAAATTATATTAAACTTAAATATTTAAGGAGGAAACATTATTTCAATTTCAACAAAATTAAACTAGCAGAAGGTCTTTTTCTGTTCCACTGCCGGCTTCCAGTTAGTTAGGGTTCCTAGAATAGTACTGGATCATTATTCGCATTGCTCTTGGTTTTCTTTGTGGTAAATTAATATTTACCCCGCCAAATAAACTGGAGACAATTTGAAATATGTAGTTGATTAATTATTAGTTAGTTACTAGATTACTGCAAGGTATACTTGTAATAATCTTTAATCTCCTTAATCAAAGTCAAATTAAATTAGTGCCGATTCAGATCGAATGACAAAATAATCGGTGTGTAACTATAAGTAGTAGAGTTTAGACTAACAAAACTTGTGGTTGCAGATTTTATTTAGTGCTATTTTGATTTTCTAAAACACAGACTTTAGTTCTTTTCTAAAAGACACACTACAGACAGACTTTTGTAAAAGACAGACTATAATGTGTAAAATTATTATTTAGTAAATATCAAGATTTGTCTTATGAAACTATTTAATAGTTAGACAAATTCTAAATTTATATTTTTACTTTACATAAAACAGAATTTTGTTTGTAAACACTAAACGTTTCATAGAACTTTGCATTAATATTAACAGCTTTTACAGTAAAAAATTGTGAAATTACATCATATTTCATTTTGACTGTTAAACAACAGCATAAATACCATCGTATATCTTATTTACAATGGATTTTGTATAAGATGCCATTACGTATAGATATGCTCATTTGACATATAGTTGTTTTTGTCGTTTTTGAGTTCAGACTGTACAGTACAGAGGCTATCACCATCCGTCAGAATAGGTTGATTTATTTTTTACAAAACAGAAAAAATAAAAATTAACTTCTTTATGTTGAGGGTGATAGTCAACCATGCGAACTAAACGCTTGAATAAATTTTATATAAACGCGTCACTACATAAACTGTTCTAATGCCTCACATAATAAATATATGTTTTTTTTTTTTTGGAATTTTGGAAAATTAGAAAATTTTCTTCTGGTCCTGATACACATTTATTTTTTTGCCATAGTTTTTCAATTCTAAATCATATTTTTCTTTCTTTTTTACAGGAGATAATCGGAAATGTAACGAAATAAAATTTAATACTCGGATCATTTTGATATTCAGGATATTATTTTCCCCAAATTTTTACTTAAGGACCATGGATTGAAATTGAAGAGAAATTAGTGAAATTAGAAGTTGTTACTATGGTATTTTGTACGATTTTAGAATGTATAATGTTAATGTTAAATGTATTAATTTTTATTTACAGTGTTTTTTTCGATTTGAACGAGAGTTATCATAATAAAATTACAATCGAAAGAGCAAAGCTGATTTGTAGTACAGTTAAATAAAGAACTTAAATGACAAAATAGATAAAGAATGGTAAGTGCTCCTCACTTTTATATTAATTATAATTTTTTTTACAACTTGTTTTAATTTTACTGTTTAAATTATCTTCGGTACTGTCTTGTTACACTGAGTTAGTTACTGAGCCAAATAAACTGGAGACTGAATAAAATTTAATTTTTTTCCTATTTAATTTAAAATTCATAAATTATTGAAAAATTGTAAATTTATTATTTAAATCGATAGTCAATTGAATATATTAAGGATGATATTACATAAAACATACAAAAGGACTTGCATATTAATGCAGAAAAGAACATTTGGTTACCAGTTCGATAATTTTTGGAATTAATTATTTGGTTGACTTAATTTAAAATGATATTTTTTTAACAAAATTTTAATACAAAAAGAATATTAATATTTTTACATTATTTGCTGTCGAATTAAATTTCTTAATAGGTTTTGGAATTCTTTAAAAGTTTTCCACAAAATTTATTGAAATTTTTATATTAATTTTAGGAAAAAATCCAAATTATTTTATAGACATAAATAATCCTTGTTCATATTATATTATTAAATTGTACATAAAATCATTATTTTGAGTTAATTTAATTTCCACACCATCATAAACTATTGTGTTATTATATCCAGTATTTTCATAAAATATGATTTCTCTACAAATTTTAAATACATTTTATTATTGTAATGGAATTGATTTTGTGCGTGGACAAATTTTCTGGTCCATTTAATATTTCTTGTTTTGGGCATTAAAATGAATTTCCCCATTTCGAAAACATTATAATATTTAACATTTTTGTCACATATCAATTTGTTGAATATATAAAAATATTTTCTCCCCTTGGTCATTTTCATTAATAATAATAATAATAATGGTAACTGGTAACCGAAAATAATAATAATATAGAAACAAAATTATATATTGTACTACAGTTTAATATTGTTAATCAAAAATGAAAAGCGGATTACATAAGGTGTAGCCCCTAAAAATAATATTTAATAATTTAACCTCGTTCAGGAAAATATATAACGAAGAAAATTGTCCAGTTTTCATTAATTGGCAAACTGTCACATATTTAATTTGTTGTTCCCAATAATAATTTAAAATATACTTAATCTGTAGTTTCTAAATTGCATATGAAAGTCAATTTCATTGATATTTTTGAAAAATATTAATTAATTTTATGAAAAATTTTGAACTTCTAATAATTTTCAATGTTGTTATTCATTTTCTGGATTGATATTTTCTTCAAAATAACTAATTTTCCACAAAATTTCATGTAAAATAGTTTTATCTTGAATTAATAAAATGATTTTCCATGAATAGTGAAATTTTTTTAAATAAAAATTTTATCTTGAAAGTAGTTAAACAAATTGAGATGTCAATTCCATATAAAGTATATAAACAGAGAGATGTCACCAATTTTGGTCAATCGTTTTATGTTCACAATATTGTTTCAACAATTTACTAACTAGCAATTAAACTTTCTCACAAAATTCACGTTTCAGTTTCTTGTGTTTTTTTATTTTTTGTGTGTTGATGATAACAAAAAAATTGTGTTAAAATTTATTTTATAGTTAAAAGTCTTGTTATTCCATTTCAATCACATTTTATTTTATTTGTGTTAACCGCTTAACAAAAATAAACACAATAATCTGATATTTATAGCAAGTTAAAGAAATACAAAAATATAACACTTACTCCGTGGAAATATTTAAGTAATTCGCACGTAATTTTGAGCACAAAAAAAAAAAAATATAAACAAGAAAATTATTGTAAATTTCATCTGGTCAAACCAAATCAAGCGTAGTAGTGTGTAGAGTAAAAAATTATAAAGATTTTCATTTAGTTCACAATCAAAATAAAACTTCTTATAACAAATATGCCTATTTACGTTTTTTTTGTCGATATTCTTTGGAATTAAAAAGGAATTGAAATGTTTTTGTAGTTTTGCCTTCCACCAATGTGCTATTCAATCAAATGGATAATTTAACTGCCATTTTTCATTATCGGAACATAACAACGACCTTTGAATTAAAGCATATAAATTCATTTTTATTGTGCTACCGGAATTTTTTTTTATTTATTTATCCTTTAAAGCTATTTTTGTCGATTTTTTATTCTTTTTATAGTGTCCTCAATTAGATTTAAACGAAAATATTGAAATAATACTTCGCGGCTAGTTTTAGTATAGAATATTATTGATTATTTTATATTTTGGTCTAAAAATGTATTTCTTCTTTTAAAAAATTGTTTAAGTTAAGATGATAAAAACAAAGTGTTGTGAAATAGCAAAAAAAAAAAAAAAAGTAAAATCAATTTTGTCGCCAACTATAAATCAGCTTGGTTGATGAAGTCTTCAGATTTTTTTTTTCTAAAGTAACCAGCAATCAATTTGACAATCAAGATGTAAACGATTAGATGACTATCGTTGCAAATTATTGGAAACAGTAGAGCTGTAAAGAATAGTAAATTCTGATATGATAAATTATTTAAATCGATTTTTAAAAGGCTTTTCGAAATTACTCAATATTTCCTAACAAAACCACATTTCAGTTTAACATTTAACATGTTAGCATTAATTTAATTCGTTTCCGGGTTAATTTTACAAATTTCTTAACATGAGACAATCTCCGACATTTGATTGTGAGGAACCGACAATACTAATAATTCCTTAAGTTTGAAATTTTTATACTGGAAACTTATAATGTTTTCAAATACCAAAATGTTGTCTACAGACAAGTATACCTCTACTAAACTAAACCGAAATTTTTGTACAATTTGGGTTCAGTTTAGAGTTATGCTTCTGCAGTTGAAGACATTTGGTATTTAGATTTTCAATTTTCAATTCAACAACAAATTTGGATTTAGTTTAGAGTAATCCTTGCGAACCAAAATTAAGATTCCAGTAAAACTAGTATTAATAATATCTTTATATAGTTTACAACTCTATAAGTAAATTTTATTGTTACTGATTGTCACTTACGTTTAACCACTTTTGTCTTCGGTTACCAATTGTAACTTCAAAAACGCGTAAATCTAAACAATTGCTATGTAATTATCGTAGATATATAAGGTTATAAAAATGTTTTTCTTTTTATATATATATGAGAGAAAATTGGTTAAAATTATTTCGCATATCACAAAACTCGGCACTTAAATAAACAATAATTATATTGAAAAATTTCTAGTGACACTCTATAAAATATTTTTATAATCATAAAAAAAACAAAAAACGCAAAAAGGTGAACTGTTGATACTAAATTGTTGTTAACATATAAAGATACATTATAAGATTTGTTGTACACAATTTTATTTTTGTCAACAATTTTACACAAAAGTGAGAAAAAATTAAATGAATGTTTTTATGCTTAACAATATATAATCTCACGTCAGTATATACGTTGATTTAACTAAAATGTAACATCTTATTTGTCCATGAGCCAGTTTAAAGTCTGACAAAATCAATTATCCTTTATAGTTGTGAAAATAAAAATATATCAATTTAAGAATTAGAGAATTAAAAATTGAGAAGGGATCCAAGTTTAATAAAATTTAATGATTATATCCGATACGTAATAGAAGACTATTGTATTTCAAAATTTATAGTTTTGAGAAAATCGCTTATAAAATTGGGTACGGTTTTTAATGGTAGACAAGAGCAAATTTTTGTGTTAAGGCACTATTGTAGCTTTAATTTTATTATGGTGAAATTTAATTGACAATTAATAAAATAAAGTATTTGATTAAAAAACATAGCTTCTTATGTTGGTATACAGTTAAACTTGTCCTCTGTAATTTTAATTTTCTTCACCAGATTTAGACATAGAGATGAATGTGTCCGAGGAAACTGTAGTGAATCCTCAGACTATTTCAAAAATAACTAAAAATTTAACTATTTTTTGTTTTTGAGATATGGGTGTCTTCTTGTAGGGTTGGTCACAATAATATTTAAAAAATTTAAAATGAAAATTGTAAAATTTTGGTTTGTTGTGGAAAGTAATGGTGTGTCGCCAATAATTTAATCAATTTACATACCAAAAATTAAGTGATGTCTATGCAATTTTGTAATTTACATTATTTTATATTTTATTTTGTAAATAATTAAGTGTTTATAAAATAATTTTAATAAAATTTTGAAAATATTTTTTTTGAAACAATACCAATAGTTGTTAACCTTTTTAGAAATATTTTCAAATTATCGTCTTTATGTTAGTTGAAAAGTTAATAGTAATTGACGTACTTGGTTAGAAATAATATTCATAGTTATATTTGGTAAAATAAGTAAATATAATTTGATTTTTTCCAGTTGTTTTAATTGAATAATGAATACTGGCATCAAATGGACATAAATTGTAATAAATTCCTTTAATTAATTAACTTGAATAATTGTTTGAACTTGAATTTTGATCTGTTATAAAAGTAAATACAATATCAAGTTAGTTAAATTTCATAAATCTTCAAAGATACTACTATAAATTAATTCCATTTTGAATTAAATAAAATTTTTAAATTATTCTGACAATTGTTAAAAATAATAATTATTATTAACAAAACGAAATTCAAGAACGAATCGTTTAAATTAAATTCATTTAAATTAAATGATTCTACAATTGCCAAAAAAAAACCACTCAAAAAATTATTATCAAAATACTTGTGGAAATTTTTTAATTTTAAATCATCCCACATAATAATTTATGCCATTTTTTTATGTTAATATTTGTTCGTCCACCCACAAATAATGTAGTTTATTTGCCTTGGTTTTTTTAAATTGAACATTTTAATTCCAATCTTAATTTAAGAATATATTCAGTATATAGAATTCGACATATTTTTAATGGCAAACTTCTGGTGATTTAACGATGAGTTTTATATGTTGAATAATTTAATATACTTAGTATATATAGAAAATAAATGATTACAATTTAAAAAAGGCGGCATCCTAAACCAAAGAAATCGCATAGAGTGGCTAATAAAATAAAATTCAAATTTAAGAATTTGCATAATAATTTTTTATTACTGAATGGTTCAATTAGAAGTTACAACAATTCATTTCTTTTCGGTTCTTTAATTTAATTCCTAATAGTTGAGTAGGCGAAAAGTTAAATTGGTGTATTTATGCTGGCTACTAATAATATATACATATATATCGATTGGTTAAGAGATAATTAAAATTTCACCTTCATAAAAATGTATGTTTTTTTTGCTTTCAATTTATAATTTCCGTAGTTTTGCTACAGAAAAATATCTTATAGATTATTAAACTAGAAAAGCTAGTATAAAGCATATAATATATGATAATAAAATTTACTAATATTTTAATAGTAGAACTTCAGCTAATTAAACATAACATTGTTTCCGAAAATTATTTCGAAAAATAGGTCACAAAAATTAACTTTAATCTGGTACAATCCAGTAATCCATAAAGGATTTTGAACAATAAATTTTCGAAACGTTAAGAAATATATTTAAGGACTACAGAAAAAGGCTTTTCAGTTCAATTTTGTTTTAAAAGATTTTATTTTATGTGCTTACGAGGATATTTTGAAAATTAAATTCTTGAAAATTAAATTCTTGTACGATTGATATAAAATTTGCATAAATTAGGGCAGATTTTCGAATGTTATGATTTTTTTCCTCTATTTTTTCTTCAAAAAAATATCCCTTTTGTACTCAGCTGTTTGTTATACTGTAATTTAGAAATCTGAGGTAAAGAAATACTGAAAAGTTGTAATAATTCGGCAAGTCTCCTCTAAATGAGATTAAAATTAGCTTTAAATCAAATTTGCAGTAATTTGGAGTTTAAGGTAGATTCTCGAGCAGAACATTTGTAATAAGATATGTGAGCAAAATATGTTGTTTTTCATATATTATGTATATGATTTTAAAATCCGAACCCAAAAATATTTAAGTGAAAAATATGTCAGGAGAATAGTAAATATTTAATTATTTTTTACGAATAGTAATGAAAATTTCTATAAAGTAGAAATAATATTTCTGTTATTATTTTATTAACATAAAACATTAATATTTACATTAATTTATCTGCATAAAAAGATAATTTTTTACTTAAATAAATTAACCTTTAATTCTTAAAATAAAAAGATATATATTTTTTTTGTCATATTTTATTCTTGTGTCGTGACATCTCTAAGCTAGCACCAAAACTTAAAACAAAAAAAAAACAAAATTGTTTTTACCCTTTTTTTCTTAGCATATACATACATATATATGATTATTATGTTTATGTATATAGATTTTAATATTATTTATTTTTTTAGTAGCGATGACAGTATTTATTAATTTTAATTCTCATGCAATTATAAACCATAAGAAATGGAGTTAAATTACTTCTAGTCGTGACTTCATAATTTTTTTATATTTCTTATGATTTTATTATTTAGTATATTTTACATAATTTTTTATTGTCATGCTCATTTATACGCTGAAGGATAATTTCACTATCCAATAAGGATATTTTGTTTATATAGTGGCAATATTTTTAAGAGGATTTTTTTTATATACATATATATTTTATAGATAAATTTATGTCGCATGTTTTTGCTCTTTTATAAATAATTTGGCTTTCGTAATGATCTAAAATAAAAATGGTAATATATTAAAAAAAAAAAATTTTAACTTAAATAAACTTTGATATAATTTTCCATTTTTAATAAACGACACACAAAAAAAATATAAAAAACTTTCAGATATTTTTAAAGTTAATGAATTTTATTATTTTTTTTCTGAATTAAGTTTTTTTTTCCATTACATAAAAGCAAAAGTTTTGTGGAAAAGACGAATTTATAAAGTAAAGTGAATTGATAAAATTATATTGGGAAAAAGAGGAAATTAAGTTAATATAATATAAAAATGTATTCCAACAAATTAGTGAAAATGGCATGCAAAATTAAGTTTATTTTTATATGACAAAGTCTAAAGTGAAGGTTTCTTTTAATTTATTTCCACAGCTAACTAATATTTGAATGACATACAAAATATACTTAAAACATTTTTTTTTTTTTAACTATATTTCACTTTAAGTGGATAACTTAAATAGGAAATTTAATTTAGATGAACTTATAATTTTTAAATAAATTTTTAAAATATTTAATGTTGAGGAGTTTCATATAATTATGAACATAAATTATACTTTTTGGTTATATAAATAAGGATATTCGCTGGCCAAATTATGATTCTTAATATAGAATTTATCTTTATAGTTAAAAGTTGACTGTAATTTTAACTAAACGAACTATACAAAGAGAGATATAATTACATAAGGTCATACTTGAATTATAATGTAAGAAGTCCTTGATATACCAGAAGTATATAAAATATCTAATAGACTCATAAATACCTGAAATTATAAATTCTTAAGATTACATCATATTCACGTCAAGACAATTAAAAACGAAGTATGAGTTCAGTAATGCACATCCCATAACTATGCACATAAATGACAGTTGAAATAAACATAAATGACAGTTGAAATTTTGATGTAATTTTGTTTGAAATTAGATTTTCTTAAATTACATAAAATGGAAATAATATTTCGGTGGAGTAGTGAAGAGGTACTACTAGTTTTGATTGGACAATCGACTTTTGGTTGGTTGAATTTATTGGAAAATTGTCCTGGCGCTATATTTCCATGGCTACTTATTCTATATGCATAACCTACGATTTGACAAAAATTCCTTTAAAACTAATTTGAAATTATTACAAATTATTACAATATTATGTATTTATATAATGTTTTTTTTTTAACTCTTATTGAAAATAATTTTCTTCCACGTAAATTTTCAAACCACTTAGTGTCATATTTTTACATCTCCAAACGATTTAACTCAAATTTAACATAAATATAGTCAAATTTTCTTTTTGTACAAATTTGTGTTAAAAATAATTTAGTTTTATCTAGAAATACTACAGTACAAAAAAAAATCATAATAATTGAAGTTTGTCAAAAGTTAAATCACGAAAAGGACAAACCCTTTTTTTCACTGTTAACAAAATTATCTTTGCATATTTTTTTTTTATGATTATTTGGTTGATAATTTTTTTAAAAAAGATTCTATTAAGCAATAAAAAGAATCAAATAATTTTTTTTTAACAAAATTTTCTAATGTTTTTCTTTTTTTTTTGGGGAAAATCGATTTGATTTTTATTTTCCCGTCACGATATGACAATTTCTTATTCAGATTTTTAAAATAATTTGCTATGAAGTTTTATTTTTTTTTATTTTTTGGTAGTAAAAAGTTACTGCACTTTTTTAACATTTTTATCACCCACTGCAAAAAAATGTATATATTTATAACCACATTATAAAAATTGAAGTTTATTCAACCCTAACCAATTGATGGTGTCGAGTAGGAAACAAATTGGAAAAAATATATGAAAAAAAAAATTTCATTCGTTATCTTTTCAATAAAATCTGAAGAAATAAAATAAAATTCTTTACTTTTTAATAATAAATTATTTAGCTACGCTAGCTAAAAACGACTATTTACTTCCTTTTCATATAAAAAAAAAATATAGATAAGTTAAAACTGAAAAAAATATGTTAAAATTGACATTTGTCTTATGTTTTTAAAAAAAATTCCCTAATCAAAAGGACGAAAATAACTTCTTTTTTTATCATCATTTTATTTTTGTGAATGTTTTGGATACATTAATTTTGGCTATAGACACGATAGACATCCCAATTGGTTGAAATTTAAAATTGTTGATGTCAATCAGTCAATTTAAATTATTATTAAATTACAAGTAATTTAAAATGACTAACAAAATATGAAAAAGCTTAAAAAATAATGATATAATTTTTTTTTTGGTATAATTTGAATAAATTCAAATTTTCATAATTTTTCATAGCTGGTTCCATAATTTTTTTATAAACTTATTGGTAGTATTAATGAAAAAGGACAAAATCCAAGAAAAAAGTAGTGTTTGCAAATATTAGATTGTCTAGTGAATGTCCTTATTTTAGAGTGTATTTATAAATTACGTTTTTTGAGTACAAATTTGTCCTTATTTGGTCATTACTGAATAAATCGTATTCACAGAAAGTTCAAAATTAACAGGCAATTTAGATTTAAAATAAAATTAGTAGAAAATAAAATTTAAAAAAATTACTGAATTTACCAATTTCTTACCAATTTCTTGGTCGATTTTCTGTGGTATTCAATAAAACAGTTGAGAATGATTAATACCATTCCTTGTCCCAGTTTTTCGGAAAGTTTTGGACATCTATTCTGACGAAATTTGATAATAATTGCATTTATTTATCTTAATTCATGTTCAATAGTGACACATTTTTGATATAGATCAGAGTACATTAGAGTATAGAAGATTTTAACTTCGAAATATCGAATGACAAGTTTATTTTTATATTAACTTTTATACACTAATGACAAATACAATTCTATTTTTTTTATACAGTGTCCTTTGTTGGAGGATCAAGTCTTTATCATTAATTTCATTGAAAACTAACACCTATTACTCATTCTTATAAAAAAACTAGATTTTTGTAAATTGATATTCTGTCCTTAAAATTATAATCTAATCATAATCAACTCTTCAGCACTGTAGTTCTTATTCACCAAAGGTAATTTTGATTGATACAAGTTGACACCACCAATTGACACTATTTAAGGTTGTGATCAAAGACATATTTAATTTCAATGTTTTTAATATTTTAATTCGACGAAAATTCTTCTTGTACTCCCTTTAAATATTTCACTTTTCGTGTTTATATTTTTTTCCATTAAAATTTAAAATTCAATTTTAATTTAAACAATTTTTTTATGATATCAAAATAAGATTAAATTGTTATATTTTTTTGTTATATCTTTTCAGGACATGAAATTAACACCTGCACCTGTCAAATATATTAAAAGAAAGTGCCAAAATTACTTTTCACTTGCATGTGTATACCATTTGAATAGACGAACAGTGCACCATTTATAGTTTTTTTTTGTAAAAAAAGGTAAGTACATTTAATAATTACTTTTATTATCTTTCTATCTTTTAAAAATTAAATAACAATATCAAAAATTCCTATTTACGCCCTAAAAACTTTTTTTTAAAAAAAATCCCTTAAGTAATATTTACAAAATTTTGTTAATTACAAAGTTTAAAAAAAAAAATATTGTAAGTATTTTAAACGCCTTTCGTTATTAATTCAATTGTCTTAAAGCTTCAGTAGTATAATTATTTTTGATTATTTAAATACTAACTAGCATATATTTAGTTTCAGTAGAATTTTAACCAAAAAAATAATATAAATAGTAAACTGATTAATTGACATTTCGCAGCCCTTTATTATCCACCTTATATTTTTCACACTTAACAAAAGGACTTATATAAATTTTTGTATTAACCGTTTAATACGGATTTTATGTGATAGGTGGGTGTTATTTTTGGTTACTTTTTAGATAGTACATTTATTTAGTATGAAATTTAGACATTATTTCAATATTAGATCGTATTAGGGAAGATTAAGGTGGATTTTTTATGGGGTTAAAATTATATTATTATTTTTAATGTAACATGAAATAAAAGTGTAGAATGAATGATGCTCTTATTTTGTTAAAATTCTGATTAAATTATCATTTAAGACATTTGGTAATTTTCCTTTAATATAATTAGAAAAGAATGAAAAACTGTTGAATTTTTCATGGAAAATTAAATTATGGAAAAAATTAATTTAGAAGATTAAATTTTCTATTAAAAAATTAACTTCAAGTCATTAATAAATAAATAAAAAATTAAAATTATTGAACAAACGCTATTAACAATTTTTTTTACGTATATCTTGACTAATAATAAATGGTTAACCCTTTACCTAAAATTAAAAATTAACATAACAAATATTTAAGTCAATAGTGCGTGAATTAATCGTAATAAATATCTTTTTTTTTATAAATTAAATCAACCTTTAAAACGTAGTAAACTAATCGACCATTAATAAGAATAACAAAACATATTTTTTTTAGTGACAAATACCACTTGGAAAAATTAACATAAACACGCGGTCTAAAACGGATATACGTTGTCAAAAAGTCATTAAAACTGAACAAGGATCAGGAAGAAAAAGTAACTTCCTTTTTTTAGAAAAGAGAAACAGAAAAAAAAACATGCAAAACGGAGACATTACCCGTCAACACATAATTTACTGATATATATTTCATTTTGAAATTAGAATTATAGGCAACCCTTTTTTTTTTAATCACTGAATCATTTAGATTCATTACAAACGGCTGTTCTTGTTCACAGATCTATTTGGTTTTTTTTTTTTGAGTTTTCTTTTCCCCGAAAACCCTTTTTATTGTCTAGAAAATCTACCCATTCCACCCAATTTACACTGAAATACTAGGAAATTATTTTATAAAAACAAAAAAAATAAACGAAAATTATTAAATTAATTGTCAAAAAACGTATCAGTCGAAAAAGATTTAAGTGTTTATTTACTTTATGACAGTACACAAGGGGAATTTGATTTAAGCACTCATAAAATTATTTAGTGAACATCCACAAAAATTTTTAATGTCACTGAAAATTAATGCAAATTTCGGTTAAAACAAATCATGCAATATTTTTGGTTGAAATTAAAGTTGTTTTGGTAACCAAAAAAAAAGGGTAATTAAAGTATTTTTTTTTTGGGTTAGGTGGGTAGTTTTATTGGATAATAAATTATTATTAAAAAGTTATTTTTTGTTAAAAATGTAACCCTATTATAATTTGAAGAACCAACAGTCACATTAAAATCTGCGGTTCGACTTTAAATGTAAATATGATAAAATTAGGAAAAATTTTAGGGGAGTAAATATCGAATTAGGAGTAAATTAGTTTAGAAAATATAATTTAAAAGAAAATTTATTGCTAATAAGCAAATAACATTAATGAAATTTTAATATTTCTGAAATAGAAACCATTTTAAAATTATGTAAAAACCATGTTTGTTTTTAAAGATATTTTTACAGCATCTTAAATTTGTGTTTATCCTTTCTTATGTTAACAAATTAACAAACCAAACTTGCTTCTAATTATTCCATATAATTTCTATTAATTTCCAATTACAATAATTCTAGTACAAATTTAGATAATTTTTCTTGTTAATTTTGTATCTAACTTACGCAATAAAGTTTATTATACTAAAACGCTTCTTATTTTCTTGTTGTTATTTAAATATGCGTGTAAATAAAATTCTTACACGTTACTTTACATAATAATAAAAATTCATAATAATAATTTATATGAATTAACTTTCAACTTTAATATTTTTGTTTAGGGTAACTAAAAGAATTATAAATATTATTTTGTTCATCCGTTTTTACCATCTCTGTAAACCATATTTTATAAAAATAATAGTGTCATCATTTAAGCTGTCTTGTTCGTACATATATAAACTTTGATTTATCGGTAAGAGCTTCTATTTTTTTTGCTTTCGTTAATTTTCCTTATAAAATCATACGAAGGGAAAATTGGAGACAATTTTTCAACGTATGCGGGAATACACATTATTGTGTGGTAATTTGTTAAGTATATATGAGTAATAAGATGAATTATTTTCAGTCACGACAACTAATAAACATTTAATTTATAAGTTTGTTGGTTTTTATTCAAATTTTTGTTATTATTATTTTTTAATATAGTTGTAATTAATTGAATTAAAAGTTCATGAGTTATTACACATTGTAGCGATTGGTGGAAAGTAAAATTTTCCTTTTTAAATATATCTTCTGTTGTTATCTTTTGGTTTAATTAAAATGTGTATTTTTTATCATGTTTAAAGATTATTCAATAATAATAAATGGTTGATAAAAATTAAAAAAAAAAATACCAAATGTAATTTGTTAAAAGTTTTAAATGATAATAGTTAGTACTATATTCGAATTTATGACAAGAAGAGTTTGGAAAATTTGGAATATATATTTCGCTTGATTATTGCGAAACAATATTTCTGTTGAAAATCTAATAATATGTGATTTTATTAATATAAATTATGAAACACAGATTTTATCCTTGTAAGTTTAGATTATTTAGTGTTTGAAAAACTAGATTAATTATTAGCTTAAATATTTGTCACTCGAGCGATTTTACTTTTTAAATATACTCTATACATCGTAATAAAGGAAGATTTTCAAAGTTACTGTCTTAAAATTGGTTTTATGCTAGGATGACTATATTGATTTAAAAACTTCATTTTGATAAGATCGTAAAATTTTCTCTAATTTACAAAATTAACAAGGATTCTTTTGTACTTATTATTTATATAAGAGAAAAAGGTTAAATACAAATTAAAAAAGCTTTAAAAATGTGTTTTATGAAAACTATGAAAACACTTAAGTAAGCGGGACAGCGTAAATTCAATAAGAAACATGACTTATATAAAAATGTAATAGTGGTTCTATTTTAGAAACATTCATTAATGTTATTTGTTTATTAACAATAAATTTTCTTTTAAATTATATTAACTATATGAACTAATTCGATATTAGTATATGAACTAATTCGATATTTACTCCCTTAAATTTTTAAATTTATCATATTTCCATTAGTTGGTTCTTCAAATTATAATAGGGTTACATTTTTAAGAAAAATAACTTTTAAATAATAGATTTATTACCTAATAAAACAAACCATCATCTAACCCCACACAAACATACTTTAATTACCCTTTTTTTTGTATTTAATGATTAATATTTACAAATATTTTTTTAATTGGACTTTGTCATTTTGAAATAAATCGAATTATTCTGATGGTCTTGGCTTCTGAGATCAATTTGTCTCACTCATTATGTCCACTAAATTAGAAAATAATTACATAAAATTTATTCATCATTTGAAAACTTTCTGCAAGTCTTGTAAACATCTGAAATTAAAATCGTACTTTTCGATTCTCATAAGACCTACCTGGCACTGAGAATAATTAACAAATTTAGTACATTTTATGACTTTGTAATAGAGCATGTTAATCAATTTTACAAAATGTGGAAGAATCATCAGTAAATTACTGAAATTCTACATCAAATTCAAATTTTTGATTAGTTTTAACCTTACAATTTGTGAATACTGACTTGATCTTAATTATACATTAACATATCGTAAAATTTCATTTTTTATTTTATTTTAAATTAATTTCCGTATAACATTTTTTTTGTTGCATTTTTTTTTGTGATTAATTACATTTTTAATTTAAATAAACAAGTTTTTTATGTAAATATTTTATCTATTTAATTTAATATCAAAGATACCGCCAATAATAATAGTATATTTGTTATCTAAAACATATTGTATTCATATTTCTTTTTTTTTGTCTTTACTGAGTATCTTAATTTATTATATGAGTTGATAAAAAAATTATAGAGTAGTTTTTATTATAATTTCATATTTTTTTTTTATTCCTTTCCTTTAAAAAAAAAAACACAAAATTTTTGTATAATCATTAATCGCTAAAAATTTCATATTAGTATTTGATAAATTTTTTCTATCTATTTTATATACAATAATATAAATTTATTAAAAATTGACATACAAATTACAATATAATTCAGTCAATCAATCAAACAAAAGGTTCCGCAATCACCAATTTATATCTGCAAGATACATTAATACATAAAAATGCGCAACTATATAAACTATACATATATAACTTGTATAAGTTTTTGTCTATCGATTCCTAAATAATTTATTTCTTCAGATATATTTTTTTAAAAAAAATAGACGTAAATTTTGCATCACATCAAAGCCGGCTACTAATATATAGTATTATTGCGCTAAAATTTGTATTCTCGATCACATAAAATAACTAAATTTAATCACATAAAATAACTAAATGTGCCAATCAATAATTCTTCTTCATTCATGTTGAATCTAATTTTAGTTTTTTTTTTTCTGTACAAATATGCTTTGGAAAAATTACAACCAAATCAATAAATACAAATAAATGGCAATTAATTTCATTTAATAAATTCCGTTTTTTGTTGTTGTTTAAAGCTACAAAATTTATTAGCTTAAATGAACATTTAACTTGCTTAGCGACAGATGACAGATTAATAATTGTTTTTTTTTTAAAAGTCACATAAAAAAATAACCTTTTTTTTTGATGAATAAATTTTGTATTTTAAATCAATAAATCCTTTTATAATAAAAATTAAGATGTGGTCACTAAATTTGAAAATCTTTTTTTAACGAGCGATTAATTTGTCAATTTAAAAGCTTGCTTATATATTTTATGTTCAGGAAAAAAATTAAACAATAATTATCTATAAATTCTAAAATTTGGGTGGTAAAAAACTACTAATTTGGGTAGAAAAAAAAAATATTGATTCCTTTCAAATTTTTGTAGAAATGTTAAATATGTAATTCCATTTCGATAAATTTCATTTCGTGGGCTGTAGATAAGACACAACTATTTGTAATAAATATAATTGTAAGAAAGTATATTTATGCTCCTGGGCAATTTTTAAGCTTATCCTAATCTAATTAAGTACGTTCGAAATGAAAATTGACAAAGTTCCATATTGTTGATTTTCTTCAAAGTTGAAAATCGACAATTTATCTTTAAATAATTGCAGGATCAAACCAATTTAATATATAATATTCAATCTGAATTTCGTTGAAGAGGTGTTAGATCAGTCGAGGACACTGAGACATCATATGTGTGATACATTTCGTATCTAAAAAGAACGAAGAATTACATCTTAATGTAGGAGGCTCCTCAATTGAATGGAAATTAGAAGTTCCTTACGAAATTTCCCAATAAGAAATACACACCTCGTTTTCGTTTTTAAGTGTAAATATTATTATTTAGTAGTTAAAAAGTAGTCTACGAAAGAAGACCGTATACAAGTAGTCAAAGCTTGTTAAAACATTAAAATTTTTGTTAGTTTAAAAAGGTGCCCTTTTATCTACGAAAAATCTAATCTTGTACTATTTCTTAATAAACATTCAATTTCAGGTTCTGAAGGTTTTGGGATTGACATAATAAAATCCAGTCTCAAATGTGTTAAATGACATTTTAATAAAATAAAATATTCTTACAAATACGACGATTTTACATACATATTATCGTATGTGTTTTAGTTACAGAGTTCTCTCTATAATTTTTTTTTGAAATATAGGTGTTTATGTACTTGTAAAAGTTCAACTCACTACTTTAACATGATTTACTTAAAATGAAAATATCAGACTTTTAACACATTAAACCCAAAAAAAAATTCTTTAATTATCCTTTTCTTGTATCTAATGATTAATATTTACAAATATTTTTCAGTTTGTAAAAATTTGAAATTAAAATCGTACTTTTCGATTCTCATAAGACCTGCCTGATACTAAGAACTATGAACAAATTTAGTACATTTTATGACTTTGTCATAGAGCGTGTTAATGAATTTTACAGAATCTGGAAGAGTAATTTGTAAATTATTTAAATTCTAAATCAAATTAATTCAATTTTTTTAATTAATTTTAAGGTTAAAATTAACGTTGAATTCAATTTAACACCTTAATCCTCTAGGTCTAGAAGACTCTTCCATTCACAAATTGGTATTTCTTGAAGACAAATTAAGGGTGGACTTTAGTGTTAAAAATTGTCATTATGATGAAAAAATACTTATTCGTTAATTTAAATATTACCTTTTTTTTGGGTGGAAATCTTTAGAAATCTTCAAAAATCTTTCCCAACATAATTTTCATAATTAAAAGACCATAAATTTTTTTTTTAGTATTTTTCATTATTTCTTCAAATTTATTTAAAATAATAATAACAAATGTACAGCGTTTCATTTTTTTCTCTATTTTTTTACGTTTTTTTTTAATTTAAATAATTTTTTTTGTTTTAATTAATATTAATTTTCTTAATTTTCATAATTTTTATTTTATTTATTTTTTGTTTGTTTTATTTATATAATTTATACATAAATTCACATGAAATAATTATGTTTTTTATAATTTTTTGATAACTATAATTAATATTGCTTGTTTTTCTTTTTTCTTGCTGATTTCAATTTAAAATTGTTTTTAATTTGTGTGTTTGTCATTTAATGATTTATAAATATTTTCTGTTTTAATTATTTTAAATTTAATTAAGTTTTTTTTAGATACATAATTAATAACCGAAAAAAAAAGAAATACAAACGTAAATTTTTTGTTATAAAAAAGTGCATAATTCGAATAATTAATAAAAAGTGAAAGGATGAGTTTATTAGTGCAGGAAAAACCATTTTTTTTTTGGCGCAAAAAAACATTAAAAAAAAAACAAAATTGTTTATAAAAAATTAGGATAAAAACATAATTTTTTTTTAATTCATTTTGTATATCACACTTTGGGGCTTTTTTTTTTTTTGTAGTTTTAGTTAAATTAATTAAAAGAATCTAAAAAATTTATAGTAAATAATTTGAATTAAACACAAAAATTTTTATCTTATAAAATATAATAATTTTTTTTTAGCAAATAATTTTAATTATTTAGGATAATTTAAATTTAAAAATAAAACATAATTAGTACATAAAATAATATCTCTTTGGTAGCTTCTCATAGTATATAAAAATTTAATGTTGTTTGTTAATTAAATCATAATATTTTTTTAATTTTGGAACTTTTAGAACTGAATTTTTAATTTGTTGTTTGACTATCTTTTATCAGATTAATAATTTAAAATAATTTGAATTTATGATTTTAATTTAAAAAAAAAAGGGTAAAAATTTAAATATTTTTTATAAAATTTTTATTAGTTTTTCGTAAGCATTATTATTCACAATTAATATAATTAGGTACCCTAAAGTCAGGTGCCATATTGAGTTTATGATTAAAAGCTTCCGCAGATCGTTGTGTTTCCCAGTCTATGTTTTCTTACCGAGGTAATTTATTTGCATTGAAAATCGCTCAATTTAATAATTAGTGTTAGTATTTCTTGTCATATATCCGTATTGCGGAAAACTGTTTCGAAATATTACAAATATAAATTCTGTATTGCAATTACAGACTATTACAATTTGAATCTATTAATTTCATATAATTTTCTAACAATATTTAATTATTAATTTCCAACAAATTAATAGCTCGTTAAATAATAAACTGCTAATTTTACCAATTTTCTTATTCAATCTTAGTGAACTGCAATTATATGAATCGTCCTTTTTTTATTTTCAGGTAAAGGAGAAATTTATACAAATAACTGTCTTTCCTTGTGACAACGAAGACTGCTGAAATTGGAATCATATTTCCTTAAAACATGATCAAGTAAGTGCACTAGGTTAAGGTAGATAAAATTATTATTGTTTATTTGTGGAATTGATGGAACAATATATTTATAATTAAACTAACTTATTAAACTTGAGTCAGTGAAAGTTTGTTGACTTGCCTGTAACAAAATTTAAATTCCGTTGACCAAATTTAAAGTCGGTTTACAACTAATTAATTTATCATAGTGAAAACACAACTTTTTTTTACTTTCAACCATCGACCTTGAATTATCGGAAATGATCCCTTTTAATCTAATCAATGATTTATATTTGATTAGGTGGTCCTGTTGCTTTATCGGTCAAGGGTTGATAACAACTCTCAACCCTTAATTGTTTATAAAGAGAAATGCATAAACAAACTTTGTGAAATTATTTTAAAAATATAAATTTTCTTACGAAAAACTAATGAATATTCAATAAAAAATAATTATTTAAAATTCAGTTACTAGCTTTTTCACTTTTTGATATTAAATTAAAATTTTTAATTAAAAATTTTTTTATGTGAATTTTGTATTTTACAAATGATTTCTTAAAAATAATTATTTTTTGATTTAAAAATTTTGTAATTTTTAGCGTGATTAAAACGGAAACAATAACATTTATGTTTATGCATTACTTTTTTATGTTTATTTATTAAATTTGTTTTTTTGTTTTGTCTTTAATTCATTTTAATTAATTATTTTTTTTTAAATTTATTTGTTTGTTATACATAATTTTTTGTTGCACACATAGCAACATTAATTGTTGCCCATAACTTAAAAATTATGAAATTTTATTTATATATATATATATAAGATTATATCACTCACTCGTTTATGTGATGCTATTTACTAATTTTACAATTTAATTTATTTATAGATAATTAATGTTTTTTTTATATATATATATTTATTTATTTATTTATAATAATTAAATTAAATAATATATAATTTTTTTTTAATATAATTAATAATTTTATGTTTTTTTTTTGTAATTTTTTTAAAAATTAATATTCATTTTTTTTATTTAAATTTAAATTTCTATAGTGTACTTTTTTTGATTTTACTTAAAGTAATTATGTTTATATTTACATATAAATTTGAAATACATAATTTTTTATGAATTAAATTTTTATGTACAATTAAATTTATGATTATAAATATACAGAGATATAAATTTTTTCAAATTATAAAATTAGTGATTTTATATATATGTATATGTAAACATTTTGATTAAAATAATTTTTCTTATTTTCAATTTTTCTTGGATAATTTTTTAAACACGTACATTTTTCTTGTGGAATTTGAAAAAATATTATTTTCCGATATAATTGTTTAATTTATTTGCAATTGAATTTCCTAAATTTTTTTTTCTTGTTGTGGGCGAGGATTTATATATTTTAAGCTGGTGGTTCAGCTTAAGATTAGCTAAAAGTAAATTGTCATACATTATCCAAATTAATAATATCCTTTTCATCATCACTATCATCATCATCAATATCATCTATCTGATCAATAATAATATTTTCATTATTTAAATGTCACTGATCTGAATGTGGTGACATTTTTAATCTGAAATGATTATCATCAACAATAATTTGTCCAGTACTATTACCATTATGTTGTACTTCAAGTCCATTAACCATTTTTTCAATACTTTTTAATTCTGATGGTGAATTTTGTTGTGTTTTATTATTATTATTATTATTATTATTTTGATTATTACGATCAGCTAATGATATTGGTTTAGGTGGTGTTACAGAAATTGGTCTTGTTGGTGGTGATTGTGATGAGGCACGATGTGCACGTGGACTTGAACTTAAACTACGTGAACCATTATTATCTAATATTCGTCCATCATCAATTCTATTACTATTATTACCACCACCACCACCACTAATCATATCATTATTACGATCTAAACCACTACGACCACCATGACCTGGTGTTACAGCATCAAATGCTGAACCTAAACTACCTGGTAAACTGTATGGTGAAAAACGATTACCTTTTAAACTTTGTAATGGTGAGGCTGGTGAATGTCCTGAATAATGACCAAATAAGGCGGGATGTTGTGCAGCTAATGCTAATTGTGCATTTAAAAATAAACCAGGATTTAAACTAGGATTCATTGCAGCTGCAGCAGCTTGATTATGTAATAATGATAAATGATGTGGCGGATATAAACCATGTGGATATAAATAAGGCAATAAATGTGGTGGCGGATGTATTGGTGGTCCAACAGATATATTTGGTGATGGATATGATGATGTACCAGCTGAATTATGTACATCTTTTGGACTACCAGATGTTGGTCGAAATGCACCACCATTACTGCCAGCAATACTTTCTGAACAACTTGAATCACTACCATCACGTTCATTATCATCTTGCTGTTGTAAACGACGTCTAATTGCTTCTTCATTTGCATGTGCTTCCATTCCACCAGCTAAATGGTTAAACCATGCTGCAAGACCTTTTATTAATTAGATACAATTGATTTAGGAATATTTGCGTATTGAAATTTTATATAAAATTATATTTTAAATTAATTTCTATTAAATAATATTTCATTAATACCTGAGTGTGGATGTGCATGCATTTGTTGTAATGAATGACTTAAAGGCAACATTGGACTTTGTGATGGTCCAACAACATCTAATAATTTATCATCATCATCTGGATCATGATGATGATGATGGTGATGTCGTCCAGTTTGTCCTAAAAGTGCTGGTGCTCTTGAACTACTAACATGTGTTGGATTCAGTTTATCTGAATCACCACGTTGCGCCATCAAGGCCTGCCTGTAACAACAATTGGACGGAATTTTGATAATTAGAATATATTAAGTCCTTTCAGACTATTTCAATTTTTACTTTTTTTTAAATAAGAGAAAAAAGGAAATTTTAAATCCCTCCAAAATCCTTAAACAAAAAATAAAGTTATCCTTTTTTTAAAGAGACAACACATGAAAGGAACACAAAAACAAATAAAGTCAATTTAAGCTGATTACTAGCAATTAGTGGTGTATTTACGTTGTTTGAAAACACATATTAACAAATATTCTTCCAAAAAAAAAAACAAATCAAGTCGAAATACAAAAACATCACAAACGGAAAAAAAAAATATGTGGTTAATAAAACACTAAGTCCTTACTAATTATATGTATCCTTTTCAAACATCTCATATTTCAACGAAAAGGAATTAAAATACTAAACACAAAAACCCTTTCAATAATTTGTTTTTTTGACAACTTCATTTTCACCAATTCAAAATAGATTCTTCTTTGTTTAACGAGTAAAGTGAAGCAATTTGAAATGCCACCCCTTTCTTTCTTGCTTTGTTTTCTTTAAATGTAGTGTGACATTTTTATGTTGCTGCTGCTGTTATCGTTTATAAAATTCGCGGTACATAGAAACCGTATATTAAAATATAAATGTTTTTTTTTTTTAAACATAGTAATTATCTACTGTTTTGAGAATATATTTTAGAGTGGTATTTATCTAACAAAAAATGTTGGATAGCAATTATCACAATAGTAATCACTATTATATGGCCTTAGTCTAAACTCTAAAGTATACAAATAATAATAAATTTTATGCTATTTTGTCATTTTGGTCAAATGTTAAAAATAACTGAGAAAAAAAAGGGGTGCGATAATTTTCGATAAGTATAGGGGGATTTTTGTATATTAGTCCAAGGTTTGAAAAAACTTTGGTACACGAACCTTTATGGTACGCGTAATATTTTACTGATTTAAAGTTGGAATTATTTGTTTAGATTTTAATATTTTCTTATGATAAAATTATTTATAAATTTTGGTACACATCTGTGGCATAATTTGCGTGTCCTTTAAGATTTAGTATTTCTCGCATAAATAATTTTTAACATATTTTTCGCCTAAAGCATTTTCAAATATTTATGCGGTTGTAAAATGTTATTCCCACTAAGAATTTGTATTATACGTTATTGATATTTTTTCTATACATATTACATATGGTTGCAGGCAATAGTAGCTCGCAATGTACCACTTTTTAAATGGTCCTAATATATGAAAGTATATTTTAAAATTTTTATTTAATTAAAAGTTTTTGTAATTTAATATTTATTGTAATAAATATTATCTTGAGTCTAGTTACATAAATTGGGCACTGTGTATTCCCGATTGTACTATATATTCAAAATGTGGTTTTGACTGGTATGATTTAGGATACTAAGTGTTAAAATTGTACCATTTTAAATATATTTTTATTTCGGTTTTTCCGGAAATCCTACTCTTCCTTCCGTTAAAAAGTTCGTTTTTAACTGGGAAAATATCAAAATTTAAATATATTACAAAATATTTAAATAAAATATTTAAAGCCTTTTCGCAAAATGGTCTGGTTTAGGCAAATCTCCCCTAGGTTTTATCAATTGTATTATATTTCTTTATGCTATTTAAAACCTTAAATAAAATATATACCAAAATATATATATAATTAAAATTAATTGTGGTAAATGTTTCTTACCATCGTTTTTTGTATAAATTCAAAAATTCTTTAATATTCCCTTAGTGTTTTTTACGCGTATTTTATTATATAGTAATTATAGTATTTATAATGGTAAAAAAAAAATGATTAGAAAATTATGTTGCAAACCACCCTCTTTCGACAAAAAAAAAACATTTTCAATTTTTGCTTTTGAACAAAAAAAGTACAATTTTATAGATAAATTGATAATCCGTAAATTACAAGGCAATATCTGAAAATTTTGAACAATAATAAAAACCTTTAAATTGGAAAATAATATACAAGAGAAAATTTAAACGTTTTCATTTTTGTCATCAATTTTCGTAATCAGTTTTTAGTTTTTTTTTTGGTTTTAGTTAGTAATTTGTACCAAAAAGAGGGTAGTAAATTTTTGTCACTATTTTCGTGAATGTTTTACAAAAATAATTTCTCACCAAGTTAAGTAGGTAGGTTTTTTTTTTTGGATATGATCGAAGACATTAATATTTTAATTATTTCTTTTAATCAATTTTAAAGAAATATCACTAAAATAATAAGATGAAACATATTTGTATTTTTCCATTCAATTTTTATGTTTTGAACACGCAAACTTTATAGAAATTAAATATTCTATCACGAAATGTTGAATATAGTTAAATTAAAATTGACTTTTAATTCACCTATACTGTCAGTTTTCTAAACTTAACGTATTTTTTTAATAATTATTTCAATTTCAATTATCAAAATTTTAAAATTATAAATTAATTGGATTACATTTTTCAAATTAAATTTTATAATATATTTTCTAGAAATTTACAAAATAAGTTTAATAATTTGTGTAACAGTTTCAGTAATAATAAGTTTATGGTTTTTATAATTGAAATTACATGAATTCAATGTTGTAAACACTACACCATAATTTTTAATCGATTAAATTCGTTTCGATTTTTTTAAAGTGACAAAAATAAACAGAAAAATCATACGTTTTTTTTTTGAACAAACGAAGGAGGAAATAAGTAGATGGGTGAAAATAATGTTTTTTTGTGCTAATTTATAACAAAAAGTACAAGTTCTAAGGTCGTCTTTCATAAATTGCATTATACATATACCAATTTCGATATTTTATTTTTAGTTCATAGAATAAAATCTGAATTTGAAAAATTTTGAAATTTTATACAAGGTTTATTTCGTAACTCCTAAAATTTATAGCGATAACATTTAACACCATTACTAAAAGAAATAATCGAAAATTGGAAAAGTTTTCGGAATATTCTAAGTTCGCTGTAAGTGTACTAAGTCTAGTATTCAGAGTATTTGGGTCTAAATTGACGAAAATCATTAAATTTGTGATAAATTTGATTTCACAACATAAATTCTCAAAATAATAAGTATTAATTAATTTTAATAAAACTAGATTTCTGTAAAATGTTATTATCTATATTTGACTTTTACCAGTGAAACAATTTAAATTCTACATATTCTATAAAAAACTTGATTTAAGTTGAAAGCGTAGTCAGGAGTATTTGGGTTCATCAACACATCCACATACTTACTACTATATATTACCAAACTACTAATTATTCCAATTAATATTTTTCGATATTATATCAATTCCTACATTTTTCAATTTTGTAATTTCGTTCTGATACGTTTTTTTTTCTTAATTTTATTTTATTTATTTTGGTTTGTCAAATGCATGTAAACTTGAATAATCGCCTTTTACTGGTTTCGTTTTGTCATAAATACGAATTAAAAATATAAATGTAAAAAGGTAACGAAACAATAAATTCTGTTTAAAAGCTAAAACATGAAAACTTACAAGCGGATTTTCAGTTTTATAATATTGTAGCTACATAATTTTTTTTATATGTTGTTTTAAAACAAAAAATAATTCTTTATTTAACGCATTGGGAAAAAAAGTGACTAAATTTTTTATTACTTTCTTAAAAGTTTGTAAAAAAAACCAAAAAAAAAAAATTATAATAGCATTAAAATAAAAAAATTTATAGGAAATTTAATGGAAAAATTGTTCAAATAAATGAAAAGAATTTAGGTTAACATTTAGAGTGACTTTTTACTTTGTACTTTTTTTTTTTGTGAAACAACTGACAATTTCAAGGATAAAATTGTAAAAAAAAAAATTCCCTTTTTTATTGAACATTTAAAAACATTAAATCAATTTTTTGTTTGAGTTAATAATGTCAATTATTGTAAGATTGATTGATTTAATTTCCTGCATTATCATTGATCAAATGATCCCCACATCACAAAAAAAAAACATAAAACATCTTAAAGATGAATAACACAAATTTCCCACCTATATCACTTTAATAGAAATCCCCTTAAGCCCGGATAAATGATTTATATTTTTTTGTGTTGTATATTTATTTAGTAATTTTAGTCTGAATTCTAATGAACAAAAAAATTTTCCCCATCGAAGAAAATTGAAAATGAATGGAAAATAAAAAAAAATATTTCTTTTTTGTTGTTGTAATAGAAAAAATCTAAATCTCCAAATCATTGCACATCAGCAAGTAATGCTTTAAGCCTGTCTGGCATACAAAAAAAAAAAATTATAGAAAATAATACTTTTGCTCCCTGATTTAGACAATATTTGTTCAAACTTTTTTTTTTGTTTTACTTGATTTTGTAGTTCATGTTGATGTTTTACCCATCAGCCATCAGGAAGGATCAAATTAAGATATAACAAAATGTATATTGCCCTTATTTAGGATATTTTAAATTAGTTTCCGTTTGCTTTGTAAATTATTTCGGATTTTGGAATAAAGTTTTACTGGTATTAATTCAAAAAATTTAATAAATCACTTAATTTAGTGAGTGAGAACTTTAAAAATAATGAGAATGTTGTTGTTTTGAAAATACAAATTTCAGACACTTGTGAATGCTGTTTAAAAGTTTAGTCTTAGAAAATGTACATAAAATTACTCAGAAATTGTTTAAATCATCCTTTCAATTTGTTAAATGACATTTGTTGTCTAATTCAGTAATCTGTTTAGTTAAAAACTAAATGTCAGTAAAGATTCTTAATAAAATTTTCAGTTTTATACAACTTACCACCGTGCAACTAACAGCAAAACTTATTCTCTTTAAATTTAAATAAGGAAACTTTTTAAGGACTCTAAATAATTTTTAGTTTTATTTTAATTTGTTCAAACTTTAATGTAAATTACACAGGATATAATGTTAAAATGCGGTATGCCATGGAAAAGCACCCCACAACCAAAAAAAAAAAGTCTTGATTTAAAATACATAGAAGATAGATCTTTAATATTTAGATCCATACGCAATATGATAAGGGATGTTAATGAAAGATTGTAAGGATATTTTAAGTTTTTTTTTTTTTTTTGATGTAATACAAGGCCACAGAAAAAAAAGGTTAAGTCAATATGTACAGAATTCATTTAATGGTTAACCCCTCTTAACGTAGTTCAAATCGCAGGGTTGCATTAAAGGAGGGTTAGAATTTTTTTTTATATAAGATTTTGTTGTAATTTTTCTGACAAATTCATTTAATTTGGATTTGTGCCGAATTACACTACTGGTAGTCAATCTTGTGTCTATTTCTTTATGCAGAAAATTATGTCAGTTTCAGTTACTAAATTTGAAATTGATTCCAATTTCAATGTTTAGGAAAGGCTATTTTAGATAATTTAAAAAAAAAAAGTTTTTTCTTGTTGTGTTTGAAAATATGATAAAAACTTTGTGTTTACACAGATGACATCTTAAACTAGATTTGCTTAGTTTGTTAGATAAAATGTGTTAAATATGGAATTTGTAAAAATAATATCAGAAAATATTCATGAACTGATTAAGTTCATTGATATTTTGTAATTTTTAAATGAAATGTTCTTTTTGTAGCTAAACATTATTAGAAAACATCACGAAAAATGTTGACTTTACCGCATATTTTAATTAAAATAAAAAAATAGTAAATTAATTGTTATGTTAGAATAGAATTTGGATGTGAATTATTACTCAGCCAAATTATTACAAAGTTTTCCATGATTTCAATAAAAATTAAGTTATCTCTTCATTAACTTTGACAAAAGTTATTCCTATCATAAATTAACTCTGTGAATATTCGATCTCAATGAATTTTCATACAGAAATTCATTTAGTTTTTCGAAAATTAAATGATAAAAATTAATAGATTAATAAAAAAAAAAAAGAAAAAATAAAGGACGCCTCTTCAATTTAAATTAACTGTGCAAAAAATTTGTATACGAAAAAAATTTAAATTTAGCCTTTACGTTCTAAAATCCGCCCTTGATGAAAATAATTCTTGATTAAAACATTGTTCGTGCGCGTAATAAACTCGCCCATTCGTTTTTTTTTTCATATACTATGCCTTAAAATTATTTAAATATATATGAACAGTTTTTATTTTTCATATAATCCTTTTAAAGTCGCAGCTGTCATCAGTTTAAAAATTATCTCTTTTGCTTTCTATCTATATACGCTTAATATAAATGTATACCGAAAGCAACATTGTGTGGTGATTGCGCTTTTAGGATAATAAAGAACAGAAAAATAAATAAAATTATCCGATAAATTTAAAAAAAAAAAAACCTCCTGTGCTCCATAAAATTCCCACTAAACGGATTTAAACTATAAATACTGGCAATGGTATATCAAGTGTAGAGGGAGGAAGTTCATAAAAAAGTGGGCGTTTAGTTCAATTTATTCACAAAAATATAAAAGAAAATTTATGGGCCGTAAAATTTACATAATTTTTTTTTTCTGATGTATAATATTCAAAGTGCCAAGCAAAACAAGGACATTCAATTATTATACTTTTAACTGAAAAAGGACTTTTACTCGATAAATAGAATTTTCAATTTTACTGAAGTAGATTTTTTTTTTTTTGTGTCAACACTAAAATAAATTTTACAATGAGAAAATTTTTAGCAACTCACTTCTTTTCCCTTTTACCAGCTCCAGTATCCCGAAATCCCTTAGCAAAAGGATTATTATCTATTTTTAATTGTGTTATCTAAGGAAAAAATAAGGTTTTTTTAACAATTAATTATTAGATTAAATTGTGTAATTTACCTTTTCATTTTGATATGCAGTTACAGCTATAAACTCAGTTTCCTTAAATACATACGTTCGAAATGTTGAATATGGTAATTTAAGAATATCATTAGCACGAACCAAATGAAATCTTGGTTGATATTTATGCATTGAATTTAATATCGTCTGTAATTAAAAAATAAAAATAAAAAATTAAATTTTTTTGCAGGAAAATTTCATTAAAAAAAATTAGAAAATTATCCTTTTTTTTTTTAAATCACACAAAAATAAATGAAAAATTTAAAAAGCCATAACTTAAAATTATGTTTTTTAAAAATAATTTTCAAATAAAATATTTATAAGATTTTAATAATTTAGCCAAAAAAAGGCCACCCAAATAAAATTATAATTTTTCCAGTTTTTACAAAAATTACAAAACAACATTTATTTTCTTATTGTCACCATTTTTTTTTTAAATTGATTATATTTTTTTTAACGTATTACTAATTAACTTAAAAAAGCCCCAAAAAAAAATTAATTTTATTTTATTTTAATAAAAATTTCCATAAAATTCTTTTTTTAATTAATGCCCATATCCTTCAAAACTAAATAAAAAAAAAAACTACTATCGAGGTAAAAAATTATCAATAAAAATTAAATTCGACTTTTTTTTTTTATAGTGATGATGATAATCGGAAGTCATTAAGTTTTGTATAAATTTTCAATCAAAAACTTGATTAAAAATAAAATATTTTTTAAAGTTCCACACATTAAAAATGATTATTTCTACTTGGGTGTCACACAAAATAGTGACCACTTACCACTTTCGAAAAATCGACTTAAAAAGCAGGAGACTAATATAATTTAATCCGAATTCGTTACATAACAAAAAAAAAATATAGTTTAGAATCAGAAAATTAAAAAAAAAAAAATTACGATTTTATTTTTTCAATATTTAAAAATTCCACTGAACCCAAATAAAAAAATTCAGCCTCAAACTCAAGATTCTTTTTATCTTCAATAAATGGAAATTTCTAGTTAAACTATATTCAGTATAAAAAAGTTGCCTGATTATTAGCTATTAAAGTAGATTTAACAAAAAGAAAGACATTAATAAAGCGTAGACCTCACACACAAAAAATTAATGCATTACAAAACGATTAACGAATCTAATTAATTTTATAAAAAAAAAATAAAAAAGAAGTGAAATCTTATCGCCATTTTTTTTTATGCTAAAACTAAATTGATTTGGTGGTTAAATCAAGTGGTAGAATGAAACTTTACATTATAGTTTCTTCTACATTGAAATTCACCACAATTTTTTTATGTTAGCAAAAATAAAATAAGGTTTTATTAATTAACCATTTAATTTTTTTAAAACGTGACGATTAATTTCATCAGATTCAGATTGGTATACGAAATAAATTTTAAAGCTATTTGTATTCTAATTAATTATTTCCGATTATAGATTAACTGAGTAATATTTTTTGAAACTATGTACAAAATAAATGACAATTGCATAGGCAATTCTTTAAGTGATCATTTGTCATTACCAATATTTTTTTTTTTTTTTGGTTACCAATCTTGGTCAAAGTAATTTATGCTAATAAATGTACAAATGGCGGCGGCATATATTTTTTTTTAAAAGCCATCAGTTTTAGTTTAAACAAGAAAAATATTTACAGTGCCGGTAAATGAAGTACACACAGCATGCGATTATTATTTGACGTAGGATACTTAGTAATGATGGCGTCGTCGTTGTTGATTTTTTTGTTTTTTGGCGGTAGAGGATCACTTGGTGGCCTTTTTTGGTTACTAATTCTTTCGTATTTTCTCCCACCCCCTTCCTTATTCTTTTTACATCTATAAACATTAAAAATTATTTATTTACAAAAAAAATTTGTGGAAAATTATGAATTAAAAATGTCTAAAAGTACAATGAATATTTTTCCACCTTTAATTTTTTTTTTAAATAGCTTTTTATTTTCATTCAACACTTTATGCGAAAACCGAGCAGACACACTGAGTAACTTTAAGTGATTTTTGTGTGCGGTAAAATAACAAAAACGAAACAGAAAAAAAAAAGGATATTATTGACTATAAAATAAAACTACATATATTTATCATAATAAATGTTGCAGATTTTTCATAATTTATTATGATTCGTTGCATAAAATTTTATATAAAAGCTCAAAGCAGCCGCACACCACGGCTGCTGAGATATCAATTCAATTTTTATGAGATACTTTTTTTTTCCAATTTTTTGGATTATTAGTAATAAAAGTAATTAAGTTTCGATTAATTTGGTATTTTTTTTTTAAAAAGTGAAGCTACAACAACAGAAAAAATGGCGTACTAATTGAGTGCCAGATAAAAAACTGGTTTATTTTTTTTTTAAGTTTATTGGAAAATTATTAGTCAATGAATTTTTGGTTTTGGGTACGGGTAAGAGTGCGAAAAATTCAATTTTTCCATAGGCATTTTTTTTTATTTTCAATTTATTCGAAAAATATATACCGGATGTTATAAATTTAATTATATTATTTATTTATGTTTTATTTTTTTTTCGGTAATTTACTCTTAATTAAATTTGACGTGTGTTTTTTTTTTATTGTGGTTTTTTGGGAAAATTTTAATTTTGTGATTTCTTATAAAATTATGATAATTTTTTTTTTAATAAATATTTTTATTTATTGAAAAATGATTTAAAAATTATATGTTCTTATGACAAAAAAAACTGAAATGAAATTAATAACATTTAATTAAAACAAGGTTTTCCGGTAAATTATTTTTATTAAAGTTATTAGTTTGGCTCATAAATTTGTGTAAAAATTTGTGTACTGACCTTAAAAATATTATATTTATCATTTATTTTAATAAATTGATCATTTAATTATCCAATTAATAAGTTTTGATAGCAAATTATTAACGTAATTATTACTTCTGTGCCAGTATTTTAAAAAATTGGTTAGGTTCGGTAATACGGTAATAGACCAAAATTACACTGACCTTAAAAGATTACTCTGTTCAGTGGATTAAATGAAGTGACAGACAGAAACTAGCACCTCTATCGAATAAATAAAATATTATTTTACTTTAAGTGCCAATTTTTGTATATCAATTTTATACAAAATTTAATTAAAAGTGAATTTTAAATTCAGAATATTTCTAAGACTTCAAAGGATTTATGACGATTAATACTTAATTTTAACGATCAAGATGGCTTTATTTATACTTTATTAGCTTTTTAATTATTTGGCAATTGCCCGCAAAAATACTAAAATACTGAAATGATTCATTAACGATTGCTTTCATATGAAAATTGTACTTCTTTCTATAAAATAACATTTCTGTAATTCTTATTATTTTAATTATTTTAATTACTATTTTACAAATTCCTGTAGACACATTATGTCAAAATAATATCATATACAAAATTTATGTTTTATGATATAAATCTTAAAATTTAAAATAACTACAAAAAAGAAATTATGATTTTTTTTTTTTAAATTACTCTTCACATCATAAAATATTTTTGTAATTTTTTTAAGGTTGCCAATAAATTATTTATCAAAGTTTTTCCATCTCTGAAGACATGGTGTGTGGTGGTAATGATTAGAGGATCACCCTGAGTTGGCAAACATAACCAAAACATTTGGTTGTATATACAGATGACAACAACGATTTTAAAATAAATTATTTTCAGAAACAACAAACAAACAAAAAGTAAGGAAAATTTTAAAATTTTTTAACATTGGGCGTAAAAATAAAATAAACAAAAAAAAACCCACATCTTGGTAACTGAGAAGTTTCACACAGCATGGGGTATGGGCTTGTTTCAACTTTTGTGGTATTGGCTAACATGCCTTTTTTTGCAAATTTATTTTATAAAGCGATAAGAGAGAACTTCAAGTTAAAATAATAAAGAAAATTTAGGCGTCATTATTTAAAATTTTCGGAAAATTTTCAGAGGGGTTTGTTAGCATATATTTTTTATATTGTTTTGGATATTTTAAAAGTCTATTTCGTTTAAATAACAATTTTTTTTTTTATAACAAAATTAAAAGGATTTTTTTTTGCTATGAAGTTTAAAAAATTGCTTTAGACAAAATATTAATTATAAAATTTTGAAGATAAAATAATTTCTTGTCATCGTTAATAAAAAAGATAATTTGTAGTTTTTTCTGCAATCTTTTTTTGCAAGGAAAACTTACAAGAAATAAGAGATAAATATCATCATACACTCAGTAGGATCTGAATAATACGTGGTTTTTTTGTGTCAGAATTTTACAAAACTTTCTGTATTTGTTGAGTAGTTTTTTTGAGAATGGTTTTTGCTTATAGTTTTTTGTGTAGATTGCCTGGGCAACTTAGCTAAATTTCGCCTAATGTGGATAATGTTTTATGCTGGGTAATAGAAGAATATGAGGTGTGATTTAAATATTCAAAAGCAAAACAAGAAAAATTAGGAAATAAATAATCGAAATCTTAAACATATTTTATGGAAAATTCTGTAATTAGACAAAAATATGATAATTTATGATTAATTCTACAAAATTATAATTACGCAATATGTTTTTAAATTATTTTAATTTATATACTGTAGTATTATTAAATTTTATAACTTTTTTTTTTGCTTCAATAGACTGAAGACAAAAGAATTAATTCTCGTTCAATAGACTGAGGACAGCGATTCTTTATTTCTGAAGAGTTTTAAAGTTTTTGTCCAAGACTAAAGATTCCGTATAAAATTTTTTGGCCAAGACTCAAGATATAAGGTATGTAATTAAATTTTATTATGAATTTTCCTTTCAAAACCCAATTTTCTTTCAATTATAACGTAATTTTCTATCAGTATATGTGGTTTAAGGTGGGATTATGTCATTACAAAGATTGATATTTTATATAACAATTTTCAATATATTTCTGCTAAACATTTCCTGTTACCTTTTTATTAATATTCCTTTTTATTAATATTACCTTTTTATTAATATCTTTTCTAATTATTAAAAATAAAGTGAAATCTAAATGTTTTTTTTTTAATTAAATAATAATATTTCAGTATCTTATTGTGACAGTTTCTTAAAGTTTCGGAAAAAGGCGTAAAAATACTTTGACGTTTAAGAAAAAGCCTCCAGAAAAATTGATTAAATAAATATTAAGATAGATTTCCTTAAGTGTCGCTCAAAACTAAACAATTTCAATCCACATAATAATAATTTATCTATTTAACCAATAGGCTATATTTTATTGTTACTCTGGTTGATATTGGTTTATTGCGCGTGGCTATTTTGCTAATCTACACAGAAAAAAAAAATGAAATTATTTATGAGTTCCAATTATGAATTTGTGGAAAAAAAATTTATATTTCTATAAAATATTAAAAAGTTTCTTTTTATCGTGAATAAATAATTTTTTTATTTTGGGTTTCAAATGTCGGAATTGAAAGCGAAAAAAGTTAAAGGAAAAATATTGTTTTTTTTTTTTTTGATTTTTGGAAAATTATATATATTTAATAAATTATTTTATGAAATTCTTTTGATATTTACCGCATAAAAATAAGAAAAAACAATAATATTTAATTAAGGTTATAAAGAACTTATACATGGGTTTAATTATAATTTAAAATTCAAATCTTTTTGAGAAAATTTTTTACTTTTATATAATTTTTGTATATATTTATTTTGTTTGACTGGTTCATTAAATCAAAAAAAAATATTTACAAACACATGATTCATTAGAAAAATAAGTCTTGAATTATTATATTTCTGAATACTAATAACTTTGTAGAGTTGGTTAGAATTTGGTTTGTCAAGAAAATGATTGTAATTGTCATAACATTTCATTAAAGTTTAGAAATAATTCTAATTTCATCCAGGAATGAACCTAGTCCTCGATTTTAAGGATTTATTTTATTAAACAACCAGATTTAAAATCCATTTCTTTTCAGTGATTTGCAGACATTAGTGATCCGAAAAATGAATTTTTCATAAATCCCAACATATGCCAATATTGGCGAAATATAAGATAAAGCTTATAAATAAGCATACAAGTAATTATATTATTTATATTTTCTATTTATAATTAAATTAATATTTAATATAGATGCTAGATCAAATTTGGTGACCAGATGGCGATATAGCACAGTTACAATGGAGATATTTTATATGCCAAGGATATTTTTGTAGACTTACAAAAAGCAACTTGTCCAATAAAGACAATAAGTTCTGCAATGAATAAACAATCCAGTCAGAAGTTGTAAGTAAACATATATTGCAAAAACAATTATTGTGAAAAGTAATATATTATAGTAGCAATTTAGTAATATTAACTTTAAATATAATATGTGCCTTATATATTATTTAAATCAGCTCTCTCACCAACTTATAAAAGTTTACACTTTTTGTAATTCAAGTATATTTTGTAATTCAAGTATTCATTTTTTTTTTAACAATACAAATTTTACTAATAATTGATATTGTTTTTTGAAAATAGATTTATATTCCTTGTACATTAAGAGTTGTATTATCTTGGATTTCTTTGTAAGTTAACGGAAAGCTCCAAGTGATTTGAATGATCTTTGTAGGGTTTAACGCTTTTAACAATAAGCATAGACGCGATACAATTTACCAAAAGATAAATCTGCAACAGTTTTAAATTGGTTCATATTATCGCATTGCAACTTTAATAAAATTTGCCAAAGTTCATTACTTTATTAAGTTTAGAAATTAGTTGTATATAAAGTTGTATATAAATATATTTAAAGATATGCGATTCAATAATTTCTTAATACATATATATAAATAATTATTTATATTCACAGGAAGACGATTATGTTCTCAGGGCTGCAACATTTCAAAGATTAAGAACACTTGAAACTCAACAAATAAAAGGGAAAAAATATGATTATATGGAAACAAATGTGATTCTATTTCATTCAACATCGAAGCAATAAGAATTAAGTCAATATCATATGTTGGGTATAATAAAAAAGTTTTGTGACATCTCAACAAAAAATATATATTTATTGTAATAACTTTCTTCTGAATAATGAATGTAATTTATATTTTTAAGTAATATAAAATTTAAATATTGGAAAAAATTAGAGTCAAAAAATATATTTGTTATATAAATTAACTTTTTGTTGTATAATTAAATTGTATTCAGTTCAGAAAATAAAAATATGTATTACAAAATGGCAAAATTAAGTCTTTTATTATATGAAATGAATTAATTCTTTTCCAGTAAATAATTTGATTCTAGGTTAATCCTTATCCTCTTGGTCCCCCCCTTATTTTTTAAACAGAAAAAAAATCTCTCTTTTTTATATTTATTATTATTCTACAAATAAGGAGCTTTAATTTGATATATCACACTTATAGATTATTTCTATTTTACCCAGCTCCAAAAATAAAAATTGGTCAAAAACTATGAATTTTATGTTTTTCATATACAAAAATTTCAATTTTGGTTGAAATTATTTCAAAATTTTTTACAAATTTGACTAAAAATACCAGGCGATCATAAATTTCAGAAAGTAAGTATTTCAATGTTAACTTTATTTATAAACGTCAAGTCAAAATTCCGAAAACGCCTAAGGAGGATATGTGCAATTTTTATAATTTTAACTTGACATTTATTTAGGAATACTTACTTTCTGAAATTTATGATCGCCTGGTATTTTTAGTCAAATTTGTAAATTTTTTTTAATAATCCTAGAACCCAATAAACCGAAATCCTGAGTTACGAAATTTTCGGAAGGAATTCCGAGTTACGAATTTGCGTACGGAATTCCTAAAAATCGATCGAATTTTAGGAATTCCGTACGCAAATTCGTAACTCGGAATTCCTTCCGAAAATTTCGTAACTCAGGATTTCGGTTCATTGGGATCTATATTTTTTAAAAATTATTTGTAAATTTGGCTCAAATACCAGGCGATCATAAATTTCAGAAAGTAAGTATTCCTAAATAAATGTCAAGTTAAAATTATACAAATTGCACATATCCTTAGGCGTTTTCGAAATTTTAATATTTTTTAGTTTTTGAAAATTCCACTAGATGGAGTCAAGTATTAGAATTAGTATATTTTGAATTGACATTTATTTTGGAGAAATTATTTTCTGAAATTCATGATCGCCTGGTATTTTTAATAAAATTTGTAAAAAATTGGTAAACTTAATTTTCAACTAATATGAAAAATTTTTGCATATGGAAAAAGTGGGTATTAGAGAAATTTAAAATTTGGGTAATTTTTAAATAATTTTTATGAATTTTTTTTCCAAATTGCTAAAAATCTTGAAAAATATTGAAAATACTAATTTAGACTGAGCATTTATTTATTTTACTTTCTGAAAACTGGGAAAAATATTTTAAAAAATAATTTTGAAAAATAATTTTTAAGTGAGATTTTTTAAAACTTCTAAGATATATTATAATTTTTCAACTAAACTGTAATTTAGTAAATTTACTTTCTGGAAACTGGGAATTATGAAATGTATAAATATGGTATTTATTAAAACGTCAACAAATAAATGCAAAATATAGTAGTTAAGGCTGAAAATGTAATTTCCTTTGTTTACCTTCTGAAAACTGGGATTTAATTTTGCCTTTTATTTGTAAATGAAATGTACAAAGACTATGTTTTAAAACTTTTATATTTTTATAACATAAATACAAAATTTATACAAAATATATACAAAAATTATAATTACGACTTAAAATTTAATTTACTAAATTTACTTTCTAAACACTGGGATTTATATTATCAAAAGAAATTTATAAATATGATATTTTTTTAAATTTATAAGATCTCCCAAATATATGTTAAAAATTTATAAGATCCCCCAAATATAGAGGTGAAATCCCCAAATATAGATGTGAAATCCCTAAATATATGTTTAGGTTGAATATTTCATTTGCTTGATATACCATTTGAAGACTGGAATTTATGTAATTTATTGGACTGATATCTAACCCATAGATTTATTTTGACTTACCTTGAGTTATTTTTACTATCTAATTGTTGTTTTCAAGATAAAAAAAATCTCAAACCAATCCTTCAATTTTATTATATTGCTAATAAAATCCATTACAGCTGCTAATAAAGTATTAATAATGACTAAGGTTATCCCATAAATTCTGATCATCCTAACCATAAAAGTTTATATTAGAATCTGATAAATGTTCTACGTAATAATTTTAAATTACATTTATATAAAAATAAAATGAATATAATTAAAAATTATGGTTATTTAACAATAAATTATTTAATCATTACAAGCTTCAGTTAGTAGCTACTGGTTAATTCTGCTAATATAATAGTCGGCAAGCAATATAATTTAATGTTATAAGGTACAACATGAAAAAAATTAATTGATATTTATTGCTATTTAAAAATAAAAAAACATACAGGTATTTTACAATTTCAAATAATTTTATTGTTTTGTAAAAAAGTTGGAAAATATTGTTAAAAGCAAAACATTTCCAACTGTTTATGTCAAACACCAGATGGAATGCTGTTTTAAAAATTATAAAATTTCCGATTAATTTTAAAATTTCTGAATTATTTTCACAAATGAAATTTTAAATGTTCAGATTATGATGATTAATATTTTTTTAATCATTCACAAAATTATTAATTTAAATTGTGAACAAGAAATTAACATATAAAATTGACTAATGTCTGTTTTGTGAGTTTATCAAAAATAGTTATAATTTTGGTACACATTTTAACAGATATATGTTGGTAATCCAAAGAATATTGAAAATTAGAAAATGATTTTTCAAATTTGAAAATGTAATGACTATATTAGCTTCCCTACCGCTTGACTATCGCTTGTAACTTGTTTATGATTTACGGAAATTTTTAAGACATAAATAATTTTGTTTATTAAATTTTTTATACAATTTTCTTGGCGAAGGATGATGTAATTTCCTGGCAAAAGAATTATGGATCACAGTAACTGTATTTTTACGATAATACTTATTTATATACAAACAACCATAGTTAACTAATTTATAGCCTAAAACTATCAGTGATTATCAACATAAACGACTTCAGAAAAGTTCAACACAAGTCACACTTCTATAAATCTACCAAATATTTAAAAAACTATAAAATTTATTAAAAATTAGTTATTTTCATTAAAATTATTTCTTAAATACCTGATTTTCAACAATAAATTTAAAATTAATGTTGTATACTATAAAATATTTTTACAAATATAAATGTATGAAGACAACACGTAAATTTTCTATTATACATGACTGCATTTTATTTAGTGATCGTAATATTATAAATATATCATAAAAAATATTACATTTTAATTACTGATGAATGAAAAAACCATAATGTTATAAATCTTATGTGGTATTATTAGACGTTTATAGCGTCCAATTGTGATATGGTAATAAAAAATTGTTTCTTTTTTGTTATTTTTTATAAATTCCCAAGTGAAAGATTTTTTTTTTCGATGAGGTCGTGTAAACTCATTAAAAAAACAAAAACAAATTTTTATTTATTGATTTTATTTTATTGGTGATATTTTAATTGCTTAGATTTTGAAAATAAATAAAATGTTTATATTTTTATGGTAAATGTTTTATTAATTTGTAACCTTTTATTTATTTTTTTTAAAATATTGAAAATATAATTCTTGATTTTTTAGATAAATTTATTTTAATGAACCTGGATTCACTATGAACCTGGATTGCATAAATTTTAAAGTAATTTAATTAACTCACAGTATAAAATATATTACAATATTGAAAACGGACTATCAAAAAAAACTAAAGAAGAAGTTTTAATGCTGTAAAAACTTCAAAACGACTCAATTAAGATCAACTCATTATTGCAGCTTCATTTTTCATATTCTACTAAAATTATTTTACAGGATTTTGAACCAAAAAATTAATTATCATTAGTATTGTGTTGGAAATGGATAATAAGAAAACTCAGAAAATGCAGTTTCGATTATAGTAAAATGTCTAAACAGATTCAATTAAGATAAATTATTGGTTTACAGATCAATTCATCATAGCCTATCAAATAATTAAGTACATTTCTTAAGTATATTTCATTACACATGATTTGCTATCAAAAAATTTAATTATTACTTTAAATGTCTCCCGAAATATTGAAGAAAATCTTTCAAAAATATTTCTTCACTTGTTATTATTCACCAGTATCAATTCTAAAAGTGGTGATTAGACAAATTATCACTGTCATTTAAATTGAATTAAATTAAATTAAAAAAAATGAAAGAAAACGTGAATGAACATTTCGATTTTCAATAAAAAAAAAAATAATGCTACTTTAAAACAGAACCACAATAAATTAAAATTAATGGCGATACTTTAGCTAAGAAAGATGATAATACCATCAGACAAAGTAAATTTAATGCTGCAAATGATGCACAGATTTAGAATGGGTGGTCATCGAAAAATATTTCATTTATTATTCAATATAATATATTTATTTTACTTCTTCGTTCTTGTATTTTTTTTTAGGCTTTCTGAACTTATTTTTGTTTTTTTAGTTAATTATAATATAAAAATTTAATATCACATATAAAAGATACAAATAAATAAAAATTTACATTTTTGTCGCATTAAAATAAAAAAAAAAAAATGCAGCCAAACACAAAACGAAGTTTTTTTTAAGAAGGAAAACATTAATTATATTTTTTTTTTCGAAATATAAAAAAAAAAAATCATTAAAAGAATTAATATTATTTTTTGTAGCTTCTGGTATTTTTATTTTTAATATTTTACTTTAGGGATTATGTTAATTTAATTAAACAAAAATTTAATTTACACAATTAAAGTAAATTTAAAGATACCAGATATTCTCTTTTAAAACTCAAATTCTGGGACAATCAAAATAAATTAATTTATGATGATTTTGATTTATTAAAAAGTTTGATTAAAGTTTCTTGCTTTTACAAGCCAATTCCGAGGAATTTAGGAATATTATTAACTGCTTAGATTTTGAAATAAATACGAAATATTTATATTTTTATAGCAAATGTTTTATGAATTTGTGACAGTATTAGAAAATTTTTAAAATATTAAAAATAATCGATAAGAAGGTAAAAAAACATAAAACTTCCATTTATGAAAAGTCAATACTATCACTGGTTAGATGGCAAAGAAGTAACTCTGAGGACAGGAAACTAATGAAATTTCAAATCAATTGCATGTGAAAAATTGTTAAAATTTTAAGCTACATTTTTGAAAGGAATGAGATAAATTTTCAAAGGAATAAGACTGAAATTATGAAAGGAATAAGACTGGAATACTTGTTTCATATTTAAGCAATTTTAGGATTAATATAGCCAGTTGGCATAAAAGAAAATCTTACATAAAACCACATAAGACATTAGACAATTTTCAAAAGAAATGGAAATTTCTAAAAAAAAAAAACATGTTTTAAGCTCCTTTCATGTTCACCAAATTCAAGAAGATGTATAATTTTCTTTCTGAAAGATGAAATAGTATATTCACAAAGTGCTTCAATTGAAAGTTTTACTTGTAATACGTGCATAATTTTGTAAGTTAATTGATTATGTTTCCAATATAGATTTAAAATAAATTATTATTTACATTTTTTTTTATCATCAAATTAGATATTTCTACATTATTAAAAACCAATATTATTTTGTTGCCACTGACTCTCTGTATTTAAAATATCTTCTGTTTTTTTTTTACATAGGGTCACTTGAAATTTGTATTTTTTTTTTCCATCAGATTTTTATGCCGCACTCAAAAGCACGAAAATAATGTTGGCGGCTTATGAAAAAAAAAATACTTTGAATGAATAAATAAGAGATATGCAACGACATATTTTTAGTATTTTTTTTCCTTGATTTTCTTCTAGAACTTCACGACAACAATCTAACTAAAACCAGAATTTGATGGTTTTTTTTTTTTTTTTATAAATACATATATGCTTTTATGTCGAACCGGCGATATAAATTTGAATCATTTACGGACCGGATTATCAGAAAAAGAAAAAAACAATTTCTTAATGGTTCGCCTTTTAACATGAAAAAATACTCAAAGTGTTATCGATTAATGTCCAAGATGTTTGGCTACTGGGTTCTTTTTTGCTTAAATATGGAACAAGTATGGAAATTAATATTAAAAAAAAAACATTATTTGTTTCTTTATTTACAAGATTGTTTTATATATTTTTTTTCGATTTGGAAAAAGCGATTTTTTTTTCATGAATAATGAAAATATTTGAATTACATTGTAATTTGTAACTTTTAATGCTGTAGGTGAGACTGTACTATAAATTAAATGTAATAACCCGGAAGATATTTTCAATATTTTCTATTAATCATATAGTTTAAGTAAATAACAAATTTACTTACGGATTAAATCAATTTTAATATTAAATACTTGATTCTAACTGACCACTTTCCAAATTGAGATCAAATTTAATATTAAACTTTTGATCTTCACTGAGCAGTTTGAGACCACAGCAGATCTACGATTAAGTAAACCTAAACTGTCTTTAATTCTAAAACTAACTTATTTGTAAAGTCTCTAAATACCGAATATTCGTTTTCGGAAACTAAAAATATCAATTATAAATAATTCGACTCAATAAGTATCAAAATTTCTCAACTTAAAAAAATGACCAAAAAAGTTAGGTAAATTCTTGTGTTGATGGCATTTTAAATTACCAGATTAATTCAGTGATCATTCTAAAATTGACAGATTATGTTATTCGTCATGCCATCAAACATGATTTTTTATAATTGATGTTATAAAATAAGAAAGATGAAAGTTTATATTTTTTTTTGATATATAAATGATCTGAAATGAAATTTTTTAAGGTGCCAGTATGGCGCTTGAATATATATTATTTTTTTTTCTTCTGTCATTTTAATGGATTTATTAAGTGATATTTTATAATTAAGATATATAAAATAGTCGCGTTCAACATTAAATTTCAATTTTTTATTATACCAAAAAAAATTTCAATAATTATTTAATATTTTTATAATAACACAGTATAACACGTTAAAGTTTATTTGTGCTCGTGAAACCATTAACGATTAATAAAACAATCTTAATAAAATATTCTAATAAAAATAAAGAAAACAAATTATAAAAATATTCTCACGACCTTTAATTAGTTAATCATATTCAAAGAATATTACGATAAAAAAAAAATTTAAAGATATTTCTGATTTGAAGATGAAGCTATATTTCAGAGATGATTCGAATTTTTTTTTATGTGCCAAATTTTGATGTACAATAGTTAATAAATTAATTAATCAATTTTTATTTAGTTTCTTTTTTTTAATAACTTTATTAAGGTTTTTCTTATCAAAATATAGACATAAACAGTCTATATTTGTGTTCTATTTAATGGTCTCAACGTTCATCATCTTTAATTAAATTCAAGAATAATTTTTTTATGACTTCATTTTTTTTTTCTTAATATTATTATTTATTTTATGGTGTTGTTTTGTATATAGTTTTGTTCCCCTAATAATAATCATAAAATTAAAAAAAAAACTAGAAAATCTAATAAATTATAAAAAATAATCAATAAATTTACTTGATTTTTTAAGAATATTTATATAAAAAATATCTTTCGAATATGGCGTCAATTAAGTGCAATTTAACTTCTAATATAGAAAAGATTTTCAGATTTAATCAGTTACTATGGTTTTTTTAGGTAGTCTCTACTCTTTTATAGATTAAATTTTTCTTAATGATTTCTAATAAAAGCAAATATTATTTAATTACTTTAACCTTACATGGAGGATTATGGTTTATATTTATATTTTTATTGCGTTATTGAAGAAGAAAACAGAGTGATTTAAAAAAAGGACAGAAGAATAAACGAACATAGAAAATATATCAATTTTTCTCAACATTTAGTTTTTCTAGCTGTAAAAATAATAATTCTCGAAAATAATATGAAGAGTCTAGATATTCCTTTACAATCGAACTAGAAATGCTAAATTATGTTCTGCCAAATCGATAGTAAAAGTCAGAATTAAGGTTATTCACTTCTACAGTGAATAAATTCCAAATTCAGCAATATTTCTCAATAAAAATGAGGAGCAATTATTGCTATCATTAATTTAGGTTTAATTAAAAATACATAACTAGAATCTTTCTTATCAACATTAGGACACTATTTCGAATTTTCAAAATTCAAAGCTACAAGAAGTTCCCTTAGAATATCAGAATTTGGATTACTTTTCCTAGTGATTATTTAAATTTTCTTGTAAATTATCGAATTGTTATTATAATTAACAATCTGGTCAGTTGGAAAAATTGTAACAAAAATTTATTTCACTTCAGATTTATCCGATTTAGTTAGGTTTATCCGAAATTTCTGTTCAGATTACATGAATTTGTTCAGAAGAAATTATAATAAATACAAATTATACTTAATTTTTTTTTAAAACTCTTTAAATCAATCTATATTCTGATTAATTAATATGCTGTATTTTATTTAAGAAACTTGATTGTAAATTATTTATTTTTTACACTTAATTTGTGTAAAAATTTATTAGAAATATGTATTTTATATAGAAAAACATGAGAAAAAAAAAATTCAATTCTTTATATTTATTAATTAGTTTGACAGCCTTATAAGTGATCTATTAATATTTTGAAGGATTATTTATCTTAAATAAAAATCAAGATCTATTAGTCATAAAACCAAATTAAGATATTAAATAATGATAATTTATATCAATTTTTAAAAGCTTGTTGTTAGATTATAAAATTATTTGAATTATGATTAAAGAAAATTACTAAATATGAAACTATAATTATAAATCAAGTTTTTCTTAAATGGAATTTTATCTATAAAAGACTGAATACAAAAAAAATCTAATGTTAAAAGTAATGAAGAACATAAAAAAAAGTGTACGAGTATATTTTAACTGATTAGTATTTAAAAGATCTTATCACGTTTTCTGTACACAAATTATATCATTTTTAATAATCTCTTGCTTCTCAGTAATAATTTTCCTAAATTAACTATTATTTTCAATTATTTAATAACGATTTCAAATCAATTTTAATTTTTGTGTTCCCGTAAATAAAAATTCCATTAATTTTTCTAAAACAAGACATGAAAAATACCAAAAAATTTAGTGACTATAATTCTATTTTCTTTGAGGAAAAAATAGAAATCAATATCATTGTTTTTTTTTTTTACAATATGATTGATCATCAGAAGCCACACCAAAACGATATGGTTGATTATGCACAATAATATGGCTATTAAGTTAAATAAATAACTAACAAAATAAAAAATAAACGTATTTTCTGTTCAATCCGATTACAATTTACATTAAATCAAAACCTGAACCAAAAAGAACTGAAATTGGTTTTTTTTTTTTAAAGGCGCCTCTTAACCAAAATGATCAATGAATATCGACTATAAAAATTGACTATATTGGTTTTTTTTTTTGGATACCAAATACCATTAAAGAGAATATATAATTTTACATCTTTTCAATTTTTTCATGTTAAATATTGTTTTTTTTTTTTGAAACGAGACATCATTAGTTTGAATTAACCGCCGTGTGCGCATAAATAAAATAGCATAAAATAAGCATTAATATTTTTTTTTTTTTTTGCAATGTTTAAGTTTTGTACAATTTAAAAATATGTTGTTGGTTTTTGTTTTTTTCTTCAACAATGAGTGCATTTTATACACTTAAAGTTTTCTTCGATTTTTCCCCGGAGGCTTTATAATATTCCACCCCCTTCTATCTTTATCTAAAATTATCTTGTGGGCAATATTGTTTATAGTGTTGTTTATTTATGTTAAAAAGGTAAAATGATTTGTTTTCAAATTGGAAGTGAATTTTTCTTTTTTTCTTTTTTCATATTCTATGAAGATAAAAATCTTTAATGCATCATTTATGAATCTTTTTGTTGAACATGCAAATTAATATTTATATGCATAGCAAGAAAAAAAAAAGCATAGATTAAAGAAAAATGCTACCGAAATGAGGAATAAGTGTACACAAATAAGCTAGGTTTAAGTATTTTTTAGATATTACAATATTGTGGATAATATATTAGTTTTGATCTTCCTACGCTTGTAAAGCACTTTTGTCGTCTCTAAGATTTTAAGTTGACAATTATATTTCATTTATTAATTATTCATTTTTCTAAAGAACTTCAATTTTTTTTTGGGGAAGCATAGGATATTTTAGTGTTAATAAAGTAATTTTTCCGTACTGTCTAAAATTTACTTTTTATTCCCTTTAAAGAATTATTTCTCTGAAGAGTTACTACTTAAGAATGTATAATTCGATTAAGGATAATTTAAGACAAGATAGTTTGATCAGGAGTAAAAATAAATACCTTCAACTATATCACCGAACTATGTCAGCCCAGAAAATGTTAATCTTTTAAATTGAATAAATATTTTTCCGTATTAAATTTTCTTATGTCTTTTAGCTACTGGATAATGAGCAGTAATGTCGGAAATTTCTTAAAGCGCCACTTAATCGATTTGCAAACATTAAAAAAACAATCTCTTTTGTCAACTGAACTGACCACTTGACTGTAAACATAACCTTCTTTTTTTTTGTATATAAATATAAGTAGTGTCAGACACTGATGGAAGTTGTCGGTGAAAAAACACTAAAAAAATAAAACAAAATATTCAAATAGGCTGAAATGTTTGCATACTGACTGGGACATAAAATTGTTTTTTTTTTGTACCAACCTTTCCAAAATCTTAAATGTTTAAAGAAAATAATAAAAATAACTACAAAAAAAAAAAGTTCTTGTGTGGCGGCGACTAAATTCACTGTCAATGAATTAAAAAATTACATAAAGACAGGCGGTTTGACTTTTCTTTGTCTTATGTCCATTATCACAAAAAAAAAAAATTTTCTTTTTCCATTCCGTATTTCAAAATGTACTTTTTTTTCAGATGATAATGTTGTACGAATGGTAATATTAAATGTATTCTCATATATACAGATTTCAGATTATCTTTAAAAAATAGCATTTGCAGTAGCAAACTTTACTTTTATTTTATTTATTTATTTTTTTTGAACCACCACCACAGTTGACGCCTTTTTTACACTCTCTTTATAGAAGTCGTCAAGTCATGTTTAGAACGGATACCGGAGTCAGATAAAAAAATAACAACCAACAAGAATAATGTTTTTATTTATGTCGATTAAGTGTTGACATTCAACTTTTGTTAGTTTGGTGTTTTTGTTTTAGTTTGCCCCCGTTTACACCTTGTGACTTAATACGTGTTTTCCTGTAGGTTAATTTCAGAAATTAGTATTGGTAAGTTAAGATCAGCAAAAAGGAAGATATTTCGGTTTTATATTGCATATTACATTAAAATATTTCCCTTCTTGGACAATCTAAACTAAAGATTAAGCAAACATTTTTACTGGAACTTGACTGAAGAAAAGTTTTATTAGTTTTCGACTTAAACTTCTATTTAAGTTCGCTGTAGAAAAAATTGAAATTAAAAATCTTATAAAGTATTTCCTTTACAGATTTCCTTCCACGGCATCGTAAATATTTCTAAATTTAATTTTATTGGAAATAAATTTTTGTATCGAACCTGATACGATTATAGTAAAATATGCTAATTCATGTGACAATCCGGCCACCAAAGAAGATGCCGAAGATCTGAATTAAACGTTTAAAAATCTTACTGAAGATTTGTTATATTTGTATCTGATTCGACTTGCTTCCTCGGTAATCTTCTCAAAAAAGAAATATATATTCAAGTATTTTATGTTTTTTTGGTAGTGATTTAAAATTCAAGACAGAAAAAACTATCCCACGATCATTTACATTTTACACATTAAACTACTAAAAAACTAAACGATTTCTGTTTCCGATCACTAAATTAATATAAAAAATTTTGCAGAAAAAAAAAAGGTTTGAGTGGGAATACAATAAACAGAAACATTAAAAAAAAACTTGAATAATATCTTGTAATCTCGCGCCTTAAAGATTCTTTTTTTTTTTAAAGACCTCAATTAACAGATTGTTTACGGTGCCGATTTTTTGATAGAATTTATTTATTTGCATTTGATAAGTTTTTGGTGGTGATGAGAAGATAAATATAAAAAAAAAAAATTATGCAGAAATATATAAAAACTTTATAAAAGTTATAAAAGTTTCTTAATGATTCAAATAGTTTTGTAGTGAAGCAGAATCAAAGTTTTTCTATATTTTTTTTTCAACAATAATTTTTAATTTTCTTTTCTGAATCATTAAAAAGTTTAATTAAAATTTTCATTCTAGTCTGTTATCTGCAATCAGAGAAACTATGAAATTTGTTTGAAAAATTACTTAGTTTCTTGTACCGAAGGATTCGTAAAAATATTATTAAAAGTTGTCCTTTCATAGTCAAAACTTTGAAAGGAATCAATTGTCTGGTTAACAGTTTAATAAATTTAAATTTTAAATCAGATTTATAAAGTGATTCATCAATTAAGGATTCACTGTGGTTTATAATGAGAATTGGCGTTTTATAACAGCAAAATATTGCAATTAGTCAAACTTTTTAGATTACGAATTAATCTTGATCATTGATCTACGATTCTTAATTTATACCAAAAATTAATTTCACATCTATCGGATTTTTTTGATATTCAAATTAATGAAATCTATTTTATACCAAAATTTAATTTGTTTCAAACCACAGAAAGTTGTTAATTTATGAAAAAAATACAATTTCAATATTATTCCTTCTTTTTACACTGAAGATATGCAAATTTCTGCAAAGTTTCTATCATAATTTTTTAAAATGTGTAGCCAATAAAATTTGGATGCCAAGCCGAAGACTTATAGTTTATCACAGACCACAGAAAACTATCAATTTATGACAAAACTTAATTAACATTTTTAATTCTAATTATTTTATGCTTTCACTGGTGTTCCTTTATCATATTTCAGATATATTTTTTTTTTCTTATGTGATGTTTGCCGCTCGTGTCAATTCGGGTTAATATTCAGTGATATTGTCACATCATCAGAATCTGATTTTTACTTTTTTTTTTGTCTGTTTTGGTATGTTAAAAGCCGCACATCCGATATCTATGGTCATATTTATATTTTTTTTTTGGATTACTGTCATCTTATGTACCAAAAAAAAAAAATTGATTGTTTAATATCTTTATATATAATTATTTCATCTTTTTTTCAATTTACCCAAAAGATTATTGATTTTTTTTTATTTAGGCCCTAATGACGACGGCACCTTCAAAAAACACACAGATTCTTCTTCAATCTTTGTTGTTTTTTATTTGGGAAATTTTATCTCTTGCTACCGAATTGTAATCTATTTTTTTTTTTTTAGAGTCACATCTCTAAATGTTTTAGTAGAAAGAAAATTAATGGTTTGGGTCAACATCGTGGGAATAAAATAAATTGGTCATATATGCACGATATAAAAACTCTTGACTCTTATTCAGTATAGTAACCAAAAATTTAATCATAATCATAGGGATTGGTCAGTTTTAATCATTTTTAAAACTCGTATCAATGCATTTGTGTGTCCGAAACGACTACCTTTTTTTTTACATTAGATTATAATTTTCAAAAGGTTATACCTTTATTTTATATTTTATTGAACACACATAGTCACAAATATGTTTTTATGATTTTTCAGAATTATGATATTTTCAATATTAAAAAAAAAAAATAAAGAATTATGAAAATTTTTCAACATATTTTTTTATGTGCATCTAATTTGTATGGAAATCAAGATTATATTTTTTTTTTGTATCGATTTTGGGTACAAAAAAAATGCAAGTTATTTTTGGTATTTTTTTTTTTTTTTGGTAAGCGCCATGTATGACATTGGTAAATGGGCGCACGTTTTTCAATTTTTTTTTATATACGTATTTTAATTATGATTAAGTAGAGATTTTGTTTTTTTTTTTGATAAAAATTATTTAATGACAGGAAAAGATATTTTGTTATTTTCGAAAATTGATTATTATTATATTTAAATATGTTATTTGAATAAATAATTCTATAATTTTTTTTGGGAAATCATTTATAAAATTAAAATGTTTTTTTTGATGGTAATCGTATTTATTAGGAAAGAATTAAGCGCCATAAATTGTTATAGGAAAATTAGTAATTATAAAATTTCGAAATGAATATGAATAATTATTGCAATTTTCAGAGAAAAATTAATTTTTAAATATCCTTAAAAATTTTCCATTAATGTATTAGAATATTTAGTAAAATAATTCGAAATGTTTACATAAAATACAAAATTGATTTATGGTAAAATAGTAAAATAAAGGCAAGCCTTAAAAACAGTACATGAAGTAAACTAATTGAGATAATTTTGTTACAATGTTGCATAAAATTTACTATAACTTTAATCTAATTTCATTTATATAAGGTTCTCCAGCATAAAACTTCAAATTAACCGAGGAAAACGATATTTGAATTTATAATTGAATTTAAACCTTTTTTACAATTTTTAATATATATTTTATTATGTTTAAATTTCCCGGAAATTTTATTTTATTTTTTATATATAATTGAAGCAATTCTATGCTCAGAAAAAAAAATTTAATTTATATTCAAATCATTATAACTATAATTTAATTCTAAAGAAATCTTAGCCCATGTTTCGATAACAAATTTATATTAGTTTACATTGAGAAAATTAATATGAAAATTAAATTCGTGATCAAAATTTTTTTTGTCACTAACAATAATTTAGATCATAAATTTAAATTAATAAAGTCAATATTTGAAGAATAAATCATAAAAAAAAGAAAATGTATTTCAGTTAATTTGAAAATTTACAAAAAATTTATTAAAAGTTCCTTCAAGCATCAAAAAATTATAAATCAAAATACTGTCTCTTGTAATAAAATAAATTTTACTAACATGAAAATTAATTTAATTCAAATTTATTTAATGTCTAATTGACCAAAAACTGGTATATGTACTAGGAAAAAACTTTGATAACTACTGGTAATTTATAATTCATTTTCAAATAGAAAAAAAGTAAACTTGTAGATTAAACAAGAAATAAATTGTAATCAATAAAAACTTGTAATCTGGTTTACACGGATTAAATTAAATTCTAAAATTAATCCACATAAAAATATGCTAGCATATATTTATTGTATAACAGCAATTTTGTGTAACTCTAGTAGCTAAGATTAAGATTATGAAAAACAAAGTCAATGATTAGTTTCATTCCTGTTTTATTAAATGCTTTAACGCTCTATGCTTGTCTAATTTTTTTTTTTTTTTTGACTCAAATATCATTCTGATTTGATTGCACATATAGGTTTCAGATTTTTAAGATCGATGACAAGCAAATTGTAGAAATAGTTGTAACAAATTTATCAATTCAATAATTTTTAGCACTTGATTGAATTAATAAATACAAAATGAATTTTATCTTGGTAATTTGATACATTTTTTTTGTTTGAAATGATCAAAACATAGAATTTGTGTCAATTGGTGACGGACAATTAGGTAGTATTTTAATCAATGTTTATGATATTAATTTAATTTAGGAGTATTAATAAAAAAAAATTCTGCACACTAAGTTGAGTATTTTCAATTCTGCAATAATTTGTACCCAAATTCTACGAGAATATTTTCTACTGTAATTGCAAATGACAGAATTGTACCAAGGACTAATTTCAACAAGGAACTAACTGAATTCGACTCAGAATAGGACGGAATTTGAACAAGGACTAACTGATAAACAATTTTCTACCACTGTTAAAATACTACTGTTGTAATAATTTCCTGGAGAAAATTGTGAAGTAATAATAGTACTAATAGTTTTCAAGAAAATTGCAATTCTAGAGAAAATTGTATTTCATTTCATTGTAAAATTTTGAAATACTAAGCTAATTATGAACTAACCCCCTTAATCACACTCTAAACTTTTACGTTTTTTTTACAGAATGTCAATTTCCAATTAAAATATAAAAATATACTAGTTTTTTATAGAAATAACTTTTTATTAATATTATTTCTGACAGTAATTAGCCAATAATTTAGACCTTAAAAAAACAAAAATTCTTTCATGAAATTACTAATTAATAAGCACGTATACAGAAATTATGTTGTATTTATGCTAATGAAAAGTGTTGCAAATCAGATGCTTATTTTTTTTCATTATATTATTGAATATTGAAATGAACGTGCATTTACAATTATTTAGTGTTGGTCAAACAATCAATATATCTATTTTTTTTGTCGTACACCTTTTTTTTATTATTTTGGTACTCATTGCGTGATAATTTACGACGACACTTTACAACAACAAAACAGAAAAAAATTACCTACTGCGCTTATAAACGTACGTAATTTAAAAATTGCAAATGTCAAAAAACAACGAAAACTATTTTATGGTTAAGTAAAGTTTAATTAAACAGATTTTTATTTTAAGTATTCAAAACGGACAACGCAAATTATATTTACTATTTAAAATATGTAGAAGCAAAAAAAAAAAAAAAATAGATGTTTGACTCGTTTAAGTGAACCTACAGATAGAAGATAAGCTAAAATAGAAACGTGTAACGATCATTAAAAAAAAAAAAAAGATTCATAGAAATATTGAAATTTTTTTTTGTTTTTTTTGTGTGAGAAAATATTAATTAACATATTTTACACATAATTATTATAAATTTGATGATTATTATTATGATGATGATGATACAATAAAACACATATACGAGGAAAAAAAGTTGTTTTCGTTTTTTTTTGGTTATTTTATGAAAAATTATTTGCTATTTTTTATGTTTTATGAATTTAAGATCAAAGTAATAATTCCGATACTAAAATTTTGTAAAACGGTTTTGATAATTTTTTTATTATCTGGATATATAGAGGACAACCTGTACAAAAATTCATTATGTAATTTTGGTTTGGTTAAATTTTTGGTTGTCATATTTTTTTTTTTTTTAAAAATTTTATGATAATAATATTTTGCAAAAATTATATTACTTAATAATATTTGATTAAAATCAATTATTGTGATAATTAATAGTTTGATAATTAAAAAAAAATATGTTAAAACAGGTTGATTGGTAATAAAAGATATTCCTTAATTTTGTGCTTTTTATAAAGATTTTTTAACTGGTAGAATGAAGGAATGAATTTTTTTAATTAGTTAATTTTTTTTTATGATTCTAGTTTTTGAATGATACTTTTTGTAAGTATTTATTTCATGGTCAAGGAAAATTATGTAATATTAAAATTAATATTACATATTTATCTAAAATATTTAAAATAATATCATAAAAATCGTTTTAGTTTACAACAAAATTATGCGATTTTAACAAATGCCATTGAATATAAACTAATTAGACTATAAGAATTTTCCGACCCAGTTGTATAAAATGTTAAAATATTAATTAGACTATCTGACAAAACCAGAAAATCTGACTAAATTGGTCCGTGTATGTAAAATATTAAAGTATACATTTTAATTAAGAAACTAAAAACTACAAAGTGTAATTAATATTAAATTTTTGATGCAATTTTTTACTAAAACTTTATTTTTAAAATCATAATCTCAGCATGACATTTTATGTTAATTAAACATCATTTAATGCTGAATCAATTAAAACTAATTAAGAATCATTATTTTAGTAACAATGTAAAAATTGATCAGATTAATTTCGTAAGAATAATTCAAAACTGCAATAAAAAAGTTACAATTTTCTTCTTTTTTTTGCAGCAGCAGCAAAATTATTACATTGAAAATTTTGTAAATTTCCTATCCGCTATTTGTATTTCTTTTTTTTACCATTTTTATAAACAGCAATTAATATTTCATAAAAATGGAAGTAATATTTCATAAATCAAATAAAATAAATTCTATATTTCTAAATATTCTACACATTGTTTATAAATGGTATACGCGTTAAGTTTACGTAAACAACCAATTTTATGTCTTCCTATACATAAAACTAGTTATTTTTTTTTTTAGTTCTTTTTTTTTTTTGCAATTTTATTATTGCGTATCTAAATTTTATATTAACTTAACCGTCAAAATTAATCAAATTTGATCTATTGTATCTTATAGATAGAAAAATCTATAATTGCGGTTTACTTGAACTAAACTTATTTCATTTTCCATAAATTTTCCGCATCACTAGTATATATGAATTAAAGTTTTAAGATAATATATGTGAAGTGAATGATATATTATGGTATATGTGTTAATTTGTATAAGAGGAAAATTTCTAGTGTTAAGTTATGTGTAAGCATAATTTTGAACAAAAAAATAATAATAAAAATAATTATAAATTATATATTTTTTTAAATTAAATTTCAATGAAAATGTTTGATGTATATTATAGTGTTTATTTTATAATTACTTCTCACTATATGCCAAATATAATCACTTGTTGCTATAATAATAATTATTAATTATAGCTATAAAATAAATTATTTATAATGATAAGATTTATAAGTGATTTCATCTGCACTTGGTCAAGCGAAAATGTAATTTAAATTTGAAAATTATAAAACAGACGATGATTTTAGTTTTTTTCGTATATTTTTTGGAAAATTTGAAATTTAGAAATAATTAATTTCAATAAATTTTATTCACTTTTTGTACACTGGATTCGGTAATTGAGAAAATTTAACATAATTCCGATTAAATGCAGGAAAATAAATTGAAAACTTTTAAGTAATATTATAATTTGTGTCCTACTAATATTATTTTAAATATTTTTATCAAACTTTAAAGAGTTAAAATTTCAAATATTTGGTAAACTTAATGCGTTTTATCGCGCAGAAATCAAAAATACAACATAATAGTCACTATCAAATTATATCCAAATTTAGTACAATCTGTAGTTGAGTAAATTCCTAAAAATTTTATGTAATTATTTGGAAATTCAACAATAATTTAAATTTTAATTCAAACTCTTACTCAAGACATTTAATTTTTCAATTTTATTACTAAAATTATTTCTATTTCACATGAAATCTACAGAATTTTTTATTTCACATGCTGTTTTTCATTTAAATTAACATTTAAATATTGTTTTTAATGAGATAAAAAAAAAAACGGAATAAACATAAAATTGCAAAAAAAAAAAATACGAAAAGTTCTTAAATAATAATATTTATCTTTATGAATTAATATTAAAACCAGAATTGTATCTTTGATACCAAAAAAAAAAATAAAAACAAAAATCAATTCTTTTGATATTAGTTCACCGCGCCGGACACACACTCACCATTTTTTTTTTCATTTCGATTATTGGAAATCATTTTTTTTTTAAAAATATTTTTTTAAATATAAAAAAAAAATATATTTTTCAATATTTATTATTATGATTTTTTCATGTATAGATGATGTGCGGTGGCGGCAGCGGTAGTGGCACCGGCGTACGTTATAAATTTCATTTGATCTTAAGCCGCAAAAAAAAAAAATTATTATATGTTCATATAGGTTTTTTTATTTTTAGGTTTGAAGTGAGTGCGGCAACTGATTACACCATTAAGTATTAAAGAATTGGTAAAGAGCTTTAATCAAATACCAAAATTGATGAGGATATTAACAGTGGTGGTAAAAAAAATTTAAAAAAAAACAAGAAAAATTAGTATAGTTTTGAGTGAATCAAAAATTGATCTAGAAAATTATTATTTTTAAGATAAGGTGGAAATTGGTGGGAAGACCATTAGGATAATGTTTTTTTTTTATTAGGAAGGCGTTTTTCATTTAACAAAACTTAAAAAAAAAAAATAAACCAGAAAATAGATTGTTAAGTAATTGAATTATGATAATTTGATTATTGATGAGGAAACTTGTGTGGTCCTTAGAATTGAATTTTCTGTTTCTCGATATTAGTTAAAATGGAAATTAATAATTAACAGAAATTTTAAACCACTTAATAATGATAGTGATAATCAAATAAATAATTACAATTTGATTTTTAATTAAGTTGCAGATCGAGAAAGGAAACCATATTGGAAAAGTTTAATAGATTTATTCGTTTGTGCAGAAAAAATGATTCACTTTTAATTCTGCAGTAACGTTCATTCGTTTGTGCAGAACTATTTTAGTTCAATTTAAGTAAATTGAGCGGTTTATTATTAAATTCAAGACTTGGATTAGAACGTAACTAATAAACTTAATTCAACAACAATTGAATTTGACATTTTATATTTGTCACATACTATTTTAAAATCTAAATATTGCCACATTATTATTTTGGCCCGTAAATTATAATACTTTAGTCCAGTCCTGGTCTAAAATATAAATATTTAAGTATACAAATTATGATTTATTTATGAAATTTTGAATATTATTAGAAATCTTATAAAATATTTCTTATTATAATATTTTTTAGGAAGTAAAAATATCGATTAATATTTTTTTTTTGACATTTTTTACAAAAAAACTTGAACAGAAATTCAATTCAAGTAAAAAAAAAAACTTGAAGATTTCTTTATGTTTTTTTTTTATGTTGTAAAAATATTTTTCGAAACAATTAAAAAAGAATCGTACAAGACATCTTTTCGATTTATCAATTTATTCGCCGCGTTGCAGAGATTTTTTTTTTTTTTGTTGTTTTCTTGTTGTCCTATCACGGCGATATGGCGCCACGTTATTTATGTTGATGTTTTGGAGCATTATTATTATTTTGGATTGGATTTTTCTTCTTAACTATGTATTTATGTATAATAAACTGTATACGTTTTTGAATAGGTTCACTAGTTTTAGTGATATCTTTAAAACAAAACAAGAGATCGAAATGATTGCCACAATATATCTTTAGTTGAAAAAAAAATTAATAATTATAAGAAATATATTTCAAACAAATTTATGGTAAAAAAATATATATGAAAAAAAAATCTATCAACAATTTTGCACATAATTTTAAAGAGTATCCGCCCCAGACATTTTTCTAACACATAAATTTCCAAAAAGTATGAATAGAGCATGTGCGCAAATAAAGGAGACAAATATAACAAAAAAAAAAAACAAAAAAAAAGGAAGAAAATAAGAAATACATATTTTTTTTTTGTCACACGGACTTTTCTGTATATTCAACCTCTTAACCTTTTTAAAGTGTTTTTTTTTCTTCCATCTGAAAACATTTCCTTCCGTTTCAATACCCAAAACAACTAACACATAGAAACCGAAAATAATCTTCCATGGAAATTTACTCCTTAAACATTTCTTCTGCTGTAATAATTGTGGATGCTTTGTAAGGGACCCTATTTTCAAATAAATTAAAGTTTGTTTGTGTAGCTTGCGAAAAAAAAAAAAAAAATAGCGACTACGTCTTGTGTGGATGCTGTTTGTTTGTTTATTTTTTTTTTTTTTTGATACACAATAAAACACATTGATAAGGATCAATGTATATGTAATATCCAATTTGTATCCTGCCCAATGAGGGTGCACAAACTTTATATATCTATAGATATTTTTTTTTTTTTTTTTTGTAGAAGACATCATAAAAGAAATCCAATAACTTGCAAGAAAAAATCGATAAGAATAATAATTTTTCCAAAAAAAAATCACAACCGGTGGAACCAAAAATATGAAGAGAAAGGCAAAAGAAGCGAAGGAAAATCATTTTTATAGACAAATAAAAAAATGAAGAAAAAAAAAAAAGGCGAAAATCTTCAAGCTTACAAACTCAGGTAAGATAAAGGTGGCCTTGTTTATTTTTTTTTTTTTGAGAATAATTCGTTGCAGATATTTTTCAGTTTAACTGGAGAATTGGCTGTAGGAAAAAAAGAACCAAAATTATATTGGAATCTTAAATTGGATTTTGATATTATTGACTATAAAAAAAAGACGGTTTTTTTTTTGTTCCGTTTAGGAATCTTTAAAGAATAAGGAATCGTGATTTCATTTCTACTATTTCCCGAAATATATATAATGTCGTCCACTAGGAAACTCAAATCTAGTCTCTTCAAAAAAATAAAAAAAAAAACAGAAAATTAAATTTCCATGATCCAAAGACAAGTAAAATACAAAAGAATTTTATGTTTTTTTTGGATGGCGCCTGCGGTTTTTTTTTTCCTTGGGCTTTCTTGTACTTCACTTCTTTGCTGTTTCTTTTGATTCCTTTTTACGAAAGCAAAATTTCAATTTTAATGTGAAGAATTTCAGTTCAGTTGTTTTTTTTTTCTGGTGTATGTTATGTGAAAGCATCCCAAAAACTCATGTACCTACAAAACAGTTCACTACATAATATATAGATATTTTTTTTTTCTGTTAAAAGAACATTGATGCCGCGCTTTTATATCTTTGGAGGTTTTATTATATAGTTTTTTTTTTGTTTTTGATGATGTTCATTTATGTTGTGTGTTGAAAATCATATAGAAATCTATAAGATAAAATAGAGAATTGTCTCTTTGTCTTTTTTTTTTTGGGAAGACAAAATATAAGACAAAAACAAAAATTATTTATTTTGGATTTTTATCTTTTATGCTTTGAATGTGCAAAAATCAGACCGCCATCCAGTTAGTAATGTTTTCTACATACATATACATATATTACTAAATATATGATAGTAGTTTTTCAAACAAAAGGGATATGCTGCTGCTGGTATAGAAACTATAATCCAAAAATAAAAAAAACATAAAGGGAAATTATATTTATTTGGCGACAATATTATTGAAGAGGATATGATAAAATATTAGACTATACTCTTTTACATAGTTGGAATATTTACAATTTAAGTTTTTACATTGATTAATAAATTTATGTGTAACAAAAAAAAAATTACTTATAAGGAAATTGTCCTTTTTCAGTTTTTTTTTTTTGGCATAAGTAGCAATATCCGATTTTATGTTGTCAATTAGAAAAGTTTTGTTATAATATATATTTTAAGATGGATTGTCATTACTATAAATATTGTATATTACTTGATCCGTTTATTATTTTGAATTAGTTTAATAGACTCTCGTAGGAAGAACTGAAGTAATCTTGAAACGATAAATAAAACTTGAAGTGAATTTTATAAAATTTTATTAATATTACTTGGGATTGGGAGGTAAATCAAGGATTCGTAATTTTCTAATAAATTACAGAATTTATTAGAAATATATACCAGTTGTAAAGCTAAGATAAAATCTTAAAAAAATTAGTCACAATGTTTTTCCCCATTTTCTTCGTTAGCACTTTGGTTATAAACGTAAAATTGGTAATAATTAAAAATTGAAGTCGAAATTCAATTTATTGCTCCTTGTAAAGCATAGTCAAATTTCTCTTAGTCATTTATTAACCGGAATACTGATAATTTTCCATTTAAACTTAAACGTCAATACTAAATGAATATCTAAACTATATTACGCAATCTTGCTACTAATTTTTTTGTAAATATAATAAAACTAATATAAATAAATTATTTTTTAAATAAAATTCTTCAAATAAAAACATTTATCTCTTTGTTTCAGTTTACAATTTTAGTTTTGTATCAAAAAATTTATTTACTATCCCTCAGTTTTCAAAGAATTTATTCTTATAAACATTTGATTACAAATTGTCATATTATCCTTAAAAAAAACGAAATACTGTCACATTTGCAAAAAAATTTTCCAATTCAAATTTATTCAAAAATTATATTAAATTTTTTTAGATTTTATTATATATTTTTTTATTTTTGGGAAATTCTCAATTATTATTCAGAATACAAAATACAAGTAAAAATGAAAATTGAAATTGTAAGAAGGATATTTTAACAATAACGAATTTCTAAAATCAATCCAATTAAAGAAATTGAATCTAATATAAGATGACATACCCAACTTATGTAACCAATTTAATTTGATCAATTCACATTTAAATTTAATTCAACAAAAAATATAGCATATATATTTGTGTCTAGTCGCGCCAATCTTAAAAATGATTCAATTTTCTTTTGCTTTTTGTTTTTTTTTTTTGGTATGGTATCTTTCAGTTTTTCCACTTCTTTTCCACTTGAATTTAATTTCATTTTGGTTTTTATTTTTATTTTTGTCAAACTTGCATTTATTTAATTTATTTCAGGCGAATAGGCGCCCCCAATCCGTAAAACAATATATATATATATAATATAATAGTAAAGAGAACCCAATTTAGTTGAATTATGTACTCGTACATGATATCTTATCTATCTACGTAATTTCAATTTCGAGAAAAATATACAAGAATTAACGATACTCGAAAAACAAGAAAATATTTTCCATTTTTCTTTGTAAATCAAGAAAAATAATTTGCAAAACTTGTGGTTTTTTGGGTGGTTTTGCACATTACGTTTATTTTACAATCTCCTTAAAAAGTATAAAACCACCGTAAAAAAGTTATCGAAAAGCTAATTAGCTTCTATCGATTTCACATTAGTATATAATTTTTTATCTATTTTAGTATTATTTCCTTTTTTAACTTGTGACTTTTTTTCAAAAAAAAAAGCGTGGGGACATTATTATTATTATTATTATTTGTGTGTACAACGGTCTGTGTACACATATAAATAATGTTAAAGGCGGCGGCCACCTATTAAATTGATATCGCCAATGGTTTATTACCTTTCTTAATGCTCCCAAAACTTTTATCGATATTCAAACCAACAGAAAAACTATTTGTAAACGCAAATCGTGGACACAAAATTGAATTAAAAAGGTGGCCACACAAAGTAGCAGCAAAAAAAAATAAAGAAACAAATCATTATAATAGAAAACAATTTATAGGAAAAAAAAAAGGATAACATGGGTGGAAATTAATGAGTTTCGGAGGCGACTATACTAAATGACCTGAAATTGTCCGTTTTCACTTGATATTTATTTATATATTTTTTCCTTATCGGGAAATCATTAAATCACAAAATAATTTTTTTTTTGTGTATTCTGTCCTTTTACGTTTTTATCAGTGTTGATTGTGTTTGTTTTTTTTTTCAGTTTATTTAGGAAAGGATATTTTTTTTTTTAAGGTGAAATTTATTAGATTTGAGGAAAATTGGAAAAATATGGGAGCAGGTGTATACGTAAATGATGATATAAATGGTTATAAAAAAAAAAAATACAAAATAATGGTGGTTAGTTAATTTTCTGATTAGTTTTGTATTTTGATAAGGAAAAAAATAATTATATTTAGAAAAAGTGAGAAAGGTTTATGAATATTTTATGTTGCTTTTATAATGGAATGAATTTTATAAATTGAATACATTTTTTTTATAGAATTTTTCTGGGAAATTTTATTTAGGAATTTAATAATAAGAAATTTTATGTTTTCATCAAAACTTATAAGGACTAAAGATTGTAGACCAAAATTTTGATGTTTAAAAAGATTTTGCTGTCAATATAAATTTTAAATTTATTAATTTAACTACTTTCAGCAAATTGTAATTTTCAATAATTTAATATTGAAAATTTCCCATAATTTGTAAAGTGAATTGAAAATATCGAAAAATTAACAAAATTTATTGTAAATTTCAAATACCAATACAAAATATCGACTAGGATTTACAATAGTTTTTATTAATTTATTGACAAATTCTAATTTATAATAATTAAAGGTGAAATAGTTTGCTCAAAGTTTTTCAAAGTTTTTTTTAACAAATCCAAAATATTAAGGACAAAAATATTTAAAATTATGTTAGCTAAAATATTTATTGACCAAAAAAAAATCCCTAAATTTATTATACTTTTAAGAATTTCTCAGCATGATTTCATCTTAGAAATATTTAACATAAAAATGTTTATGCTAAAAAAAAACTAATAGAACTTAATAGGTAATGATACATTTTAAAAATGGTTTTCAAGAAAAGTATTTCAAATATTTACCAAAAAAAAAACTAAAACCTAAAACTGAAATTTAACAAGATACGCAATTAAAAAAAAATTATTTGAATCAAAGATTCACGAAAAACATTTTATAGAATATTAATGAAACATTTTCTGTAAAACATAATTACAAATATTTTTTTTTTTTTTGAAAAATTTAACATTCTATAAATTCTATATAATGTATATATATTTTTTTTTAATAAATTGAATCTGGTTGTCATAACGTCTCCAAAAAATATTTTTCAGAGTTTCATAATTTTCTGTTCCGTTTAATTCATAAGAAATCAGAAATTGAGAAAAAAAAAAAATTATAAATTTCATAAGCGCCATCAGTTTTAATAAATTCCTTTTTAAAAAAAAACTGAACAAGTTAAAAACTTGATTTATATTCCTTTACGTTTTTCTCGTCCAGGTAGACAAAACAAACAAACAAAAAAAAAACACTGAACCAAAAAAAACCTTAAAACCTTATTTAAAGTAAAATCATTTCTTACGCAAAAGTCTCAGGCTTTTCTTAGATTCTTTATCTTTAGAAATCATTTATATATGAAAAAGGATATTGCGCGCAAAATACATAAAAAAAAAAACAAATAATATTTTTGTGGCAACGGCGGGCGCCATCTCACCATTTAAAATATCAAAATTTGCGCGCAAAAAAAAAACCTTTCAATAAAAAAAAGGGTTTCAAAAATTCATGGTTTTTTTTTGGAAAACAAATATACAACAATTTTGCTTTATCCAAAATCTTTTCTGTCCTATTTTGCAGTGTAAATCCTTTTCTATCTCACACACATAAAATGAAATCAATTTCAAAAAAAAAATTTATATAAAATACTAAAACTTAGTGATGACATGCCTTGTTATCTGGCGCTCTATAAACTTTTCTACCTGTAAGTTTACATTTACACATAAAACAAAAAAATTTTAGGATTTTTCAAATTAAGAGACTCTCGCCAGGTCACAAAAATTGTGTACGTAAAAAAAAAAAAATAATTTACTGAGTTCATAAAATAACAAAATATCCTTTAATATTTTAATGTTTTTTTTTATTATTACTGACTGTGACTGATGAAGAAGTGTGCGTATATATTATTGTAGGTCCAGGTATTATATGATTGGGATAGAAATTAGGGGTGCATAAATGATTAATGATGGTATAAACCATTACTTATGTTGTTATATAATCATTTTTCTTGTAAGTTATTTAATTTTTTTTTTTAGTATATGTTCAGTTTGTAGTTCTTGTTTCAACGTAAATTGGAACTCTCTGGCCCAGCCATATTATAAATTTATGATTATTGTGCTGGGTATTATGGCATGATTTTTTGTTTGTTTTTCTTAATATTTTTATATGTTTTTCTGTCAGAATTATATAAAAATAAATGAATAATTGACTTAAAAACAAGAGAGGTGGACGGTATTTTTTTTGGTTCGTTTTCATTTAATTGAGGTGATTAGCTCTATAACCAGAAGGAAAAAAAAGGAAACAAGGATAAAAAGATGTTACTGGAAAATAAAATACAAACATATTGGTGTTTTTTTTTTGTCGATTGACTAATAATTTGTTTCTAATAATATAGACTTTAATAATATTTAATTTTAATATTTCAATTTAATTTGATGGCTGGAAATGTTTATTGAGGATTGAAGATGGTATTTAAATAGCAAAATTAAATTAGTTTGTTATAAACCAAATTGATTACATATTAAATTATTACAATACTAATCAATTATGCTTAATTCATGGGACGAGATAGACTAGTGTCAATCTGGGAGAAATAACTTGACCAGGACAGAATAATTTGCAGAACTGACAGGAGTTTATTAGGGAAATATTTAAATTACAAAAAAGTTTATTGCTGATTTTACCCAAATAGTTACATAAAGAATTCATTAATTTTCATAATTTTGTTACACTTTCCTTGATCAGCGAAAAGTATGTTTAATATAAATTAGAAATATATTATTGAAGTATCTAACATTTATTTCCAATTTATATTAAAAATACTTTTGGCTAATCAAGGAAAGTGTGACAAAATTAATGAATTCTCTATGTAACTATTTGGAAAAATCAGCAATATACATTTTCACAAGGAATAACATAAATAATTTTCAAATAAACATCTGGAATTGAACCGAAAACTTGAAATCCACTTTTAACTTATTCAATTTAAAATTAATTGAATTAACTACAAACAATTCCTTATTCCAAAAACTTAAAATATGAAAATATAAATTTTATAAATCATTTTAGATTGTTTAAAGTTATAAAGTTAATATATGATATTCAAGTTTACCTAACCATAATAAAAATGAAATTACATAAACAATATTAATGATTTTAAAAGAAAATTATTAAAAATATTGAAATTTATCTTATTTCACGCATCTTGACTAATATTTTTTATTGTTAATTTAATTTAAATATTTAAAACAAAAAAAAAATTTAACAAATTACAAATATTTAAAAAAAAAAAAACAAAAATAACAAATTTTTAATCAATACAAGGGCAAAATGATTATGATCAGCTTCCGAATTTCGCTATTAACTATTAACATATTTTTGTTATTTTTCCTATAAAATTATTCCATTTTTTTTTCAAAAATTAATTAATTTTATTTCTATTTTATTTTTCTTAATCAATTTTTATGGGAATTAATTTTTCGTGGTATTTTTTTTTTATCGTAAATTTATTTTATTTTAGTTAATATTTTTTTTTTTGGTGAACTTTGAACAGATTATAAGCACCTTAATAATCAAAATATTATGGCGGCATTTTTGGTTAATACAATCCCAAACAAAAAAAAACAACATATAACCAATATAAGAGTGTAAAAAATTTAAATTAATTTATTAGTAGATTTTATAGTGAATTAATAGAAAAATATGCTAATTAATATTTTTGATTATTATATTTATACTATATATTCAGAAATTCAAATATTATCATTTTTAATGTCTTGATGAAAACAGTTTGGGATAAAATAGATATTTTATGATACAGTGAACAAAAAAATTAAGGAATTAATAGGATTTATTTAGAAATTTTCAAAATTTAGAATGGGATAATAAATACAGAATATTAATTAAGGCATTCTCATAATTCAGAAAATAATTTTTTACCTCAGAATGAGTTAATATTAGAGATAATTTCGTCAGTAAGTCGTTTTTAAGAAAAATGGGATACTAAGGGCTAAATATTGTCGGACAAAATAGCTGGCGAATACCACATTTCTTCCTACATAACTAACTTTCGCAATAGTTATTAAATAGACGGAATTGCTGATTCCGTCTATTTATAATTCTCCACAATTTTAGTATTTTACCTATTAGTGAAATACCTATTACTGATAGTTTCTCATACTTGTCGAGAATTATACTCGTAACATAGTATACTAAGTTTATCTCTTAATAGTTTAACGAACCACCTTTCTCAGTCACGATTGAGTTAAGAATGTCTTTAAATCATTTTTTGTTTGATATTGTGAACCGCATTATTAATAAATCCGCCATTTTGTAAAGAATTTATATATAAAACCACCATTTTGTAAAGAATAAAATTCTGGATTAAATAGATGCGATATAAGAATTTTGATAGATTACAACGAATTGATTTTTTTTTTTGCAAAGAATTGGACGAAAAATTAGAATTCTTAGTAAAAACTTGAAATATTTAAAGAAATTCCGATTAATTATTATTACAGACATCGGTCCTATATTAAAATAAAAATTTCTATTAAGGATATCTACTGACCTGATTAATTAATTCACATTAAATTTTAAAATTGTTTCGGTTCTAATATATTTTCAGACCAAAAATCAAAGAAACATAACTAAAGACAATACCGTATCTTTTAGAGAAGAACCAACATTTTTTTTTATAGTTTTTTTAATTTTTTTTCCAGATGTTTTGTTAATTAATTTAGTTTTTTTTTTTATGTTTTATGTTTTATTTAAAATTAATTCTATAAATTATTCATATGTGTGAGAATTAATATAAATATTAATTTATTTCATTATACAATTTTTTTCCATTCCGTTTTATATTTTCAAAAACTTTATTAATTTTATGTTTTTATGGTATTTGTTTTGTTTTTAATACAATGATTATATGTTTTGCGCGGTAAAACAACATTTAATCTAATATGAATGTAAAATAAATCTATCACACTTAATTATTTCAGTGTGTAATAAGACGTAATTAAAAAAAAATATATAGTATTTTCATAAGAATTCATTAATAAACTTAGAAATATTTTTTTATACATAAATATACAATTGAAATAAAATCTGGTTTTTTTTTTAAAAAAAGTTATTTAGTAGACAAGAAATAAGAAAAATTATGTTAATTTTTTTTTATTATATTATTACGTGAAGATTAAATATCAATTTTTGTTAAAAAGTTTATAATTAAAATGAATAATTAGTATTTATTTAGATAAAACTACATCATAAATGAATTACACTTTTGATTTTAAGTTACATTTATAATCGCCTGGAGGTTAAATGTTATGGAAAAATAAATAAATGTACAATTTACTTGTAAAGATAAGCGAAAATGTTTCCGAACATTATTAAAATTTATTGATTAATAAAATGCAATTCTGAAATAGAATTATCATAAAATTGTAATTAAACATTTAATTTTCACTTGCAAATATAAAATACTTCTTTAGTATTCATGATAAATTGTCATATTTTAAATTAAATTTCACTGTCTCGGGTAAATTAATTTGAAAGATTTCTGAAAACTTTCCAATTTTGTCTGGGTAAAAGTTTTCTACCAAATATTAACAATCAAGGACACAGAAAAATATTGTCTATACGTTTAAATTGAAATGAAAACCTTTCGATTTTCTAAATGTAAAAAAAATCAAGAAAACCACATTAAATTTTCATTTCCTTAAAATGATAATTTTTCACTTTCTATTTAGACCTATGATTTTTTTTACAATTTTTTCTGTATATACTATTATATATACATATCTAGAAATAAAAGTGTTTTAACGCAATTTCCTTAATCAAAAAGGAAATTCTGAATTTCCGCTTATAATTTTTTTTTTTGTTTATAAATTAATTATTTTTTTTGTACTGATTGTACTGGGGTATACAGCAAAAAAGTTTACTTTTTTTTTATTTTTTTGCCATTTCGTCCTTGCGGCTATTTGATATCAAATAAAGGAGAGAAAAAAAATATTATATTGTTATAATATTTAAATTGTTTTGCAATGTTTATGAAATAAATTTGACGAGTTGGTAGCTTTTGGATATTTTTTATTTAAATTTTATATAAAAAAAAACAATCTTTTAAAGAAAATTTTTAACTCTTTTTTAAATTAAATTTAAATTTGGTTTTCAGTTTGTGTTTTAAAAATTTTAAACTTTAAGATTTTATTAATGGAATAAGTTCATAATAAAAAAAAATGTAAATTTTATGGTCCATTGGTCCATGATTTTGTTTTTTCTTTATCTATAAGTTTAATGCTTTTAATTTTCAGGATAAATTTTAGTCAGACAATAAAACTATAAGCTCATTTACAAATTGAATAGACTGAAGTTGGAAAATTGACTCTTTTATATTATTTAAATTAATATTTTAGTATTTTTTATCGATCGTATTTTTAATTAAGGAGCAATACGCAAACGAAACTAAAGACTTTGATGTTCTACACTCAAACCGATTTAATATTTGACGATTTCATTTGTCAACCAATTACCATTTAAAATATTTTAATTTCAGGACATTTTAAAAGCGTGTTAATACAATTTTTAAAATGACTTGATTTTAAAGCAGCTTCCATTTTGAATTATTTTGTACTTAATATTTCAAAGAATTAAAATTTTCGCATTATAGTTTTTCATCATTTTTAATTATCACTCCCTTTTTTTTATATATATACATATAATAATTTTATGTAATTATGCACGCACTCATATATACTTTTATTCTTTGTTAATTTTCTGTATACACGTATTTTGTTTTTATGCATTTTTTAACGTCCTTGTGCGGTTGTCGGTTTTTTTTTTATATTGTCATTAAAAATCATTATCACTTTTTATAGCCTTGTTTAATTTTTTTAAAATAAATCTGTGTGTATGTGTTAAAATATGTTAATCGTATACACATATGTATACGATTAGCATATACATATATTTATTTTTTTCAATTGAGTGCAACATGATGACCGGCGTTAAAAGTAGCGCCTTCTAATAGTGGTTTTTTTAGGTAAAAACCCCTCCTTAGTTTAAGTATTTTGAAATTTTAGGGATTTTAATTTACTTTTTTTTTAGTAGTGTGAAATTATGTTTGTACCTTTTGCTCAGTTTTAATAATAAAATTACATTACGAAAAAAAAAAAACATATTATTTTCAACCATTTTGAACTTAATTTTGCGACTGCAATTTTTGTTCAAATGACTTGGCTATTACTGCACAGATTATATGGTATTTTTTTTTTGTTGTTGACTATACTGTATTGGTAGAATACACTGGTTGATATGCTCTTTAAATATGGCAGCATATTTTATGTTTTTATATATTTTATTTTGTTGTTGTTGTGTTTTTTATTCTGCTGTGCAGAATATAAGCAAAGCAACATAATTAAAAACGTAAATACCTACGCGACCGTTGTATAAATACATAATAATATTTTTAATTTTTTTTTTTTATGTTTTGGTTTTTTGCACACACCACTTAACTCAACAATTAAAACTATACGAGGTATAAGTAATGTGTTTGTTATTTTAGTTATTTTTTTTTGAAAAAAAAAAAACCATTTTTAATGGTGTGCATCAGAGCATCTAAATTTTTCATATTTTATACACCAATGTTGGGTTGAGAGAGAGATTAAAAAAAGTTTTACACAAATATTTTTAAAATGGTGATATTCAATTATTTAAATAGTAAATATACAGAAAATTAATCCTTTTTTTTTTGGCAACAATTTATTATACATATTTAGGATAAAGTTTATGAACAAAATGGTATATTTAGTCATAAAATTTCATAATAAATTTGAAATTAAAGATTTAAATGACACTTTGAGCTAATAAATTTATAGAAAAATTGAGAAAAATATTAAATTTAACTCAATTCTCATATTTTATTTTAATCCTTAATACTTTTTATTCAAATATTTCTAAGTACTTTTGTACACGAACTTTTATAGTAAATTACAATTTATTTAGGACGATATTTATAGTTATTTTTTTTTGTAGTATAAATTTCGAAATATTTCCATTGGTTTGTCTATAAGAAATATCTATGATAATAAAATTTATTTTACTACGAAAAATATTAATTAAAAAATTTTGTAATTAAGTTCGAATTTAACATTTAATTTGTTAATCACTTTATTACGAAGTATACAACAAAGTTCACATTTATTTGTAAAATGAAATGCAATAAAGTCTCTAATCTGGTTGGAACATTCTGATACTAAAAAACTAAAAATTTTTTTGTAGTAATGAATTTATTTTTATGCTGCTTTATCGCAGCATAATTTTTCTTTGCTTAAAATTGTCAGTTAAATATGTGAATATCACATAAAAAAAATAATAATTATTATTACCATTTTGATTCAACAAAATAATAAAAAAAACTTTTGAAAAAGTGTTAAAAATGTCTGCTTCTTATTATTAAAATTTTAAATTTTTTGAACAAGTGTTTTTTTGTAATACGACGAAACACACAACATATTCGAAAAGGTGTTGATTTAGCAAATGACAAGATATATAAAAAAAAACCCCATTTAAAAAAAAAAAATTCTATTTTATGTTTATTCATTAAATTTGCATATGGCATGCTTGAGAAAAATATTCTTTCCAGGCACTAAAAAAACAAAAAACACACAAAAATATAAGAAACTCTTGATTATTTTATGTTAATTTTTCGTCTATGCAATCTAATAGTTAGTTTTATGTTATGTAAGTTAATGAAAAAAATTTTTTTATGAAATTTTTATTTAACAACATTTTAATGTTGTTGTTTTTTTTTTATGCTTATTCGAGAAAATTTTGAAAATCTTAACTGCCATATTTTAATAATGTAGGATATACGTACACTTCTTATGCACTTATAAAGTGGCACTTAATGCCGCCCTTTTTTTCTTTTTGCTATATTTTATCGCACCCTTTTTTCATATAAAATGAGTTTTTTTTTTTTTTTTGGGAAAAATAAAATAAATGTATTTGTGTTCTAAGAATTTAAATGGGCTGTTTTTGTTTTAGTGTTAATGGCGTCACAAAATTTTTCTAGTTTTTATTTGGTTTTTGAAAATTTTAATCAATATGAAAATTTTTTGAGAAAGTGGAATTTTATTGTGCATGGAAAATTAATGGACAATTCAAATTTAACTGCGATATTATTAAGGTTTCGAATCAAGGATTAAAAAATGATACTTGAAAAAGAATTATACTTAGAGTTTAAGTTTTTACGTTTAATCAATATCAAAATTATTAAGAAAGTTTCATTGGGGTTAATGTAAAAGGATAATTTATATTTAAGAGAAATGATTGAGGCTCAATTAAGGAAATACTTCAAAAGGTACTTGTAATATTTAAAATAATTATAGCTAAACTTACTAGCACACTAGCACACAGTTTCTAGCACACAGTTTCTAGCACACAAATACTAGCACACAGTTTCAATTTTTTATGATTACACCTCTAACATCACAAATTAATTGTTTAACCATTAAAATATACTACCAAAAGGATTAACTATATTATCAAATGCATTTATACTCAAAAACCCTTTTAAAACTAATTTTTGAAAAAAGTAATCAACTAAATATTTTATTTGCAGCTCAATTAAGTTTTTATATTTCATTCTACTTTTTCCAATAATTGCAATCCTTTTACATAAATTTTAATAGAATAAAAATTTATGTATTAAATTGTCTAATGACTTTTGTGAAGCATTTATTAATAGTCTTTAATAATGAACAAAATTCCTTTAATTCTATAATATAGCTTGTCCCCACAATAATATTAAATTATAATAAAATCCTTCAAATTATGTCCATTTTTAAAATGTACAAAAGGATTTTTCTATATATTTTTTTTTTGAATAAATAATATCATTGACTCCAATTGTACCGAGTATTACCTCCTATCGAATATATTGGATATTTTTTATTTTTATTTTTTGGAAAGGTGATGCATGTGACACGAAATTTATATTGGTTCAAAGATCGTGAACAAAACTTATTAAATTATTAAATATTTAACAGAAAAATAATAAAAAAGGATAATAATAATTTCTATATATATTTAAAATTTCCAATAATTAAAGGTTATAGATTTTAAACTTAGAATAAATTATAAACTGAAAAACTGTTAATAAAAATATCTAGAAAAAAAGGAAAAATTACACCTGTTCTAATAAATTTCTTTTTACATTAATCCTGTTGGTGAATTTATGAAAAAAAAATTTCATTTTTCATTTATTATTACAGGTATTTCTTTTTTTTTTTTGAGTTTCAATTTTATTTAATTATATATCTGAGAAAAGGCAAAATTATTTATAAAAAAAAAATTTGAAAAAAAAAAACATTAGGGAGAAGAAAATGATTTTGTCGTGTGGTCAAGAATATAAAAATACTCATTAAAAGTTAATTTTAAAAAAAAAAAGTTTTTCAACAAAATTTTCTTATCTAGTATATTATTATACATAAAAAAAATATGTTGATTTTCTGTAATAACATAAAAAAAATATGTTTCTTGTGTATAGTTATTTTTACATTTGAATAAATTTCGTTAGTTTTCGTCAACCGAAAGTATGACAGGCACACTTTTTGTATCTTATTAATGTTATTAAGTGTTTAGTTAATTTCATAGAAAATACAAAATTATTTTGTTATTTTTACACAGGTTTTTCGGTAAACTATTTATGGCTTTTTTTTTAAATTTGAATAGTTTTTTCATTTAATTATTTTTTTAAATATGAATAATTTATTATGTTTCCAGAAAATCAGGAAAAAAAAATTATGACTTACCTCCATTGCCTATAAGAGAAACGAAAAAAATTACATAAATTTTTATATAAAAAAAAAAAAAATTAAAAAATAACAAAATGAAAAAATAAAATTTATATAAAATGAAAAACTGAAAACCACATAAAAAAAAAAATTAAGTTAAAAACAATATAAATTTACAAATTATTAAACATTTTTTAGGTAATTTTCATTATTTACAAAAAATATAAATCAAATAATATTTTTTTTAAATTCTGGAGGCAAATTGACACGAAACTGACAGGGAAAACTGGACTAAAACTTGGTACACAAAATTAAAAATCAAAGATTAATACAAAAATCATAAAATTATTTAATTTCAATTAAATGCTAAATAAATGGTGAAATTACAACTTCCTTTCACAGGAAATAACTACCAAAAAATTGATAAACAAATATTTCAGAAACTGGTAAACTTAATATCCTAAAAATTTTCACTTGACTAGTTGTAAACAAAGTGATTAGTAAATTAGAATACATTACTATTAAAATGTTTCAAAAATATTTTAATAAATCTAATTTGTTTTTAAACTACAACATTAGATATTTTAAATAGCTAGAAGAGCCAAATTATGATTTAATTTGGCTCTTCTAGCTATTTAAAATTCGTAGAATTATGATTTAAACGATTTAATAATTTAAACATTTTCACAATTCAAAAAAATATCAGATTTGAAAACTAAAATTAGTACCATTAATAGAAGGAATTCCGAATTTAATTATTTACATCAAGTTAACTAAATTTCGATCCTGTAAAACAACATTAAAATAACTTAATGTCCCAAAAGTGTCCCAAAAATGACTTAAAATAATTTTGCTCATCACATCACACAAATTACAAAAAAAAAACATTATAATTCAATTATAAAATCCAACCCTGCACATAAGAAAAAAAAAAAACATAAAAATGCATACTTTAAAAACCACTACTTTGTCATAATTCCTTTTTTTAATTTTTTGTCTTGTATATATCAGTCGGCCATATTTTAATTTTATTTTTTTCATGTATGGTTTTCTATAATGCATTTACAGACAGAACGTATGTGAAAGAGAGGAAAAGGGACTTGCCTATACGTATTCTCAATTTCTAAATAATTATCATAATATTATCATTGCATATAATCATTACGCGGTTTTAATTCTCTTTAATATATATATATATTGCAACTAAAAATATCCTTTTTAATGGACGCACACACATGAATATTCATATTTTTATGAACACATACAAAAATATAGAAATATTATTTATTTATATTTTTTTTTTTGTAGTCCTTTAGGCGTAAATTATCACGCGTATAATATTTAAATACATTTTTATTGTGTATCTAAAGATTATTATTATTATCCTTGCTTATATTTTATTAGAAAGGATTTTTTTTTTGTGTAATGCAAAAAATAATTATGTGTATATGTAAAAAATTTTATGCTTGTGAGTTTCTCTAATAAATGTTACGCTTTAGGGGCAACAAAAAAAAAATATATTCTTATAAAAAAACAACTCCTTGTTTTTTAAAAATTCTAATTCTAAAAAGGATATTTAAAAAAAAAAAAATAATGGCGTTCATAGTTATTAGTGTAGAAGGATATCTCTACAGAAAAAAAATAAAATAAAGAAAACCACTTAAAACCGCAATAGTATACAATTTTTTTTAGTAAGGGGTTGAATGGGAAAAAGGGGTTTTGTGGTGCCAGGAAGAAAAATTGTAAAATGTGTAATAATTTTTTTTTTCATTTTAGCGCACCCTTCTTTTTTTTGTATTAAAGTGATATCCTGTTTTTTTTCTATATATTTAGTTTAATTTCAAAAGATATAGAGGATTATAGGCATTTATGCGTAATAGAGAAGTGACGTATTAGATTTGAAGTGCAGAGTGTCTTTAAGCTTGACACAAAAACGATATTTGTAGGGTGTCATAATTTTTTATATATACATACATATATATAAGGAATAAAAAAAAGGATAATTGAACGTTAGAATATTTCAATTTCAACATAACAACAACAAAACAATAAGGATAATAATTTTATTTATACAGGAAATTTATTATTATTAAGGATTTTTTTTAAACTAATTATATTCTTATTTTTAATACCGGATTTTCCTTGAAAAGAAAAAAAAAACAAAGAAAAAAAGGACTTTTTTTTCTTGTCAACAAATCATTTATCTGGTTAATTATTATCCTTTCTAATTATCACTTTAATATTACCTTTAACCACAAAAATTAATTTTTTTTTAAACGACATAATTATGTTTTCTTTTGTTGTTAATTTTATATTTTAAACATCTTTTTGATGTCATTTAAAGAAGTCGTCCTTATATACATAAATTACAATTACTTCTTTGATGACATTTTTTTTTTTTTACCTAACACAAAACAGATCTTAGATGTTTATCCTTATAAAAAATTTAAGTATTTTTTAAAAGAATAAACTAAGGTACAGAACAACAGAAAAATATCCTTATAACCTTTACAAAAAATTAAAAATTACAGAAGGAGCAGATGACAAATTTATTTAAAAACTTCAAACATTTTATGTTGTTGTAGTTCGCGGCAGAACCTTTATCATCTTAAAAACAAGATACACAAAAAGTAGGTTTTTTTTTGTTTTTAAAAAAAAGGACACAATATTTAGTTGTGTCTGTATAGTAAAATTAAGAGCCTATTTAGATCAGTGTTTTTGTTTTTTTCTCTAATTTTGTTGGTATACATGAAAAAAAAAATTTTTAGGCGCAGTCCTTATTTTTCAGCTAATATTAAATTTTTTTTAAAAAAAATAAATATCCTGCTGAGTAATCTGACATTTTGTGGGCATAAAAATATTAATTCTTTATAAGGACAAAAGATATTGAAAAGATGAAATGCAGACAAAACAACTGTAGATGTATATAAAAAAAAAAGGACCTTTAATAATAATCACTAAAAGATAAACCACAGAAAATTTTTTGTTGGTACCGAAAAAATAGAACTCCCGGTAAGTAAAAACGTATCGAACAAAAGGTGAAATCCTTATACATTTTTTTATTTTTTTTGATTATATCAAAGGTATTTTTTGTAATTGAAGGATATTTTTCAGTAGCTCTCTTGTAAAATTGTAGGAAGAATAAGAAAAACTTCTTGTAAGATTTCTGTAAAGATATCCTTTTAAGATGCAATCGACTTTTTGTTCACTTATTTTTTATCATAAAAAAAGGCCTTTTCCTATTATTTGACTGGTGTTTATAATTTTTTTTTTTTGTTGGAATAATATAATAGTTTTTGGTGGTTGTCCTTTAAAAAGATATTAAAGATATACAAAAGAAAAGTAATATAGAGAAGGAGGATAAGCTACTAAAATTCAAAAATGCGTAAATTCATTGAAAATTATGATATACGTATAATTGAAATGGATTACAGATTAAAATATATATTTTTTTTTGTTAGAGTCGAGTGGTATTATTTATGACAGGATAATATCAGTTACTTGGACTATTAAGACGTATTGGGAGTATTGTTTTGAGGTTTTTAGATATTTTCTGATCCAATAAAGATGGCAAAATTGTAATGTTTTTTTTTTAGACAAAATAACAATGAAGGAAATTTAAATGCTGGGATCAATTATCTAGAGCATAAAATTGTTAATTATGTTCATAATTTAGACTAAATCTAGAAATAATATAAAAATTCTGCAGAGTTGAATTTTTATGTTTACGTATAATTTAACGTCAAAATTTTTAAATTTAAAAAAAAAAAACAATTTTATGGAGTGTGGTGCAGAATCGTTAAAAATCCTGTTTAACAATTTGAAATTTAGACTGTTTTATAGATTAGAATCATAAACTTTATGTATTGTCATTGTCAGAGTAATTATTGTGGTCGAAAATTATAATTATTGAATCTATGTCCTGTCAGAGTAATTGGTGAGCTTGAAAACTGTAATTGTCAGTCTTAATTACTGCTGTACCCCAAATAATTATTTTACCATGACCTTAATTGAAAATTTGACCATATAAATTAATTTATAATTTAAAGCAATTTTCTATTCTTTTTCCGTTTTTCTAATTCAAACTTTACGAACCCAAAAAAAAAAAATAGTATCTGTTGCTCATAAACTCTTACAGCTATAAATAACTTGTCATAAATTGACTGTCAATTATATATTTATATAGTTTTAACGTTTATTGGTTTTACACAAAGCGTTAATAATTTTCTCCTAATAAAATATCCATTAATAGTCCATCAATTTTTTATAATTCTTTATTTTTTTTTTTTGGTTAAGTATTTAGCCCTAAAAATAAACAATAAATTTTCTACGAAATTTCTCCATTAGTTTTTTTTACATTGTTAACCTACACTTTCGGTTATTAGAATGGGAAATTCTTTAGCAAATGATCATTAGAAACATTTCCTTCCTAAAAGTTTACGTGTTTCTTTATTATTCTTGGTTTTTTTTTGTTAATAAGAGTATAGCGTTTGCGTTAAGTATTATCAGCACACCACAAAAAAAAAGTAAAAAAAAATTTCTTCTAATTTTCATATAAACCAGAAAATATATTTTAGTTATAAGTTGCTCGGCACTTAATTCATATATCATAAATAGGTATTTTGTTTAATGTTCTCTTAAACCACAAAACATACAAATAAAATGTTAACTAGACTATTAGTTGAAATCCATCAAATTGAAACCTTAAATACATCATCATAGAACAGAGTATACCTATATATTAGTAACATTATTGAAGAATGGTTTAATATATGAAATACAAAATATAAAAATGATCTTTCGTGTTCAAATAAATGGAAATTATTCATTCAATTCTATTTATTTGTGTTATTTTTGATGTCCAATGGTGTTTTTTTCTGTGTATAATGTTTTTAAAATCATAAATCGTTATATTTATGGTACACTGTTAAAAGAATACTTAAAATTTTACTAGGTCACGAGGTTTTTTTTTAAAAAAATGATAGAATCATTTAGTGGCAAAAACTGTATCAAATTGAATTAACAAATTAGATTTATAAATAAAATTTGAATGGACGCCGAATTACAAGTTAGAAAATTATTGATAAAGATTAGTGTTAAAATAGACATTAAGTTTTTAGGTAAATGGTAAACGAAATCATTTATTCGATAATAAAGTATCGATCGGATCGATTCTAGCTACTAGCAAAGTTAGCAAATTTTCGGTCACAGCCACTTTAAAATTAATTTTAACTAAATTTAATAATTTCAAATGAAGTAAATTCGATTAATTAAAATAAACTCAATTAAATGCCTTCCCGATTGGACATTTAGTCAGAGCGAGTAACTCCATTCTTTAAATCAAGTACATTCCATTAAATGATTGAAATATGTCCATTAAATAAGAAGTAGGGGTTAATATAATCAGCAATTGATTAGAAAATCAATTTTATTCGATAATAAAATTAAATCCAAAATTTTGTAATCCAACTAACCTAATTCATTTTTTTAACAGTGAATTATTTTGTTATCACAAAAATTCCAGACAAAAAAAAGAAATGTTTCTATTTTCGATAGACTCTTCAAAAAAACTATGTAGTGACTTGAACCAAACTACAATTTCTTTTTTTTTTAATATCATTTTCATTTTTACTATAAGTTCAAAAAGAAATAAAAAAACTTATAAATATTAGAATGAAGACGAAGAAGAAGTAACATCACATAATGGCATCTATGCACGCTATAATCATGTCTAACAAATAAAATAACACAAATATTTTTGGGTTAATATTTTATACCAAAAAAAAAAAAATGTGTTAAAAAAATATAAAAATTACATATGCTTTTTTCAGGCTAAACATGGGTAATTATTAAAACCCACAAATAAAAAGTATCATGATCCATGTAATTTCCTCACATATTTCAATTTTTCTGTATTTAATTTTTTTTTTGTATTTTTCATATTTATGTTTTTATGTTTCTCATTTTTCGGGAAAAATTAATTGAGGTGAAAAATATTAATGGCAAAATATATCAAAACATAATTTTTTTTTTTTATTTGGTAAAAGAGAGTTTTTCACTTTAGTTCGTTTTATTTTTTTTTTTAAATTATTTTGGAAAAGTCAATAACTCGTGTAAAATTGTTAATAATTGTTTTTTATTAACTGAAAAAAAAAAATGATTTTGAGGTGAAAAATTTAATTACCCAATTAATCAAAACCTTAATTACATTTTCACTTTACGTATTTTTTTTCTTAGTAGAGTAAAAATGGGAACAGTTAATAATACGTAAACTGGTCGATTTGAAGAAAATAAATAAAAAAAAAATTATTCAATTAAACATTAATTTGAAAATTAGATATAACCAGGAATTTATTAATTTTGATAATTTAAACTCAGTTCAGAATTTAAATGAACCACAATTATATTGATAGTATTTATGGTTCAAATAGAAAATTAATGTCAGTCAAATAAATAGTTAGTTTAAAATACAAAACAAAGTGATTAAGTTCACAAATTAAATTTATAATATGGCAGGATATGAAAGTACATTAAAATATGACAGGACATCAAGTACAAACTTTGGAAATTAGAAACTAGAAATTAGAAATAATTTTCAAATTTGAAAATTATTGCTTAAGATTGGAGTTAAATTTACACATTATATTTTTATGTAATTGGTTTAATGAAATCATTTTCCAGTTAAAAATTACTAGGACAACTAATTTGAAGCAAAATTTCGGTCGCAGCGTTTTTTATAGAAATAATTTTAGTTAAACATAATAAATTGATAAATATTCTACAGATTTCAATTGAACTACAAAAATTTTGATATTAGTAATATTTATAAAGAAATTTTGGAAATTGTAATATTTTCCACACAAAAAATTATATTTTCTATTCATTTATTGCTGAAATTTACTAAACATTTAATGCTTAATGCTCTAAAATAATAAACTTCACCAAAAAAAATGATTAAATAAATTTCATTCCTTTCTATTTATACAAAAAAATTGAATTTAAAAATGTAATTTTGTTTACCTACATCGTCGACAATAAACCGAAAAACATAAAACTATGTCTTAAATCAAGGCGGTTACCAAAAAAAAACCTAATTTTTATCCTTTCTTTTATTGTAAATAAATTTGTGCAATGCGCCAGATGAAAGTGATATACGTAAAAAAATTATAACTATTTCCAAAAAAAAAAAACCTCTCTATACCTATACAACAATCGAACAGATGTTAATCTGAAAAGATATTCAACAAGGATGAAAAATATAGATAGTTAAACATAAAAATGTTATGTTTCTGGACTGAAAAAAGGGCGTTTTGAAAAAAATAAAATAAAATAAATAATTTTTCTGTAGATAATAATTAAGATAAAAAATTAAAAATATTATCAAAAAATAAAAAGAATATTTTATTGGAGATAGGAATTTAAATGTAAAATTAAATTTTTGTAATGAAAAACTAAAATTTATTCCTTATTATGTCCTTTAAATAAATTTGAAATTTTTTGTTTTTTAACTTTATCATCGTAATTACAATTACAATAGAGAAAAACCTCAAAAATGTCTGAAAATTCTTCTTCTTCTTCAACTTAATTAAATTTCTACTTAATATCCTGTAAAAAAAACTAAATATCCTTTCAAAGAACAATGCGAAAAAACTATTGTTTAGTGTTTTTTTTTTCCTTTTTATTCACTTTAATGCTTTCAAAAACTGTTTTAAAGGATCTACCACTCTTTTTTTTATATATATATATATATAAAATATTAATAATAATTAGTCCTGGTACAACATGAACAACAAAAAATATCCTCTACGGATCTACAAACACACTAATACAATTATGTTTATAAATAAATAAATAAATAAAAAATAAAAACTACTTTCCTGAATTTTGATAAAAATTTGCTTTTCAAATTAAGGATAAATTTATATTATCTTAATTTGGGATCCTTATAAATACGTTAAAAGATAAAAAGGACTTGACTTTCAAAAAAAAAACCAAAACACATATATTCATGTGAATTCAGAAAAAGATGAATTTTCTTTTTTTGAATTATACATAAAAGTCCTTTTTACTAAAATATTTTTTTTTTTGTGGGGGTGTGTTGTTCATGATACCTTTCACTAATATTATATAAAAAGGAATATAACTTTTTTTTGGAGGGGGGAGAGATTGAAATTATATTTTCCGAAAAATAAAGGTGGAAAATTGCGCACAACACATAAAAAAAGGACAATTGTCTTAAGGGAATAGAATAATATAAGATATTTCGTTTAATAAATGATTATGGGCATTTTTTTTTTGGGGAAGGTTTTTCCTTGATAAAAAGGATATTATTATTGTCTATACCAGCATAATATGAAATTTTTTTTGGAATGTATTTCATTTAATTTTCTTAATTTTCTTTATATAATATGTATATATATTTTTTTTTTTTTGGTAAAAAGGACTTTTTATATCACCCTTAAAAAGGAATATATGCACACATATAGAAGATATAATTTTTAGTCCAATAGTTGACTTCAAAGGAAATCATAAAATAATGTGAATATATTTATTTTGAAATTATCTTCAACAGAAACTGACTATTATACATTTTATAACTATTTTCTATTCGTCCTTATTTTCCGCACTATTCAACAATTTTCACATATTACTAAACAATAAATAAGGATTTTTTTTTTTAATGAATGGTAAATTTAAAATATTGGAAATATTTTATTTAAGACAATATATTTTATTTCTTCTTGGAGGAAAATATGAAAATTTAAATTGAAATATTTTCTTAAAGAAAATTATTTTTCAAACGCGTGAAAATATATAAAAAAGAAAGTTATTTGTAACAAAAAAATAATTCATTTTCTTTTTATAAAAAATGTAAATAGAAAATATTTTTAAAAAAAATATATAATAAATAAATAAAAATTCTTTTAATTTTCTTTACTCAAAGGTATGTCCTAATTTAATAGGTTCCCTAGAAAAGTTTCCCGAACTAAAGAATCATGGAAAAATTGAATTTTTTGTAACAAAATTAGTCTTCTTACTAAAAGAAAATTGAAATATAAAATTATATTTCTGAGATTTTTAGATTCGGAAATTAAATTTTCGTCCTGTCGTTTAGAACTAGTGAAAAAATAATACTTTCCTGAAGTGCATTTATGTAAAATAAAATAAAAAAACAAAAAAGTATATTGAAATAAAAGAAAATTTTCCAGGAGTGTTTTTTTTTTGCTCTTATAACAGAAAAATTCTTGAATTTCCTTTTTCTTCTTCTAATTTTTTTTTTTTAAGTAAATTTCCATATATAATTTCGAAGGAAGTAGACAACTTCCTGTTTTTATTAAATAAAAAAAATTCTTTATTGTTTTTTTAAAAAAAAAAAAAAGAAGAAAAATTCTTGCAGGAAAATTTTAAAAAAAATATATTTTTCATTCTGTGAAAATTATACGAGATATGTACAGTAATAATAGGAAAAATATTTTATTAAAGGAAAAGTGGCAAATTGCCACTTGATTAAATAAATTCTTGCTATTATTTACTTGAATAAATGTTCGTCTAAAATAAATTTATATTTTCTATGCCCCAAAAAGAGGACGATTTTGAGGATAAATAGAGAATTTGAATAGAATTTATGTTTTTAAGGAGTATTTTTTCAAGAATATCTAATTTTGGGTATAGGATTTCAATAATGTAGCTACTGCCACAGTTATTGAACTAAATTTTACAAAATAATTGCTAAATCTATTGAAAATAACACCAAAATGTATTTCTGTAATTCAGTAACTCTAATACCCAATAGAATTATTAAGATTTGTAGCTTACAGTGAAACTTATAATCAATTTTGTCAGAATTACAGTCAATTTTGTATTTTATAGAAGGAAAAGTGGCAAGTTGCCACTTAATTAAATAATCTTTTTAATTATTTTTTACGTTATATGCCAAAAAAGGACGATTTTAAGGGTAAAAATTAAGAATTTTAATAAAATTTGAATAATTTTAAATTGCAAATTATCACTAATTTTCTGTAAACGAAATGTGAAACTTATTGAAGAAAATTTAGCAAAGTTACTGTGAATATTATTGAAAATGATTAGAAAATACTGTAGTAATCTGAAAAACACTTACATCTAAAAACTATGCAATAGAATTGTTAAAATTTAGAGTTTAAAGTGAATAATATTTAATTTTTGTCCAAACTACACTCAATTTAATATGAAATTCTACAGACATTAGAAAAGGTATATATTGTTTTGTTAACGTTGACAGCTAATTTCAAGTTAAATAAATGATTAAAAAGGTCTAATTTTAGTATTAAATCATGAATAATTTTAAACTAAATTTATGATCAACATTATATTTTAATTCACGAATATTTTATAATATTTTTTATTTTACGTGTATATAATTATTTGTTTGGTGGGTGTTTTTATTACCTTTTATTAGTGTTAAATGCCATTCATTTTGATCATAATTCAGGTAGTAATAAAAAAACACACAAAAAAAGGACCTAATAAAAAAATTGTAAATTTGCACTCAAATTGCTACTATTTTACATAATTTTATTAAAATTTATTGTTATTTCTTTAACATAATCATAACAATAACAATAATATAATCATAATAATAATTATAACACTCAAAAAATTTCCCTCATCAGATATTTTTGGTGTTTTTTTTAGGTTTTTCATATTTTTTTCCTTAAGTTTTTCCGAGGTTATTGTCATCACAGTAAAAAAAACAAAAAAAAAGAAATTTTTTACAATCACCTTTGTGGGTGTGCAATATTTTCACGATTGGTGCGACATTATAATATTTTTTTTTTGTTTTTGGTTAATTTATTCAAAGTGCGTGTTTCAAACACGGATAAAAAAAAATCATTACGTTTAAGCTCATGTTTAGAAGTTTAGTGTCGCACCTTTTACCCCCGACAAAAAAAAAATTTTTATATTAGCCTAACAAAATTTTATTGCCTCTAAGTTGTTTTTTTTTTTTTGTTAAATTTTATATTTTTGGGGTTTACCCAATTTTAATTTTGAATAATTTTCATTTATATTACACAATTTCTAAGAATTTTCTGTAATATTTAACACGAATTTCCACTAAAATGAAACACACTACAATTTGCTAATACATTTTCTTTAACTGAGTTTTGGAATAAATATTTGAAATTTTAATTTTTATGAACGAGTTTAGCATACGCACTCAAAAAACGAATAAAATTAATACCATAATTACAATTTGAAGAAAATAGTGACAATCCCTGAATAAATTTATCAAACTTACAGACATTTGTGCGGCAACAATGATTCATTACAAGCGGAGTTTATGCGGAAGCAATTGGACAAATCTCTGAGTCCACTACAGTCATAATTACACTTAAAAGATTATAGATAATAGTCAAATATTCAAAATAAAAAAAGGTGTTAAAATTAAAAAGAAAACTGATCCGATTTAAACGTTGCTCCAAATTTTTCAAAATTATATACGGTATAAATATAACATTTTTTTGGCTCGTGATTGGCACCAGTCTTTTAATTTTTATTAACTATAAACCTTTTCCACTTGATTACAAATCAAATAAAAAAAAGGATCACAATAAAAATATTATTAATATTTTTCTTAGAATTTCCAAAGCAAATAATAATAACAACTTTTAGAATTTGAATTCATTGAACTAGAAAAGGACAAAATTGTCGATTGCTCCTACAAAATATAAACCCACCAAACTCAGACTAAAAAATTAAATTCTTTTTGCAATTCATGATTCAAAAACTTTTAATTCGTTCATCATATCAATTTAATGTCCATTAGTATTGACATATCAAAATCCCTATTTCTGTACTAATTATCCCCAAAAAGAAACTTTGAAGATAAATTTTTTGTGTGAATGTCTGATAGCGTTCATTATAAAAATCGCAATTTGACACTTTTAGGCTAACTTAAAAAAGAATTCCAATAAAAAAATTAAAGGATTAAACAGATTATAGCATATTTTTTTTGTCTATTGTTTAGCTGTAGGAGCCGACCGACTATTTCGGTTTTTTATAGACAAATAAAAGATAACAAAAAAAAATGATTTCAGTAAAATTAATTTCTACAGAAATAAATCTACTCTTTTTTATTTTAGGTTATTCGTTTGTTCTTCCAGCTCGGTGAAATGTTTTTTAGACATAATTAAATATTAATTCGAATGTCAATCAAATAAAATTGATCAAGTGTAAACAAGAAAAATAAGAAATTTTAGTTTTTCATTAAGAATATTTTCTAAAAATACAAATTTTCTGAATAGAACTTTAAAATTTGCTAAAAACTTGTAAATAATTTGTTATTTTAGCTAAGTTTTTGCTAAATTTTAGATTTGGTCACAAAATATCTTCATTTTGAAGATTCTGTTCCTAAATTTCTTCATTTTATAAATAAATTACTAATTTTTCTATTAATTAAAATAGAAATTAACAAGTTTTTAAGTATCTTTCAAATTTTAACATATTTCCAAGTATCAAATTAAAATTTTTAATAGAAATGTAACTAAAGAAACTTTAATGTTTCTTTATGAAAACTCAAATATTACAATTTTAATACAAGATTTAACATTTTATATTGTAATTTTATTGCAAAAAAACCATTTAAAATTGGAATTATATGGATTTTTAGCAAATCACGTAATCGTATTATTATCGTAAATAGCAGAAATTAATTGAAAAGATCAGCTTAAAATTTTACTATTTTTTTAAATATAAATTTGACAAATTACATTTCAACAAATACTTAAAAATTAACGATTCTTAAAGAAAATTATTATTTCCTTTTTTTCGAAAGTGTAAAAAACATAATAATAACTTTTTTAAAAAAAAAAAAAAAACACAAACTAGAGTGCACTTCTACCTAAAAGCAATACACATAAAACAAAAAAATTGCATTAACCATTAAAACTTCATTCTTGAAAGTAAAAATAATAACATTTTCTACAAAAATGTATTATATTTATATTTTACTAAAAGTGCTAAAAAAAAATTATATAGAAAAAAACACCCTTTAATTAATTATACTGCATCTAAAAAAAAAAATATTCACGCGACAAATTTGAGTTTGTAAATCAAAGTACAAAAAAAAAAAAATTCCAACATTTCTAAAGCTTCCATATTTTTATTTTAGAAATTTAACACTCTGCCATGCCATAATCTCGAAAAAAAAACCATAATATAAAAATTACATAGCATTTTAAAACCCGCCATAATTGTTTTTATTTTTTTTTTAAAGATATTATTATGCATTGTCATATTTTTCGTTCTTTTTGCCACAATACAAATGCAATTTTCAATTAAAAAAAACGTACACAATTAAAAAAATACTTAGTATACAAGGAAATGAATTTGTATTAGTTACGACACAACATAAAAAGTGCATAAAATGCATATTAATCAGGTGTGAATTAGAGTAATTTAATTTAAAAAAAACTGACAATTTTTCTAGGTGTCAAAAATATGTACACAAAAAACAAAAAAGGATTTTTGTGACAATGTCTTTTTTTGATTAGTGAACAACAAACGAAAAAAAAAAAAGATGAAATTTTGAATGAAAAGAGGAAATTTTAACAAATTTTTGATGATATTATTTATATACTTTTACGAAGCTTCTTTAAGGATAAGTGTTTTTTTAAGGATATTTTTGAGTTTCCTTTAGCATTTTAGATTTTTTAATGATTGTTTTTTAAGAATAAGGTTTTTTTGCAGGAAAGGAGTTACACAAAGATTTGTTAGAACATAAATTACTGAAAGTAAGAAATGGTCAAACCAAAATATAGTCTCTTAATTGACTATACTACATAAAACTGTTTTAACTCATCTCATTCGAAAAACCATAAAGTAACAAACGATAATTTGTCCCAACTCCGAAATATGTTTAGATTTCCCTTACAATTTCCCGTAGAATTTTCCCTTTATATAAAATAATCTATTACATTTTCGAACTCTAATAGAATTTGTGGGCAGATATACCCATTTTTGTTGATCTATTTATAGGCCTATGTCAGACAGGCTTTTGTTTATCGCTACGAAACACCGCTTATTTAAAAGATTCCCCATTTTTTATGCAAATATCTTCAAATAAAAGATAAATTTTTCTGAAATTATCGTTATCCTTAAAAAAAAACTGAAATTTACTTCAGATTATAAAGCATATTTTTTTTACCAATATTCACAATAATAAATTATGTTTAGTTTTCTGTTAATCCGATTAACAAAATTGGTTGTCTTAAAATTACCCCACCACACCTTAATAATAATTGATAATACCATTCAATATATTTGAATATACTTTCTAACACCCTTAAACAATAATCTTTTTGCTACTTCAGAAGTCATTTTTAAAGTAAATATTTAATTTTTTTCTTTCCGAGATAAACAAAAACATTTCATTAAGTCAATATTCTGCAACACTTTTTTTTTTGTTCAAATCAAACTAAAAAAAAATTTGCTTTACACTTTTGAAGTGTTGACTTCTTTTGCCTACCAAAAATATCACAGCTAAACCATTGTAAACATTTACATAAAAATAAATCTACAATTTATATTTTCTACTCTTTTATCAAAGTTTAAGTTATTTTAATAGAAGACACCCTAATTTTATGATGCTTTCAGAGTTGATTTTTGACTTTAAATACTGTCAACGAACAGGAACGAAAAAAAAAATCAAATTTTTTCACCGAAAATCAAAAAAAAAAAAAAAAAAAAAAAACGTCAGATATTTTGTTTATTATTGAAAAATATTTAAGTGTAAATAAAATTTAAAGATTGTCAATAAAAATACATCAGCATAAGAAAAAAAATATATAAATTTTTTTTGGGGAGAAATTAGATATTTAAATGTAAATGAAAATATAATTTTTTCAATATTTAAATACCACTGTCATCAAAATTTCTGGGGGATGTTTTTAGTAATATTTATACAAATGTGACAAAAAAAATAATTATGTAATCAAAAATTAAATCCGTCGGTTAAACATTCAAAAATATCTATTAAATTTATAAAATAATTAAATTTGTTATCCTTTTTATGCAGATTTTTGTTAGAAAATAAATAAATTAAAAATTAAAAATTAAAAAAAAAAAATATTTATATAATTAGGCAAAAAAAGAAAATAAAAATTTTGTGGTTACAGATACAACGTACAGTACTTACAAATCCATGTTTGTCACTAATATTATTTGTTAATTTCAATTTATGAAATGATACAACTTTTTGCATCCATTGTTCTCCTGTTGATGGTGAATCTGGATGTATATACATACGTTTTGGCATTTCTGGATCAGCTTTACCAGCTACCATCCATCGACTAAAATATAAAGTTTTTTTTCTATTAGAAATTAGGATATTTCATTATTATAGGTAGACACTATCATTTATATAAGACTACATTTTTTTCAGTAATATTTATTATAAATGAAATGTCAATTATTATATTAAATAAATTAATTGTTATTGAAAAATTTACCTATTATGAAATTTATAACGATAATCATCAGCAGCAACAATATCTAATAATAAAATATATTTAGCTTTTGCATCTAGTCCCGAAACACGAAATTTCATTTGTGGAAACATTTGTCTGTAAAACAAAAATAAAAATTTAATTTTATAATATAGTTTTATTTACAAAACAAAAGTATTTATTCAAACATAAAAATAATATTATTGTCAAAAATTGAAGAAATATATTTTGATAAGATGACAACTTGAATTTAAGGACTTCTTGCAACTAATAGTTAAGAAAAGACTAACTTAATTCATGATTGATTAGAAAAAATTACAAATTTTGAAACCAAATTGTCAAAGTTAGTGAAAATTAATACTTTATAGTACATATTTGATTACTATACAGAATTAATTTTTACAAACTTTGGTTCGAAAATTTGTAAATTTTTCTAATAAATCATTAGAGCTGAATTAAAGTATTTAGAGCTGAATTAGAGTATTTGAATTAAACTATCAATGTAAATGGATTTAAATTGGAGAAAATGGCAAATTTTCAATAATATGAAACAACATATATAATGCATTAAAATTAAAATTGAAAATCTACATTTTTAACATAAAAAACTTTAAAATTAATTCATAAAAAATAATCAATTTATCAACAATTATATTCTACTATTTTAAGTCTAGTTAAGAAGAGTTTATTAAGATGTTAAAAGTTCAACGATAATCAATGACATTAATTTCCATTTTATTTATATACTATCTAAAGATATATAATTTAAAATTTTAAACATATAAAAATAAACGAAATTTAATTATTTTTATGACAATTATCAAATTATTTTCCCAAAAAATAAAATGTAATTTTCCTTATCTGGTCTAAAAAAAAAATTATGAAAAAATTTAGTTCTATTAAATTCTGTGACAAAATTATCTTTCAACTTTTTTTTTTGGTAATGATTAGATCATGTTTTTTTTTTATGTACAGCTGGGGTCTATACTTATAATAATTACTAATCAATTCATTAAAATCATCACTTTAAATTATAACTAAAATTACTAAAACTAAACCGGATCAACCTAATAAATTTTAATTCAACAATCTTCCAAAAAAAATATATATATATACAGAAAATAAGATAAGAAGTGTCGTAGCACACTATGAATTTCAAAAGCTGTCATTGTCACAGTAAACCATATTGTATCGCCTAAGGTCAAGCGTGATTAATAGCCACCAATATATTAATCGTATTCTTTTGACAATATTTTTATTTATTTATTTTATAGACAACAGTGTTGTGAGGGTTATCCTCTCCTCATCATATATATAGTAGTCTATTTTACGTTATCACATAAATAACACTTTTAGAAGAGACAAAAAAAAACATCAAAATTGCCGCAAAATTGTACAACATAAAAAATAAAAATAAAAAATAAAAAAAATATCAGAAATATATAAAAATTATGTTATTTATAATAAAATGTTTATTTATCACTGATGACCTCCACCACAGTTTGATTTTCATTGAAGCTGTGACGTTTTAATTTAATTTTTGTCAAATTTACAAAAAAAAAAAAAAAAAATTCGTGATATTTTGGAATAATTATATTGAGTTTAAAAACATTGATAAATTTAAAATTAATATTAAAGAACCAAATTTAGTGAAGTTTTTAATAGTCTGTAGTGAACAAATTTTATAGCTAAAATATAATGAATTTGTCATCAACATATTAAAGTTTGTTTTATAGTTCTAAAAATTTTAAATATAATTTAACATATTTTCAAGTCCAATTTAAGCACGAAAAGGTTTTTCTTTAAATGGAAGAATTATATTCTATTGGATCACTAATTAAATGGTTATAAATTAACGCAATCTAAATAATTGGAAGACTAAGAACACTTACTATGGTGTACCGGACTAAATAAAACTAGGAGACTAAGTAATAATTTAACACACCTATCTTGTGTAGCTCAAGGCATGATGCACGAAAAAAAATGTTTATTCAATAGCATTTGGGCAGCTAGATTTCAATTTCAAACGTGATATTTTCCAATCTACAATCACAATTTTCAATTATTTCAATAAAGTTAGTCATATTCAATCAATCTGGTTTCAAATATAATTTTAAAGGAAGCATAAAATCATATAAATATATTTTTTTTATCGCCCAGAAAATATCAAAGAAAATGAATGATAAATGCACGAATTAACTTAAATGTCATAATTTTCTTTCCCCTAGAATAAATTTACAAATTGAAAATTTACTCTAATCATGGTCATTATTACTAACAGAATAATATGAAAATTTTAATTGAATAAATGAACATGTAATTAAAATTTACTAAAACCGAGTGACAATTTTTCCATCCTAAATTGAAATTTTTAAATGGAGACCACATCATTGTAGTTTTTTTTTTAAACTTTTTCACTATAAAGGTCGGCAATTTTTAAATACAAGAAGTGTGGATGAGTTCCACTTGAAATTTCAAAAAAAAAAACACGAACAATAATAATAAATGGAAATGAAAAATTATAATTTACATAAAAATTAATAAAAACAAAAAACATTGTAGATTTAGCAAAATGGCGTTTTATAATTGTCCATTTGTGGTCAATGAGAGCATTAAATGGTGGTTAAAATATTGTACGTTTTATGAAAGGTAATTATGCTAAACAAGAGAAAAACATAATAAAAAAAATTTATTTAATATTCTGTCCTTGTCGTAAATTTAAATTCACCAGACCAAAATTATATATTGTTTGCTACTGAATGAAAAAAGTGTATATTATATACTAGTGAATATACGTGATTATTTTAATTCAATTTTATTATCACATCTTTATTTAATGTGTTTTATTGTTAATTTTTTTTTTTTTGCGAGCACTTGTAAAAAAAATGTGTTTTTTTTTAAAAACTGAAAATTAATCAATGAGGAAAGGTTGGAATTTAAATGATGATGATTAATTAAATAGCTAATATTTTAATTATAAATTTATGAAGTAATCTTTTGATAAAATAATAAATATTATGGATGAACATTTTTTTTAACTCCTGTATCCTTAGAGGAAAAGCATATTAAATTAGTCGAGATAACTAATTATAAAATTTGAATTTCCATGATATATCGACAATTTTCAGGAAAGTATACTAAAGCGGTAGCCCATAATCTAGTATGAAATTATTCACAACTAAAATATTAGTCCTTAAATCAAAGCTGTGACGACATCTTTTAAACCAAATTCAACATTTCTCGTGTTACATTAAACTTTTTACTAAGTTCTCAATTATTGTTATTGAAACGGTGTTCAAGGAACTTAATTCGAAAAATATTGTATTTGGTTGGAAAAACTTTGAATTCAACAACAATATTTCTAAAAACTGATAAATGATAGGATTTAGTTTTTAAGAAGCTTAAATACAAAATATAACCGAATTGAGACCACAATATAATCAATTATTATTTGAATAGTAATTACCAGAAATCTTGTTGACGCAGTCTCTTGAATGTTCATTTAAATTAATTAAACTATGAAAAATTTTTCATAATCTACTAAAATAATTTCGCGGCCTATTAACATCTTATAGCTTAATGATTAATTGTTATCCTTTCAAATCATTTCGAAAATAAACTTCATAAAAGTAGAAAATATTTCTTTTTAAAAAAACTTCTGATCGAAAATTGATTTATTCATTTCAGTTTTGCTATAAAACAAAATACCCGTCTTCTGTTTTTATGTAATTATTCTTTATATCCTTTTTTTTTCTTTCTCCTTAAAATTCAAATTTATTACTGGCAATTTTTTTAACAAGACCATTTATATATAATTTTTTTTTTTTTTTTTTTGCAAAGCAAAGCCAATTTCTTAAACAAACAAACCATTTACAAGTTCATCTGATGGGACGTGGTAAAAAGGTGGTAACACTCTAAATTGGATCATTTTAGCCGATTTGATTTACTATTCAAGTGTATTGTCTGGTGGTGTTGATGGCTTAGATAACCAACAAAAAAAAGTAACAGAACGTATAAGCATCAAACAACCAAAAAAAAAAAAAACATTAATTCTTATTATTATTATTTTTTTTCGTTTACGATGGCATTGTATCAACAAATTCAAAATTAACTGCATATCTCTCTATGGGTGAAGATCAACAGGGCACCAAAAAAAAGAGAAGTATCTGTTTAAAATATGCCCTAAAGCTTTTTGGCTATAAACACAGAAACCAAAAAAAAAAAAAAAAATTTACCAACAAAATATAAAAAAAAACGCGCGTGTGGCTCACGAAAAATAGCAACAAAAAACTCACAAACCAGAATAACGTATTATTTGTATTATATATATATATAGAATATTGGAGCCCTTTTTTTAACATCCTGGCGCCAACATTTCGATTGTTTTATAACCATCATCATCATCATCAGCATTGGGAGGCAAAAAAAAAAAAAAAACCATAATAAAAAAAAATCTATGCTTAAAAATATGAAAAATAAATTCAAAAACGAGAAGAAGACAAAAAATTCAATAATTTTTTTTTTTTTGTGGCTCCATTCAACTTTGGCATCGATGGACACAGGTATTTATCTGCATCTGCAAGATATATATATATACCGAAAAAAAAATATATACAAGAGAGCATAAATGACTCCTCTTTTCAGCATAGTGATTATTATGATGATTTTTTTTGCCTCAACATAACTGAATGCAGTTTTTTTTTTGTTGTGGATTTTGTTTGTTTGTTTTTCTGTTCTGTGCAAACACTGATGGAAGAGACAAAATATCAAATCTTTTATGGTTATATAGAAGGTATCATAAAAATGTTTCGTTTATAATTTTTAATATTGTTGGCGTGATGGAAAACCAACTAAAAATATCCAAAAGATATGAACCTGCACATGGAAAAAATCTCTGAGAGTATAGACAATTTTTTTTTTTTTTGTGTTGTTAAAACTATAGCAATCATTATCATCAAAAATATGATTGAGTGATTGTGAACTAACGCTGTATAATTTCAAAAATAAACATGAATAAAACAAACATTATTGCGGAAAAAAAAAAATATTATGTTTTGAATTATTAACATTTTATGAGCTGAGATTTTCATTGCTATGTTGATTGGGTTATATATGGTATATAAAACAAAACAAAAAAGCGTATCGTAAACTTGTTAAGATAAAATGTAAAGAAATTTATCAGAACTTTTAAAATGTAGAAACAAAAAAAAAAAAAAAAAATCAGTGTGAGGTCTGAGGTGATTTTTAAATCAAATTACATATAAAATTTTTAGTTTTACGTTTTCAGTGAAGATTTTCCTGTGAGAAAAACGATAATGACAGTAAATATGTGAACTTTGAAAATAATTTAATCAAAGATTATATATTCTGATTGCAATCCATTAGCAGAAACTGATAAACTAATAAATTGATAATTTATAGGAAAAATTAATTTGTAAAATCAACTAATAACATTTTTAAGACACTGGACTATAAATTAAGTCCTTTATTTTATTTTTTTAGTACCGAATTACACTCACTTCTCTGATTAAGATTTAAATAATTATTCCCTCAATTAATGGTCAGATAGCTTCTGTAACTATTTCTTAAAATTATCCGATTTCTGTTTGCTAGAATTATAGTTTTTGTAAATATTTACTGCAAATTTAAATCTACTTTCTAGTGGAGATATTAGACTTTCTACTGAAAACTACTATGGGAAGCTAATGACCATTTTTACTCTCAAAATAAATTAATTCTATTAAAGACTTTAATTACTCCTGAAATATTTTTTCAATTTTTTCAAAAAGTGCATATTTAATCCTTTAATCTTGTTAACCAAAAAATATCAATAAAAATTAAAGATTCAATTTTCAAAATTTAAATAATATTTAAACATTTCTTCTCCATCAAAAAACGACAAAGTCAATACTCAAAAATCGATTGATTGGCATCATATGTCAACAATAAATTTGTCAAATTTTATAATAAAAAAACCAAATTTTAATATTAAATAAAAACTTGTGAATTTACAAGACAAAAAGGTGCAATCAAAAAACTAAAAAATTCACAACCCTATTTTTTCCCCGCACATGGAGAGAAATCATCCCTCAAATAAAATTATCATTAAAAAAAAAAAAATTAAAAAAATTATTCAATTTTGAGGATGAAGACACAAACATTTAATGTTTTTTTATGTAACAATTAAAATATATTTTGTCAAATGAATTTGTTTATTCGAAAAAAGATTACCATTTTTTTTTCTTTACCATTTACCCAAAAAATTAAATATTTTTGCATAACATCTGCTTTTTTTTTGTTCGAAGGTATGTTGTGTATTGGTCAATTTATTATGGGGTAGTTTTTTTTCATAACAAAAAAAACAGTTTCTTTGCTTCAATTCTTAACTATGCATTTTTGCAATCAGCATATTCTAAAAAAAAAATTAAAGACCAAACCAAAAAAAAAAAAATTCAAATTGTCGATCAAAAATCGAGAAAATGTGCGCCTTTCGATTATTATTATTGGGTCTTTTTCTGGGTTCAATTTGTATTTTGTTTTGTTGGTACGTCTTTAATCGATCAATTTACATATCAGACATAAAAAAAAACAATTTATACAAAACGAGATCGAATAATTCAGATAACTTAACATAAAATAAAAAATACAAAAAAAAACTTTAAAAAACATTTTGTATTTTACAAGAATTTCAAATTCATCGAATTTTGACCTTTTTTTTTCTCATTGACTTTCATGGAACTTTTAATCAAAGATACAATGAAAGATTAATTTATTACATGAAAAATAATGTCAAGTTTTCTTTATTTTAAAATTTTGAATTGAAGCATTGATCTTCAACAACTATTTTTGTTTTTTGTTGACCACAACAGAGTATTTATTTTGTTGTTACGTTTTTTTTCTCTTATTTATGCCTCGGACCAAAAAAGGACTATTAACAGAAATTATTTCTGCAAAAAAAAAAAAGGGTTGAATTTTATGTTGTAGTTAAACCAAAAAAAAAATCGGTTTTTTGAAGTCATCCATCAAAAACGAAGTATCTTTACTTGCAAGAAACTGTGATGTAAAAACAAAAAATGTTATTTTTTTTAAAAAAAAAAGGGAGTCAAAAATTTGTAAAAGATTTTCTTGAGAGAAGGGAATGAAAGTGACAAAAATAAGCCATATTTACGACAGGTGGAATTTTTTTTTATAATATTTTAAGGGATGAAAATAATTTATTACTTGCGTATATTTATGCAAAAAATCATAAAAAGATAATATAAAATTTTGACTGACCAGAATTCACAGAATAATCAAAAAGTTGTAAAAATGAAATTATCAAGGAGGTGCATCTTAATTTGAATATAATGATAATTTGTGTATATATAAAATAAAAGGATATTTATGTAAATAAAAGGATAAAGGAAATAAATAAAAAATAAATTATTGTGAAGAAGGATCTTATAATAAAAATTTATTACTGAATATTAATTTGGTTAGGGTTGTTGGTTATTTCTTTGGATATTGGCAATGTTACAATACAAGATTGATACAGTGTAATTTTAAATGAATATGATGAAAATTTTTATAATTAAATTTGATATCAATCAAGGATTTTAATATAGTACACTGTGAACTCTGATTAAATCTTCTTAATTAATTGCTATAATATTTATTCAAACTTGCATATTTCTAATGAGAAAACTATAACAATTTAAATCAATGAAATAAACTTTGAACTGAAATTCAATATATTTACTTCCTTACACTTTCAATCTACCTAGACTAGACTATCATTTATATCCGTTTTTTCTAATAAATATTATAAAATGTCATCCTAAAACTCAATAAGTAAATAGACATTTTAAGTAAATAAATATTTGCGCTAGCCATCCTAATCTTGAAGATATTGTCAACATCCTGTTCAAAAGGACCAAATTTTGAAAACGAGAAACTATAAAAAAAAAGATATTCCCAAGTAATTAATTACAATTTTGATTATTCCTTTAAAAAAATATATAATTTGCCATATCATTTTCAATTTAGATATAAAAAAAAATATCCTAATTCAGAGTTTATCATTGAAACCCATTACTTTATCAAAAAAAAAGGACCCAAAAAAAAAAATAAAGAATAATAATTCAAAAAATATAAAAATTAAACTGTTTGCTGCTCAAATTGGTGGATAATGTCAGAATTTTTTAAGTATCTTTCTTTAGAATTTATAAACTAATATTGAAAAAATATATATATACTTATATATTATAAAAGTAAACAGGCTACCCATGAAGTTGTTTGTATGACTATTATTTAATTAACTGACAGGTGTTTTTGTCGCTGCTTCTGACCGTCAATCTACACTTCATATTTATTACTAACATATTTGTTTCTCTTTTATTTGTTTTTATTTTATTTAATTTTTTTTTTTGTTTCTTAATATTCAAAATGGTTATTAGTTTCGGGTTATTCTTGATATTTTAAAAACAGTAGAGCCTCGTTAAATTAAAAAAAGTAATCTGTTCAATTACATATTTAGTTTCGGGATTTTACAAAAATTTATGTAGGCTAATTCTCAGAGAGTACGAAAGAGTGATATATTTTATGTAAACAAATTTTGAGATCGTACAAGTGGTCCAGTAAGAAGGCGTTTTTACTTTTAGTAATTTGTGAAATATAGTATTAATATTAATTAATGCAATAGTTTTATATTTCTAATTTCAAATATTTTACAGATATTTCAAATCAAGAAGAATCTAACAAAATTTAACAAGGATCTAATTAAATTTGTTACTGAATAGTGAGTAAAAATGTTCCTTGTAATGTTTAATTTACAATACAAGAATGAGAATCACATTTTCATGAGATTTAACAACGCATGCAGAAAAATCAGTATTATGGAATAAAAATTCAATCAAAAAATTTCCATTAACTACAAGGACACCACATTAACTACAATGATTTTTACAGAATATAATCATATTTTCTATAAAATGATTACTGCAAATAGTGAAAAAGTACTTCAATGATTTAAATAATCTATTATTTTCATTTAAAATGTATTTAAAAATATTGCAAAAACAATTTTGCCAAAAATGCGATTGAATTATTTGGTAACAAAACTATGCTAAAATACAATTAGCAGTAGGATCAGTAGATAATTTTAATTATAATTTTCACACAGCAATCAACACAAATTTACAAACTCTTAGAATATAAAATGTAAAATGAAATTGAATAAAAAACCAAGTTAGTTTTAATTAGATTGTACTGTATTCATTTTTTTAATACATACATAAAAAAAAAAAATTTGCTTCTAATCGTTTGATTATGAATTTTTAAATATACTCTTAGGCAATTCATTTATTGCTTTATTAGATCGTTCATTTCTAAAACTAACAGACGCTAATTTGAAATTTTATATATGTTTAACAGAACGAATATTATTATTAATTGGATATTAATATAAATTATTACAGATCAAAATAACAAACTACATTTTTTTTTATGGGTCTACAGTTGTTTTCTTAACAATTTAGATTAAAGATCTAGATAACAGAAATGAGCAAGGTCAATTTTTTTTTTGTATTTAAGGTAGAAGAGCCAACCAAACAAAAAAACTAAAAATTCTTTTGGTTAAATTTCTTAAATATGATAAAAATCTTTAAGTTTTTGTTTTAACATGTGCTCTTATGTTGAGAATAGTATGTTGATTTGATGAAACGTTTTTGTCAGACAGAAAAATTATTATTAGTTTCATTTAGTTTTTTTTATCTTGGGTAAATATTTTTGTCTGGACGGAATTGAAAATACGAATCAGAAAAGAAATAAGAATCAGAAAAGTTAGAAATTAAACTAGAAAAATGATAAATATCGATAAATTCTTATTTTCGAACAATTCAGACAAAATTACCGAAATGAATTCCTATTTGATACTTTCCCTTAATTTTGTCAATTGCTCGAAAATGAGAATATTTCAGTGTTTATAATTTAACAATTAGAAAGATTATTTAGGAGGACATTTTAAAAGAATTTCTCATGAGACCAAAGATAACAATGTTAATTAAAAAATTATGCAGTAAAGCTTTCTTAAGCTTTGTAAATTCATTCAAAATTAATATTGTAAAACAGAGTTCTTAGAAATATACAATAAGTTTTGAGTTTTTCTGACTTCTTTAAAACACTTTAAATTCGAAATTTCAATTTATCGTCAATTTGGGAACTTAACAAGTCTAACTCTTAAGATTTTCATTGCCTTATGTTATAAATATTTTAAATGAAATTCAATTTAATTTAAAAAATCAACGAATTTTTTATGTTGTTTAATAAAATTTTCTCTTCAAACTGGTATAAACAAAAAAAAAAATTCAATTTACACAAAATAATAAAAATCATTTTTGGATTATTTTTTTTATATTCATTTAGTTTAAAATCGCGCTTTTAAATTGCCAATTAATCGCACGATAGAACAACAACATTTAAAATAAATATAATACAACATAAAAACCAAAAAAAATTATGCTTCTATATTTATGCTTCATGTACAAAGCAAAAGAAAAAAACAACCGAATAATAAATTTAAAAAAATCTTCCAATTTAATTTGAATTGATGTGAAATAATTCAGTTTCCTTCATAATAAACTCACTCACTCACTCCTCCGTCCAAAAAAAAAAAAAAAACTCGTCCAAATTGGAAATTGGGATTTACAAGCCAATTCTTTTTTTATTGTATCCCATATTTAGGAGGGGACATACACAACATCCAAACCAATTTAGGTGATTTTAATATATATTTTATATGTTTGTGTGGAAAATATTTGCGACAAATTTTCCACCAAACTAAAAAATATTAAAGTGTGAACCATTTTGTCCATTCATTGCACCCCAAAAACACTTAAAATCCCAACCACGACATAATTCATATATACATAAATCCATAATATTTTTATGAACAACAATGAATAGAATATTGTTTTTTTCTCGGTTTCAACACATGCGCATGAAAATTATTTAAGTTGATTTAAATTTTAATGCAAATATGGACAAAAAAAAAACAATGTAGCACCTCCATTCTTTCAAATATATACGTGAATTTATAGAGTTTTTGGGGGATCCGGGAGCATAAATAAAACAAAACATAAGAAATCAAAATATTGTTGTACACCCTCGAATTATAAATAATAATTTAATTTTATTTAATTTTTATGTAAATTTTTGCAATAGGACTGAAGAAAAAAAAGATTGTCCCGTGCAAAAAAAAAAAAAAACTAATGAGGGCTCCATTGTGGTGTTAGTTTTATTAGTATAATATATGGTACAAAAATTTCTAGAAATTATTCTGTTGAGGCCAATTTAAATATATGGTCAATCAAAAGCTATATTTTTAATTTAATTCATCATAATTTTTATATTTGACGATTATTTCATTTTTGTGCCTTTCGGATCGCGAAACTGAATTGTAGAATCGCAAGATTGGAGCATTTATGTAAATGTTAATTTTATGGTGCGAGCGAAATGAAAAAAAAATATATTTTTCTTTTTGTATTTTTAAATGTTTTCTTCTTTTTTTTGGTTTCATTGTTGATTTAAGTCTATAATTTATTTATTTTTATGATTTTCCTCACGTTATACTGTATGTTAAACATGGATTTTAATTTAGTCCAGGAATTTTAATTGTTTTTGACAGTCAAATAAGTTAGAAAATTTATGACTATTGATGTAATATTAATCTGGGAGAATAAACTATTTTTGCTCCATTTAAATGCAATAAACTAAGGTTTCTCGAGAATTATTCAATAAAATCCATTTATAAAAGAAAATGAAGGAAAGGATTCGCGAAGAAATTAACTCATTTGGTTCAAAAAACCTTGCATATACAGCAAGGTTTTTTGAACCAAATGAGCGATTAACTACTACTTTTTTCGAGTGAAGAAAAATGAATAAAGTATTCTTCTAGAAGAAAGAGTAAGAGTAAAGTGTTCCTGGAAGAAATTCACTTCTAGAAGAAAGAGTAAGAATAAAGAGTTCCTGGAAGAAAGTCTGATTGGGTCGGGTTATTAAACCTCACCTCCTATAAAACTAATCTATTGAAGCAGAGAAATGTCACATATTTTGCAAATGATAAAAGTTGTCATACCGTTTTAAATGATATAACAGGATTTGCACATAATTTCAAGGATACAAGCTCTGAAGTTAAATAATTTCGATGAAAGATTAAGTACTTTTACTTTCTTCAAGTAGGAAAAATTAACAATTGAAGGAAATTGAAGATAATCGACACTGACTTGATACATTTTTGATTTGTTAAGCCAAATCTCATAAAATTCCTGTACTATTTAGTTAAGTAATATTCATATTTGACCATTATTATTGCTCTACACTGTAATGATCAACCAGTTAAACGACTACAGTTCACTTTATTTACCAAAAAAAACAACAAATTTTTTTATATTTTTTGGTAAATTTGCATGGCCGACAAAACAAACATTTACATTTTAAGTGTTATGTTACACCGAATGTATTCCATATTTAAATAGCTATGCCAAAAAAAATATATATTAATTGTATTCCCCTCGTGCGCGTATTTTGTTGACCAACCAAAAATCAGAGTGAAAAACAGTCTAGACAATACGTTTTGATGTCTTTGACAAAAAAAAAAACGAAGAAAAATCAAAATCCCATACATCAGAATTTCGCCATTTAAAAAGTTTTTATTTTTTTTTGAAGAACATAACCTTTAAATTGATTTCTTCCTTTTCAGAAAAATTTAAAGTTTTCAAGTTTGTGAATTTTTTTTTGGCAAGCGAAATGAAAAATATTATGGAACTAAAAATAACAAGACGTTTTTTTTTAAATATCCGCCTCTGTAATTGAAAAGATTTCTTCTTTCTTTTTTCTATATAATTTTTTGTCCACATCCTTCAGGAAACAACAAATAATGGTCGATCACCATTTAAACTGACAGCATAAATGAGACAAAAATCATGTTTTTTTGTGTCTTTTGTGACATGAAACAGTCATTTAAAATCTCAATTATTTATAATGAAATAAAATGAATATTTTTAAAGAGTTTTTTTAAAAAAAATAAAAATAGTTTCAAAAGTCGTTTGTTTATACAGCTTTCTTAGTTAAAGAATTGACGCATTTATATCTTATTGCGAATGGAAAATTTAATTCACATTTTTTAATAAAGTATTTTTTAAAATAAACAATTTTTTTTTTTTTGCGGTTTATTAGTTAATTGCAAATTTGGAAACCGCTTTTATTAGCTTCTGAATAAAATTATCGAAAGAATTAATTTCTGATAACATTGTTGTAAAATTAATGTTCTATTTTATTGTAAACTTTTATCTTTAATATGAATTAAATCTTGCATAAACTATTAAACTACAATAATAATAGTATTTGATCGAACATACACACCCTAAAGGATAATAATCGGCCAGGTATTTTCTTATTTAACAAACTACCAATTAACAACATTCTTACATAAGTAATTTGCAACAAAGTCACTTCAGTGTCTTAAATGAAATTAGCTCGTTTTAAGCTTGAATTATCTAAATTATATGTTAAACATGTTTGTGACAATTTTAGTGTCGTCAATAATCATTAAAACCTATTTAATGATGTGACAATGTTTAAGAATATGTTGACAAGGAAAAAGTAATAGCAATTTTGCAACATTGTAATTTATACATAAGACAATTTCTTAATTGGGAAATAAAGTAATTATTAGAAATTTATAATAAAATAATATTTTGTACATTTTTTGTTTGCTCTTACAGATAATTATAATACAAATTGCTCATTCATATTATTGCCCTGTACGAGCAATTATTATTGACCTGGACAAATAAAACCTTTAAACCCTTTAAATATTATCAAAAAATGTAATTATAAAAAAAAAAAACCAAATTTTTGATATTTGCACGCACCTTGTAACCGAAATAATGTAGAGCAGTTTTGTACTTATATGCATTTATACAGGTCAAACAGACAATCATACAGATAGACAGACAGACAGAAGATCTAAAATAAACTGTAACCAAACAGAAAATAAACATTACAAGTTGTAAAAGTCAAGAAAAGTTGAAACTCTGTAATTATCACTTAAGGTTTTGTTTTTTTTTTGGCTTAACACAATAATTGCTCACCAACATTTAATGGTGATCTGAATTTAGTTTTTGGTCTGCTTTTACTGTTTGTAATTTAAAGTAAATTTCATGTTTCGAAATTTTTGAATGTTATACTTGACAGATTATTCGTGATAAAAACGATCAACAAAAATTATGATTCACTCTATAATTATTTGCATATTTGGGTATAATAAAAATTTATGGAAAATGATTTAAAAGTAAATTTATGTAACTTTAATTGGAAGGAAAAGCAATAATAAATTTTAAAAACTCACCACTCTTCAAATATATAATTTAAAAAGATATTTTTTTTTTTTATTAAAAATGTGAACATACCTGAAATGAAAAGAGAAAAAATTAAATTAGTAATTTATTTAAATAGTTATTTTATATTTAAAAATATCTATTTGTAATTCCGAGATTAAATTTATGGACAATTTGTTTACATAGTTTAATATTCACATCAAAAAATCAATCAACACCACATAGTACTATGTGACTATGCTGCTGATTTAACAAATTTTTCAAATAAATTCAAAAAGTAAACTAAATTATTTTTATATGCTTGCCAATTTTTTTTTCTTCGAAATATTTAAAAAGTTTTAAAACAACTGCCAACAAATAAGTGATAATTGGTCCACAATTATTTCTTCACCTTGTGAAATTTTTTTATTGCAAAGTCACATGCAATGAATGTAAGTGGACACAACAAAAAAATAAAGAAAAGCGATACGCATAATAACAGTTATCATATTTCTATCACGCCTTTACAATTTTTATGAGTTATAAAAGTAATTTTGAATAAAAAATGAGAAATTGCAGCTTTAATTGAATGTTTTCAACATCTAATTATCATCTGGATAGAGAACAGCAAAAAATTCTTCAGCTAAGTGAACCAGGAAATGGAGATTACTTTGGTAAGTACAGAATGACATAGTTTTGTAGGATCTTAAAAAACTATGTTTAAAACTAGCTTTCAAGTCTAAAAGTTGAAGCAAAGGAGTTCAATTAAATTTCAATTTACAGTGGAAAGTTTTTCCAAACATAAATTCTTATTTCATAAGATCTACCGGAACTGAAGACTGAACTAATTTCAGTTCTTAACCCCTAAAAAAATCACTGTTCGCCTCTGGTACTTCAATATCATTTAATATCTTTAAAAATTGTGATCTTTTCTCATTTACCTCACACAAAAACATCCAAAATTACCTGGACTTTAAAATATCATTCCTTCACTTTTTATTAAATATCAGAAAAAAAATATTAAGGAAAGAAGGAGGTTTAAAACAAATCACATAAAAAATATTAATATTTACTTTAACAATATTATAATTATTATTTATGAGAAGACCGTGATAAATCATATCTAAAAAAAAAGGGTTTAAATAAATCCTAATATTCTCGTCTCTGTGTATCAGATCCTGTGTGTATGAGAATTTCATTCTGTCATCAGTGAAAAAATACTGTGTAAAGGAATAGGTTAACGAAATCATTAAATTCATTTTGAGAAATAAATCAAATTGAATATTGGCGCCTGGATAAACGTATTTATACAAATAAAATATCAGACGAACAGAGTATTTTTTTTATTTACTTTTGGGCGTTTTTTTCATGAAACGTAAAATTTGCAGCATAAAACTTTGGTTATGGTAATAATAATTTTTTTTTATAAAATAATAGGAAACAATGAAGGAAGCGAAAGAATTATCCAAGTTAAGAGGGATTGTGTTGAGAAGAACGTTGTATTAGTTAGACATTTACCATATTCAATTCGTGGCAAGAAAATACTCGTTTTCTTCAATTCAGAAATAAATTAAGGGTGTACGAACGTCTGAAAGATTCTAACTAAGAAATTAATTGATGGAAACCTATACGTAATTCTAAACACTTTAATTAGTATTCTGGAATCTAGATTAGATGATTAGGCATCTTCACCGCGAAGATTGTCATACACTAAACTACAGGGTAAACGTGCACAATGAAGGTCGAGGAAAAGAAGAATTGACGAGATTTGAAAAAGATTTCAGGATATAATAAATCTAAAAATAATGACAAATGTCACCGAAGACACACAGCGGACGTTAATGCAAAGAAGCTAGAAAAAGAATTTAGACTATTAATTTAATTTTATTGGCTCGATCAAGAAACTACATCATGTCAAATAAAGAGTCCACTTTTATTCACTTAAACATAAAGGAATACTAATGCCACTTTTAATTTTACTACGTTTTTATTCTTTCCTCTTTTCTCGTTTCATTTCTCATCCAAATAACATAATAATAGTTTTCATCATACTATGTTGTTGGGTTCTTTTCTGATAATAAAAAAAACTTAATATCAAATTGCATGATATTTTATCCGTGTTAAATAACCACCAACTTTAAGCTACACAGATAATATCAAATTTTGTTGTTTTCTTTAAATTTTTGTTTTCCTCGTTTCTTTGTGCGTTCAACAACAAACAGAAACTATACAAAAAAAAAATTTTATAAACTACAAAAAAAAAATGCGATTAAAATGAACGAATTCAGTGTACAAATTGGAGTAGTTTAGTACATAAAGATACTTCAACTTTTATATAGATTAAGATGCGGGCGCGAAAATATTCTATAACTTCTGGTTTGTATAATTGGAAAGACAAATTGTATTTAAGAGGATTTTTTTTTTTATGGATGGTTTTATCTAAAGAAAATCCACTTTAAAATTATTATGCGTGTTTCTAAATTGGTTACAACTTTGATTTTAGGAGATTTTTTTTTCTTTTTAGCTGGGGAAAAACAAATAAATTAAATATATGAGTGAGAAATTTGATTAATATGGCAGTGATTTTGTTTTGAATTGTAAAATTGTTTTGTGTCTTGGGGTATGATGCTATTAAATTTAATTTTATATTATGTGTAAATTTGTAATTAAAATAAAGATTGATGAATTAAGAAGGTTTAGTTTTTTATATTTTAAAGATTTGTTAAATTTGGGACAAAACATTGATGAAAGCACGAGGTATTATAATCGATTGAAATAAAAGTAAAATGACAGAACTACTTTAGTTTATAACTCCAAAATAGATATAATTAGCTTAATTTGTAAGGCTTTGTCCGAAACTCCGATTGTAATTCGTTAAATAAAACATTCTCCAAAAATGTTTAAATAATAAATAATACCTTTCACAATCGTCAGAATACAATTTTCTGCTATGAAGAAATACTAAATTGAAGCAATACTAACTCAATCCTAATATAAATGGTAAAGATTTTTGTTTTATTGACGTCAACATATTGGAATTAAAAGATATATTTTGAAAAATTCATCAAAAATTCACCAAACAAAAACATGTTATTCGGTTGTAATCTTCGAAAAGGACAAAAATTTTATTTAACTAAAGAATTTTTCATCTGTTCCAAGGTTAAGGTACCAACAAAATTCTTCCTTAAAATTATATTTTCAAGAAAAAGTTTTCAACATTTTTTTTTAACATTTGTGTATATATTTTTTACATTTGTTTGACATACAATTAAAGTTTTATAATAATAACAAGATGTTATAAAAAGCCCAAAGGAATGTTTAAAATTTTTTTTTGTGGGACTACAGGCGCTTTGTCAACAATAAAATTTTTAATGTTTTGCTGTTGTCTCACGTCATCTACAGAAATACTGGATCAATTTTTATAAGAATTCATAAACCAAAAAACTACTAAAGAATCAAAATATTTGAAACACACCAAAAAATTCATATTTGTTTTGTGAATGATTAAAGAGCCTTTTGCTTGACGATGGCGCTGTTTGGCTACCTTGCCTGTTGTAGTTAACTTATCCCTAAACAGGTAAAGTATTGCTCATGGTATAGTCAAGTTATGTTTGGTTTATTTCCGCTGTTACTGTCGTATCGCGATCACAAACAAATACAAATAAACATGCGCATAAATTTTGTGGAAACAAAAAAAAACAATTTAATAAAAAAGATTGGTTTCTCCTTCTGGGTAAAATACCTCTAATACTAATATTATACCTTCCGCTTTTATTAGTATATGAAAGAAGAACAAGAATATAAGAAAAATGTCTGCACACAAATGTTGGGGTTAAAAAGAAACTAAATCATAAAAATTACCATTTACTTCAGAATTTCTCCTTCTAGCTGTAAATCAAAAGTAGGAATAAACTCGATTCAGTTTCATTTCAAATCTTTGTGGATATATTTATGAAAGGACTAATATACAAATCTTACTCATAGCAATACTGAAAATTCAATTATCTATTCTACAGTTTGCACAAAATTCGACAGATTAAAATAATATGAACATTTTTTTTTGCCAAAAAATTTACTTATCAGAAAAATGAATTGGATTTTGAAAAATCCACAGCTCCAGGTCATACGAACATTGTTTTGAGTATAAAGTATATTATTTATGAACTACATATACGAAAGTATACGAAAATGAATTCTGGTATAATAAGCAAACAAAAAAAAAGCTCATAATAAAATATTTCCGTGCCCTTTTCTTCATCTAAAAAACAGAACGAACATAGCAAACAAAAACAACATTGTTTCTCTTCAAGTTTTTTTAGACCCTATTATTATTGGTCTCGTATAATAGGCCAGGGTTTTTTGAAAAGGGAATTAATATTGTAATAAAAAAATCTTCCTTATTATAAAATAATAACATGTATAGTAAACATTGTGGATATAGTAAATTCCAATTTTTGTGTATTTTAGCATCAATTATGCTGTGTATCACAAATTGGAAAATGATATATTTTGCGTGAAAAATAAAGTTGATGATAATTACTTTAGTCTAAAAGTTTTTTTTTACGATGATTTATATAAACAGTCTTATTTTTATTGCTTTTGGGTATAAATTTAATTAAGTAGCTGATACAAATTTTGTAATTATTAAAAAAAACAGCTGAAGTAAAATTATTGCTCGAAGAAATAAATATGATTCTTTAAAATTTGTATAAATGTATAAATATTTTTAATTAAATCAGATTTTGGGTCTCCAATTTGTTTTCAAATTTCTCACAAGTATTTCTTAAGTCTTTAATATTCTTAATTATATCAGTGTGAATTTCTACAAATAAACTAAATAATGACAGTGGAATATAATTTGCTAATAAAATTGTTCTATGCCAAGCGTAATTGATTATAATAGTCCTACAAACACAAATCTTTAGTGTTATTATGAAGACTATTCGCTTAACCCTTTCAAGCTCTTTTTAGCAATTTTATTTTGGCTTGGTTTTGAGTTTTATACTTTAATGCTTATACAAAATAATTATGAATTCACAATTTATGAGCATGTGTGTTGGAGAGAAGGATTTTGATTAAAAGTAATATTTCGTCGCATCAATTGTCTATAATTACGCAACCGATTAGCCAAAAAAAATATATTTAAACTGTCATCGTACTTTCAAGTATTGTTTCAATCAATTAAAATTGAATAATCATGTCAAAATAAACTAGTATTTATGGTCATGCGTTCAGCATTCAATTAATCTTAAATAACACACAGCATATCTTCTATTACTGAAAATCAGTTTTAAAAAATCTATCTTTGACTAGTTTATGGTACCAATTTATAAGATTTGAGTTTTCGACTTTGTCTGATACCTTATTTATTTCAAATTATTTATTTCCGTGTTTGTATAAAGACAGAAATATGAAAAATAAATTTGGCAATCAGTTTATGTTTGAAAATAAGTGACAATAAATATTTTGAACTAATAAATTATATTCTCGTTACACGTCACTTTAATATTAACGAACAAGTTTAACTACATATATTCATATAATTCTTTAATGTAGGGTGATTACACTTAATTATTAAATCATTAACACGTATTTAACTTTGTGTTGAACCGTAGCATAATATTTTTTATATATTTTATTGAATTCCAAAATATAAAGAACTTTTCAATACATTAACAAAACTAACGTACAAAAAAAAACATATTCTCTTTCATTTAACCAAACACGACGATTAATTGTAAAAACTACAAAAAAGTAAAATTATTATAGTATATGTAAAGTCAATAAACTGGGAGGAGGAAAAGGGGGAGCACAATGGCAAAAAAAAAAAAAAAGAAGACGAAGAATGTGTGAAACTTTAAAATGAAAATGAGCGTAAAAATGTTGTAGATTATACAAACATCAAGCCAATAATAATAAAAACTCACGTAAAAAATGATTAATTAAAAAATCCTTTATATTTATTTATTATAATTGTTCGGTTTTTACCAGCTTTTATCCTTGGAAATTATGATTTCAAGTGCGAATGAATTGATTTAGTTTGGCAATAATTTAAATTTATTCAAATGAAATTTAAATTTATGAATTCTTGAACCATATTTTACTTAAATGATTTTTATTGTGACAGGATATATTCCGAAATATTATTTCTAACAACATTGGATCTCAGTTCAGATTTCAGATCAGACAAATAATGTTTTTTTTATAATAAGACAAATAGACAAATACAAATATTTTATATATCTTTAAATGATAATCTGTAAGTGTGATTTAATATTGTTTATTACTGAAATTATTACAACTTCCAAACAATATTTCAACAATTTTTCTTAAAACTTATATTTGAAGTAATGCTCAACAAACAAAAACAATGATAAACTTGAAAAGTGTTAAAATCGTTTCAATTTTGAACAAAGTAGAAAAAATATAACGAAGAAAAGAATATATATTTAAATAACAATAGAACAAGGATGTTTACCAATGTATTCAAAATGAAAAGCAAACACCTTGCATATTTCTATTACCCAACTTTTTTAGCTTCCCTCACTACATGGAGGGTACAAATAAAGAGTTTTTTTTTACTCTTACACCCATTTTTGTACTATTAAGTGCACACAAACACAACACAATTCATTCTATTGTTCCAAATTATAGTTAAAAAGGATATTTTTTTGTATTCATGCATTATCCTTCAATATATATAATTTTATTTTTGTTTTTCTATGTCGAGTTCGCGTGAAAAATAGAAATTTCTTTTGCTCATAGTAATGAACCTGAAATTTACGTACTTTTTCCATTATCGTTATTATTTAAATTGCCAACTCTTTGCCAATATACAACGTAATACGAAAGAAAATTTTCACACGTATCTAATTTTTTCTCAATTGTAAAACAAACAAACAAACAACGAAGAAAAAAAATATCCTTTTTATTTTCTACTCATATACAATAATTTTTTTTATAAGGAGCTTTCAGAAAGGATAAATTATTTATGTGTTTGTAAATAAAATTTTTAACACCTTTTCTATTATTGAGAACAAATTTTTTTCATAATAAAAAAAAAGGATATCCTTCTTCGTCCTACAAATTTTTTTTATATCCACACAGCAGAGAAAGTGTTAATGATGAGAAAATTGCTGAGAATCATAAATAAAAAAAAAAAAAGGAAATTTAATACATAAAAATAAGAACGTACAGAATCAGCGTAAGGTGGTGATGCATACAAAAATGCATAAGTGGCAATAAATAAATAAATAAATAAACTACAGTTTATTGTTGATATTGTTGAAAACAGTAAAATGATAATCACAATTTTATTCAGGAGATGAAAAAGCTGTGAATTTGTCAAACTTCATCGCGGCGCAATTTCCATCAAAGTTTAATATGTTAAATATCGGAAAAAAATAAATAATATGGTAAAGGATCTCTAAGGATTTCAATAGCAGAAATTGTAATGCCTATGCCAGCAATTTCTATTGGAATATATACTCTTCATTACTGAAGACTATATTCTTAATTTGAAAATATTTGAAAATGTTGCCCATGCAAACTTTTACTTTACAATCCCATTTATATCTTACAACTTATTAGATACGCTTTTAAGGATAGTAATGACACATTAATAGATATAATAAATTTTTCTTCAAATACTATTCCTATAACAAACTGTCCTACCACACCATTTCAACTAAACAAACCTACTGAAATATTTCCATAATATAAAAACCGTATTAACACATCAAAGGAATAAATATTGTTTAAAAAAAAAATAGCACAAAATATTCTTTAAAATATAAAAGCTTTCCCTCGATTTCCCATCAAATTTATTTATTTTATAAATTCTTTCATGTTTCTTTGTTTCAAAAGTTAATATATATGAATGTGTCTGTATTTTTTGCAGTGTGTAATTTAAAGTTACTTACAACCCTTACTGTGTAATTTACTGAATTTTAATATAAAAAAAACGTATATGTACTTATATACATAATTTTCCGCTTTCTCTAAATTATAATTTACAAACTTTTTAACACCAAAAAAATATAAATCAAATCAAATGTAATCTTGACCTACAATTGTAGTGAAAAGTTTTGTAAATGTTTTTTTTTAAAAATTCTTTTTCTTCTTACTTCCCTTGTGGATTTTCCATATCTAATAGTAGTAAGAAATAAAAAAGGTTTTTCTTTTCATAAATATGTATTTTATCACACTAAACATAATATTTTGCGTATACATATTCCTTTATGACAAGTCTCAAGTCCTGTCTGAGTTATTCATAATATATTTTAATGTAAACTAAAAAAAAAAAATATTTGCTCTTAGTGAGACATACTTTTTGGATGACATGGAACTTGTAAAAATTAACAGCATAAAAGAAAAATATCGGTCAAAAGGAAATTTTTGTGGTAAAAAAAATATATAACAAGTTACGTTAGAATTATTGTCATTTTTTAAAGCAGGTTTTTTTTAGCTTATTACAAAAATATATTCAATGAATTACTTGTTGCGATGTCGCGATAGATCCATATTAGGGCCATCAACTATTAATTCGACTACAATTTGAATTCTTCTAGGTTAGTCTTAACGGAAGACTGATTCAAAACTATATTTTTTAATAATGATGTCAGTAGATGAAAATTAATTCAAAACGAATTCGCAAACCTTGTCTAATGTCTCAGTGACATTAGTAAAGCCGACATTAAAGTTTCTACTAATCTTAATTATATCTAAGCGCCTAAATTAGAAAATAAAATTTTTATTCATATATATTTAATGACAAAGGTCCTTCACGACTCCTAGACGTCTCTCACGATATTAAACCAATTACTTTATTAAAATTCAAAATAGACTCTCAGAAAGAACAAGAAATCAAATTCACGCAAAAAATTCGCATATAATATGCAAACAACTAATAATTGCTTAAATATATGTTACGCAATTTTATCTAAGGAAATAAATATACTCTTGAAGAATATTTACTCCTTAAGTAGTTGTAGTTTTTTTAAGAAAAATTGTTATAGTTCTCTGGTGTTTCTTGAGATTGTACAAGTATATTTTAAATGCAATACAGATATATTACTTAAAATTTACTTTATACTATTTTTTTTTTTTCGAAAAGGTCTTTAAGATTCCTTTGGCGGCATATATTCTTTTGTAATCTACTCTCAAAGAGTTTTATTTTTTTAACACCTTGAAAGATCCACTAAACAAGTAGTAAACTTGAAAAGGATACAAAAAAAAAAAATTGTATATGTCTTACTAGGTAAAACCATATATGTTCAATGACATAAAGACGATATGTTTAAGCTCTTTTGGTTTCTAGTTTTTTTTTGTGGCGGCTTGTCGTCTCTAAAATTTTCTGTATTTCTTTTTTTTATTATTATTATTTTTGAAAAAGCAAATCCTTCACTTTCTCTTTGATGTTTTATCGTGTTACTATAGTTTTTTTTTGTCTGGTAAATTATTCACTATTTTTTTTTCATTCTCAATATAATAATATTGTTAATTTTTGAATGAAAACTATGTTAGAAAAGTGTTGTAGTGTTAAAAAAAAGCTTTAAGAGTAGAATAGAAAGTGAAAATTAAAAAAGAATTAAGTAATAAAAAGGATATAAGTGAGTATTGGATAAGGAGGAATAAAATAATTGAAAAATTTGTTGTTGAGTTGTATTCATGGCAAATGTTTTGTCAGGTTTACCCATTTACTGTCAATGGCTTTGTGTACCATTTCATTGCAAAATGTTTTAAAATAATGATAATACATTTTAAAATGTAAATTAGACCGATTTTCCTGTATTGCATTGAAATTCTTTTTGAAAAAATGGTGCACTTAAATGTCAAATTTTTGTACGTGATTAGTTTAGTATTTAATATATGTTTCGTGGCTATCATAACAAATGCTTATAATGTTTTTATGATAAAAAATGTATTTTATTCATAAAAACGTATTTACCATATTTTCAACATAACATAAATTGATCATTAATTCAGTTTCTTCTTAATGACCACCCACACCAAAAATTAAATTCTCCAATCAAAGAAAATATCAGAAAGAACATTCCTTAGCACAATGCATGGGCGTTCGACTGTCATCAACTGAAATGGCGTCTTCCCAGAAATAATTATTATTTAAATATGAACCCTTGCACAAGGATGTAAAAAAAAATTATATATTTTTTTTATTTTTGAGAACATAAATTCGTGCACAAGAAAATTGAATTTTTTTGAAAAGTCAGAACCATATAAAATACAAGCAAGTTTTTTTTATCTCTTGTCACGAATCATTATAAATTCATAAAATTACAATCAACTAAAAAATTATTAAATCCACAAAAATATTAAAATAAATTATTTTTTAAAAAAAAAAGTAATATTGTTAATTTATTCATATTGCGTTCAATAATTTTATTACCTGTCTTCACTGACAATAATATTATAGTAGTTTTTTTTCGTCCCCAGATGGAATGCCACCATAAATTTCAATAATTCAAAGATATTTTTATATTTTAAAAAATGGAAAATTATTATTAAATAAATTGTAAAATTATAAAAAGGAAAAACTGGTTAAGATTTTTTTTGTATATTAAGCGTTTAAAAGGGAAACACACAACAAGCTGTCAAAGTCAATGACAATATTTATTCACACTTTTCATAATCATAATAATTTTTTTATTGCAATCATAGTTGAAATAATAATTTGATTAAATTTAAATATTTTTTCCTGACTGTGTTACTTATTAGAAAAATTATTTTCCCAGGCTATAGCAGAGCAAAGTAGTTAAAGTTGAGATTTTAGTGCGTCAGTCACGTGTATAAATTGATATGAAAAAAAATTATGAGAAATTTTTATGATTTTTCCAATATTTATATCAGGTTTTTTTTTGTAATTATTAGTAAATCACGTATTGAAGTTTATGTAACTTTAGAAAAATTGTATGTTTTGGCCACATAAAAATTCTAATTTATTAGACTAGAAAGATTTGGATTAAAATTAAAAACACTAGGACTTTTTCCAATATATTTCTAAGTAGATTTATCAAGATATTTTGCTTATAAATTACTTTGTCTATTAATATTCAGAATTAAACCTGTAACCAATATTTTCAGTTCAAATTAACACGAATGAACATTTTTCACATATTTTTAGCTGCTTTGCCAAAAAATATTTTGTGTCAAATACTGAGTCTCCTAATAGTAAATTAAGAGAATTGAATTAATCTAAACCCTTATAACTTTCAAATCTGTAAATTAGTAATTTCGCTAGAAATTAATATTCACTTTAAATGGAAATTTTTTAGGCACATTAATTTGCCAACAAAATTGTAGTATAAACTAAGTGAGTATATAGTAATACTAAATTAAAAGAATTGGGTAAACCCTTTTTAAAAACATTTTCTGAATAAGTAAAACAATATATTCTTCAATGAAATACAGAAAATTCAATAAAAATCCTGGTCAATAATTCACAAAATTAAATATTTAAAAAAAACAGCCTTTAAAGTCATCCAAAAGTGAGACTAACTCATTGCTTATATATCGGATTATAAATAATTAATTTTCATACGACAAAAAAAAACACAATTTCAAAGAAGGCGCCAATTTTTAAATTCATCTTGTGTCACCAACTTACACTAAACCTTTTTAGCATATTAAAATTATTGCTTGTTTTTCGAAAATTGAATTTTATGCTCCGTTTTTTTACTCAAAATAAATAATTTTAATAAAATATACAAAGTTTGAAATTGAATGAACAGGATTTAAAAAAAATTAAATTTTTTTTTTTTGGTTTGTGAGTTCATTCTGTCGGCTAAATTAGTGCAAAAAGTCTTTTTAGTCCCCCTTAATAAAAAATAAATAAAATGCCAAAATTTTGCTAAACACCTACACACACATATAATACCCAGAACATTATTTTTTCTTTTTTATAATTTAAAGTTTGAAGAAAAAAAATGATGTCAAAAATTATTAGATTGCTTGAATGATTTTGACAAACATTTCCTAGATAAAATGGACAGATTAAAGAGGTTAGCGCTAAGCACGCTCAATCTTTTAAATACATTTTATATTTGTAAAAGTTGCACACATGCGCGTCATAAAAATTTTCTTATACTCTTTGTAATATCGTATTTAATTATTAATTATTAGTTGAGATAGTTGTGAGATAAGCGTACGAGTCGTAAACTTAATATATTGGGATGGGATCTACAAAATTTAGATGAATTCGTGGTAACATTTAATTGGATTCGTAGTAAGTTTTTTGTTTAAATGAATTCTTGGTAATTGTTGAATTCTTCAGCAGTAAAGTTGAAAATGAACTTTAACTACTTGAAGTCTAATAATATTGTATAGAATTTGGAGGCGAATACATCATTTTCGATATTGTCTATTTAGAATATTTTCAAATAAATTAGTTGATACTATATTTCACAACAGCAATATGGACTATAATTGCAAATAACGACACTTTAAACAATTTCGAAAGATTAAATTGATTTAATTATATTAACCCATAATAACTACTTTAATAAAAAAACTAGCTTGTTTTAATAAATTATCTACTTCATAGTTAATCTTAAATTAACTCGTAATAAATAACACTTTTCCTACCATTTTAACACTTAAATATTTATTGTTTTCTGAAAATGTAATTAAATATTAATTATATTTATCGTTAATAATTTAAATTCAATTAAAGTTTCTATTAAACATTAATTAAATTTAAGATTTAACGCTGAGAAAATTTATAATAGTATATCTATTTTTTAATTTATGTTTTAATACATCGTGCAGCAACTTTTTTATGTTTAAGCTGTACAATCTAATTTTGTATTAAAACATATTCCACTGATCTTTTTAGAATTTTCCGGTTTGTAAAATTACGTTTAGGGACTATTATAATATAACAACAGAGTTTAATCTGATAGATTGAGAAAATACTGAAGCTTTATATAGTTTTGCATTAAAATTTAAAAAACCTAAATAATTTTTAATAATTAACTAAATTATCTGGGGACTTTAAAGTTTGGTATGTAAAGTTTTTACAATTTGGTTTTAATTTCGTTTCAGAAAATTTTCCATAAATCTTTAAAAACATAAAATTTTCTTCCTTAAAAAACCACTTGTGCTTGTCATATATATAAATCTGTGTTGTATATACATACCATGGATACGTTTATAGTTAACACTCAAAATTCCTATTTTTTTTAGTTAATATTTTCTTTACAATTTCTCCTTCGCCATTCGCCGTCTTGGATCCTTAATGGTACTTAAAAGTTCCACTTAAACACGTGTGACATCTTCACATAAGAAAAAAAAAATGTACTTTTCTATACGTAACATATATATGCTTTCACCTTTACATTTTATGTATGTTTATTACTTTAAGTACATATTTTTTTTTTAAATTTATTTTTTAAGATAGCACTATTTTTTGAAACGTAAAAAAAGTCAATTTACAGCCTTTTGACCTTTTTTTTAACACCAACCCTTGTGTAAATTTATATGCACTTTTTACTATGTTGTAGAAAAGAGTGATTAAAATTACTATGTCTGGCAAAATTACTGTTCCTTAGCAAAAAAAAAATTAGATTAAGTATTTTTTGTCTAGGTAAAAGTGTATTGATAAAATTTAACGTCTACGTAGTTTAAGACTTGAACTTTCATCATGTTTTACTTTTTTTTTAAATTGGTTGAATTTTGGAGAATTTCGTTTCCAGAAAAATAAGTAATTTATAGATTAATTCGTAGCTAGAATGACAATGCATTCGATGGAAACTTAAATATCGTCAAAAAAATTGGAGAAATTAAACTGTCTAAACAATATGTATTAAAGAAAATAGTCATTACTCCTTTATATTTGGATTATATTTGGTAAAAGGTTCATATGGAGAAACTAAAATATAAACTAATTATAGTTAAGACTATATTCAACTACATCCAGCACTGTTTTTCGCTTAATATTTAAATTAACAAAAATCAAAGTTACTAAAAAAGTAGAACTGACCGTGTTAACAGAGCGTATTGATACTTAAAAGCTTTCCAAATAAGACGAGCAAATAAAGTTTAGGAATTACGGATCTAAATGTGAAAAACCATTTAAAATTTTAAGAAATTCAATACTGAGAAAAATGGTAGAAAAATGGCTATTTGTTTATCAGCAATAAGCTGAATTTATGATTCGGAATCTACCACAATACCACATCAACTGCATTCTGTTCCTTAAGTAAGAATTTTATTTAAAGTCAAAATTATTCCCAAAAAAAAAGGAAGGCATTGGGCTTTAAGACAACGAAAACCGGACAAATTCGTAAAACAAAATATATAAATTTTAATTTAATTATAAGCTATACTAAAAAAACTAAAACTCACCGCAGCGCAGCTGAAAACTGAGATCTAGATGCAAAGCAGAATCTACTGACAGCTGATATATGACACTATAAAACATTTCTTGAGTTTGAGTTTGTGCTCTTTTGCACGATAGGCAACGGCAGTTTATCGCCATTTCACTTTTTTAATTACACTACACAACTGGGCTTGTGCCCGCTAGACAATGTTTACTGACCGGCACTACACTACAATACCACTTTCTTAATTAAACTACACTTCACTATAAAAAAACACTAGTTTTGCACAATAAAGCAATTCATATATGATACCCTCGATATATATTAAAAATTATTTAATTACCGACTGTGAATTATAATTAAAGGAAATTTAATAAAGTATGTGGGTTGTTTGTAAAGCTTGGTTTGTTTTGCATTTTAGACGAAATTAAAACCAAGGTTGTAAGATATACTTTTAAACCATATAATATAACAATTTAAGATAGTAAATATTTTAATTGAAATTTCTGTCAATAGAGGCGCTAATGCGCAAAATATATTTTAAATAATCTATAAAATGTTATATGTATTTAATATGGTGTAAGGAACTTATGTTAAAGCCTTCATTAGAAAAATAAAAAAACCTAAAAAACCTAATATAAGATTCTGTCACTAGATGGCGCGAATTATATTAAACTTTAAAATTATATTTCATATAGTGAAATAACCACAAGGATATAAGATATAGCGTTTGAAAGATAATTAAGAGTAAAATTGTACACTTCTTGATTTTGCTCCTACACTGAAAAAAAATAAAAATTTAATCCTTTCATTATTAATATGGTTTTCTTTCTGACAAATACTTGGTATAACCTTTTTTATAATTATATATCGAAATAAACTCCACGTCTCACAAAAAAATTCATACGTATGAAACTACTGCACAGTAGTTCTGCTGCACATCATATTTTTTCAGTTAAAATACTTGTAATCATACTTAAATATGAAGTTTTTCTTTGTATCAATATTTAAATATGAAAGTTTTCGTCTATACCACTCTTTACTTTGAAAATTATTAATTTATTTTCAATATTTTATAAAATTCTACCAATTAATTAAATATAATCTAAAATTTAATATAATGTCTGTTTAGTTATCGAAACTTAATTTTATAAAAATTATTTATTTAAATATGTTTAACGTAAAACCTTCAATTAATAATTTTTCCTTTTAGTATATCAGACACCAATGTTAGTTCTCGCGCATAACAATTATTAATACAAGCATAAATATAGAAGAAAAAAAACACATCTGGATAAATTTCCCTTAAAATAATAATGTAATGCTTAACAATTTGCATATATAATCAAAATTTTTTTTTTTTTTGTAAATATTTTTATATTATTATTATTTTCCATATATATTTTCAATTTTCACTCACTATTTTGCATAATTTATGTTAATATAATTGGCTTTCAACTTTCAATATATTCCTAACGAAAATGAAATGTTCTGTAATGTGGTAAAAACACAACACGTCAATAGATTTTTTTTAAAAGAATATGTTTGCACAGGATCCATAAACATACAAACACTTTTTTGTACAAAAAAAAAAAAGGATAATTTTTTCTTATACAAGAAAATTTCCTTTTATTATTTTATTTCCAAGGATAATAGAAAGGAAATTCCACTACATATAATAAATTTTATATAGAAAGTTCAATAATTGTGGTTTTCCGTAAGCTTTGTATATTGAATTTTTTTTACGATAGAAGTATACAATTTTCTGAGTTAAATAATAATTATTGAAAATTGAAATAACACTTAAATTGGATTATAAATAATTTCAGGATTTGGGAATAAATTGAATGAATAACAATTGATTTTTAGTTAAATTACAAATGAATGGAATTTGAACTGAAAAATATTAGTATAGTACGAAATTTGTGATTCAAAGCCTAATATTAATTAAATTGACGTTGAAATGGTGCAAATTAGATTGAATTTCCTAAAGAATTATGTAAAAATAAAATTAAATTGTAAACAATCTTATATAATTTTTTTCATGGAAGTAAATTTTCTAACAAAAACTTAATATTATGTAATATTTTTTTTTATAATAAAGCCTATTATCTGACCAAAATTTGAGTAAAAACAGATGCATAAAATTCCATAATTATTTTTTCCACAAATCGCATGTATAACACAAAGTTTACCTGGTATACTATTTTTGTTTATAAGCAGCAAATTAATATTCAAAAATTAATAGTATATATGTTAAAAATTGTTGTGACCATTAGCCAGTAAGCAACAACTTGGAATTTATAACAATTCAAAGGATATCTTTTAAATTTTTAATTTTTTTTTTCCCCCTTATATATCCTTTTTAACGTAATCTACACACTTATACACGTTATTTAAAATTCATAGTTTCAGTTGTCAATAGTTAGCCCCTATGATTATATTGCTTGTATATAGTATACAAGTACATATATAATTATTTTTAGGGCAAAGTTCAGAGATTTTCTGTTAATTTGTTCAGAATTTAAATTATTAATAAGTGAAATTCAAATGTGTTAAGTTTTATTAAATATTTTCAATTATAAATTTATAATTAAATGCAATTTTTATTTTAACGTTTCTTTAATTATTAATTATAATTATATTTAAAAAAATTAACTATAATTATATAGTTTAATTTGAAATAATTACAGCTGAGCGACAAAAATGTAACATAAAAAAACTACATTTTATGCAGAATAACAAAATGTACATTATATAAATTTAAAATATCATAAATTTCAAAATATTAATGTGACATTTAATATTTTTGTTCAAAAAAAAATTGGAAAATTTATTTGTGAAATGATGAAAATTATTGAAATGCTACAAATCTTAAATTAAACGAAAAATATTGAAATGCTTCACTGAAATGAACTAATTATGCCATATTTATTTTTTTTTGTAACAAAATATACAATGTTTTTTTTTTTCAAAATAATAATTTGAATTAATGGTGCACATAAAAATATTAATTAACACTTTTACTCTTTTATTTAAATCAACAAATTTTGAAAAACAAAAAAAGCATAAACAATTTAAATTTAAAACTTTGGCAATACTCTAATACAAAAAAAAAATATATCGTCGTGACTCTGATGCAGAATAATAATGAAAAACAGGTGCATGCATTTAATTAACAGATTATTAACTCAGGTATCTCACCATCAAATGCAACACAACAACAACAACAAAAAAATGCACTCAATTCAAATATTTTTTTTGGTAGAAAAATATTACATGAAAATTTTTTAATGTTTTACAAAAAAAAAAATTAATTATATTTTTTTAAGGAGATTTTTTATAGCATGTTTAAAAGACGTAAAAAATATTGATTATTATTTTTAGAGAAAAAAAATTATTTAATTTTTCAATTTTATAGGCAAAATATAGTGTAATAGTTTTTTTTTGATACGTAAATTATATTTTTTGTGATGGTCGAAAATGTTCATATTCAGGAAAAACTAAAATTTCACGAAAGATTAATTTTTTTCTGGCAATTTCGAAAACAATTTTTGATAAGTTAATTTTTATTGTTGAAAGATTTATATTTAATAATGAAATTTATAGTCAAATTAAATTTGATTTTAATGATTAAATTAATATAAGTACTAATTTGGTAATTACTCTATTTGAGGGTTCTGTCCCACTGAAAGTATTTTGTGTACCAATATTAATTTTGGTAAAATTAAGCAAACTATTATATTAAAAAATTGAATAAAATTAAACTTTGATAGAATTGACATACAGGACCAATAATAATTCTTTTTCAATTTAATAACGAATAATTTAATTATGTAATAATTTACATACAGAATCAAATTAATAATTTTGATGGCAGTATAGCATTAAAAATTACAAAATAGCAATTTTGTAAATTGCATTAATTAACTTGACAGACAATACATATTTGGTGCACAGTAATTTTTCTTGCTACAATTTAGTTTTTTTTTTTAGAATCTATTAATTTCGTAATTTTATCAATTCTTCTTAAAATGGTTTAATAATAAATTTTATTACCAATTTTCTTCTACAAATTTACCAATAAACTACATTTTTCATTAAATCCAAAAAACTTGAAATTTCCCAAGAAAAAAACATAATTAAATTATATAATAAACTAAATTATAAATTCAAATACACTCCTTAAAAAAAACTTTTTATATACCAATCTAATTATTTGGGTAGAAAGACTTTAGAGACAGTAAAATCTGTTAGAGAAACGTTCGTTCAAGATTATCCAAGTAATTTACTTTTATTTTTTGAGGCTGGCAAAATTCAAAATAAAAGTTTTTCATATTTAAATTACCACCACCACACCACAAAAAATCTAACTAACTGAAAAACTTTATAATATCTTCATTTAAAAATATTGCAATATTACCGAAAAAATTGTCTGTATTAGTATAAAAAAGGAAATTTCTCCTACACACGTTTGTACACAAAAAAAAAACGAACTCTTTTTTTTTTATAAATATCCTTATACGCTAAAAATAACCTTAATGCAGATTTTTTTTTCGTATAATAATTTTTTTTTTGTACTGTCTACCAAAAAAAAAAAAAGTAGTGCACTGCACTCATATAACATTTAAAAGTTATTGGGGGTAGGGGATGTAAACATAGTGCATATGGTGTTTTAGATTATACGTTTTTTTAAGGGTAATTTTTATATTATTTTTTTTAACCACTTGTTGTCTTTAACAGAGAGTAAATTCACAAAATGTACAGAGACTATAATATAGTAAAGCTTATATTTTTTATTTTTGTATCTATATACATAGAAAGTAGTGTAAGGGTGAACTGTGAGGGTGTACTATGAAAAATCATTTCAATTTGGAAAAACTTTTTTTATATTTTATTTTGTAGCTTTTAGCTTATTTTTGCTGTTGTTATTTTGTATAGTGAAAATATTTTTTTAGTGAAAAACGGAAGTTATATGTATGCACTTTTTTGCACTTTACTTGGTTGTATGCATACAGCTTCATTATAATTTCTGTTATGTGAAGAGGATTTTGAAAAGCAGCAAAAAAAAATAGTTAGTTTTTATTTTGTTAAAATTAATTTGAGAAAGTTGTTTATTATAAAAGTGAAATTGAAATTTTGTGGATTAATTTAAATATTTGTAGAAGTGTTAAATTCTTAATTCTAGAAAAAAATAAAATTATAAGTGTATTAGGTAGATTTTTTTTGGTTGGGTAATGAAATTAGTGATTTCAGGGGTGTTAAGATTTAGGAATGCTTATAAACGTGTGAATACACTATAAATAAACATTGTGATGACAATTAAAAAGTGATGTTAATTCACCAATTTAGTGTTAAAATTAAATTTAATTGCAATTACATAATTTGATTAATATTGCAGTTGAAATATTTTTAAATTAAATTACATTTTTAGGTCTACATTTTTTAAATAAACTATATAGATAACAATCTTAAGAGACAATCAGTACAAAACCCTTTTTAAAAAATGAAGGTATTTCACGAAAACAAGATCCTGATAGCTAATACTTAACAAAAATTAATGAAACGCAAAGAAACCAAAGGGTTTTTATAACATATTCCAAAGTTTGTCGGATAATATTGGTGATATAGTCAACTCCACGGTAACCTTTTAATTTATTTCACAAAATTTTGGTAACAAAAATACAATACAACCAGTAAATAACTTTATTTTCATGAACAGAAGGTCCTGACACTTAGATACTTACTCATAATGAATAAAAATCAAACAAAAGCATAAGATTTTTAACAAAGTTTAACAGAGAGAATTAGGAGCCTAGTCTCGACACTAATAATTAGAAAAAATTCTGAAGTTCTTCTCTTTCTAATATTTTATTACTTCTACAAAATTTTAATTACTTTCGTCTTATTTAATTGAAATATAAAATTTAATATACACATCCCTGTTTTCTGATAAAAATCTCTATTCCCCAGTTCTACTTTATAGTCGCAAGGTATATTCTCAAATGACATTAGTAATGATAGTTAATTTATTAAAATATCACATCATTTTATATTCTATCATACTATATATATTTTTTTTACCTACAGAAGAAAATAATTATCACCTTGTCACCATAATACAACAAAAACAATAACTCCAATATACTTTTAACATTTTTCTTTTCACTATTATGTCACATCCAAAAAAAATCTGACATTGTATATAAAATTCTAAAAAAAAAACAAAAACATAATCTTTTGCAGCATAATTTTTTTTATTTTCATAATTCAAAAGTTATTAGTTGCAGGGAATGAGTTAAACTTTTTATCACGTCAACAAACCTAAAAAATCCTAAAACTAATAGACTTCTCTACATTTGAAAAATACAAATAAACTAAAATAATTTTTCATATTTTATCATAGTTTTTATGCTGTTTTTTTGTAAATATTCAACGATAAATAAATTACTTTATTTTAAATTATAAAAAAAAAAATGTGAAAAACTAAAGACATGCAATGTTTAAGTAATTATCACATGTCGCTTATCTATCATTAATTATCACCATCCGTGTTAGTGTTATATACTCGCAAGTCTCAGCGGTGTACACTATTCTTTTTACGGCAAATATAAAGCCAGTATTAAATTATCCTAAAAAAAAAAACAGTGTGTAAAAACCTTCAACAATTTTTCTAGGCATACACTTATTTTTTTTTAAAGAACAGAAAACTTGAATTAAAAAAAATGGCGACAAATTTTCATTTCTGTTATTATTAATATTTTTAATTATTTATTTTAATTGTAAATTAAAAGTTTTTTGACTGACAGACTCAGTAATACAGAAAAGTTTTTAACCCAACAGAGCCTATAATTGTGTTAACTGAATTTTCTTGTGATTATTATTTCTAAATAATAACTCAATGGGTGATTTATAATTTTTTTGGTTTGTAGGTGATAATGATTATTAACAAAAAAAAAAAAATGGAGCGGTGTTGGTGGCGACGGCATTAATAAATAATAATAAATTTTTTTGCAGAAATTAATATTTTTGTTTGTTGTTGTTTAGGTAAAATTGGTTATTAAAAATAATAAAGAATGAAATAAACTTACAACAGAATTTTTTTTTAAAAAAATAGTTATTTGTAATTAAGCATTAAGGAAAAGTTCAGTTCATGTCTAAGGCGTGATACTCAAAACGCAAACAAACATTCAAGGTGCAAAAGAAAAATTGAATTAATTTTTATTGCCATTTACACTGTTTCGAAAAATTTATTTAGTAGAAAGAAAGAAGATATTTTATTCATTATAAAACAGGATAATACAAGGATAGAGAATAGTATATATACAAATAGTATAATTTATTATAAAACAGAATAGTATAATCAGCCAGAATCTAGATTAGTTTCGATTATAAAACAAGCTTAGGAAAAACTCTTACCCCAGAAACTACCGAGGCCAGTAATTAATTGACTTATTGTCCTTATTTAATTAAAGTTCGACCTTTATATTTTGAATAAAATCTCAAGTGTCCTTAAATGAGCAGGATATCATATGATTAGGTTGTAAGAATCAATTAGTTAAAAGCAAAATTAAAACATTAAGACCAATTTTGAAATTAATTTAATTTTAATAAAAAATATTTGAAAACACAAAAACTCCATAACCGATTTCAGGGAAAACTAAATTTTATTAAAATTTAATAATTTTTCTAAGAATTTTACAAATCAGTTTAAATTTTCCCTGATAAAATGGTATTTTCAGACTTCAACAATTTTGTGTTATAAACTTTTTCTGTCCGTGTACCAAAGTTATTGAAAGTTTACTACTAAAACCGAACAATTTTCACCAAAAACTCTAATTATTCATAACAAAATTAATTTAATAGGAAAACTCATATATATAAAAATAAAAATATAATATTTAATTATAACTAAAAAGTTTATATATTTTTCGTTTGAAATCAATTTTTCACCATCAAAATAAATGAAAAAAAAAAACTTAGGTGGCATTTTGATTCGTGTATATTTTGTGCTAATAGAAAAACTTAAAAACAATTTTCAAAATATTTCACCTATTTTCCAAATATTTTTTATATAAATAATTATACAGGCAACAAAAAGTTTATAATTATAAATTGTGACTTAGTTATGAGCATTTTTCACTTTTTGGTTGGTCTCTATATTTATCTACGAAATCGCACGATTACTAACTGAAGCTTGGTAAAAGGTGATGGAATTTCTAATAAATTATAATTTCAATCGAAAATTATTATTTCTAGTGTAAAGGAAAAGTGCTGATAATCAGTTGTTTTATAAGATTTGTTTTTTTTTTATTAGAAGAAAAGTCCTATTCGTGTTCCGGTTTTTTGAAGTTATTTTTTTTTTTTTAATTTTCGTGATTTTTACTACACAAAAAAGGTGATATTCACGCGTGGGTAAATATATTAGAAAAGTTTATTATTAGTTTTAAAGTAAGATGATTTACGCCTAAAGTGTTTTTGATAAAAAAAGAAAGAAAATTATATTATGGAAATAAAATATTTGATTGAAAGTGTTTCTTGATGATTAAATTTATTAGCACGCTACGATATGAAACTTTTTCAAAAGCAAAATTACAAAAATATTACTCTTTTAAAATTAAATTAGTAAAATTTATTCATTTTTTGTAGGGAACTTATACAAAAAGTAATAATAAATAATTGCTCTAAGTTTACTAGCTTTAAAATTTATATTTTTAATAAATTGGCTGCTCAAATATAAAAGTAATTAACTTCATGTTTCATAATTTTTAAATTTATGTGCAAAAGATTGTAATAATTAAAATAAATTAAATTTCAAACTATAATTCTCTTATTTTTTAAGCTGCAGAGAAATATTTTATAGATTATTAATCTAGAAACGGTCTATTTTAATTAGGTACATAAAACATAATTTTCATAATTAAACTGTGGCAGATATTTAGATATTTACACATAAAATTTATGGTAAAAAATTCTAAAAGCTTCCTTATTTTTGAAACTACATTTTATACATTATTATTTCAAAAGCTAAGTTTTCAATGTTGTGTATTTATTTTTGAGCTCAAAATTTTTGTTAGTATCTCCGCGCAGCTCAAAAATATGCTAAAGAATTAAGTACATAATATACAGAAAGCAAATATTTCTATTTTGCTTTCTAACAACTAAATGTCATATTTGATGAATTTTCTAAGCCTTAAAATTAGCTAAATTTCCTAATGCAGTTTTCCGCAGTATTTTCATTCCACTCAATTATCGTAAGATTTTCAACCGTTTTCAATTTTCATTTTGAAATATTTTTAATATAATTTAAAGTAAATAATTCTACTATGATTAACACCTAATTTGTCAATCCTACTTAAAATTAAATTCTAACAATTTTCCTCTTCAGCACAGCTTAAGAGCTTTAAAATTAAATTTTTTTTCCTTTTGAAGTAAAAAAAAAAACATCCCCATCAGTTTTAAAAGCACTTAAATGGGAAAGAAAATCCGGAAATCACACACAAAAAAAATTGAAGTTAAATAAATTAAAAAGAAAATATATATTTTCCCTTTTAAAAAACTGATTTTGTGACTGTGAAATTATCTTCAAATCCTGTGCATAGCTATTTAAAAATTAAACATATTAACTACCAATCCAATTTATTCCACGTTTGAATTACTACAAAATATTGAAATAAAGTGCTTTAAAAATGTGAAACAAAAATAAAAAATATTGCGCACAGGAAATTCGTTTTTTTTGGAGACACTTCTTCCAAAAAAAATTATTTTCAGTGAAGACTCTAGGAAAATACAACAAAATAGAAAATTCTTGTTGTTTCTAGTGATAAGATTATTTCGCGCCAATGGATTTGAATGTTTAACGAACGAATAAAAATGGTAAATTTAGCGAATTTAAGCTGAAAATTTAATTTATTTAAAATTAAAATTGACTAATTAATTTCTCTCTAACATTAATTTTTTTAAGTATCCTCTTGGCGTTTTTTAAAGTGCCAAATTCCGGAAGAACTTGTCACCAAAAACATTCACACCCCACATGCCATTTTTAATGTTAACACTGAAAATGTTGTTCGAATTTTTGAATATTTTTGTACTAATCCTACCCGACTTCAAGAAAAAAAAAAAAATTTTTTAAGCGAAAAAAATAAAACACATTTTATGTTTTTTTATTTCGGAATTCCACAAAATAAATTTACCGCACAGAATTAATTAAAACCATTAACGGTGCCCGTTTATCGGCTTTTCTTTGTTGGTAATTTTGGATAAGCTTTTTGACTTTTGTTGACAGATAATCCTTTTTAGGGATAAATCACATAACTAATTCGGTTTAATTAATCGCAGCTATCATCAGTCGCGCTAACAAACCATAAACACAATAAAGTAAAACAGGCCAGAGTTTTGCCAGAGTAAGAAGATTTACTCCAAAAAGGAAACAAAATGATTAAACATTTTTTCATTGTTGGCGCCGCTTTTATTTAATTGCCAGATGTTATAATTTTTATAATGGTTGGCCTCGGTTATCAAAAAAGACAAATAAGTAACTAGAATTTTTTTAGAGAATTTATAAAACAACTGCAAAATTTCTGTTTAGTAAAAGATATTTCAGAATTTTTGTATTACCGACGGCAAAGGTTCACAATTATATATTTTGTCAAAATATTCGATAAACAAGATACTTTCACTTGTCAAAAAATAATTTAATTAATAGAAAAATAATGTTTAACTCACCTTCCACTCTTTGTGATGACCATTTCCGTCCCAAGCTTATGAAATTTCTCCCATAATTCTTTACCTTCTAATGTCACTTTTGGATCATCAACAACACCATCATCTTCTGGCTGTAATGCTCGAAGTGGTCTCATAGCTGGATGTAATTGATGTGCTGCTACAGATGCTAATACAACGTCTTCAGCTGTTGTATATGGTGTACCAAGTGGATGATGAGCGTGTGGATGATGTGGTGGTAGTTTTGGTAATAGACCACCAGGATATAAATGTGGATGTGGTCCGGCTGGACTACCAGCTAATGCAGCTAATGCTGCTGCTGGAAAATATGGTTGAGGTGGAAAAGCTTGTGGATGTCCACCAGATGTATGATGATGATGAGGTGATTGCTGTTGTTGTTGTTGCTGGTGATGTTGATGTATAGCTGCGGCTGCTGCTGCTGCAGCTGCCGCCGCTGATTGTTGATGTTGTTCTCGCTGTTGCTGTTGTTGTTGTTGAGATGATTGATTTTGTCCAGTTGTTACTGATCCAACTGGTGAATTTTGTTCACCAGATGGTGATGAGGTAGCTGCTTGTGATACTGCTGCTGTTGTTGTTGTTGTTGAATGATGTTGTGGGGGTGATGTAGTACCCGCCGTCAACAGCGACGAAACGCTGAAGTCAGTGGGTCTTGGTAGCTGCAGGAATGGATGATATGCCATCCCATTTGCAAACCTACTGATGGTATCGTCAGATTGAAGTAATTCTTGAACGTCGTATCTCATTACATCACAATTTTATGGTTCAAAATAATAGAAAATTAAAGAAGAAAATTAAATTTTTTTTTTTTAATTATTTTTAATTTTTTTCTTTTAGAATTTTTTTTTCAAGATTTTCACTTTTTCACTTTAGTTTTTTTTTAATTCATTTTCAATTTTTCTTACTTATTTATTTTTTAGGATTTAAATATTGCACTAAACTTTATTTAAGTGTAATTTTCACAATTTTCTTTAATTTTCACTATTTAATTCACTTTTTTTTTCTTGTATTTAATTTATTTTTGGTCATTTTCTTTATTAACTTTTCATATTATTTTATTATTTTTGTAAATTTTTTTTCACTATTCACTGTAGCACTATGGAAAATAATAATTTATTTATTTGCTTCATTATTAATAATTTCTATTTAATTAATTTTTGATTAATTTATTGCAATTTTACACTTTGATCAACACGACGCGTTATTTCTAATTAGAATTTTAACAATTTTTACATAAATAAAGACAAAAGCTTCATAAAATCTAATTAAGCTTTTTTTGTGAAATAATTATATTTAAGTTTTGAGCATATTTTCTTTTTAATAATTTTTTTTTTTTACTAAAAAACTACAAACTTAAAATATTTATAAAACAAATATGAAAAAAAAAGCACACGAATATTAAATTTATATTTTGAAGAAAAAAAAATTATACAGAAAATATATTAAGAGAGGTACAAACGTCACGCCGGTCGGTTGTGAACTGGTTAATACATACAGTCATCAATTCAATACAACCCCAATAATAAAAATAAAATACTTGAAAACTAACACTTCTTCATTATTTTTGTACTCGCAGTAAAAAAAAAATTATTGTAGTGAAACATGCTACACAGTGTAGTCCCAAATACATTCAAACCATTACAATACTTGATGGGCAAAAAAAAAAAAACAATGAAGATACAGAACCAGAAACACTTGATAGTAGATGCCTAATAATATAAATTATATTTTTTTTATTTCTGTGCAAAATAAACACCAACACATGTAAATAAAAACTCATATTTTCATCTAAAAAAAAATTTATATATAATTTTTGAGGTTAGATTAGTGTTGGTGTTCACGTTAAAACGGACGAAAAGAATAATAAAAAAAAAACGTTGAAATGGTGTTTTAACTGTGAATGTGTATATTCTTGTGATGTGTGACTTTTTGTGTGTGAATTGGTGTGAGGTGTAAAACAACAACCGAGAAGAAGAAGAAAAAATAAACCAAACAAAAATCAACAACAAAAAAAAAAACACATAAGGTGATAAAAAGAAAAACACATAAAAAGAAATCAAAAATAGAAAGAGACAGAAAATTTGTTTATCAAAAAATAAAATATGATGTGTAAGATTAGAAATTTTTGTTTAAATTGTGTGTGTGAATTAAAAGGATTTTAGTCCTTCATTAAATGAGTAGAAGATAATCCACACTAAATAAAAATGTTCAGAGAGTCTTGTTTGTTTAACGAAGGTGGTGTTAATCCTTCACAAAATATACATATATGTAAATAGTCTAATTAAATGACTCTCTTTAAAAATATTGTACTACAATTTTTGAGCAATGAACTTTCTGCATCTTTTCAAAAATCATTTTTAGACTCACCGTTAAGGATTCTAAAAATGTCGCAGAATCATAAGACAACACACCAACACTTCAATTTACTTATCACACCCTGAATTATCACCAAAAGCGATTGACAATAAAAACATTTTCTAACAAAAAAAAAAATCTAAATTCGAGCAAAAGAGACAACAAGGATTTTCTTCTTCTTTTTTTTTTTTTTTTGTGTTGTGTATCTTTTATAAATATAGTTAAAAACGTGTTTGATTCAACACACCATATTCCACCATTCAGAATTATTTGTTTAAACAAAAAAAAAAAAAACCCCCTCCCCAGTCATACTCAATGGATTGGTTTTTCGGATGATTTTGATAATACTAAACTCAAATATGGCCTCTCCAACAAAACAAAAAAAAAACACACAATAAACACTTTTTTTTTTGTGTGTTAAATGAGGTTGTGGAAAAGAGATAGTATAATATTTTGAAGTATATATACTAAAAGATTATTAAGCAGGGCGACAAAAATTTTAAACACACTATGCTTTTATTGTACACATACCTAAAATCTACCTTCAGAAGGCAAAAGAAAAAAAAAATGAATAGGGAAAAATATTGAAGAAAAAGAAGTGTTAGTGGCGACACTTTCTATCGCCAATCCAAATCGAATTCCTTTACTTCTATACATTAATGTTGTATATTTGGATTTTAGCATTTTGTATAGACTTAGACTCTATGTTGTGCTCCGGTAAAAAAATGAGAAGAGAAACCAGTTCCTCCGTCCCTATTAAAATATTAAAGATTCACTGTTTATGTCTTACAGAAGATAACTTAGAAAATTCTAGAGAGAGAGAGAGAGTCAAACCAGTAATTTATAATTAAATTTCTTTATATTTAAAGATCCTTTAAGTACTGTCAACTGACCCGTTGTTATAATGGTTGATTTTAGTCACAAAATTGTCATATTTATCAATTTATCTCTTATGACAAATCTTCCTCATTAATTAGGGTGGCTCCTATGTAAAGTGTTAAAACACTTTTATGGATGTGTACGAATATATGTTACATGCCAAATGACAAAAAAAGCACTTTTATCAATGTGTAAGAATTTGTGATAATGTGGCACTCAAAAGGATTCTTATTAGGTAAAAAAGAAAATTGTGGTTGGATTATTTCTTATTAGAATCTTATTAATGGGTCAAAATTAAAAATAATTTTCGCCTTATTCTCATTTACCTGAAGACAAATGATTTATTTTAAAACCTTGCGATTGTTTTAGATATCCTGAAATTATTAAAAAAAACACTTTATAACGTATTAGAACACATTTTAATATATATTGTTTTGTTAACAGTGCGCATGATATAAAACTCACACCCCGTCGGAAGTGATGTTCAATTTATCATATATATATATTTTTATATTGCAACAATTTTTTTTAATGTTAAGGATACAAAGGAATCCATAAAAAAGTAAATGGCTAAAAGTATGTAAGGACTCTTAAGGAGAGAAAATATAGAAAGAATTGTTATTTATTTCTTTACTTATATATACATAATATATCTTATTGTTTTTGCATTACACAACAGTGTCTAAAATCACACCTTACAGTGTTGATCTGGTGGTGTTTAAGTTTCGCCTTGTTTTGTTTTAATTTTTCTGTTCTTTACATACACCCTCCGCTATCCCTAATTCTTCATTGTTTTTGTTTTTTAAATACTATTTTTACACCTAAAAAATATTCCACCATCAAAGTGGAATTTGGGTTTTCTTTTATAAAAGAACAAAAAAAAAGGATATTCTTTCTCTGCGGGATTTAAGTTCTTAAATAAGGAAGCAAAATAAATCATCGGTAATTTTGTTTTTTTAGCATCCGTTTTAAGAGATTTTTTTTTTTTTGATAAATTATGGTAGCTTTTCGTTGTAAATAGCATTAAGGATATTTAAAGTTTTCAAGTAATCTTTAACTAAAACACTTAAAATCTTAAAGTTAAATTTACAATTTTTTAAATAATTCTGTGATATGGCTTCTTTTTTAAAATTCGCCGTTTTACAAGCGAATTATATTATTTCTTTTTTGTATTTCACTTTGCTGGTGTTTTTCTGTCCGACAGTTTATTATTGTGTGTTTTTTTTATGGTCGTTGTTTTTGGTTTTACCCTATATGTGTGTACACACAGAGTCAGAAGAAGACAATTTTTATGTTCCGTCAAATCGTAAGTACAATATTTATTTAAGTATTAGAAAGTGTCGCTGATGGGCTTTTTTTTTTATTATTATTATATTTTCTGTAGGTTCTTTTGTATGGTGGTGTGAAATTTGGTGTAGATTTAAGCCACTCCTTTAGAATTGTTAGTGAATTTTTTTCACATTTTTTTTTTTGTACTTCTGTTGCTTTACTGTGTAATTTCAATCTCTAGTGTGCGATAATCGACGCGGATTGGTGTCTCTCAACCAATCGTTTGAGTAAATATATCGGACACTGGAGGAAAAAAAAAAACCAGCAGAGAAATATAAATATATATATATATATATAAGCAGAGACACATATACGGATAGATTCTTTTATATATTTACTTGAATATAGAAAAGAAAAACTAAGGAGACGTGTGAGCAAAAAAAAATTTTCCTGGGCTTTTTCTTTTTTTGTATTTTTTTTTTCTGTGCAGAAGAAGAAAACTTTTTAAGTAAGAAGCTACAGAAATAAAGAGGAAAATTTAAGAAAAACACAGAAAATGACAAAATCTTTAGGTTTTTTGTTGTTGTTGTGAATGTTTTCTAGAATTTTTGACCCGACAAGAAACGAGAGGACATTTTATAAATTGATATCGATTAATAGAAAATTTTAAGTGGAATGGGTGCACAAGGCAAACGTTAAATCTTATACGGAATTATTTTATTGGATTTGACAATGGGAAATAGAAAGTTGGTGTTAGAAGTTTAGGAATTTAAAACACTATATTAAAATGTAATTTTAGAAATTGTTGGAAAATTACCAATGGGTTAATAGAAATAGTGTTATACAAAATTATGGTGTAGTGTGCCAGAGTATTTTTAGCACTAGTTAATGGGGTCAGTACAAAGAAAAATTACAATACTACTATTTAGATTAGTTATAACGAAGATGTTCTCAGCATACGCGAGTAAATATCGAAATATTATAGTAAAAAGCGAAGGACTGACAATAATATCTACAGAACAAAACAAATTTCGAAACCGTTGGTGGAAGACTGACGCTCGACTGTGGCATCATTGAAGAATAAGATATTAAAGATGCAAAGACTGACGTTGCTTAGACTATTCCTGATTTTCAACGAGCTCTATTTCTACTTTTTACAATAACCGTTTTAATACGCGTTAAATTTTAATTGACTGCACTAAGCCAAAAAATGGGATGCACCTATGTAATATTGGTAACACTATCAATTAAAACTCAATAACTAAAACCAATAAACGAAACTTTTAAATGCAGTAACTAATTCCTATCAAACAAATAAACGATATCCCTTCTAAATATCCATTTATATTTGGGGTTGGGAAAACAGTATCTCTTCTTTTTTTTTTTGTTCAAGAAATATCTAAAACTCACTGAAGCTAAAGATTTTCATTGAATTTTCCATAATATTCCGGAAAAAAATTAATATTCACATAATTGAATAAAATCAAATTTTTAGTAAAATTGAAGATCATAGCACCATAAAATATCGACTAGAAATTTATATCTTCCTGGGATTTATGATTCAATTCTATTTTTTTTTTCACTGTTCTCAATTACATTTTATATATTGCGCGAAAAATTCTTTACAAAACACACACACAAAGCTGATTTATTTTTTGTATTTTATTACATAAAAGGATTTCGGTTAAAATTAAAGAGGGTGCTGCGTATACACAATTGTTATAGACAAATTTATTTCCTTTTATTATGTGATATCTTTATGTATAATTTCTAGCTATACGCATAGTGAAATTACCTTCTTTCTTTTTTTTGGTTTTAGAGCCGTTTTACACGAAATTTTGAAGGATAATATAATAAAAAAAAATATCCTCTTATACGCGACTTAAAGAATACAGAATAGTTAAATTAAGTTTTATTTCTTATAGGGAGGGGGGAGTGAAATTTGATATTTTCGAAATATTTTCTATAAAATCGAAATAGATTGAATTGAAAAAAAAAAATCTGTTTAGGATGAGATTTTTTTTTATTTTATTTTATGATACAAAACACGTTCTGCACAGAAATAGCAAACATAAATTGTAAATAAAAAAAAAAGAAGTAAAATGGTGTGCCATAGAAAATTTATTGCGTGTGGCAGATGTTATTATTGATGAAATTGAATTGATTTGGAGGAATAACAACAACAAAAAAACATATACAACATAAAACAGGATTATTCTTAATTTTTGTTGTTGGTTAGGTTTAAATAAATAAAATGGATTTCCAATTTGTTAGAAAAAGAAAATAATAATAATTGAATTTAGAAATATAATATTGAAAATGGATTTAATTTTTTCCCCAGTAAATTTAGGTTATTTTTTAATGGATTAAATATTAAAGTATTTCGTCTTTTTTTAAAAAATAAAGATTTTAATTATTTCGAATTGTACAGAAAGAAAAGCTTTAATTTTTAAAGGTAAATTTAATTTAAAGGCGCTAAAGGTGGATTTTATGTTGGGTAAGTAAAAATTGAAACCATTCGAAAATCTGCTTTTTATTTCTATTCGGATATGTGGCCAAGAAATCTATGTTCCATAAAAATTATATTTTAATATGTCAAAATTAGCCTTCTTAATTTTGACATATTTGTGGTCAGGCTTTTAGAATTTCGTAGGTTGCTTAATCACAGTTAAAGATATTAATATTTAGTTGCTAATTCAATTAATTTAACTAATTTTTTATTGTAAACTACTTTGTAAATTAAAATAATTATTTAAAAATGGCGGTAATCTTAAAACCGTGTTGATTGTATTATTTGAATATTTTCTTATATTAAAGATATAAATATAATTAGAATATGTACACTTAGTATTAACACAATTCTAATTTAACTTAATCTTTATTTCAGGAAAATGGTAAGAAAATTTATTACGAATTGTAATTTTAAAGAAGCACTATTAGATAGAATAATTTTTAGTATTTTTGTATCTTAAAATTTCATAAATATTACATAAACTTAATATTTTAATATGATATTTTGAAATAATCCAAATTTTATGTTAAAAAAAAACCCAAAGAATTAATATTAAAAATGTTGAATATAAACATTAAAATGATTTAAAATGATTAAATAAATTTAGATACAATTTAAGTAATTCTAATAATGTAAGGAATTTGTCTCAGAAATATAGTTTTATCAAAGAACATTTTCCCCCTAAATAGTAAATACTAAAAATCAATGGTATTATTAACAATTTTCATTTTATATGGTCATTTTATGCCTTCTTTAGTATTCCATGAAATTATTTATCTTCCACAACAATAAACATTTATATATAAATACTAAAGTTTTCTTAATATATTTCTAAAAAATTTATGTATATAAACATAATTGGGATACAATCTACAGACATACATTTATATTATACATTCAATTTGCTTGAAATCCTATCTTCTGTTACTGACTTTTAAACGCAATATTTTTGTTTTTGTTTTTTTCTGATCAACTTTTTTAAAAAAAAAAAAGGACGAGTATCTTTATGTATCCTTTTTGATTGTTTATTTTGTAATTTTATTGAAGCTCTTTAAATATGCAAATATATATTTAAATATTTTATTTCATTAATTTTAAGGAAAATTATAAATATTTTTAATGTATAACTTGTAATGCGTTTACACAAAAGCGAATTTGAAGACAAATTATACCGAAAATCTTGTAAAATGAAAAAGAAAATTCAAATTTAATGATTTTTCAAAATCAAATTTAAAGATTTTATTTAAAATTATGATTTTAAAGTGATTTTAATAAATTGAAGTACAATTTTTTTTAGATTTATTTTACAAAAATATTTTCTTATGCAAAATATTAAAATATTGTAATGAAAATTCATTTAAAATTGCTTTAATTCATATTTCATTAATTTGAATATTTAGATTTTAATATTTTTCATCTAAAAACTAGAAATTTATTTAAAGTATAATTTAGAAATTTGAATATTCATTTCAAGATGGAATGTAAGTGAGTTTTAATGTCTCATGTATCTATATTAGTTTTTTAAACATTAATTTAACATTAAAAAATTGTACTTCTGATTTATAATCAATCTATTTAAGATTTTAATGTATTTAGATATTTTTCATTATAAGTAAAAAATTGAATATTCAATAATTGTTGTATAAATATTAAAAAATTCAATTGCTTAACAAAATTCTTCAAAATTAACTTAACTAAATAGCAATGGTATGCTAAAATATCATCTAATTAATTAAAGATCGTCTAAGCTATATTAGAAACATAATATTACATAATATTAATGGTAAAACTATTTCGTATTTTATAAATCGATCAAACGAATAATCTTAATTAAGCCCTAATAATCTAAATAATCTAATTAAGTCCGTAAAGAAACTTTAAGAATATATTTACTATTTCTTTGATGTATAAATAAATAAAAAAAAATCCCCAAGGACTTTTTACTTTTATATAAAACTATGTCACATCCGTTTTATTTGATTAAAATTTAATTTTTACAATTTCAATTTTCTAAAAGTTTATTTCAAATTATGACATTTTTTTTTTTAGTCAGAAAACATATTAACAAAAGATTTCAATCATAAAACATTTTAAATTTTCCATGCTTTGTGGTCAAATTATTATTTAATAATGTTTTTATTTATAATTTAATTTTCTCTGATTATTATTATAATTTATTGCTCGTTTATAAAAATAGTCTAATTTTTTTTTTCAGAGTTTTTTTTATTTATGGTGATGATGGTTCATTATTTTGACATGTCATGATTATGAAAAAAAAAAACATATTATCATAAATAAAATATAATTAAATTTTAATATAAAAATTGTGTTTTTAATATTGTGCTAGAATTTTTTTTTACAAGTAAATAAAAATTATTTTAAATCACGCAATTTTTATATTTATGTATAAATTAAATGTTCGACGTGTAATTTAAAAATTGTAAGTATGGCTATTTATTTATTGGGTGTAACATGGGCTTTAAGGTTTTTTTTTTGTAATTTAAGCATTAAAAAAGGACATTGACAGGGCATATAAGTATTAAATAGAATTAATTGGAAAAATAAGGAAATTGAAATCTTAAAATTATGTTTTAAGTTGAATATGTTAGAACAAAATTAATAAATAAGTAAAATTTCATAGACGAGATTGTTAATTTAAAAATTCGTTTCAATTGATTTATTATCTTTAAGAAAACTGCCAAGGAAAATTTATATTTAAACTTGATATTAAATGAGTCTTTGTTCTTAAAAAATAGTCTTCGTTGCCAAACAATATTAACAGAAAACATAATAGTAAAAAAAATTTCCAAATAATTATTTAATTCTCCTGAAATTTAAACAAAATAAAATGCCTAACCTACAATTTTATTGAAATCTATTTGTGTAAAATTGATACTAAATCATAATAAGTAAATTTATTGAATAAAAATCACTAATTGTGACTAAATTAGAATATTTTCTAAAATTTAACCTCATAAGAAAGAATAGTGTTTAACAATTAAATGGCGCCAATGTTTCGTTAGCTTTTTAATAAAATTAAAATTAAAATTTGCACATAAATTGTTTTAGTAAGTTGTGCCCGGAAACCGATAAGCTTGTTGATTAAAGGTTGTAAACAAATTATTTATAATTATTGCTAATTTAAATATAATAAATATATTTAATACAAATCACTGAAATATTAATTAACCTCAGTTCAATTATAATACTTTTTTTTTTACAAATCAAACTAATTACTAATATTTTTTTAATACTTTAGGTAATTTGTTATCTATATAATTATTGGGTAAATACCATTTTATTAGCAAAACCAATACAAATTATTATTATGTTAGGTGGCATTATATGCTAACCAAAACAAGATCGGTGTTGTAATCTTAATTAATATAATAATTAAAATTTTTATGATTTTATTTAGAAAATATTTGAACATGTTTAGCAAATAAAAACTGATTACACCGAATTAAAATAAATACAAAATATACTTTAATTGAGTAAAGTATTTTCGAAAATGAATAATTTGGTATGAAATATAATTAGGTATAATTTTATTCACAAATTTCGGAAATATTTATATATTTTAATAATAGTTAATTTTCAAATGTAACTTGGCATAACTTGGCTAGAAATATTTGTAATAAATTACATAGAATAATAATTTTATTGGTAATTTATAAGCAGATTACATAGTTAATAAAACGGAGCACTGAATCTAGTTTAAAAAAAAGTTAATTGCAACACATAAAATCTACAAATATTTTTTGAAATTTACCAAGAAATGAATCAAATGTAATTGAATTTTATTCGTAATTTAGTTATTTCTGGTAAGCATTTAGTACAAATAATTATATTTTTCCTAACTAGAAATTGAAGAATTTTAAAAAACCATCCTTATTTCAGTACATTATGTTTAGTTTTTCTTTTAAAGATTCTAGATACATTTTTTCAAAAATTCCCATTGCATAAAATTTCCTAAATTAAATTCTTCAAATTTAAACTAAAATTTTAAATACAGAAACGCGCTAATATTTTAGTTTTCAAAAAATATTAATAAAAACATTAATCAAAAAAAATGAATTAATTATCCTTAAACTTTCCCATTAGTCAAAATTTTTAAATTTTCGTAATCATAATCGTTAGTCGAAATTGTAAAATTGCAATAAATATGAAAAATTATTTTTATTTTACCTTTTTAAAGTTAAAATTAAATATCCTAAAATAATAGAAAAAAAAATTTAATAATTTCAATAAATTCCGCAGTAATTGAAATTATAATCCGTAAAATTCAATTAATAAATTTTTAATTTTTAATTATTTCATTGATTTTTTTCGAAATATTTTTAATAAAAATTTAATTTTTCATTCACTTTTTATTTATTTAATCTTTAATTTTTTTAATTTTCATAATTTTGTCACAGATTTAATTCAATTCATTTTTGATGTCACAAAATCAATTTTAATTATTATTTAAAATAAATTCAAATAAATCTTAAATAAATCACTGAAAATTTCCTTTTTTTTTTTGTTTTAAGTGTAAAATTTTTCACCAATATTTTTTTAGTGTAACAATATTTTTTTTTAAAAATTTTTTTAACTCGCGCTCGTTTTTAAGTCACATTTAAGTCACAACAGAACAAAAAAAAATATATAAAAACACGGAAAGAAAAATAATATATTTTCTTAACACAACAAAAACAAAAAAAATCAACTTTTGCTCCACAAAAAAAATTATATCCAACCGCCACGTTCGGATTACAACGTTGAAATCCCTATGAGCGTGATTTGTGTAGCACCAAAAAAAAGTTGTTTTAATATTTTGTAGTTTTTTTTTTTTATTATTAATATTTTTTTTATGAAAAACTCTTTTTTTATGTTTTTTTATGTTCATAAAATTCTTGTTTTATTTATTAATAATAATTTTTTTATTATGGTTTTTTGCCTTTTTGCAAAAAACAAAAAAAAAAGTCTCTTCTTCTCTCAATTTTATGTGTATAAACAACTACAACACAAGCGAAGCGACACAGACGGCACCAGCAATAGAACAAGTGCTAAATGTCAAACCAAGGAGCGCAAAAAAAAAAATAAAAAATATGGAAAACGCATAAACCTACAAAACACTAAGCAAAATTACTACAAAATCAGAATTATTGGAAAAAATATAGAAATTTAAGAAAAATAAAATATGCGGATCCCTCTGAGAGTAAATTGTATTTTGCGCGCCCCCCCTTAATAGAAAAATTATGACAGTGACACAGGAGTCACTTTATGGCTGAATTTCATTAAAGTGAAACAAATATCAACTAAACTTATGCTTGTATTTATATAAGTAAAAGTAAATTCTTAAAAAAAAAACAATTTTTAACTCAATTTCGTGTAGAATTAAATCACTTTTTTTTTTGCGAGAAATAATACACAGTTAGTGTGTAGCACTTGCGATATAGCACTAAATCCGTACCTTTAGGGAATCTCAATACAATTTTTATCTTTACATTTATTTTATTATAAAAAAAAACTATACAGAAATATTCTGTTTTCGACGTTTATCGTAATCAACCCCCCCGGTCAACACTCTTTATATATACAGAGTCAACTATCTTCACTATATCTTCTCACACACTATTGTCACAAAAATTTGAAAATGTTTTTTTTTCAGCTCAAAATGTAAAACTAACTAAGAAAATCTCAGTATTTGTGATATTAAATCGTGATAAGAGAAAGCTCTTTATTTTTCGTATATTTAAATAAAAAAATATCATCTAAAAATACACAAACACAATTTTAAATTAAATGTTTCGCCGTGTTACATATATATAAGACCCTATGATGACCCTGTGTATAAAAGCGATAGATAGTACGATTTTAGATTTTAAAAAAAAATTCAATGTATTAGTTCACTTCTTGTTTTTTTTTTATTATTATTATTTGATTTTGTACGTGCGCAGTAATTTCAAATAAAGTGTTCTTCTCGGCACTGTATCAGTGTAGTGAGAATTTTGTAAGATAATGTGCGAAAAAATAAAATTGAGTATATTTTTGAATAATTGTTGGTTTTTGTTACTATTCTCTGGTATGGGCACTTTACAATTTTAACCACCCCCTAAAATAAAAAAGTTAATTTCGGTAGGGACATTTTTTTTTTTTAAAGTCATATATTTTGTGCGGGTGTTATTTATACACTGATTATTTAATGGATAATTTTTTTTTTTTTTTTGATAATTTATTAAGCGTGGGATATGATAAAAAACATTTAGCGGCTAAATTAATATGTCAAATGACTGGTCATCGTTTTGTTTTTTATTGTCTTTAAATACTTTTAATTGCCTAATCAATATTTAAATTTTTAAAAGCTATTTAATAATTATAATTTATTAAATATTCAATGTAAAATAAAGCCACACACATTTTAAGATATAGTTTTAAAAAATTTATCTTTTCATTTTCAAATTTCGACACACACAGTGTGTAAAATGCCACACACAATTTTTTTTTTTTTAACAGATACTCAATGTTTTTTTTAATATCTAAATATAAAAATTTTGAATAAATTAACAAAAATGTATCATTAACATACAAAAAACGTATTTCACGCAGTTTTATCAAAAAAAAATTTTTTTTTTTAAATAAAACCTTAAAAGACTGATGAACCTACACGAAAATTCACCCTGGCCGATTGTGATAATTAATTCATTTTACCGGGTGTTTTAGCCGTAACACAATTAACCATAAAATTAAAATTAAATATAAAAAAAAAAATATTGAATCAATAAAAAAAGTTTATCTTAAAGATATAATAAAATAAATGGGATTGAGAGAATTTTTTATGTTGGAGTAATACTATTTAAAGATAAATATATGTTTTTCTGTATATAAAGAAAACTGGATATCTGGAAGATAAAAAAAAACAAACGAGTTTAAGAAATCATATAAGTATTTATACTGAATTTAAACAAATTATTAAAATATTTAAAAAAAATTTAAATGGAATAAAAAATGGAGTTGTAATTATGTTACAAAGAACCAAAAAAAAAAAAATGTCACATAAACTTATATCTTATTACATAAATCATTGTAAATTATTATCTATTTGATTGAAAACTGGTTTAATGCAATTAATTTTATGTTATATATGTTATTTTCAGCCCTAGGATAAATTAGATATTTTAGCGTTATAAGCTATTAAATTAAATTCATTTAGCACTTAATAGTTTGTTTTTCTAATCACATCATTGACATCTTTGTATCACAGTGTCATACAAAGATGCCAATGATGTGATTAGAAAAACAATCTATTTCAAATTTCAAAGAATTTAATTGTTATATGTTTTTGTTAACTAATGAATAGGATGTATTAACTTATCCTTGAGCCATGCGGGATACGTTACACTACTTTTGTCATTAATTTGAACCCGTAATGACAAATGTTTACTAAGATGATTCCGAGAATCCAGATAAAAGTTTGATTACGACTTTACTGGATTCTAAATTAGAGTAACCACGACCTGCTAATTGGATTAACTTCCTAATCCGTAGCTTTACTTAGCTTTTCTAATTGATACATAAAAGGATTAAAAATGTAAAGAGTATAAATTATGTGGAGTAAAGTGAATAACGAATTTGAAAATTGTGTTTCTTTGCATATTAAATTTTTTGTATATACTTTTCTATTAGCTATTACAGTGGGTGGTAGTAAGTAGCAATCATAAAAGGATAAAAGGATTAAACTATTTTGGCTACAAAATTAAACTCAACAATTATATTTAACAAAAATTGAAATTACATACTAAATCTAAAATGGATTTTTCCCACAAACAGACTTGTAAGCAATAAAGTTTTGACCGTGACGAAATTATTTAGGAGAAAAATATTTTCTGTTATACTCTATTTTATCTGTGAATCTTCCAATATTAATTTAGCAATTTTAATTGCCTAATATAATTGTGCAATTTTAATTGCCTGTTTGATTATATCGGGTATATTTTCTTAGTTCAAACCCAACAAAACCAGTTTTTAACGTTTTGCTGTATTAAACAAGTAAAAATCAGTGAGAAAAGCCAAGATTATTAAAAAATCGGAAGCAAGTCCTATATAAAATATCTAAAAAAAATTCAGAAATTGTAATAAATATCTGAAGTAGAAGAGTTGGTAGATGATAGATGTTTATATTTCCGTCAAAAGATTTCTAAAAGCCGAATAGAATGTGTCAAGAAATATAAATATTTAACAATTTTTTACAAATTATGCACCGCAATAATATGTCAATAAAATTTAATTACGAATCAACAGTTTTCATTACGATCTGGATTAGTAATAAATCCAGTGATTGCTTGCTGCCCATTCCTTCTAAAAAAAAATAGGAAAGCAACCCCAAATTATTTTCCTATTTTTTTTATTTAAATATTAAATTAAATCTGGAAATTATATTTTTTTGTCACTTCGTTTATTTTGTCCAAAGTTAACGAATTTTCCCAAATCCAAAAAAATAATATTGTATATTCAATATTAAAATGGTAACACTAAACATTTTTTTTTGATATTCTGCATTTATAAATTCACCACACTTAAAATTTAATATATTTTCCAGCCCACCTAAGAGTATCAAATTTCACTCTTCTTAATCTCACACACACAAACAGAGTCACAACTATATTTAGAGTCGTATGGCTTTAATGTACTACAATACAAAAAAAAAAAACTGAGTGTTGCATTCAAAAATTACATTCGTGTTAAAATAAGGCACCTAATGCAGCCGCCACCGAATTGATTTTTTTTTATTTTAAGTTGATCCTGTCTGACTTGTTTTCAACTTATAAGTACTTCGCCGTGACTTTTCAAACACATACTTATAACAAAATACAGAAACTCATTTCAGAAGTAAATTAAAGAGGAAAAAGAAAATATATAAATTTCAAGTTAGAAAAGGATAAATACAGATATATTTCTTTAAATAGCTGAATTGGAGATGGTTCACGCCTCTTGATTTGTTATTTCTCCATTTCACGGTTTGAACAATTTATATAGTCTATCTTTGTCTCGTGCAAATGAAAGAGCGAACATGCGTAATGGAAAGTGTTATCACAAATTTACATGACAAATTTATTTCAATAAAGTTATTTAGCAAAGTCTTGAAATAAGATGAATTAGTAATGAACTATAATTCTTGTATTTGTATTAATAAAACTTCTGACTATATCTGATAATAAATTCTGTATCAAAAATAATATCTTCAAAGCTCATTTAATTATTATCTGCAAGAGCAACAGAAACCATATCAGTGAAATTTTTTTAATGGCGAAAATCAAAATAAGCTCTCAAATTACAGCGAAATGGGCGTGAACACTATATAGTATTTGAACCACTACATAAGTTCTTTAATACTGTGAAGGTATTTACAGTGCTTTTATTTTATTTTGTCGGTTTGATTTATTGTGACTTGCAGAGTAGTTGTACCCACCTTTAACCCTCTTTAATATAACAGATTTTCACCATCTTGTTGCTCATTTTTTGTAATTTTGAACTTAGAAAATTTTCCGGAGAAAATTTTAAATTCTGATCATCATGATTATTCTATATTGATACGTATATAACTTTGATAGGTTTTGTGATTTCCCACTAAAATAATAAAATTAATTGTATATAATTTAGTAAGCTTTCTGAATTTATATGACAACTTAATTTTGTGGGAGTGAGTTTAATTAATTTACTGTACAGAAAAAAAAAGAAAAAAAATTACGTATTTTCGCGGGTTTTTTTTGGCAGATTTCGTGAAATTAACATAATATTTAAATTGTTACAGTGTCATTAAATAAATTGAATGGCATAATATTGAAGTAAAGTTGAAAATAATTACAGGGATTGTATTTTTGTTTTATGTTACGATTTTGGCATAATTCTTCTCATAACATATAGATATAATAGATTAACGTAACTAATTCACATTATTTCTAATTTTTATTGCAGAGAAGTCTATTTTGAGAAGATGGACGGTGAATATTGAACGAATTAATAAAATGACTATGCAAGATTAGAAATTTTATCAATTTGATAGTAAAAACCGAAAAAATTACAAAAAACTTTTCTCCAAACTTCTTGTTTGTACTATTATGTTTTAGCCTAGTTAGTTAGTAATAAAACCGATTATGAGTAACATTAGAACACTAAGAAATCCTAAATTATTTTTGGAAAATCAATGCAAATCTAACTATATAGTGTTAACAAGTCATTTAACAGATGTTGTAGAGCATTGAAGATTTTTCAAGATTTTACAATCATGACGTATTCAAACTATCGTTTAATAATCGGACATTAAACTGAAATTTGTAATAAACTTAATTTAGATTATTGTTGTCTAACAAATGTTGGCAAAATAATTAAAATAAATCCTAAATTCTCACAGATTGTAAATCGGTCAAATAAATTCATAGTTTCTGTCATATAAAATTTATACTAAATAAATATTTTATATTGCTAATAATAAATCTGGAAAAATGCCAAAATAATATGTAAAAAAAATCTTTTAACACTCGTCATTTGTGGATAATATGAGTGCCGCCATCTCACTTAATTATTATTTTCACATAAAATTTTATAACATTCAACACATATGTTTTATAACAAACAAACAAAAAAAGCCAAAATATAACTAAAACGTATATAAATAAATAAAAATCTAAAAATTTATTATAATCACTATACAATTATTTGTTAAAATCAAATATGGCATTAAAAGTATATAACCTAATGTAACATTTTTTTTTTATGCGAAATAAATAACAAATTTAATTTAAAATTCATCACGCCATATATAGAAACACGCGCGATTTTACAATAAATAAAAAACTTCTTTTTTTTTTAACACAAAATCTAGAAACATGACAATTTCAATTTATATGACCATTTTTAAAAATTATAAAATTTTTTTATTTTCTTATATATAATTTTTTAATTTGCCAACTGAGCATTAAAAGAATTTTTTCCACCAGAAAATATCATTTCTGGAAATCAATAAGAATGGAGATTTTAAGAACCATATAAAATAAGTGTTATGCTTTATACCTTATACCATATAGTCTATAAAGATTTTAAAACAATTAGATTAAGAAAATAATGTGATATGTACAGTCTATTTTTGGCTTTTCAAAATGTCAATCAGGGAAACAGTCAACATGAAGTGTTATTCCAGACTTGAATGTCCAAATGGGAAAAAAAAAATAAAGATTGAAGATTAAATTAGGAAACTATTACGCAGTAGAGACTTTTACTTATTGGTTTTGTTAAATTGAATTTGTTGGCTTATTAAGTATTAACTGATAAATTGCCATATGAAGAGTAAATACAACCGTCAGAATTTTTTTCTTCCACTACTATCGCTAATGATTTAAAATTGATTTCTTTTGGTAATTTTTTTTTTTTTATATTAATTAAGTTGCGGAATGTTGTTTTCTTGTTATTATACAACTTATCAAGATTTATTGAAACATCTTTTCACTGCACATTAAATTAAGTGATAATTAGTTTGATGAATTTTAATTTTTCATTCATATGGTTCTAATAAAGTTTCTTGTCAATTTATAAAATTTTCTTTAAGATTTCAAATTGCTGGGAAAAATGTTTATTGTTATTGTTTTTTTCTGCTTCTTAAAAGGTAGAGCCGGCGGCACCTTAGTATAATGTAAGTTTGTACTTCAAATAAAATCAATAAATCATTACATTTTCGCGTACACGAAATATATTTTAACATAAATTGAATCTAAAAAAAAAACCCTTTTTTCTATTTTAACATTTTCTAAAAATATACACAAATAGCTAAGTAATAGTAATAAAATAATTTTTATTTGGAAATTCCATCAAATAAAAAGTGTTTTCTGATACCTTTATCAGGTGTTTGTTTATCAATATTTATTTACTCAAAAATAAAGTAAAATAATAAATCCTTTATTTTTTATAGCATAATTTAATATATACGAATAGATAATTTTCACGATATTTCATATCACTTTTTTGACATATTAAATTTGTTTACTTTATAAATAAACAAACAATGAAAATAATAGGGTAATTCACGCAAAATATTAATACCAGAATATTCGAAAACCTCCGAAAATATGGGGAACATATACAAATTGCAGGAATAATTAATATACTCTGGATTCCAAGTCATACGAATATACCATGGAACGAACAAGCTGATGAGTAGTAGGAGTAAGTACAATGCGTATAAATGGACCTCCAAATAAGCACGGTAAAAAGAAATATCTATCTCACTTTCTATCCTTAACAAACTTAAGATTGAAAATGTATTATGACTAAAAAAAATGGCAGTTCAACTGCAGGTAGACTAAGTCTTTTACCCCTTTCAAATTGGTTTGTCCGTTCGTGATGATTTGCTCACAGCGAGTTACGTTTCTTTTACGTGTCTCAGATTTAAAGAAACGCAAATTAAGGATGCTTAATGAGCGGATTTTATATGTTGTAAATCTTGTTTACAATTAAGAATTTCCAAAATTACAATTTTTTCCTACTCTTCCGACTAATTGAAATTTCATGGTTGTATAATCTACAGATTATTAATTATTTACAAAGATTATTAAATTTTATCATGGCAAATTCAGAGAGTTTACTAAAAAGTTGATTGTTTTTTCAAGTGAAATTTGATTGGTATCCCAAAGTAGAAAAAAACCCACAAAAATTAGATGGCTACATAACTTTTCTACTAAATATTTAGACTGTTTTTATACTATAGCACTTACCTTTGTGAAAGCAACAAGCTCGTCTTCCCAATTTTCTTGCAAATGAAATTGTTCAGCTGAGGACAAAGATTTTAGACAACATTAATACCAGTCACAGAAGCCCACTTGATAATGTTACCTAGAAGAAGGTGAAAAATTGATTACATACCATATATTCTGCAGCATATTTTAAAATTATAAATAATTAACATTTAATATTTTGAAAAATTAAACTGAATTTAAAAAAATTATAGCTAAATAATTACAGAATTCTGTACAAAAATCTTTACATTTTTATTTTTGTAATCTATTCCAATTTTACCAGTAGTTTCAAATTTCTATTTCAAGCGTGACAAACATGCAATGGCATCTAAAAAACTGTGAGGCAACAAAGTGTAACTGACAAAAAAAAAATCGTTTTTATTCTGTGTGGGGTAAATATTTTTTTTTATATTTTGTGGTAAAGTTAATAATTTATAAATAAAAAAAAAAAAACATTGAGGTGATGGATTCTCCTTTAAGAAAAACACTTTAAAAGAATACTTCATGAATGTAGTAATAACACTTGGACTGAAACTTATATGACTATGACTTGAAATTTAAGAATATATAATAAAATAATATGATATTTAAAGATATTATTTGTGGTTCAATTACCATTATTATCTTTTTGTCTATAGTTTTTTGTATAAAAAAAAAGGATAATAAAAAGGATATTTGATTAACAACACGCTATATATTCCTTAACCACACATCATATTTGTATTTTTATATTTTAGGGTAATTGGCGCGTAAAACCTAATGTGGTCGCAAAATTTTTATAATCTTACCATTTTTTCGAAATATTTAGGCGCTAATGCTCATTACATCTCCTAAGGTTCTGTTTTAATATTTTTAGATTCAGTAACTTCTGAGGTTAATTTACCATTTTCCAGAATTGTATGCAATTTTCCGCTAGTGATTTGTTAATCGTTCATTTTGAAATTTTGTGTGTAGATTATATTGTGCCTTTGATATTACCAGGACTTGAAACCAAATTAAAATTTGGATTAATTGGGAGTCTCCGCGTTCCTCCATGGAGACTGATCGTAGTTCAACAATCAATAGAAAAACTAATGACGACGGCCAGAATCGTATGTCATATAAGACTCATTTAAACCTATGCATTATGAAACCTGCATGCTATCAGAAGAAGAATGTACGATCTGTTTGAGCGAGCAATGCTTCGAAGAATAAATAGTTCAAAAAATCGACGGTGTCGAATAAACAATGAAAGATACACCCTACAACCGGGATTTGACTTTAGTAGAATTAAGAGACTTGGTATATGGTGTAGTCAATGGTCGCATCATAAAAAACCTACCTGAACTATACCAAATTGCAGAAAAGACCATTCCTAGAGCAATGTGGTCGCAAAAGCAAATGCTACAGTACTGGAGGATGGCTGCCGAGGTTCTAGATCAGTGGAGGAAGCATATAGCAGGGTTGCTGTAGCTTCCTCCAAGAAATTATCAGTAACAAATATTATAATGGTACGTTTAAAATTATAACTAAAATGGTTTCGTAGTTTTTACACTATAGTCGAAATTTTTCCATTTATACACTTAATCTAAGCACTTGTTAATGAATTTAAATTTTAACACAAACAGTCCAAATTGATGACAATGTCTTTTTTTTTTTGTATTTTGCAAATGAAAATTGCAATTAATGTTTGTTTTTTAATTTATGTAATTTGAAAATAATTTTCTCTCATGAAATTTATGTTTTTTGTTTTGTAAGACAAAAAAAAGTACGATTTTTCACTCTACAATTAAATTAACAAGAAAATCGTTATTTAATTTTTACATATATATAAAAAAAATGTATCCTTTTAAAAATAACATTTTTACAATTGTAAGTAGCACTAAAGTCTGTTATAGATTTTTAAAAAAAACTGATAATTTTAAATGCTGGGAAAAGTGGTAAATTTATAAACCGTGAAATAATAATAAGTTAGAAGGCAAAATAAAAGAAATAAAATCCACCTATAATTTCACATTAAAATAAAATTTTCTTATAACAGAAAATATAGTAATTTATCCACCCATTTTCTTATTATTATATTTTATGTCTTTTAGATAGCATATTAGGTTGACTGGATTTTACATCTATTATTATGATTATTTCTATTTTAGCTAAAAAAAACTTATTTATTTATATATAACGTAACATAAAATTAGTAACGTGCAAAAAACATTTTGTTATATTTTTCTTTTTTTTACAAAATTATTTACCGCAAAATAATGGCTGCCTTCACTACATACTTTTTTTTATTTATTATCTTTAAAACTAACCTTAATTTATGTTTATTTTTTAATGGAACGGAAATTATTATTTTGTAATTTTTTTTTATATTATTATGATTGTAGTTTTGACAAAAATAATGAATAAGATTTTTATGTTTCTATTTTATTTTCTTACAGAAAATCAGTAATTCGTTCTTCAATTATCAGATTTTTTTAGGACAAAATTTAGGACAAAATGATAAAGTTGGTTTTTTGGACAATTTTGATTGAGAAATGTTAGGATAACATTTTTTTATGAATATCTATGAATCAATTTAATAAAATTTTTGTTAATTAATTAAATAAATAAAAAATATGTTCAATTGAATAAATATATTTACAAGAGTTATAAAGATTTTAAATTATGTAATTGAAAGAAAAATAGTATAGAAACTAAAACTTGGTACTTACGAGATTTTATTTTAAGACAATTCTTAGCTATCGCTTATTATTTCGTATTTATCCAAGAACCAGTAGTATTCTTGGATTAATATGAAATAAAAGTGATTAGTACTGAGGAAAAGTAATCTTCAAAAAAAACATAAATTTGAAAATTTTTTTGTAAATGATATACAAAGAAAATCATTACTTTATAAGACTGTGTGAAATTAAATTCTTTCATTAATGCAACAAAAAAAAGGAAGAAATTTGATATTTTTTGCATTTCATAAAAAACATAAATATCTGGTTTTTTTTGTATAATTACATAAAAGAATACCAAACATTAAATGATATTTGTAATGACCAAAGATTTTCAGTATTTTTAAGATTAGTGTACGAGTGGCGCCTAAAGTCGCGCGCGAATTTTTTAAAATGTTTATTTTGGATTTTTTTTTTGGTTCGAATATGCCTGAGAAATGATCCAAAAGAAATCCACTATATTGTTTTTATGTAATCTTTGTATAATTCCAAAAAAAAAACAAGAAACTGTATTACCAGACTCATAATAATTTTGTTTATTAATTCATCAAAAAATCATTAAAATATTTTTTATTAATATACATATTTGTTTTTTTGGTATTTTTATGAGTGTCTATGTATCACTTTAAAAATTTTTCTTTACAAACAATTCAGAAATAAAAACTAAACCAAAATCTATACAAAAAAAAAAAGATTGATTTGAGTTTTTTTTGTGTTTGTATGAAAAATTACTAAAAAAACAACCACATTCTTTTGCGGTTTATGACCAGCTGACGTAGGTCACATATTGGATAAGCCGTATTCAACATAAAAACATATTTTATACAATTTAATTTTTTTTTTGAATTTAAATAAAAAAAAAAATAATTTTTGACGAAACCAAAAAAAAAAAATGTATTTTTATGAAATTTTAATTAATGAATAATTTAAATTGATATATCTTTAAGATAATTTAAACACATAATTTATTTTATCTTTGGCGTTAATTCTAAACGTTCATATTTACATTTGTAGTTTTTTTTTTGTTTCATGAATTTTAAAAAATATGGCGTCGACGATGATGTTTTTTTTTTGTTTATAATTGCACCCGCACGTTTTTTAAATCAATGGTGATTCAAAATCAAAATTAATGTTGATTAAATTTAATGAATCTTTAATTTATCTGTCTTATTTTTTTTTTTTTGTTATTATCAATTTTGAATATAAAAAATATTTAAGATAAACGATGTGGGATGATTATGGACATTAAATTATGTACACAGACAGATACAGGCAAAAAAAACCTTTACCATATTTGATTAATTGATTTGTAAAATGATGACTGTTTTTTTTTTGGGGGAGGGGGACGTTTATGATTAGACATTTTGTAATCCAATTTAAAGTTTATTAGAAATTTGGAGATTAAACTTAATATTTTTGATTTCTCTTTAGACCAGAGTAGTCAGAGCTTAAATTAATCTCAAATTAAGTGAAATTTTTGATTAGTTTATTACTGCAACTGGAGTTTTTCTCATAAATTACATTAATATTATTGATCAGTTTACAGACCTAATTCATTAATTCTGTGCGAATATAAGCAAACCTTCAAAATATCATAAATTGATTGTTCAACTTTTAAATTTTAATGTTAATTAAAAATTATTAGAAAGTATTATTGTCGGTATATTTAATCTCCATAATTCATTTATGCAATTCATCATATTTGCCATAAATATTTTAATAAATTTCAAAGCATTTACAAACAGCACGAAATTCTTTAGGACTATACGAATTATCCAAAGACCTAGATATACACATAAGGTCATATCCAGATTATATATTGGAATAGCTTAAGGACTCTCACAGTCAATGTCTATTCACAACTTTTATATCACTCATAAAGCAAATAGAATAGATCGGTGATTGTTTCAAACTAGGCTCATTTACACGTCTATCGATGAACTAAATTCATCTTCTCTAAATAGGTGATGGTGACCATTCATCTCTCACCTTTCAAACCAACTGTAATATTTACTAGAATTTTATGCGTAATCTGACAATTTATTTGCATAATCCTTACAATAGTTTTAAAAAAACTTTACTTATAATCATTTCCTTCAAAATGATACTAATTTGATAGAATTTAAAACGATTATTAAATTAATTATTATCCCTAAAGTAAATTATTTAATTTCCATACACTTTTAACTACTTTAATTAAAAAGTTTCTTAATTTTTCACAAATTAATACCCATTAAAAACATAAATCACTTATAATAAATATTCACATATTTTCAATTTAAAATAATCTAATGTCGAATAAATAATTAAATTCCTTGAAATTATAAAATAAAAAATCAATAAATTTATATTAAATTCTAACCAATTAAAAATATTTTATTAAATCAATTTTAAATATCCTTTAATAAATAATTACATAGAAATTATTATTTTTTTTAAAATGACTTCATAAAATTTAAATTAAATTGCATTTATTAGAAATCGGATAAAACCCACCGCCATTATTACTGTTGTTTAGGTCGTAGTGGTCAATTAAGAGACGATTGATAGAAATAATGGTATATTATAAAAAAAAAAACTTATATTCCACCTATTTGATGACTACTTAATAGCTATAAAATTGTCTAGAGTTTTATGTTCAAAAAAAAAAATCTAAATTATATAAATGCAATTACAGAAAATCTAGGGCTTGGTTTTCAAGTAATTATAGACGAAAAAATTGATTTTTATTAATATTTTATGAACAGTTTTTTTATTAATATGAAAAAAGCTAGAAAAACTTCCGGATTAATGAATTAAATAGTAGTTTTTGTAGTAGAAGTTAAATTTTAGACTAAATTTTTTGAATTAGTATTCATGCGTTGACATTCAAGGACTATATATGATAAATAATCTCATTTGTCTGGCATATAAATTCATACTCTAATTAATCACATGACAATCGATTAGATTACTTGTTCTGAAATAATCAAATTCAGGGTAAATTTAATCGATTGTCATATGACAGTCTTGTTCAGTCAAATTTAAACTAAGTTTTTCTGTCCAAATATTAAATATTCCTTAATTTAACCTTTAAACTTAAATTTAAAATTATGTAAAATATAATTTTTAAACTGCAAAAATTAAATAATTGTAAAAAAAAATCACTAAACTTTTTGAAATATTTAAAATCTTATTAAATTTTTAAGAGATTAATGGACTTAAAGTAAACGAAAATGTATTTTTGTACCTCTTTCCAATTAACATTCTTCAAATAATCCAAGTACACTTTTCTCTGACGTTGGCAAAATCTCTATAAAAAAAAGTCCTTTTATAAAATGTTATTAGCCTGACTATGGTAATAGCTAATATAGACTCTAATAGCGTTAAGTAAATATATATGCAAACAAAAATTTAAACAAAAAACCGGTAGTGGCAATTTTGAATGAGAACATTTTTTATTTTATATTATACAATTGTCAAAACAGCCTATGGCAACACGTCTTTACTTATATTCTAATATATACTTTAGTCTAGAAAATATTAAAATAAAAAAAAAAATTTATTATCCTGGCATAAACATTAAGATTTTTTTTTTTAAACAAAATGAATGTTTTTTGTATAAAAATCGGAACCGGACACTTGACACATTTTATTATTATGCGTAAAACTCGTGTATATACCTTAAAAAAATATATATAATATCTACCTACGTAAAAAAATACAATTCCGTTTTTTTTTTTTTTGTAGTCCTTAAATAATAAAAATATTTGAGGTTATATTCGCACCCCTAAAATATTAGCATAGAAAAACTGAATTAAAGATTGTGCTAAAATATTTCACCATAACTCACACTCTAATTGGGCTGCTTGAAATTCAAATGGTTTCCTTTTTAACATATATAACAAAAATTTACGTAGCACCCCTTCAACAAAAAAAAAGTTTAAGAACTTTAACAGTGAATCCTTTTACCAATGTTTAAAATTTTATATACCTTTATAAATTATTATTGTTTTTTGTATAAGTGTTAAATTTCTGTAATGGTAATCAAATATCGACTTTTAGAGCTGACAAAAACTAAGTAACTAAATAATTTTAAGTATTGTGAGAGAGTTTCTAATCGGAATTTCGAAAATTTTGGCTTTAAATTAGTAAAAATATTATAAAAGGGTAAAATATGTTAATTATATAGTTTATACAACCAGTACAACGCCATCTGCCTGTCAGGATGTTAAACTATTCGCCATTATATACATTTTTTTTTTGTATATAAATAATGAAAAAGGATAATGTTTTTCTTTCTATAGTTTAGTCCTTTTTTATGTATTTGTGTACACGCAAAAAAAAAAAATTGTTTTTTTCTATCACACGTTGACTAATTAGTGCACTTATGTGTGAGGAAATGTATATACCTACCCTTTTTTTTTATTTTGTAAAATATACTCTCTTAAAGGATATTATACACTATTACGTTAACATGGCTTTGTTCGCATTTAAATAATTGAGCTTCATGTTTTCAATGGAATAAATAGAAGAAAAAAAAATAGAAAATAATATGTGAGGTTTTAATATGTTTATAAAATGAATAGGTAAATAATTTAAAAAGTTATGTCTACGTAATACGCTTTCACGTATAATTATTATGTTCAAAATACAAAGAAAACAAAGAATTTTTTTTTTGTAAAATCCAAAGAAATATTTGGTTATCTTGTAGTAAAATAATTGAAATTTACAGAAATATTGATTATTTAATTATAAATTCAAAGCCACGTAGCAGAAATCTATCAGAAATTGAAATTAAGTACTAATAAATTTAAGCAACATATTTCTTTGTTCAAAAAAATTGAGAATTCTGAATGCCGATATTATTATCGGTGAAGAGCATTAGTCTACAGCTCATTGTTGACAAACTGACAGGTCACTTACTGTTAATCAACATGGCTAAAAGATTGTACGTTATAATAACAGTGGACTTCTATCGAGGAAGCCAATGGTGCTGCAATTTAGGATATTATAAAATATTAGGAAGTCACCAGTTGAATAGTATCCTACTTTTTGGTATCTCCTGGTGGGAGCGGCAAAATTCCCTGCAACTAATTAACTAAATAATAATTAACAGGTATAAGGCTAATGATAATCACATATACATCAAAATTGACTTATTCCTCAAAATTGACTTATTAATAAAAATTCGCGAAATAAAATCAGAAAACAATTATTTACATGTTTTGATATAAAATTACTCAAACTGACTGAATATTTAAGCAAATTAGTGCATTGGATTATTTTCGTTCCGTACAGAAATATTGGATATTATTCAAGAAATTTATTTAAGAAATCTATGCTGCCGTCTACCGAATATCTATTAAAACTATAAATATTTATAAGATTAAATTACAATAATAAAATGTGTCAATTAATTTTCAAAAAATATTTTACTTTAAAAAGTCATTTTAAATAAAACCGTACTCATAATTGATTGCCAGCATTTAAATTCAAGTAATTATATTTCATAAATCTTGATGATTTTTGTTTTTTCATATTTAAATTTCATCCAATTAATTTCAATTATCCAATGAAATATAGTTTATATACTTCACAGAAATTGACCACACAGATTTCCGAATAATCTCTGATATAAATTTAGGTACGTACACTTAATATTCAAATAGAAGTGAAGGGAAACATTTTCTATATAAATATAAAACTTTGAAATTATCTTATGTGGGTGGTTTTATTTGCGCTCAAATTTATATAATAAAGACATTCACTTTAAACTTTAAAGTCTGTGGTAATCTGTATATTTTTTTATTACTTATACTAAAGTAAACCAATAAGATTATAAGAGGAGAATTTGTTGAGCATCATAATTCCAATTTAAAAAGTAGAAATATAAATCACTTAATTAAGTCAATTATTTATTAATTTTTCCCAGAGGAAAATATAATTGAATATTAAAAAAAAACCGAAAATATTTTTAATTTTATTCAAGAAATAGAAAATAATAAAGAGTGAATAAAGAATGTCAACATATTCTCTCATACGTAAAGTCATTTTTGCACCATCGACTTGTTTTTTTTTTATTAAAAAATGACGATACAATCAGAATGTAACGCCTCTTCAAATCATATTTCTTCTGTTCATTATTGTGTCACATTTGAAATTAATCAACGTAACATTAATGTAACGAAACGTACAATTTAAATTTACATTAAAATTAAAATTTAACTTTAACTAAAAACCTGTCGTAATATTCAGTTTTGTTTAGCGTCTATACATAAAATATGTTTTTTGTTGATGATGACATTTGGTATTCTAATAATCATTTACGGTTCAGAAAATCGTAACGTAAGTGAAATAAAACAGAAAAAAAAAATAGACTATAATAATGTGGACACCACCTATAAAAGAGGACATAAATAATCTTACGGAAGAAAAAATTTAATAATATAGAGTTAACAGCCTATAATATTAAATAAAATATATCATGCAACTTTAATTTACTATTTCAAAGAGAGAAAAACGCAATGTTTGCGTTTATTTAATTGGGTTTTATTATATGCACACAGAAAAAAATGTACATAAAAAAAGGATTAGGAAATAATTATTTAAAAGTGTTTCATTAAAAGTTTCATTGAACTGTAATGAATATAAAATCTATAATATTTCAAAGTGCAGTGAAAATTATATGTAGTTGTGAGAAAAATTAGACTAATGTACTCAGTAATTTTATTGGCAGCATACTCAGATTTATTTCATTGACAAACAATTATGGAGTAATTAGATATTATTCGGTTTTATGTTAAATATTATTTATCTTAATTCCCACTTCTTTTGCTAAGATAATTCATTGTTATGCTGATAAGTGTCTGTGTGAAAGCATAAAATTTTAGTACATTAGGAAATAATAGGATTTTAGAGGCTAAATACAAAATTTTAAGAAATTCAAGTTTCGAATACTAGTGCTACTGGATAGATAAGTTGATTAAGATTGAGGCCGAAATACTACTGCAACTACCCTAATTTTTTATTGTGATTCCTTAATTTTCTAAAAGGAATTTGAAGAAACTTCGACTTTCAAGAAATCCCAAAATTTGCTTTGAAGAGAAGGAAGCAATTTCCTCAGACTTAACTTATAAAACGGTATCTGGCTCGAGTAAGGCCCCAGTAGTGAATCAAACTGTTGAAATTCTGTATGTCGAGGGATTTGTAAGAAATCCTGTAATGACATGACTCTGATTCTTTTGATGTTCAAATATAGTCTTGTTTTTTTCTTAATTCAAAGGAAAGATAAAAACTTCGGAATGTTTGTAGTTTGCAATTGCTTTGCAGTGCCTTAACTGTGATGTCTTTAGTTAATTTTTAACAAGGCTCTTTACTGAGGTTAATGGAATACCACAGAAACTTAGGGTTACATGAAATTGTTTTCTGATCCTCGTGCCACTAAATGAACGTACAATTTGACCAGTTGGATAATGGAAGTACAATTTGGCCCTCTTTATGAACCCTAAAAAAATATATAAACCTCAAAATCAATTTGAACTTCTATACTTTACAAAATTTCAATCTTATGACTGTCAATAATTTTCAAATTCTCAAAAAACAGTTATAGTCCAACTCTAAGCAACAATTTATAGCACTTTTGTATTCAGTTCTCAAAGACTTAACAAAAGGACTAAAATTTGCGTGTCTGCGTGCAAGCATAAAACAGGAGCCAAAACAATAAAATAAAATTAAAAACATTGATGCCACCGTCAGACCGGTAGTTTAAAAAAAAAAACACGTACAATTTATATTTTGTCTGCCAACTGTTGCCCCGGTACACTAGTTATTTAGACGAGTATATTATTTATTATTATTATTACTAGTATTTTTCCCTTCCTGCATATGGGGACAAGTATAATTATTTTATTTAAATTTTTTTTCAATTTTTATTAGTTAAATACATGAAAATTGTGGTTTACAGTTTGAACATAATTGGTTCATCGCCTTTCAATGAATGAGTCAAAAATTATAGTAAAAATTGAATATGTATATAGAATATACCAGAGACAACACATCATTTGTGGACAAATAGAAAGTTCAAAAACCTTTTTAAAAAATATTAAATAAAATCTAAGGTTTTGTTTAAAGAGCATCTAAAAATTTTTTTGAATTTAATTAAAAATTAACTTAATTACCTGGGTAACTTATGCGGTTTCAATAAGTTATTTTCTCGACAGTGTCTTGACCAGTTGAGCTGTAAGCAATAAAAATTTTTTTAATTTAATAATCTTTAATATTTAAAATTTGTTATTTATATAAAATTAATATTATCAAATTGCAATAAAATATTATGAGATTCTTTAATGAGGAAGCAGCGTGTTCTTGGCCTGTCAAGGAGTAGTAATATTGTCAAAGTTTTTTCTTCCTAATGCGGTTTTTATAATAAATTTAAATACTAAGTTTAAATTACTATTCGAATTTTTCTATGGCCTGCATTCAAATTGGTGAAAACATAAATGACTGGCAAGCCGGACAGACAGTTTAAAAACCAAATACAGATAAATATTAAATAACAAGCCGATATACAATTTGAAAAAAATTAAATACTGATTGGTAAATTTATAATGGCATGCAATATTTTATTTAAAAACTTTTATATAGTGCCAAAAAAAAAGATGAAATTTAAAAAGTGTTCTGTCAAGGGTGAGAAAATATCATGAAAATTAGGATGATTTGACCACAAAATATAATTATTTAAAGATTGTAATAATGAGAAATTTTGAACCTTGAATTTAAAATATAAAACCAAATGGGTGATTAATTTAAGAGTCCAGAATGGTTCTCAGAATTTAAATGACCATCTGTAAGAAATAACTTTATATTAATTTATATTACTATGACTTAAAGGATTAGTTCTACAGTTGTATGTATTTAACTCTATATATTGGACAATTAAAGTTACACTAGTCTAACAAGTTCAAAAATTATTCGAAAGAACTAATTTTTTGATTACAAAAATTAGATAAATAAAAAATTTGATTAGTAATTCGTAGTAGTTTTATCAAATATGCTGTGCCTGACTGTAAATATCAACGTATGTTAACAAGAATACCGGAAATGTTCTTTATTTTTAATTAATTATTTTAGTGTTATTTCTAATATCCACAATTCTAATTTTTCCTTTCTATTAATGATCATCATTTGTGTTCTAAAGGTCTATGACCACGGAACTAAAGAGCCAAAAATATAAAGGTTTTCTATTCAATATTCAGGATCTTAAATATTTTACAACTTTCGGCAAATATAAATAAAAACGTTTACAATGTCGGCATCATCGGAAATTAGGGAGCATCATACAATAATATCATATTACCGAAATTTTTCTTTACATAAAATCAACTTAGCTCTATTCATTCTTTTTTTTTTAGATGCTCACAGCTATGAATTTTTTTTTCTTTTTAATTTATCTCCATTTTTGGCATAAAAAAAAGGAAAAAAAATGATCGACGCCAACATCCGCAAGGATGGCTAGTTTTTTTATTTATCAACAAAAGAATCTCTTAAATATATTAATGCAAAAATTGAACGACCTTAAAAGAAATAAGGTTTGTTATGTCAAAAGATAAAATTGAGTTTTATTAGCAGATAATTTTAAATAAAAATTAGACGTCTAACTTTTTTTCTGTTGAATATTCAAAATATATAAAGGACGTTCGCACATGAATGCAAAATTTAATTATATTCATATGATATGTCTATTTAAAAGTGGTACAGAATTTTGATGTGAATAGAAAGGTTTTTGAATAAAATTTGAATGGCGATGATGGGAATAATTTTTGGCAGTTCATACAAAAAATAAGAAATAAAAGTTAAATGTTCTAAAAGGTTGGAGGAAAATATGATAAAAGGATGAAGAAAAAAAAATAGTAATTTACTGAAAAATGAACTAATTTAACAATAAAACTATTTTGCGCAAAAATCTTCGTAAAATTGGAAGAATAATTGCAATTAAAGTCGAAATCGATCTGAAATAAGCATTCTTTGTAGTTCGCCTGCAAAACAATTTAATTAAAAATTATATATTATTAAGTGAAATTATTGCTAATGATACAGGGGTCATTTCAAGAAAATATTCAATATATTACTTTTTATTTGGAAGGACATAGAACAGAAATTTTGTTATCACACAGAATTTATGTGGATTGATACCTTAACGAAGATGGCACCTTGAAAAACGTTGCAGAAAGCAAATAAATCTCCTGAAACTTTTAAATGATCAGTAAATTATAATCGATTGATTAATTATTCTAAAATGATTCAAATTTTCAGAAATCAATGTTCACCAAGTAATGTAAAAATTTCAATTACTTGTTTTCCAACCTAATCAGATAGAATATTACATTAAACTTATTTCACCTGTGTTTTATTAGTTAAGATATTTTCTTTAAAAATTTCTTGAACCAATCATCAGAAATTTATTAATATTAACCATAAATACCAATTTCCAGATTAAATATTCTAAAATTTATTTCAAATTTAACTAAATATATTCAACCCTTTACATTTTTTTTGTATTTGTTAATGAAAGAAAATTCCAATTCGTGCACACAAAATATTAATGTGCATTACTGTCGGTTAATGTGCTACTTTTTTTTGTTTTTAAATAAAATTACACGGAAATGCGAAATAATTGGCCGGCGCTTTGAATATAAAAAAAAACGAAAACTAAATTTTTTATAATTCAATTTAAGAAAAATAAAAAATAAAACGTTAAATTTTATGCCGCCATATAATCCTTTTAAATAATAAGATTTTGTGCCGCATATATATTATAATACAATCGTCAGCAGCCGTTGCCGCCATTAAAATTAACGCATCACGTTATGCGCTACCGTGTTAAATGTCCTGTGTCAAAAGAAAAACGCGCGAATAAAAATTTTAATAATAAAATCCCACTTAAATAAATAATAATAATTTTTTTTTTTTTTTGCTTTTAAATATTACCGCAAAATTATATTTTATATTATGCTCCATTTTTTTTTCTTGGAACATTAAATAAAAATGTTGGCGCTTTGAAAAAGATTATGTTGTTTTTTGTAGATTCAATTTTTCATAAAAACATAAAAAAAATTTGTTTTGTAAAGAGTTTTTTTTGTCGGTTGCAATGCAAAGATTATATTGTTTTTTTTTTGTAGATTATTAATGTCAGATGATGACAGATTTCTGGGAAAATTTTCATAATTTCCTGGCAACACTATATATAAAAACTAAAGAATTCTTTCGGGTTTACGTAAAATTGTAAAATGTTTGAACAAAATTCGTTTCATTCATTAGTGTGTAAGTAACTTTAGCAGAAAATAATAAATACAAAGTACATAATGATTTAATTAAATTTTGTTAAATTAAAAATGTAATAATTTCGCAATATAATTAATGCTGTGCAAGGCCAAAGATTAAATATTTTTTTTACATATGTAAATAAACAAAAATGTTGAGACTTTCATATTTAAATTATGACAAAATTTATATTGTTGCAATTTATATTTGTCCGAGTATTTAAATTTATTACGAGAACTCATTCAAAACTGAGTAAATCTTAGACAAGATAAGGACTCAGATAAGAACTACAGAATATTTTGAAATTGAACCCTTTATCTACTGGATCATTCAGAATAGTAAACCACCACTAAGACATAATTAGTTTAGAAATGTACTTAATCAAATTCTTCTTCAGAGGATTTGTCTGTCAAATATATGACAGACAAATGCTGCTACTAAGTGCTCATTTTGAAAATTATTTTAGTAGCCTGAATAGCCTGATTGAAGTATAATTATAGAAAATTATTTACAGAGTATTTTCAGAAATATTTGTTAACTATTTGCAAAAATAATTTCTTGGAAAACAATATACTATCAATTTCTAACTACCAATACTTCTAATTCTGCTAGTTTGAAATTCAGTAACCCAATTTAAATTATAATTCTATTTATTTTGACCACTTTTTTTAAATCTCTTCAAATCTAACAGAAAATCTAAGTTTAATTTCTAAACCAAAAAAAATCATTTTTATTTTGTACAAAGATGAAAATTTTGCACTTTAAAAAAAATTAGCCTTTTTTTAGCATTAAAAGTGGTTAAAATCAATTATATTTATTAGCTCAGATAAAAGAAAAATCCTATTCCATAAAAATAAAGAATTTTCATATCTATTTTTCTTTCTGTTTGTAAACTTTTCATATTAAAACCAACTGCGATCATATATAAAATTTTCACATAAAAATTCTAAAATATTTGATAACAAAAGAAAAGGATTCAGTCGTGGATATAAAAAAAAAATCTTATTTTGCTTCTATAGTCAAAGAGAAAATTTTTATGCTGACTTAAAATCGTTTATAAAGGTCGTCAAGCAAAAATTTTCAAGAATTCTTACCGAATACATAACCGTCAGAGAGTATATTGAAAAAAAAAAAAGTATAAGGACTCTTCAATTCCTTAACTACACAACCCATCACCCATCATCATCATCATTGGAGTTCATAAGATTCAATTGAAAATATATGAGCTTAAATAAAAGCATATCAAAACTCCAGGGGAGAAAAACGAAAAATTTATGCTGATAAAAGATTTAAATTTTATAATAAAATATTTTAAAGGTTTCTGGTTAAGTTTTTCAACAAATCCGGGATTTTGTTTGATGTGAAACTAAAATTCTTTAAAATTCGAATATATTTTTCATATTCGAATAAATATTTATTCAGTTGACGATCAATTATCACATAAATCTACTATCAATAATCGTACTTTTTTATTTTCTAAAAAACTGAATCTAATTTTAGAAAAATCTATTTTAATTTTAACATATTTTTATGTGCACAGTTTTTCATTTCATTAAAAATATGCTAAAAAAAAATAGATGTTCTCAGAAATGTTCATATGTTATGAAAATTAGCATAATTTAAAAGTGTAAACATAGATTTTTTTTCTTTTCGATGCCTTAGAAGAGGAATATTTCTTGTCAATGATCCCATAAAGTGAAAAGTAAATTTTCAATATTTTTGAAAAACTTTGTGTCACAAACGATGCGTCATATAAAAGATTACAAGTACTTTTTTGATATTGACAGCCTAGTTTAGTCAATATAAAAAAAAGTACTGTAAAATTATCCTTGGAAATTTCTAGTTCCTTCTTAGTTCGTTTAATTTTGTTTGAAAATCTTTGGAAATATATTTTTTTTTGGAAATCCTTGGAAATTAAGTTTAGATTTATATTTCCTTCCAAGGCAATTAAAATTATAAACTAAGCTACATTTTTTATTCAGTATTTCAGTTTGAAAGCACTATACGCATACCTAGTTAATAATTCAAGATTAAAGTTATAATAAAGCCGACTAATCACGCAATTAAAATTCAACATTTGGTGTCAAATGTGAAAATAAAAGTAATAAAGATTTTCTTTAACAAACAAGCTAATTCTCCATTACTTTTTTGTAGAATTACATTCCCTTTAGCATAAAAATTAGCCATACAAAAAATATTTATAACGATAGTTATCGTACTATAAATTTTAATTACATATTATTAAAATCTGTTGATTTAACTTGGAAAACACTTAAGTGAAAATTTTGCACTTGAAATAGATTTATTGTTGGAACAACAAAACCACTATTCACGAATATTAGTTAATTTCGAAACTAATTCACTTAATTCTTTAATTTTCCCACAATCTACTCACAAATTTTCTACAAAATTCTCAATTAATTTTTTAAATATATATACATATATCATAAAATATCTAATTATGTAAAGATTCATTTTCATAATATTTCGTTCATTTTGTTTATTAAAGAAGCTTTTCAATTCTGTTATATATTTCAACATTGTTTCTCAACATTATTATCCTCCTCAAAAATCCCAGACAAAGATTTTTTTATACAATTTTTTTTTTAACCCGTCACCACAAAAAAAAAAATTGTACATTGAAGATCGATGAAGGATGACGTCTGGCGCCGGCGCTTATTTTTGATGGCCCCATGAATAAATTTTTTTTTTATTTTTACGCGCACAATAAGAATTATTTCTGCAACGCGATTTTTTGAGGTTCATTTAAAAGAACTTTGGATTATATTTTAGTGGTTGTTGCATGCGTGATGGTTTTAGGTACAGAAAAAACCGAAAAAAAACCAGCAAAGTTAAAAGAAAATAAGATATATTGATAATTTCAAAGAGTTTAGTTCTTATGCTGATTTCATAATAAATAAGAATTATAAACGTGAGGCGACAGTGAAGTAGACCAAAAGTACATACAAAATTTTTCATTTACAATTTGAATTTTACTAAAGGTAAGGAAAAATTCCCAGATTTTTTGGAAATATTATACTTAATTTACTACTCAAAGTCTTTCTATACTTTAAAGCAACTATTTTTATTAATTTGTCCAAAAGAGTCCTAAGTGAAATGCGGTTTTTTAATTGGAAAAAAAACTATTCTTTTCACAAAAGTTTTTACACTGGAAATTTCCTCAATGGATTTTTTGAATTCTTCTTTCATTTCCGTATGTTTAGAAAATGTTTACTTAGATAAGAATGAACGCGTGATTTTCTACTTCGAAGATAACACACTAAACGCGTGATTCTTCAGTTCAAAGATAACAAAAAAACGTACTATTTTTATGCGATAAGAGAACATAATATTTTTATGATATTATATTCCTTTGTATAACAAATTTCCTGTTCTATCTTTTAAATTCTTCGTCATCGTAAAAATTCTTTGAACATACCAGTTCTGACTGACGCAACATCATATGATCACGCCATCAATATTAATCTGCTCCAGTTAGATTTCAGTTGTATAGTCACAGAAATTATGTCTTTAAGTATTTAGAATCTGTTGTAATATAAATTTGTGATGCAATATGCTAATTAAATCGTCAATTTCTTTGAAATTTTTATTAGATAATGAAATATTGTCTAGAAAATCATACGATTTTATGTATGGCGACATCTGCCTGATAGGCTTAAGTCGTAATTATGTTTATAATATAAACTATAAAGTTTTAATCTCATGATATTTATTTTATGAAAAATTGCTATTAAATAAAAACTAATAATTAGCATATTTATGATTTGTAAATTATTCATACTGAAAAGTGAAATTTTTAAAGACTATTTTTTTGAAAATTGTATTCAGGACTTTTTAGGAAAGACAATATATTTATAAAGTCAATATTTTCAATTATAATTTCTATAGATACTTTCGTTACATAATTATATCCCCACACAAAAAAAAATCATATTTTCCTAATCAAAAGCTATTAATCTCTAATATACACAGTTTTATTATCCAAGAAAATATTAACATTTACCCATTAAAAACAAAGTTTTTGGTAACCAAAAACAAAAATGTTTTTATAGCATTTTAATTATGCGTTGTCTGTAAAGCCGGGGAACCCAAAATATAAAGATTTACTCTCAGATCAACATAAAAGATAACTTTATATCAACAAATTTAATATGGTGACAAATTTATTATGGTTGTAAAAACAAAAATGGTAATAAAAATGTTTGTAGTGAAAATTAGGCTCGTAATTTGGTAAAAAAAGAAACTATCAAATTTTTTAATCAATCTCAGTAGATTAGTTCATAAATTTAAACTAAAATTTAAGGCAAAACTAAAATTTCAATTTAAGAAAAATCCAATAAAAATAAAATAAATATTATTTAAGGATTTGTGTTATAAATTTTCGTCCTTTTTTTTGTAAATTAAATAAGTTTTCACAAAAACAAAATGAAAAGTTATATAAATTTTCTTTTAAGCTTTAAGGTTTACATAAAATTGCATTAGTTTGTAAAAAATCTTGAAATCTTCAAAAAGAATGTTTTCTTCCTTTTTTGTTTTAAAGTCACATCCTTAAATGCTTAAGTAAAACACTTAATAGTAAATTTTTGGCAAGGATAAAAGGTAATCAATTCAAACAAAACTGAAAAATTCCTTTACGTAATCTGTGTGTACACAAAAAAAAATACATAATCTACAAATACCTTCAAATTAGCTTTAAGCTATGTATGGTCTTTTATGGAAATAATATATATACGAAAGGACCAAAAAAAATTCACAAAATTCCCCAATGATGATTCTTTTTGGAAAATATATAAAAGTGGACACATAAAAATAAGGATAATCATTTCAGTTGCTTAGCAACTCCCCATACTTTTTTTTATTTGGTTTAATACATCGAGAAAAAAAACTTGGTGAATGATGTGATGTGTTCGTGTGTATTTGGGAAAATGTTTTTTTCCTTAAATGACCAAAAAATTTCAATTTAAGTTTTTCAGTTAAATTATTTTCGTAAAATATTTAATTGAATATATTTACTTTAAATTTGCTGAATTATGAATTGAAATGTTTGATAATCTGTTACTAATGACGAAAACCGTGTCATTTTGTCCAGTTACATTCATTAGTTGACCATTTCACCTTTTATTGGAGAATTATTTCAAATTTTGCAGATTATGCCAAAAAAGTTTTATGGAAAATGCTAAATTCTTTAAAAAAAAAAATAGAAAATGAATAAAGTAGACTTTAGCAAAAATCCTTGTAAATTTAAAATTATTTTGTATTGCCAGCTTTTATTTATCCTGTAAATACCCTTTCCTTTATCCTGTTTCTCGCATCTGATTTCTAACTTATAGAATCTAATTTTCTTGTGTCCTTTTCAATGCTCATTTATACTTCTTGGTTTGCCTCTAACTCTTGTCAAGCTCAATTTTATCATTAAACCTTCGTAATCTTAGCAACTTCATAAATCTTAATGATGTCTCTATATTCTCTTAGTTCATACAGTTATAAGTGTTAGTTAGCCCAATTTATTAGGCTCTAATGACATAGTATTAGAAAATTTTCAAAATCCTTGATGACTACGTACATGCTTTTGCACTATGCATTTTGAAATTACTTGTCGACATTGGTTTTTTACATTATTTTGTCCAATTTCTGAAGATATTTAATTTTTACAATATATTCTTTAGAAATTTTATCAAAAAAAATCCTTATAATTTCTTATTATAAATTTTTCATCTCCGTACCCATCATACCATCAGGTGGTGTTATGGTTAAACTTTTTAAAAAAGGACATTATATACAATTACATATAGTATAGAGAAAAAAAAACATATTTTTGCAATAATCTTGTAGTTAATTGCACATAAAACCGCTTTTTATGTTAAAAAAAAAAATAAAAAGGATCCATTTCTCTGTGTATACAAAAATATATCCTGTCATAGAAAAGAAATGGAGATAGTAATTTAATAGTTTATTCTTTTGTTATAAAAAACAAAAACTATTAGAATTTTTTATCCTATTCAAAAAGATGGAAATATTATTTTTATTATTATCCTTGAGGCATGAGTAAATCTTTATCGATCCTTGAATACCAAAAAAAAAGGAAAAAAAAAACATTCAACTGAACCGAAATAATTGTCTCATAATAATCGTTAAATACGTTTTAAACTATTTTTTTTTTAAACTGTGTTATCCTGAAAAGGACTTTTTATTTTTTTTTTTCCAAACAATGATCTGTCAATTATTTCAAAACTAATATAACTAACAATCCACTTATAAATTGCAATGAAAAAGGATGCATTTCCACTCAATACTGTTTTGGTTTGTTTGTTTGGTTTTTGCAAAAAAAAAATTTATGTGACATTTTTTTATATATTTTTCTCTCATTTAATTTCAATAAAAAATTAAAACCGAAGCACTTTTAATGCACAATTAGATCCTTAAAGAAAAATTATGGATGACAAAATTTATTGTCATTAAACAAAAAATTAAAAACGATAAATTTTATAACGTTCAGTGGTTTTAAGCATAATTTTGTTAAAAGGACGTATTTATTGTCGGCATAGTTTAAATAAAAATTAGTGAATTTTGTTGATACCTTAACGATACCTTAACGTAATGAGTCCATTTTTAGTTCAATGTAATAAAACGGACTAAAGATATATATTATTCCTTAAACTATTATAAAGTTTTTGTGTTTTTTTTTTCTAGAACGGATTTTCAAAATAGGATGTCAGATTTAATCTTGTTTGAAGATAATTTCAAACAAGTAAAGAAAAAAAAATGTATACAAATCCTTAATTCTATTTGAGCAGAAAATTTTAATCCTGTTATTGAGGTTATAAAAAGGTAGTTCATAAGGTAATGTATTATACTTTAACAAATAAGTTTCAAATGGTTTATTAGATATTTAAGTTAAGTCTCCTACGCTAGAATGTAATAAACAAAGAATGAGAATGAAATTTTCTATTGGATTAAGCTAGGTACTAGACTAGAAGCTAGTGGCAAATTAATCAATAAAGTTAAGTAAATGTTAGTAAATTGTTAAAAATATGTAATAAAATAGTAATTATTGATATAAATTTAATAACATTTTGAAAAAAGCAATTAATATTAAATTACAAAACCGTCAAATTTTGTTAACTATGTAGTATTTTGAGTGAACATTTTATTGGGTACTTTTATTATTATGTGAAGAATTGGAGTATACCATTAACATTAGTTATAAATAGCCCACAGTAAAAAGAATTCAAAATTGTGTCAAATTCTATATTATTGGGAAAATCTGTCACTGGTACCCTAGGTAGAAACTTAGGTAGAAAGAATATTAGAGAAAAAGTGGAACATGATCGGAGTGGAAATGATCGGACAAACTTCATCATTAAAATTTGGATCATTTCAAAATTAATTTTTAAAACATGATCGGAATGGAAATGATCTGTCAATTATTTGACTAATCCACTCTCATTTAATTTTTAAATCTTAAACAATAATGTCAAATAATCATTTTACAATTTATGTCTTCGCGATAAGTTTTGCTAATACTGAGATATTAGATCTAACCCGAATTGCCCATAAGTAGACATTTGCTATTATCATCTATTTCACAGTATAAACTATTTCCGAGAAATTCATACTATGTTTAATTTAAGAATTAATTCATAATAATTTATGTAGAAGACTGTAACATCTTTGAATTATAATTTATTGAATATTTCTTTAATATTAATATTACAGTAGCTCTACTTTTAAAAGTGATACTTTTAAAAGTAGAAAAGTAAATTATAAAAATGATTTGTAAATGAATTTTACGGAATCTTTTATATTTTGTTACCTGCTAAATTTACATGTAATATGTATAGATATGTATATTTTAATTAAAAAATAATTTTCACTTTACTAACTTAATATTTTAAGGTATTTTCTTTCTTTTTTCTGATATTATCTCAAGTAAGATTTTGTGAAAATAAATTGGGATTTTAAAATAAATTTTTTTTTTATGTAACCCTGAATAGTATTTTTTACAATTTGATCAATTCTTTTGTTCAAATTCGAATACATAGTATAGAAGGCTATCAAAAATATATATAACCAAAAGCTAAATATATAAGATCTATAAAAAATCGTGCGCATTCCAGGTGGTCTTTTAAACTTATATTTACCCAGTGGCGGCGCCACTTGATTACATTCCTATCATCAAATAATACCAATCATTAATATTATACTCTTTTATATAATGTCTATAAAAAGCAATTTTTTTTTTTATTTTGGAAACCGCTGCTTCTACGTTAATACATTTCACTCAATTCCATTGTTTTAATTCGATTTATTTCTTATATCTTTTCAGGTTCACCGTCATCGATTACGTTTAACCGATAACGACGATGACAAAAAAAAAAATAAAAAAATACAACAAGATCGATAATATAGTATTGGTGGTGGCAACGAATGGCGACGACAGGGTGATATATTGCGCGCAAAAGACAGGTATTTCTGCACATTTTCCTTTTTTACCATAAAAATATATAAAATAATATTAGCAGATACTTATTTTCTTTAAAAATAAAAAAAAAAAAGGTTCTGAAAGACCGAAATCTTGTATTATTTTCTGTTTTGCAACGTTTTCTGATTTCTGTTCAAATAATTTTTATGATAATTTCTTACCTGGATAATAATATATATATCTATGTACAATATATACGTAGAAAGATATACTCATTGCTATCGTTTTGTTTATTGCAAATATCGGTGATGTTGTGATCATTCTTTTTTCGCGCACGCTAAACGGTTACCGGCAACAACAAAAAAATCTAACTAGGGATTTTATTTTATTTATATTTCTGCTCTATATTTATATGAATATATTTTAAACGTGGTAAGAAAACAAGGAAGCTTTTATTTTTGTATTTACTTTGAATATGATAAAAAAAAAAATATGCTTCTTTGTCGTGATCTGTGGTTAAATCAGAATGGAAAACAAGGGAGGTAATTTGTACAGAGTCGGTTAAAGTGAATTCAGAAATTATGGAAATTCATTAAAAATTAAGGATTTATTTAAGATATTTTACCAGGAATTTAATTTATTTATTTTTAAAAAAATTGTAGTATTCTTAAATTTATGTTTACGAGAAGCTTTTACCTAAGAAAAGTCTAATTGTCTATAATTTCCCACTTAAATATCGTGGTTTCTTTTATTCATCTTCAGATAATTAAACTTTAATTACCTTATAAGAATTTAATGACAGATATTTACCGGCACAATCAATTCTAATTCCAATAAAAAATGAAATAACTCCCTGAACTTATGGACTTACTTTCTACTACCGTAATACCACCAACATTTATATTCGAAACAATCAATAAATATTAATGATATAGTTTTGGCTGTTTTTGGCTTAGAAAATATAGTACAATGTCGCCACCAGAAAAAAAAAAAAAAAAAAAATCTGTAACCTGGTTTGAAACGCACATTTTATTCCCTTTTCTCTCTCCGGCGATATTTCTGAATCGACACAATGTAAATAGCATTAAAAAAAAAATTGTTGTACAGAATATTCGTTATTTAAACTTAACCCCACCATAAATACATGATTTACCGAGGTCTGGAAAGTATACCAAAAAAAAAAAAAAACCAAGAACAATTTTTATATACTGTTTTATGAAATTGATGATACCACCATGATGGCGGTAAAGATTCCGTGATCATTTTTTTTTTGTATTTTAGTGTGTGTTCTTTTGAAAATTGTTGCCGTGTAATCGCCAAATAAATTCGATCGATTTACATTATAAATTAACTATATTTACATAAAAAAATATAAAATATTTATTTGTTAAATTATAAATTTGATTGTTTTTTTTTCGTATCTTGATATCAAATAAAAGGATTCATAATTTTTTTTTATCTGCGGAGGTTAAAGTTTTTATTCTGGTGGTTAGTTTTAATATTTATAAATTGGTTGATGATCTTGATCGACATTTAATAATTATGTGTGAAAGAAGTACGTTTATTTAGTAGCAACTATCAACTAGACTAGACTATAAATTCACAATAATAGTCAAACTATTTTCCAATAATTGGCTAAGTTTAATTAGGATTATTTCTGATTTGATGCAAAATTTTGTCAAAAAAAAAACGTTCACTTTTATTTCGAAGTCATAATTCAATGATACGTTCGAGTTTGAATTCAAAAATTAAACTAAACTTTATATAATTGTAAACTAATTAAATTTATTATCTTAAATATCTTGTGATTATACAAATTTGAAGAGCTTCGTTAGGTTACTAAAGAATTTGTTCTAGACAGAAAGTTTAGCAAAATAACTAAAGAAGTATAGAGAAGATCGATTAAATGACGATTTAATTGACGAGAATTATTTTCAAAACGCTTGTAGCATTTTATGGAAATCTAAAATTGCGGATTTTGTGGATGTCCACTATAATTATTTCCATATTTAGAAATCAGCTATCAATAAAAACCAGCTTCTATTTATTTTTATTAAAAAGAGAATGACTATAAATAAAAGTATTTTTTAACAATGACTTTATAACTGCTCAGTCAGGCTATACTATTTGAGTTCAGAAATATCAAAATTTACCGGCTTTTTGTACTTTTAAAACCGTGTTTCGCCATTGTTTATGTTCTAATTAAAACATAAATTTTTTAACGAATTATTAATATTTTTAATGTTGTACAATAACCAAATCCAGTTCAGATAATTGTGTCAAATTGAATTTTTTTTAACAAAGTTTTGTTTGCATTACCGACAATTTTGCAAATATTACTTTTTCATACCAGAATTTTATATAAAAAAAATTTTCCGAATAATTTAATTTGATGATCCTTTTATTGAATGCAAGGATTTTGTATTATACAATAATAAAAATTAATCATATATTTATGTAATTTTAAATCATATATTATGACAGTTCTGTTCTTTGTTTTTAATATAAATTTTATCTCACCAAAAATCCTACATTAATTTCAAAATAAATATTCAAAATAAATGACATAAATATCTGGTACCACATATATTGTGTTAAAATTAATTATTTTATTAAGACATTTCGAGTAAAAATAATCATTTTATAATTTCAAACAACTCTCACTCACCTGTCTCACTAAAAACCGAAATCAAATTATAATTTTCCTGTTTTTTTTTTTTAACAAATTTAATTTCATTAGCATAAATTAATCTTTTAGATATTTTTTTTGGCGACATGATCCTAAAAATGTTATTTTTTTTTGGATGATGTCGAAACAAATATAAAAACCAGACAAAAACACGAATCGTGCAATAATTATAACAATGGTGATAAAATCTTCTTCTGTACAAAACTTTATTTATAAACAATTCCCCAAGGAGCTAATCGATTTTTTTTTTTTAGTTGTATATTTGTTTGAAAACAAGATTTTGACTGTGTTTTTTCTTATACTTGTTTATATATATATATAGGGCGATAATATGAAAATTGGCGTCAGTTATTCCTTTAAAGAATCCCAGAATCTTCCCAAAAAAAAAAAACATAAAAACCTTTTGTTAGATATAAATAAAATCTTATAAAGTTTTTTGATTACTGAATGAATGTAAACCACTCCCTCTTCACTCTGTGTGTAAACCCCATCATCATATCACAGACAATATTTATTCTTTTTTTTTATTATTATTTAAAGAAGAGTCATTAAGACAGCTAACCGGACATCTTGATGACCATCGAAATATAATTAAAATCGATTGTTTTTAAGTTTAGTATAGTTTTGTATTTCCCTTTTTCAAAAAAAAAAAAAAAAATAATTCCCTGAGTTTACTTGCCAACTAGTTTACTGCATGCGGTGAGCTTCTCCACACAGTTAAAAAGATCTATCAGAAATATTTTTTTATGTGGTCTGAGAGGAGGATTCTTTCTGGTTCAAATAAAAAGTCTATTTTTTGAACAGAAAAATAAATAATTTCTTGGACAAAAAAAAAATTCATGTTACAAAAATTCTATGAGAAATTTTTATCTTTTTTTTCTTGTGAGTAAAACCTTCAAGGAAGACATGAACTTGTGAGAAGCTATTAAAAAAAAAAAACATTTATATTTCATTTTATAGTTTTTTTAAAAAAAAATATTTTTAATGTTGTAGATTTTCTTTCAACACAACACAGAAGAATGAATTTAGATATATATTGATTGTTTTATCTACCTTGTTGGTCAATTGATATTTTTTTTGGTTAAAGGGTTTTAGTTTTTTTTTGGCGACAATAAACCAGAAAAGACTCAACATTAAAATTATTTAAAGAAAAATGTAGAAGAAAAAAAACACTAAACATGAAATTCTGTAAAATTCTTTTCGTATTTGTTTATGTATAGTTTAAAACTTCACGAAAAATGAGATTGGTTGGTAGCATGGCATGGCATGGCGCCACACCTGTTTTTTTTAATTTGTTTTTTTTTTGAAAATTATAAAGTTATATAGTTAACGCATCGGCAATCTCTATAATAATCAAATGAAATAAGTTATCTTTTTAATTGGCATCAGGTGTCCAATTTGAATGTTTATAGAAATAGATTTAATCAACATACAAATAAGAAAAAGATGATGTGAAAAGTAGATAAAAGCAGTTTTAAAAAAAAAACTAAATAGAACTACAATGATTTAAATATTTTGGGTACCGAATTTGACTTTAAGATGGAATTTAGTTGATTTGTTTCTTGGTTTAAAGAAAGTGGAAAGTTCGGCAGAAAAAGTCTCGGAGGAGTCGAGTAGTACATTTTCTGTCGGTAGTCAATTAATGTTTCCTTTATAGCATATCAATCAAAATCTTAAGGAAATAAGTGCCTAACAACCTTAATCTTCTTTTTCGTAATGTCCACCGGCTTTTGCCTCTTTTTCGTAATGTAATGTACACCGGCTTTAGCCTCTTTTTCGTAATGTACACCGGCTTTTGCCTCTTCTCTAGTAATGTCTAGCGTCTTCTTTCTCTTACGGTGAAGCGTCCTTAATTTATTTTTCTCGTACTGTGTAGCGTCCTTAGTCTCTTTATCTATCAGGAAGTAAAAATATCGAAAGGAATAATATTGATGTCAATGTCACTGGGCAATAATTCAATATAATAGAACAACAACTGTCGAAATAATTTATGGTAAAAATTAAATTGTTCACGTGGCCTTTAGAGCACACAAATTATTACGCAACACTATCAGCAATTACAATTTATATATGGTTTATTTCGTTGGGTAGATAAATATTATACACCCTTAAAGATGTAATGTCAAAACGTATCCTTTTTTTCCTATATTGTAAGAAAAAAGGGTACGATTTGACATTACAGGAAAGCGTAAAGGAAATAACGAAAAATTTCAGTACGTCATCAAATTTTAATGCATTTTCTTAATTTAAATTACAATCTAATTTAATTGCAACTATATTAACTGTTCAAATCGAAATAGTTCCTTAGAAAAATATAACTTGAAATGATTTTATTAACTAGATTTTTGCAATCATTATTTTCCACAAAAAAAAATCTATTTTAAATTATGTAAATTTTCATATTTTTATTAGAATTTTCCTCGATAGACCAGTTACTGTATAAGTTAACAAGTACATTATTACTATTTCTATAAGAACTGTCCAGCTGACACTCATATTTCATCAAGAATTTTTCTACAATTTTTACTTTTAAATAAATTATTAGTGAATTCATCGTGTGCTATAGTAACCCATCATGGATGATTAAATTGACAATGGCATATAGTGGCAAATATGTTCTTTATAACAAAAATCAGCAGGAGGTGAAGAATAATATTATTATATCTTGAAGCTTTTTTTTTTATGAAATTTTTATATACATACATGAAAATAAAATTAATTGAAAATAATTGAATGCTTTAAAGGAATTCTTTTATATAAATCATAAAATTTCAGGATAAACAAAAAAATAAAACCGGATTATTTTTTTTTTTAACCCAACTGTGTTAGTAATTGAGCTATTTGGGTGGTAATTTGCCATCAAATTGCCACTCACCAATAGTACACATTTTATTTTATCTACATTTTTGAAAAAAAAAAATTTATTTTCAACTTTTTTTTTTTTATGTTGACAAGAAAAAGAAAACTGGTTGGATTTTCTTTAATAAAAACATTTTTATTAATCTTGTAAATTTAGATTTTAAAAAATATTTTATTATTTAACTTGTCAAAATATTTTTACTATTTCAATTAGAAAATATTTTATTGATTTATATTGAAATGACTTTATTGCATAGTAAAGACCCTTTTTGGTAATCTTTTGAAGTGCACCCCTGGTAAATTTGGCTATAAATTAAAAATAAATATAATTTTTTTTTTTTTTGTTAGTGTTAAAGTTAGTTTTGCTAAAACAGTCAGGCTAAGTAACAATACAACATTAATTGCTAAAATATTTTTGAAGAGGGTGAATCTTATAGGAAAAATTGATAAGAGTGAGTGTGACTTTTTTTTTTTTTGTAACCCTCAAGTAAAAAGTCATATTGCCGAAAAATGAAATTTATTTCTAGATATATTTTTGATACTGTGTTGAGAATTGAAAAATGCATTCTAATAAAATTTTATTGTCTGCAAGTAATGTCAGTATTTAGCAAAGAAATATTGAGGAAATTTAATATTTGATAGAATTTTCACTATGCAGCTGAGTGAAGTTTTCATAAAATATTAAAGCAATTAGTAAATTAGGGTTTAGTCATGTGATATTCTAGAATCTAGAGAACAAAATTAGGCCACGAAAAAGTATTTCAAAATTTAAATTTAATATTCTACAATATTCGTTGAAATTTTCCAGAATTTTTTCACATCTAATTTTAGTCCTTTTAATCGATAATCCATAATTTTCTACAAAAATTCAGAATCTCTTTTTCAATAAATCACACAAAAAAAGTTTAACAATAAGTTGAATATGCGTCATCTAACACCAATTGGGGCGAAATGAAAAATTATCAAGTTCCGGTGATGTTTTTTTTTTCGAACAAAAAAGAGAACTATTTGAAACGTCTGTCCTATCTGTATCTTAAAAATAAATTTACATCATAAAATGACACAATCAAAAATTGCTTTTATTATACAACAGAGGGTAAAAAGAAAAATGATTATCAAAAATGTTGTTCCCAAAAAATGTTGTCTATAACAATTGCAAAGAAAATAAATGAAAATTTGTTGACATTTTCTATAAAAATAAAAAAAATATCCCCAATAGAAACGAAGACCAAAATTGTTGTTAATTTTTCAAATTATTTTATTTGGTGTTATTCAATATTACTTCCGATATAAGTTAAGTCAAATAAAAAATTCAAATACGAATCGGAAGTATCTTTGGTATATGGTGTGTGCTTTAAAAATATTGAAACGTTCGCCGACCAACAATAAAAAAAAAATTAAATAAATAAATAGATTTTTGGTCAAAATAAAAGTTAGACACGCGACATTTTTTTTTTTTTTGAAAACTCATAGTCAAATACAAAAGAATGAAATTTAGCGTAAATTAAATTCGAATTTTTTTGTTGGGATAAAGTGAAATGAAAATAGGATATGAACAAATTAAAACAAGTTTTTTTATTAGCCAAAATCTCAGTATTTTAGAATTCTAATTGTATGCTACTATTTGAGATTCAATAGTCAATTAAGTATTGAGCAATATTTAATTTGGTATTGGAACTACAATTCACAAACCATTAAACCGACTGGAAATAAAATTCCAACTAAAAATAGCTTTTAATAAATTAAATTTTTGAAACTTATAAAAATTTCTAATAAGTTTAGTCGCTTGCTATCTTTGATAGTTTAATGACAAAAAGTTTAAACTGACGTAACCATTTCCGGTATTCCGGTAAATCTTCAGAACAATAACCGTCTTTTCATTTAGTAATGTCGATAATACAAAACTTATTTCAAGATTTCGTAATTACAGTTTCCTATTTAAGGATAAGCACTTAAAAATATTCATAAAAATATTTTTGCTCAGTTACATAAAATGCCTAATTATCATTTATGTAAAAAAAGTATGTATTTGTATTTTCTTTAATATTTATTCATTAAAAATTGCCACAAAATTACTCCCCAGTTTCACCTGTTAAACTGAAAATATAATAATAATAAAAAAAAGAAGATAACAATGTCTGTGTTAATGAAGTGATAATTTAGATAGGGACGGACTTTTTCTCAATACTTCGTTATTTGTTGAGTTTTTCTTCATTAAATACTATTAAATTTTTTAAACCCCTTTGGCTATGGTCATTACAAAAATTTTCAATATTTATTTTTTTTGCTTGTTAAATTTTACATTTTTTTTATCATTTTTAAGTGCTTGTTTCTGTAATATTTATGATATTTTTGTTTATTTTGGTGGTCACGACAAGAACACAAAAAAAAAAATTAATAAAATTAAAATTAGAACACTTCCTTAGGGATAAAGTCGAGCATACATTTTAATTAATTCTTGAAGATAAATTAATTAAAATATATAAGAAGATAAATTAATTACTTTCCCAACCACGGAGCATAGATATAAGATTTATGCTTTTGATTTTCATTTAAAACTTACTAAAGTATTTATTTACTGATCTACAATTTAATTTACCTGTTAAGTTATTTGGTGTATTGCTGTTTTATCCTGATCGGTTTTGCTATGATTTGTAAAACCAGTACTCGTCCTGAAAAATATTTATAATTAGCAAACAACATCGAAATGCAATAATTTAAAAATCGAACTAATCTTATTGGATTAACTAGAAATTAGTTTAAACTTGAAAGTATTCAGAAATAATTTACTAATAAATATGTTTTACGGAACTCATCATAAAAGTCGACCAATATAAATGATTGATTTATAAATGGGAAAAACACTTTTTCTTAATGAATCATAAATAACATGTAATTATAAGGTTTTAGTTGGAAAATTAAAACAATTATCTACAATTAAATAGGAATTTTAAGCTGGTACAAATTTTAAATTGTTTACCTAGCTGAAACTTCTTTCCAATTCGTAATATAATTCTAAATTATATTAACCCCGGCACAAATTGTTATTCACATAAACAATCAAAAAAAATTGGTTAGGGACGGGACGAGTCTGCAAATTCAAAACAAAATAAATTATTCACCAAAATATTTTTAAATAAAATTAAAAAAACTATCTGACAATTTTTGCTCAACTTGAATTCTTTACACAAAATTTCTTGGGAATCCTTATATGCAACAATGCAGAATTTTGTGGAATATAATTTTAAGACTTTTGAGTAGGTGTTTTATGATAAACTATGTAGACAAATAATAGTTCAAAGAACTTGAAATTATTGTGAATGAGGATAATCAATTTACAAATTATTTTAATATTTTTTATCCAAATTAAATTAATTACCCAGCTGTATTATCTCCAGTATTATATCTCTAAGATATATTTATTTATTTTTCAAAATTTCATCCTCGTAGAATTGTCTACAATAAATAATTTTATTGTAAATTCAAACTACTAATCAAGTAATCAAATAAATCATTAGACATAAATTTATAAACTAGCTATTTTTCTGCAGTAATTTTACTGTACATTTATTCTAAATTGACTTGATATTCTTGTTCAGAGATTTTCCTTATATTTATGGACTTCTACATCCTACAACTACAATACTTGAAAATATTTTTCTTGATTAAAGTATATAAGACTTGAGAGTTTACTACCATCAGCCAGGCAGCCACAAATAAGACAACAATTGAATGTTAACTGTCAAATGTAATTTTACTTTAAATGAAATAAAATTGAAAATTGAAGAAAATGAAATAAAATTAAGTTAATTATTTATATACGTGTTTTTTTTTTTCATTTTTAACTGGCGCTACTTTAAAATGAGACGTGCAAATATAATGACGTCCAAATGACATGATAAATAAAATTGAAGATTGTTCTTTTGATAATGAAAATATATAAAAAGAAAAAAAAACATGCTTCACTTTGACGTGCAATGTCAACACAGGGGCAAAAAAAAAAAGGTTACTTTTTTGTAGCTTTAATTATTTTAGATTTTTCTACCGACGTTTTTATAGAAATTTATAAATTATTTAGTTTTGAGTTATTAATGAGAAAGTTTTAAATATTTTAGTTACTTAGGATTTTTTTTTCCTTATTCACTTCGCTGGGGAGCAGAGGGCTCCAAGTACCGAGTTATCTGCACTTCAAGTTTCTTAAACATTTTTGTATTGCAATTTGGACCTACTAATTTTATATGGATTACGAACCATAAATTTCTTAATAGTGAAGAAACTTTTAATTTCAACAAACTAATTGGCTTTATTAGTTAGACATTTGTTGTTAGCGATTGCCGCGATGGTTATCATTTTTCTCAGCCTTAAATTACATTTTATTACTGATATTCATTTAAAGCTGAGTAAACTTAGACCAACATCGATGTTTAGGACGGGAGTTGAACCGAGTACCTAATGGACCACAGCTTAGCACAGTACCACTTAAGCCACCGTCGGTCACTTAGGTAAGATCAGCAAATGTAATTAAGAATTTGGTCTACCTTACTTCAAATTACAATTACAATTATCAACATTATTTCTTATATTATAAAGTTTTACGATTTAAATTGTCTCACAATTGCTGCTCAACAGCAGAGTGGAGCAGCAATTGTGACTATCTGTTAGGACAATTATCTACAATTTTATTATCTTTTTGCGAACATAAAACATTACAAATTTCAGTTATTTGTCAAAAAAGTTAACTGTGAAATAAATTAGATCCAATTTAATTACAATTATTGTATTACAATCTAATTTGTACTTAAAAAAAAAAAACTATCTAAATATCATAATTTAATATCTAAATTATATTTCAAAGCATAACATAAAAATTTATGATTTTCACCAAATTAACTATAAAAATATCATCGAAAATTCAAAAAAATACCACACTATATCTCCAATTATATTTTATACTTTTTGTTTAGCTGAAAAAGTAATAATAAAACTTTAGAACAACACAACAGTCCACAAACAAAAAAAAACAACAAAAACGATCGACCTCCCATGGATAATTGACCACAATTTTTTTTTTTTTAGCGGTTCCCGCCTATCTCGTCGCCATATACAAATCGTGTAATACAAAAATATGTTCACCCTTTCAAAATGCTCCAAGACAATCTTTAATATCCCAACTATACTATTATTATTATCTTCGAATAAAATTTTCAAAAAGCAACATTAATTTTTTTTTTTTGTGGTTAATAATTTTGAAATGAAATTTTCTTTTTTTAGTTATTAACTAAGATAAATTTTTAAAAAAAAGTAACAAAAAAAAAGAGATTAAACTAAACTTCGTGCTACAACTTTTTATGTACAGAGAGCGTGGAAACATAAATTTATTATTTTTAAAAAAAATTAATGCAATAATTATTATTTTTTTAAAAATTACACTGTAAAAGATAAAATCATAATAAATTTTACATGAAAAAATTATGCTGTGAAATTTTTCAATTTTTTTTTTCATTTAATTTAAGTTAATTTTTTGTTGTCCAAAAAAAAAAAAATGTGTAACAATTTTTTTTCATTTATTAAGGAAATTTTCTTGAATTTTTAAAATACGCGTTTTTTTTTTATGGAAACTAATAATATTTATACAAATTTTATTGAAGGAATGTAAATTAAGACATTAATGCTTTGGAAATAATCCATGACCATAAAATTACTCTTTTATGATGATGAAATATTTATATAAAAAAAAAAACATAAATATCTGAATTTTAAAGTAATTATATTTATGAGAGGCAGTTCATTTGCATATAAATTACAGCTGGTTAAATTTTCTAAACGATCCCTGTACAGTTTTTGATTAAACATGTATGTACATATAAAAAAATTGAGCTTAAATAATAATCTATCAATTTTTTTGGAATTTCTGTTTCAAATTTCTAAACAGTTTATTTATATTTTAATAGAATTTTCAAATTTTTCAAATCATAATTTGAATCTTTAGTTAATATTCCACAATAATTCTGTGGAAATTTGCTAAAAAACTTATATAAAATTACGTAATACTGTAATATTTCTATCAATTTTAATATTTTTATAAAAATATCCTTGTAGGGCGATTAGAAATTAAATTTCACGTCGAATAAAACCAAATATTGCTGTTGATATGAGCATACAATTTTGATATGTTTTGATAAAATTTGAATATTTGATCTCAATAGAAATTATTAATATTATTAAAAAAAGTAGCTTTCTTGGTTTAGGCAATTTTTCACAGAATTTAAAGATTCTGAATATAATATTTGATTAAGACCAATTTTCACTTAAATTTACCTCTAAACACTAATTTTTCTATTTGTTTTCATTGAATTTTCTTAAATTCATTTAAAAAATTGTTTATTTTAGTCAACATATTCCACTTGAAGTCATAAATAAAGCTAGGATTAAAGTGCAGCTTTAATTTTTGCTTTAATTTATATCTAAACACCAGGTTTATAAAAGTTTTGTGGTAAAAAATTAAATAATTTCTAGAATAATGTGAAGAAATTATCAAATTTGTAAAATGTTAACTAGTGTAGCTTACAACGCAGCAATACTTGTTTACATTTATTACGAATATAATTCCCTGTTTTTTAATCATTAAGATATTCTCCCAAATTTAATAAATTTTTAATTTCTGATCCTTTAACAATTAGTGTTCGAATAAACTGGAATTTTATTTAATATTTTAAAATTAATTTTATAAATTATTTGAAAATTTTTCTGATTTCCTTTTTTTGCAGTAATATAAATTACTAATTTCCTATTTTATGATTTCAACTTTCCCGAAAGATAAACGTTTATTTAAAGGGGATCTGACCTAATTTTTTTTCTCACACATCATTTCACTAACTAAAAAAATCCACCACAGAATCGATAAATTTTATATTATAAATGAATCTTTAAATATTTAATTTTTTTTTTGAAAGAATATATGTAATTGAAAATTTAATCAAATAAATGACAAACTAAACTAAATAATATTTTTAAAAAAAAATCTATTTGATATAATTTTGTGTACAATAAAATACAATTTATATTTATTTTTCTACACCTGCACCCTTCACAAACAAAACTCAATATTAGCACAATCACAAAAAACGAAAACATCCCTTATTTGTCACCAAAACCGAAACAAATTTCAATTTGATAAACTTATTAATAACCAAAAAAATTCAAACAAAATCCCATCATATTTATGCTAGAATTTTTAGATAAATAATATTGACTAATAAAAATATTACATTAAAAAAAAAAGATATTCATTTATTGGGATTGTGATACACAGACACCACAAATAAATTTTATAAGAATAAAATTTAATTTTCACCAACCGGAACGAAATGAATTTGTTATGGTGGTGTTTTTGTAAAATTTTCTGAACGTTGTTTAGTGTATTTTAAATATAAATAACATTGATTCATCCTTATTATTTATACAATTTTTGAACAAATATTGTTATACATAAACGGAACACCCAGGATTTTGATAAATAGTTCATTACTTTTATGGAAATATTCTTATTAATTATTCGTTAACAGGTTTTACTAAATTTTAAGGACGAATTTTATTGTACAATTTGATATTTATTTGACTGATTTAAATTTTGTAACGTATTTACGTATTAAAACGGTAATCAAAATTAGTGTTTTAAGTTCAAATTAAAGTAAAAATTAAAAATATTGTGTAAACGTAGATTACAAGTGATTAAATTGTATTGAATTTCCTTAAATTTGTAAGGAAAATTGAAAATTTCACTTAAAGTCGTAGAATACAAGTTACAATTACGTAACAACTTAAATTATTAATTTAATTTACCTTAAAACATGAACTTTCTATACGTTTTCATTGTTTCATTGCTAACAAACTCTCCATTATCCATAAAATTATTTAAAAGGACTTTTGTGTGTCCTTACCAATCTAAATAAAAATTTCTAACGCTCAAAAACGCTTATATTACAACACGCACTATATATAAAAAAAAAACATTAAAATGAGATCAAAATAAATTACGGAAACCACAACAATTTGGCACGGATTTATAAAATTTCAATACAATCCTTACAAAAAAAAAAATTAACATTGTTTCTTTTTTTGTCGTATTTTGGGGGTAAAATTATGGTAAATATTTACGTAATCGCCGCTTGTAAATCTAAATTGTAATATTTTCATAGATAGGAAAAAAAAAAGAAATTTCTGTAGATTCTTTACTCACCAAAAAAAAATGAGAAAAGGTCAAGCATAATTTTATATTAGATTTATACAAATTGTAGATTTATGAATAAAATATCTCTGTGGATAACAATTTTGCAAAATAAAAACGTATAATAATATAAATATTTTATATTTTAGTCAAGAAAAGGACTTGAAAATTGTTGACCACAATACAATACCGAGAAAAAAAAAGAAAAATCAGAAATTGACATTAAAATACATTTTATTATTTAAATGCAGGACGAAAAAAAATATCTTCAGAATTTTTTTTTTTTTTTTTACAAAACAACAATTCAAATGTCCTGTGGAATTTTGATTATTATTTGTGGGTGTTTTGTTTTTTTTTTTTTTTTTATGGGAGGAGAAGAATATTTATTTTTCCAGTGAAAAACGTTCCTTATTATTGCGAAAAAAAATATTTTTTTTATAAAATATTATATATTTTATTCCTTAGAGGACGATGTAAAATACAAAAAAAAAAATTGGTTGTTGGTAGGGTTTCCAATCCGGATATCTGGATATCCGGATTATACAACCGATTTTGACTATTCGATAATCCGGATAATTTTCATTAAATATCCAATAAACCGCATATTTTTTTGAATAAACGAACTTGAAATTTTTTCAACTTACACGGTAATGAAAGTGTGTTTGAAATTCAAAACACTGCAAATTCTCTGCAGCAACAAGTGGAAGTGGTAATTGTTCTAATTGTAAAAAACAAAGACAGATAGTTTAAATATATTATTTAATGCACTTATTACAATAAAACCAACATCTATTGTAACAGAGCGCGTTTTATCAATTGCAGGCCTGACTTGGACAAAAAATTAGAATTCGCTTGAATTTTGAAACTTTCAATACAATTATTTTTTTAAATACGTAAATATTTTGAATTTGCTGTATTCGATATTCAAATAATCATTAATGCCGGATAATTGGAAACCCTAGTTGTGTGTACTTGTACTTATTTTTATCATCATTTAATTTATATAAAATTTAACTTTCAAAATTTCTTGATTTTTCTATGTTGAATGTTGAAAATTTTTGATTTTCTGTAGAGGTTTTTTTTTAATGATTGAACATCGATAAAATTTGTGATTGGAAATAATATATAATATAATTTTTTTTTTCCATATTTTTTCTGATAAATTTATTTACCCTACTCGTTTAGGGGTCGAGATATCGTAAAATGATTTTAATCTTCAAAATAGAGAATGAGTATATTATATAAATTTGCAACTTGGGAATATTTTATAAGAAAATATCAAATTTACACAAATTATGATATTTTGAAAAGATCTATTCTTATGGATTTAAAGATAAAAAAAATATGTATTTTTCTTTTTATTGGTATTTGAATCATGTAAATAATATTTTATTTTTGTGGATTTTGAATAAAGTAGAAAATAAAATATTTCAATTGATGAAGGGAAATTTTAGAAATTGTATAAAAAAATTATTAAGCAATTTTGAAGATAAATTTTTTTATTAATTTAATGTAAAAAGTATGAGACATCAATAATAATAAATTGTAATCTGAACAAGAAATGTTAAATTGTAGTCTAATTTAATTTAAAAATTTTTTTTTGATTATTTCAAATTTTGTTAATTAATTTGTTTCATTTTAATGATTTCTTCGTGTCCTTTTAATTCTTCCCCTGAATCTACAATAACGCCCAACTATAAAAGATTAGAACCTACATTGTTCTGAAAATTGAAAATTTTGAACATTTTCTATTCAAAAATTACTACGTGCAGTGATTCTGATAAACTAAAAAATTTCTCTGAATAATTAAACTAATAATAATTAAAGTCCATAAATTTTTAAATAATTATTAAATATAGTCATAGTAATTACTTACTTTAAACTATTAATATTTCTCGATAATTAAATTTTAACGAAAAATTTATTAAATAAATAAAACTTTTTGCATAAAAATTTAATTAAACTTTAATATTTTCGACTATAAATTTTCTTCCCACACAACTGAAATATTTTTTTTAATTTGTCATCCCTTCAAAAAAATTAACTATCCACAAATAATTGAATTCAAATATTAATACCTAATTTTAAATTTAATCTCAACAAAAAACCAAAAAGGTTTATATCCTTTCATTGAAAATTGTTATGGTGATAATGTTACTCTGATGACTCTGATATCTGAGAATTAAAAAAAAAAAAAAAAAATCGCGAATATTTTCCCTTTTTTTTTAAATTTATAGTGGTTTCTATATATAACCATAGTAGAGACTCACTCATTTCTACAAATTAAAACACGATAAGGGTGTAACGCCATGTCACCACAAATTTTCCAGTTTTTCTACCGCATTACAAATACAATATAATATATTTTCCTTGTTTTTTATTTTTTTTTTTGGTGGAAAATCCTTTTTGACTTTCCAAAAATTTAATCTAACAAAAAAAAAATGTATATACAACAGGCGCTCTGTCACAGTATTTTTACACCATATAATATATATATATATATATGTATATTTATTATATCAAAAGGATGTTCAATGTTTGTACAAGGACACGTAATGATATGCATGGTGAATTTGTATAAATTATACATAAAATATAAATATATATGTGTGAATTTTTTAAAATATATGCAAATATAATATAAAATCATCATCACAAAAGCACCAGAGCCAGAGAGTATATTTATTTACCCTTAAAATCACAAAATTTACATTAAATATGAACAGAGGATAACATTATCTTATAGATATATAGTCATTAATATCAAAATCCGATAAATACAACCTTTTTACATTTTTTAACATAATAATAAATAAAATTTATTTTTAAAATTGATATTTTCATGATTTTATTTTGCACTGAAAGAAAATGTGATGGGAAATTTTAATTAAATTTTACAATTTAAAAGTAAAAGGTCATAATTAGCAGTGAATTGACACAAAAAAGAATTTGAATTTAACTAATTAGTTACTTATTTCAGTAATTTAAGTTCGGATTTGAGATAATTTACTGCTATTGAGTTAATTCCATGCGATTATGGCAAATTCTAAAAATAATTTAAAAATACTTTTTGACATTTGATTATAAACAAGGGTCGTCAGATAATCGGTTTTTTTTTTTGATACTCTAAAAAATCCGATATTGCGTCAATTTTTGATATTGAGTGAATTACCTAAAAGAGTTTTTCTCAATTTTTAGAGAAAGAATTATTTGATTAGATCATTTAATATGGATTAAAGCCACCAATTAGATTAGAATTTTAGATTAGATTAGATTTTAGATTTGCTATTTTACCAAAAAAAATTATAAAATAATTAATTTACAATAATTCCAATTAAATAAAATTGTGTTTTTTTTAGTGTTGAGCGACTTTTTAACTTTAAATATAAATTGACAATAAAAACTCTTTAAAACTATATGTTAATTAATATAAATGCAGTGAAGAATATTATCACTTGTAGTGTTAAAAAAAAATTTGTTTTTAACATTTTCAAATACAAAATAAAAAAAGATATTGAAAAATATTTTTTTAATTAATTCTGTTCATGCTTTCACATAATTTTAATTTGTGCATTTAAAATTATGTAAAAGGAGTATTTTTTTTTTAATGGTATTATTCAGAATTTTCAATCTGGAAACTTCAAATAAGTTTAATTGCTGAAAATTCAAATAAGTTTCTATTTAATGTTAATATCTTCCTAATGTTTCAATTTTTAAACTGTCTCTTAAATTCAAGTAAGACTGTTACTTTTATTCGAAGCTACATTACATGCGAGGCAACATAATGTGTAGTTTTCAATTAACTTGTAATAATAATTTTCTTCCTACGGTATTAAGTTAATTTTTTAAATCTTAATTGATTAAATTACTGCAGCAGATTAATTTAATTTTTAATGCAGTTTTAACAAACTCCTATTTAGTTAGTTTTATTACTGAACTAAATAAATAAACATTTACTAATTTGTTGTGATAAAAATGTAATTTTCAAGCGATTTGCAGACATATTTAATAGTCGTGATAAAATAAAAAATTTCAACATTTCAAAATGAGTACAGAGATATAATCTACGTTTTATTATTGGCATTACGTTTCAATTGTTACAGAATGACTTTTTGATTTTATTTAAGCTTATTTAAATTCAATTTTTTTTTGATTAAATACATTTTTTTTTAGATATTTTTCATGAATTTAATATTATTTGTATCTGCATTAAAAATTAACATAAAGATACAATAAAAAAAAGTGCGTTTACAGAGGATGCGTAGATAAGGTTTCTTTTGTATTGTAAACTTTGGGGATATTGGGGATGGTGAATTTTATTAATACATAAAGTTTATTTGTTCTATAATTGGATAGAACGTGACTTGAAATTAATATTAGATAAAAATGAAAAACTTTAAAAAAAATTATTTAAAATTCTTTTAGTTTTTTAGGAAAATTTGATATTTTATGAGTAGTAAAGTAGGACTAAAATAATTTAATGCGAATATAGAAAAGATTCAAAATAATTCATTTAAAATTGATTTCCACTTATAAAATCAATAATTTGGGGACACAATTTATTGACAAAAAGCACCATATCTAAATTTAACATCAAAATAAACTAATATTTTGGATGAAATCGTATCTTTTGGTACAATTTTCATGGTTCTGTAACAAAAAGCATCATATCTAAGCATAAAAAAGAAAATTTTGAGGAGATAAAATTTAGAGCAGGTATTCTATTTAGAATTACTCACAATCATGGTGAAAAATAAATGTATCTTTGGTGCAAAACGCACCAAGAAAATGTAGAAAAATAATTAAAAAATCAAAATATTTTTTTGCGTTTCCGGTCAAATTTTGAAAATGTCGCTTAATACATTTTCATGGAAATGTGCCGATATGTTGATAATTATATAACAATATATAATAATTATAGTTACTTAATTAAATTAATTATTTTAAATACCTTAATAAAATTGTAAGCAAATTTTTTTTCCATATCCATTCTAAAGCGTACAGCTTGATAGCAATCTTTCCATCACCTATTAACTACTACTATCTGACTTCGAAGATTCGTTTCATCAAGTGACCATTTTTGAAATTTAGTTAGACCTGAAAGAAAATAGTACAAAAAATTTTTAGATATTGCTTTACCTAATTTTAAATTTTATATTAATTGTGCAACTCATTATTTCTAATTCTTTATAATAAAATTATTCAAAACAGAATTTACAATAAAAATTATATTTTATAAAAGTTAGCCTCCATCAAAACCTTTACAATTTTTGTTAAGAGTATTAGTATAAAATTACTGGAAATTTTGCACAAACTATTGTTTAAAAAGTGAATTGGATTTCCACTATTTTTAACTAATACCAAACCAAATATTTTTAAACTCTAGTTAAATATTTGTGATTTTCTAGTCCTTCCAACTTTCCAATATTATTTTACAAAGTATTTATACTCCGTGGGAGGCTATAAAAAAAACTAACTTTAACAATGTGTACCAAGTCAGATATTAATAAAGTGCAACAAAAAAAATTCTACAAATCGAAAATCGATTTATTAAATTGTTGGTGGTCCTTTATATTTTTTTAAAAAAGTTTACAATTCGATTTCATTTTAACATGTTTTTCACCTTCAGATTTTTTTTGTGTAGAGCTGTTGCCTCCCTTTTTAAGATTAGCGCTTTTATTCATAAAGTCAACACCTACACGATATACGATCAGAAAATCTTATTTATCGCGAAATTTTTTTTTTTTTAGTTTCATTTTAATATATCTTTTTTTGTTTGTAAATTCATTTTTATTTTTATATCCGATGGATTATTATAACAAGCATAACACGATATATTCAGAATCAGACTTCAATGTTGCGGTTTTTTGTTTCAATTTTATGTTAAAAAACAAATATGTATAGATAAAAATATTGGCGGTTCTCGCTGTGAATATTAACAATATATGTAATGATTATTAAATATGGAGTTTGATAAACGTTTTTTGTTTTGTTTTGTATTCCTTTTAGTGGCGAAAAAAAATTGAAGGTTTATGCTTCGGTTGTCGTAGGAATATTCGGAGATAGTCTAATAAAATTGGTTTATACAATTATACTAATTTTATTAAAGTTGGAGATGGAATTTTGGTTGATTCTGTTTATTAGAAAAAGTCAAGAATAACAGAAATTTATCCTTGTCTTTTTTTAATAAGTAGCACCGTCTAATTTTAGGACGGTCTAATTTTCGACTTCTTATTTAAAGTTTTAATATGGAACATTTAATTAAAAACACAGATACAGAGTGTCACAGTTTATGTAATAGAAATTCTTGTCAAACACGTTCGCGTTCAATTAAAATTTTAATAATTCCACTCAGAATCACAATTATTTTTTTATAGCATTAAATTGTATTAACTACAATGAAGTCTTATGCCGCAATTCACGCGAACTTGTTAAACCAAATAACCAATAATAAATCTAATTCCGAATTTAAAAAAAAAATGTTGTCCATGATAAATAAATAACAACAGACTCTTCATTAAATTATTAAGAACATTTTATATAAAATTTTTAAAAATATCACAATTTATTTAAAACAAAAACCAAAAAATTAATAATAATCCCAATCCGACTTCAGATTTACATTTAAAAAAAATATATAAAGTAAATCACATAATAATATTTCTGTTTGAAAAATTATTAAAGTGAAGCCCACCTAGTGAGAATATTATGACCAGTTATATAAGATACTAACGATTAGCGCGACATTTATTATTTTTTATGGTAAACAGATTTGCTGTCCCGTGAGAAAAAAAAAATTTTTTTTTAGAAACAAAAATATATGATTATTCCTGCAGATAATATTCTTTAAAAAAGATATTCAGTTTTTGTGGTTTTTCAAAATCTTATAGATATATTTTTTTCTTACTTGTTTATGTTTAAATTACGGAAATATAGATTTTATTTAAGGTTCCTTTATCAAATTATTAATTAGCTTATTCTGAGAACTGAAATACCCCATAGTAAACTTATAATTATATTTGTAGATTATCACTTTCAAGATTATATGTTTATGCTTAAAATATATTAATAACTTTTTTTTTTTTTAAATCTTGGTTTACTTTAAAAAGTTGTTAATTATATTTAATTGACTGTCAATGATTAGCGAATTTATTACCATTACTCAATTAATTGCCCCTGGCTGACAGTGAAAAGTTTAACACATACAAAATTTAATCATTAAACAAGGAAGTTTCATAAATAGTCGACAATGTCCTTTAACATTTTTTTTTTATTAAAATCTCTTAAAATACATAATTCAATGTTTTCTCATTTAAGTATTTTTAACATAAAAGTGATTAAATTCATAATAAAAAAAAAAATAACCCACTCTTCAGTATTTTTTTATTTTTTGATAGCCAATCTGCTGGAATGGTCAAGCGTGTATAAATCTTTTATATATTAGCCGGCACTTTTGATTTTATATTTCTTTTCATATTATAAGCTTTTGGATTAAATGAAATCTTGTACGTTATTTATTAAGTTATAATTGAATCTTTGTCGGTGTACAATTGAAAATATATTAGTTTTTTTTTCCAAAAATTTTGTGTTGGCGGCATTTAAATTTTTGTATTTCCACTTTATTTTTACTGAACACTTTGTTAGTACAAACACAAAAACACAGGATAATTTGATTAAGAATTCCTTTTTATATTTTTGCGGCATTCAATATTTATAATTATGTATAAATTATTGTGGTGGTATAACCAACCAACGCACTTGAAAATAATTTTTATGGTTCTTTGCACAAAATGTAAGAAGACGATTGTGTATAAGGATCTTAAAGATTTTTTGTCGAATATTGAAGGAAATGAATTTTAAAAATTATATTTCCGTTTAATTTAAATTGAATTAAATTATTATTATTATTATTATTATTATTTAAATTGCTCTGGTAAATTAAATATGAAAAGGAAATGCATCCTTAATTATAACCAAAATTAATTTATACTCTTAATCAGTTAATTTCCCAAAAATAATCTTTTAAGGAATCATGAAAAATATTTAAAAATTCGTTGGTATTTCTGTATAATTTAAATTTATAACATCCTGGAAACCTGGTAAAATATTCACACTTATTTATGAATATTTTTTACATTAGCAAGTGACAGAATCTATTTAATCCCTAACAGTTAAATAAAAAATAAGAATAATTAATAAATGTAGAATGTCATAAAATTAAATTAAGGCAAAAGGATTTATTGTGAATTTGTAAAACACTAAGAAAATTTCTGAATAAATTCGTAAATATTGCTTATTAAAAGGCGTTGAAAATACTACCAAAAAATTAATGTTTAAACTTTAAAACATATCCTTTTTTGTGTAGAAGTGTGCAATAAATACTGAAATATTAAGTGTTTTATTGCATCGAGAAGTACACCGATGATCAAAGCTCTTTATAGTTCAAAAAACCAAGTTAACGCACTTCAATATTTCCAATATTTTTATTTGTGTCTAAAATAAAACTTTTTCAGAATATAAGTGTTTATTTGAGTGAAGCACGGATATCAATATTGTAACTTTACGTCGCGACTTAAGTGTAACTAAAAAAAAAGCCTTTTTTAAATTGATTTTATTCATTTTGTTGTTAATATACATATTATTACAAAACAAAATGTTTTAATGTCACCATACAGAAAAGTGTATAATTTTCTTACATTTTGTGATATTTTTGACTCCATTATTCACATATTTAGGGTTGCCACAATAATTTTAAAAAATAATGTAGAAAATTTATTTTATATATAATCACATCACAGTTTTTCCTTCATTATTTTGTATTTATTTCCTTATTTTCTCATGTCTATGAGAAAATAGTCCATAGTCTATAAAATATAGTGAATTTTTGGGTTTTGTCAGTACTGGTAATCAACCTCTATTAATATTGATTATCAACTAATCTTAATCCAAAATTTGTTGGCACTAGTCCATTTTTTTAATATAGTAATAAATAAGATCCTTTTTATAAATGTCTTGAATTTAAATTTTTAGGCAACACTAAAATAAAAGGTAATTGAACTTTATCTGAACTTGCACAGGGTTGCACGTTATATTTTAGTGTTTTGTTATTATCGCTTTTTTTCCAAGTGAAGTCATTTCCGCCAGTAAAATAAAAAAAAATGTTGTAATTACAATAAAGCTCTTTAATGTAAAGTGCGAAATATATAAGAAATGTAAGTACAAAATGTCTAAGTGAAAGCAGTCAAATAAAATCATTAGAAAAAGTTGAACGTAGTTTAAGGTTGAAAATAGTAATATATTTAAATTAAAATTTAAAAATAATGAAAATGTTTAGAACTTTTCATGAATTAATTCAGTGAATGAAGGTGACTTTTAGTCAATCATTACGTTTAATTTTGAGTAGACAATTGATGATTAGATTTCCGACTGAGCACTTTTTATTGAGGAAATTTTCGGGTCGTCTAGAATTGAACTTCTTTAATACACAATTAAATTTCTGCACCTGAGTTATACTTCAGTGTTAATTAATTTGTAATTTAACTAATTCAGATTTTTAATTTCAATTCATATAAAATCCATAATGCAGTATATTTTAAAAATTCTACCAGAAACATTTAAATTTTATTTGTAGTTGGAAGTGAAAACACTTCCAACTACAAATAATATTATTAAATTGTTTCAATAAACAAAAAAAAAACCCTGAACTTTTGACATTTCAAATTCCTTTTATGGTACAAAAACTTCAATTCTATCTCCTGTTGTGCAAAAAAAAAAAAAAAAAGATTCATTTTTTCTAATTTGCTTGCAACACGAAAGGAACAAAAAAACATTGCAATTTCAATTCTTCTGGTATTTAAAAAAAAAACTACAATTTTTTTCTAATACCAAAAAAAGACATTGGACATTGAAAATAATAGGGAAAATACCACAAAAAAAAAGAAGAAGTTTCCTTTTAACATGACCTTTCTATGATCATGATAACAAAACTATCTTTTTTTTTCTACTAAAACCATTTAAAGAAAATATTGCTGCCTGCCAATATAACAAAACGTTTTCTATTGCAGGCGCAGACTGAAAAAAAAAATTAAAAAATTATATGATTCTTCATCATGTCGCCATTTGGCCACCAACCTGTCCTTGTTTTAGGTTGCATCTTCGCCACTAAAAATTGTGTTGTTGTTTTTTTTTTGTATCTTTCTACAATATTTTATTTTGCTGCTCTATTATTCCTGTTGTACTTTTTGAGAAAATATATGAACATAGAAAAAGTAGTATGTAATTTTCATGTTTGTCGTGTTTTTAAACACTGCAGTTAATTTTTTTGTTTATTACAAAAGTTTTTTTTTTGTTTTTGTTTTAGTTTAGACAAAAACAAAAATTATATTAAAACAAATATTATTGAAAACATGCTGGGGGTATGAAAAGCATGACTTTTCCAACACAAGAGGCGATTGTCAACCGATAAAGTCGTGACATTACCATCGCCATCTATAAAAGAAGATTTTTTTTTGTTTTGTTTTTTTATGTAAAAGATTTTAATGTTGAAAAAAAAAAATTATTATAAATGAATATATTTTAGGTTTGTTTGCAAACAAAATATCTCTTAAATGTCAATAAAAAATAATTCTAGAATAGTTATTGTTATTTTATAATAATTTGTCAGTTAACTAACTTCAATTATGGATAGTTTTAAATTGTCATTTCGTTTTAGTTACAATAATTGGTAGATGGAACAGTGACAAAATATAGAAATCATAAAAATCAAATAAACAAATTCTTTCTAACTAAAATATTAATTCCACAATTTTTAAAATCTTTTAAAATCTTTAAGTGAATTCATGATTTTATTAGTACTGATGCCAATCAAAATATTAGAAATTTAATTTGAATTCTGTTTAAATAATTATTTATGCAATTATTTACTTTTTATACCTGGGTCTGTTCAAAATGGTCCTCTTTCTAATTTCTTTCAAATTTTAACTTAATTTTAAATTAAGCTTTCAAATTTTAACTTAATTTTAAATTAAGTTAAAATAATCTTTTTGTTTAATATCCAAGCAATAAAGTTTTATTTATTTTTTTCAAATCCAGCTTCTAATTAATTTCTAAGATAATATGTCACAGAAAGATAGTGATCAGATAATTGATCATCTACTAGATAACCCAAGGATATCAAAGATATTTTACAAATTTAATATCAAAATTTATTCTAAAAGTATATACTAAATGGATCTCATTAATAATTTAAATTATCCCGCCATTTTGTTTATTAAATTAAATTCAAAATTGGACGGCCATTTTGTTTATCACAATTGATCAGTTTCAGTAGTTTACTAATCAACGATAAGTCTTTATTTAATTTGTGTCCTGAAACAGGTAAAATTTCACCGAACACTTTGCAAATTCTAAAAAAAAAAATGTCCTTAAATCGTTCTTTTAAAAGTTTACTAAATTCCACCGAAAAGAATAATTTAATTATTCAAAGAATTTTTGTGTTTTCTTAAAAAAAAATTATAAAAAGGTTAAATATAAATTTTCCCACTGCGTTTATAGCCTTCTTTTTTTATTTTTTGAAGTAACGAAAATATGATTTATAACACGCAAGCTGCAACCAATTGAAATTGACCAAAGAAGCATAGTAAATGGGCGGGCGTTCTTACTATACTTGCACTCGAACATTTTTATTATTTTTTACCTTTTTTTTTTTTTTGGAAAAATATAAATAAAAAAAAAATAATCTTTCATTTTCCACCCTCCGGTTGTACACAACTACAGTTAACATAAGGGAATGGGGAACACTCGGTTTTTTTTTTTATGCTTTTGCATTGATTATTATTATTTATTCACCGTGTCTTTTGCTATGCTATTTATTCATGGTGTTTTTTATTCACTGTTGTCTGCCCTTTTTTTTTGTATATACAATATTTTATTTTTGTTTAGATGGTGTGGCATGAGAGAGCTTCCATTTACCTTTACCTGAGTTATAAAGAAAATATAAAGATTGTTGTTTTCTTGTTGTTGTTGTTTTTTTTTGTGTAAATATGTATTTAAGCTGCACTGTCGCATTGCACAAAAATCTAAAAAAAAAAACATTTATATCGCGAACGTAGTTTTGGATGATGTCGTGAGGTTGCAGAAGGAAAGATTTCTGTTTTTCTTTTGTGGTTTAAAGGTTATGTTTTTTTTTTTAGAGTGGTGACATTGGTTGCAACCATATCACTAATATCTTTAATAAAAAACATTATGTTGGAAATGGTGAATATATTTTTTCTTTGGTAATGGTTGGTAAAATATGTAAAATAAATTTATACCCTCTATTTATAAACCAACAACCATGAAGGTATTTAGGTGTTTTTTAAAGGGGCAGTGTTAAATTTTACTCGAGGTAAATTACCCTAAAGGATATTTTTATAATTAACTAGAGTTGCTGTCACAATTTTATTGATTATTTTGCACAGTCAAATTTAAAAAAGAAATCATTTTTTTACGGAAAGTAAAATTTTTTTTATGTTAAATTCGTCCTTTTTTATTCCTGAAGTTATGACTATAAAACTGTTAAAAAAATAGTATTATTATAATTATAAACCTTTTGTATTTTACTAGCTTTAATCGTAATTTATTTACTTCTTAGGACTTTAGATGCATTTTAGTCCTGATTTATGATGTTTTTTATTAAAAAATTCAATTACTGCAGAGCTAGCGACAGTGAGCCTGGGACGATCCTGAACTTTCTTTAAGATTGTCCCTACATCTTCTGTACAAATGTTTTATTTTCATCTTCCTAGATGAGGTACCGACAACAAATTGATTCTTAAATCCGGGAAAGAGAGCGGATGGCTAAGTCAATCGACAAAGTTTTAGTCACTTGAAGATTAAGAAGGTATAAAATGGGTCTAACTAGCCCGGAGTGCGTGAAACATTTGGTGGTCTCCCCTCTCCTAAGCCAACTAAACATGATGCTTTTTTATGATTTGTCTAATTTTAAATTGAAGTTTATATCTTCAATTAAAAACAGTATTTGATGAATTAAAATTCATAGCAGACGTTTGACCCCTCTTAATAGTTTTAAATATGTTTACTAAAGTTCATTATACCTTTTAGTCAATTCATGCATAGACAAATCAGTGCCCCACCATCTTGACCTTATAAATAAATTATTATACATGATGTAATGCTCAACAAAAATGATTATCCTTCGAAATAAATATTCTAAAGAAAAATATGATTATTATATTATGTATATACATAATACATATAAATTGAAATACGAACATGGAAATATAAATACGTGCTGGTGAGAAAACTTTATTGTCAATGGATATACAAAAAGAAGAAAATATATATTCTTTCAACCAAGAAACATTTAGACAAATAAGGATATACATAAAAGGCTATAAAGTATATATAGACAATTTAAAAACAAATAACTTTATTCCTCATTGTATGTATCTGTGTAGCTGTAGAATTATAATATTTTATTAAAACATAGATGAGTTTTTGCATAAAAGCATATTTTAACAAAATTGTATAATTTAATTATGAAAAGGATATCCTTTTAAGAAAATATGATGCCTATGGTGTAATTTATATCAAATTCTATAAAACAATTGGCAAAATTATATTATAAAATTAAATATAATTTATATTATGAGGATGCTATTGAATGCGTATGCAATGATTCAAATATAAATATGTAATTGTTCTCTAAAGAATAATTAAATTAAATATATTAGTTCAACTAATTTATGATGTTCAAAATTACTTTTATATTTAAATTACTTTTATATTATATTTATAACAACGTTTCCTTTGACCCAAACTTAAGAAATGGGTCCTAAACTTAAGAAATAGTTAAATGGTGAAATGGTAAAATTGAAAATTTCTTTATAAAAATTAGTTTAAATTAAGTAAATTCAAAAAAAATCTTGAATTTGGTTACAAAAAAAATAATCTTGTAAGTATAATATATTTTTACATTTTTTTTTATTTACACATAAATATGAAATATAACAAAGTGGGATGAACTCATAAAATTTTCAATATATCATATAGACAAAGATTACAAATATTCATATACATACATCCATTTAATGATTATCTCAAAATTCTAAAGGACTTGTACAATTTTCCCATTTATGTCATGAATTATTCAAAAAAAAAAACAAAATGTCTTCTCTCTCATAATGTAAAAATTATTTTTAGTTTTTTTGTATATTTATCATACAAAATACTGACAGATACATATATTTGAATAATAATGTTTCTGCAACATAAATATAAACATGCCTATAATATACATTATGTATACATATATAGATATTCTTATAAAAAAATATAATATTCATAAATCCTAGGATATTTTAAATGGGGTGTCCATTTTGAGAGGTTCTTGACACGATTTTTCTTTAAGAAATCCTTGTTTATGAAAAGGATAATACATAATTTATATGTACATATATGGAAATTAAAAAAAAAAAACAATTTTCTTTAAACTATTATTATTATTATTATTTCAAGAAATTTTGTGTTGCGTGATATGTTAAATATTTATCTGTACCAGGATATTTAATTATGTATTTAAAGTCATAAAGTACAAGGAAAATTCTACTTAGAAATCATTTTTAATTATTACATTACAATTGGAATGTTGGTATTAGTTGATTAGGTTGATTAAAAGGTTGGTTAGAATTGAAACTCAAAAACCACTGCGACCACACTACTACTGTGATGCCATATTTTTTAAAAGTCCTTAACGAACCAAAGATTGTAACATATCTTTTGAGGAGCAAGAAGCTTTTTATCCTAGTTTTCGAAATCTGGCTCGAGCACGTTCCCTTTTTTCGCATAGGATGTCCACTATGGTCTCATCTTCATCTCCAAAAATTGTACAGTTCACAGGAAACAATCTGCCGAATATATTTAGATTATAATTAAAGCTGCAGTGGCTTGTAAAAAGAGCTCTAAGCATTCGAGTCAGATTTCTTTTTAGATATTAGTTAGTTAAACATTAAATTCGATTAAAATCGAAGTGTTTATCAATTAAGGGCTTCTATTAAACGTTAAAACTAGCTTTAGAAAGATTTGTCTTCTCTACAGCATCTTTCATTAATAATTTATCTAAAATAGGATTTCGTGTAGCAACTCAAGTATAACATTTTTAAGAAAAATAATGAAAAAAAGTCCTAAATTAAATTTTCAATACAATTTCAACAATTAAATTTTATTTTCATAACTTTAACTATCATAAATCAATAAATCAACCGAAATTATTAATAAATCAGAAACTTTTGTCAAGATTTTGAAATGCTATTGTTAACTCTGTACTATTCATATAAAGCTATCTAATAAATTAAAAATATATTTACTAAAACTACTTAAATTTTACTTTACCATGCCTCCTATTATAACCCATGATTATATACTTAGAAAACATTTAAACCAAAATTATCTCCTTTAAAAAAATAATTAAACTGATTAAAAATCCTATTGAAAACGAAATAATAATCGTAATTGATACCATAATAAAAATCCTATAAATACAAAAAAAATTCCTCTTATTTTCAATAAATTCAGGATAAAATATCAAAAAAAAAAAAATATTCACCCCTTTTTTTTCTGTTCAACTATTAAATTTCAATGTTTATATACAAAACAAAACAATAATAACACCCTTACTTATGTCCTTTTTTATAATAAAATTTCGGACAAGATTTGTCATAATATCCTCTCTTCATATATTTTTGGTCTTTGAATTCTCTATAGAATATCTTTTATGGTTTGAAAAATTAATCAATAGAAATTTTCTACCTATACTCAAAATTTTCTAGGATAAATCGTTTCAAAAAATTCAATGTACGTTTTTTTTTTTTTTTTATGTTGGCAGAACAAAAAAAAGATTATTTTTTTTGTTATAAATATTTTCTTATAATGAAAACAAATACTTGTACAATGAACTGACATGCCTATAAATTTCATGACAATTGCCCCGTACTAATCTATCCTTGTACATAAATAGTTAAATAAAAATATCCTGGCATTTAGTCAAATAGAAATATAATTTCTATAAAAACAGTGAAAAATTTAATTAAAAGTCTGATGTAAAATTTTAAAAGTTTTTAAAAGTTAAACAGTGCGTATCGCGTTTTTATTATTATATATCCGCACATATTTTATGTATAGTATTTGACAAAAAAAAAAAAAAAATCGAAAATAATAAAATCCATTTTATCAAGACCATTTTTAACTACCTACTCAATTGCTAGTCTAGAGAGCAAGAAAATACCGGATGAATGACGCTTTTACCGGTCATCATTATTCTTTATATTTATTAGATTCTATATATTATTATATCCTTTCATAAAATCCTTTTTGATTTCAATAAATTGAAAAAGGCATTTTATACACCCACTCACACTATATTTTATATGAATATATAGGAAAATATTATTATTAGGTTTATATTTATCTTCTAGTATAGTGATATATCCTTGCTGCACCATATCCTTGATATATTTTTAAAAGTGTGTACAATTAATATATTTCTGCATTCAAAAAAAAAAAAAAATTTTTAGTTTTTAGATTTTAGTTGAAAAAGGAAAATTCACTGAATTGTAAAAAGGAAGTACACCTTTTATTCGAATCGAATATATTATTAGAATGATTTTGATTCGGGCACATTTTATTGTTAAAATTGTGAAACGTACATTTATTTAATGACTATCATCGGACTTTACGGATAATTTATAAAACCATAAAACTCAAAACAAACAAACAAAAAAAGCATGTTTCTTTTAAACAAACATTTTACCCTACAAAATGATGAAAAGGATATTTTTGGTATTTATAAGAAGAGAAAAAAAAATTATTATGAAAAACAGGACGCCTACAAAATACCAGGCGTATTACCACATATAAAAAAAAACAGCTCTTCAATTTTTGAAAAATCATTGAAAATATAAATTGAAAGAGAACTTAAAAAAAAAAATTGACATATATTGTAAATGTCCTAAATCGAATATTCATTCTGTAAAGGACCACAAAAAAAAAATAATAATAAATGTTTATGGACTACATAAGAAATGACAACATCATTGTATGTGTCATTAAATAAATAAATTCATTTTTTTTTTCACTCATAAGAAATATGGTTAATAGGCCATGTCCATAGGTCATCAAAATTATATGTTTTTACCCTCAATGTTTAGTGTTCTGTTATAAGGATTTTCAAACCTTTTTTTGATATAATGAAATTGATTAATTAATTGTTAAATTGTTTATTAAATTCGATCCAAGGGGGTTTTTTTTGGTGAATGTTAAAAATTTTGTAATGGTCCTCGCTATCTAATTCTTAGTCTTTTTTTTTTGGGGGGATCTGATCAATGATTTGTTCTCATTTTTACTTGATACCAAGACTTGGTATCTTAAAACTAAGTAAATCTTTTCATGCAACCAAGAAGTATTATTTAAATATCTGCAAATAAGCTAGAACTGTCACGGTAATTTGTAAATAACGATCAATCTAACCACAGACAAATCTTAGCACTGTCAATTTAATCACAGACAATTTTTACTTGAAATAATTTTCCATTATTTCATAAATTAGTAAATGGCGCGTTTTCTGTTTTTTAATTGAGTTGTTTTGTAGTGATCTCAAGACTGGTATTCTAAAAATAAGTTTATGAATGCCTTTTGACAAAACATAACCATATTTTTTTAAACACTAAAGTAACATAATTATTATAATCTCTCTAAGTGATCGTGGTAAAAATTGCTTATTTAATTTGTCATATGTTGTTTAAGAAAATATAAAGAAATTTCATTTATATTTAAATAAACACGGAAAATTATCATTTAACTAAACTAGTTTTTATTTCATATTGCGTGTCTATAAAAGTAAATTAGATATTTTATGAACTTATTAAAATCCAAATTATCCTTTAAGATTATTTAAACAGTTGGTCCGTAGACTATATATAATTATAGAATTACGTATTTTAAAACAATTAAATAATCATTTATAATTTGCATTCCCGACACCATGTATCTATCTAAGAAATATTTTATTTGTATTTAATTGGTCAGTCATAAACTTCTCACTATAATTAAGTTTTATGGTCTTTATAATTTTTTTTATGTTACAATAGTAAATAAATTAGATTTTTTTTTTTTAAACCATAATAAATGTTAATTATGATTAAAAATAATATTAATTTGTTATTTAATTTTTAAATAAATAAATTTTTTAACAAACAAAAAAAAAATCTAAAAGATAAAAAAAAATCTATTGAAAATTTTATGTAAATCCTTTTAAATTGGAAAAGATATTTTTTTGTTTTTTTTAGGAAAAAAATGAATTCTATGTTAAAATAAAATTTGAATATAAAAAAAAAAAATACAAATGTTTTATTTATGTTTTACTGATTGTAATCTTTTATCTTTGTGATTCATAAATAATAAATTTTTTTTATTTTCGTATATATATTTGTTTTCCTTTTAAGGTAAACTGTATAGCCAGCTATGGTTACCTATTTCTACTATACAGTTTTCTTGAATGGCGCCAAGTTCATTTTCGAATCTTAATAGACTTTAAAAAAAAAAAACAAAAAAGATTTAAAAACTTATTCGTTTATAAACTTGAAATAAAAATAACTTAAGAGATTTTTACGAAAACTTTTCTAATATTCTGTTGGTTCAAAAATTGAAGAATTAATGTCATTTTTCTTCAAACTATAATCATCAAAAATTAACTAAATATTTATATTTTTTTTTTTTTGTATTCCAAATTTGGTATTTATGCTTCGGTGTGGTCATATCATCATCATTATGATGGAAAAAGTTGAAGACATTTTTTATAAAAAAAAATAAATTCTTGAAGAAATAATCAAATATTTTAAAGAAATTTTAAAAAACATTTTTTTTTTTAATATTTATGTATAAGGAAAATGAAAAGAACATAGATCATAAAAAATAGTATAATTAAAATAAAATATTTAAAAATTTATATTAAACGTATTTTTAGAGCTTTAATTTGGTATACAAAGCTTTTAGAGCAGATAATTATTAATATAGCATTTCACCAATCTGAGCATAAAATTGTGAAAATAATTAGATAATAATTAAAGGGTGCATAGTGGACGGAAATTTGCGACAAAAATGATTCTATGTTATATGTTAAGTTCATTTCACTAAATGGTAATCAGAATTTTAATAATATCCGTACTTTATGGTTTTATGCAGAAGAAATATTTAAGATATTTTAATTAAATTTTTTTTTTAATTAAAAAAGTTATGATTGAGTAATGACAGTTAATGGATTTATTAATATAACGTGATAAGGAAAAAGAATTTTTCTTATGAACCAAAATATTTTCCTCATTTAAGAGTTAATTTTTTATAAAATATCGTTTTTTTTTATTTTAATTTATTTAGTTGCCCTTGAAAATTAATAACAAACCAAAAAAAAAAGAAAAACAAATTATTGCATTTTCTCTTTTTATGCTCGACGATGCGATATAAAGATATTCAAAAGAATTAAAACATAAATCATATTTTTGTATATTTTGTTTACAAATTTCATTTATGGAGTAAAAATTTATGATACTTTTGTTTCATTATAATTTCAATTATTATTTCACAATACTAAAAGTTTCATTACAAATTTGAAATTTTCAATGAAATTTTAATATATTTATGTAGAAAATTTATGATCACCTTTAAAAGTTTTCCAAATTTGTATAAATCATAATATGTAATACTCTATGATTATTTGTTTGTATAAATTATAAAGGTTTTTTTCCTTATAATTAATTTCAATTATATTTTGGTGCATTTTCAAAACTCAAGTGAAATGGAACCAAACATGCTACACCATCTAGAATGCAACTCAAACTTATATGCAATCAAACAAGTTTCGTTTAACATGCAACTTGTTTGAAATTGTATTGCATTGGACTAAGCTAGTGATAAATTTAAGTTCTTGAAAGAAAAATAGTATTTTTGAAGGATCCTCTTTACTAGATAACAAAAATTGAAATTTTTCTTATTATCTACACTAGATATCTACTAAAAATATGTATATGCTAAATCTAACAGATATTTTAAAGATATTTAAATCTATCAGATATTTAAAAATTATTATTTTCCTCTTTCTATTCAAAATTAACTGAAATTTTCCAAATCAAATTGTCATTTAATTTGTATTTATGTTCTAGTTATAAAACATTAACATTTATTAATAATTTCAACTTGTCCACTAAAGAAAAAATGAAAGTGCGTGTTTCATCATCGTGAAAAATAACTGAATAAAATATTATTTCAAATCAATTGTTTTTACGTTTCTTCAAAGAACTGTAATTATTAGTTAAGAAAATACATTTTTATGATAAGTGTCCACCCATTTTATAATAACAACGAAAAACACACTTATAACATTAACTATCTATAAGATATTACTATACAATTTATTTGATTTCATATTTTTTTTTTTATTTTCTTTTCTTGTTGTTTTAAAATCATTTGACTTAAAGAAGCAAAAACCAAAAAAAAAAAAAAATTATTTGTGCTCATGCATGTAATTAAACGCACTAAATAGTAATTTTCCTATTACTTCATTTTTACTCATTATGTATAGCATTTGTTTTTATGCTATGTAATTTTCTGTTGTGTGTGACATAAAATGTATCTTTAAGATAGAAGGAAATTTTTTTTTTTTTAATTTTTTTGTATTATGTTTTGGGCGGACTATTTTGGTTTTGTTTTTTTTTTTATTTTTATGAATTTAATGTTGAAAAAACTGTCGTAGATAGTATTTATAAATAGAAGTAGAAAATTATATGTAATATATAATTTGTACATGGATTATTGACGTTTTAATGACTAATTTTTTTTATTTTGTTATAAAATAAAATTTAATTTTATTATTTTTGTTATAATTTTTGACAATTACATGAAAATGATTCATCGAAGTGTAATCATTTCTAAAATGAGTTTTCGAATCTTTGTGTACAATATAAGTATTCGTATGGATTACCTTCAAAAGTTATATTGGTTTGTAGCTTTTCATTTGAAACTGGAATTATTTTGACCAAATTTTAAAGAAAATTATGTAAAATTATAGAATATTTTAGAAATGTTTAAACAAAATTAATTATTAATATTTGTGTAGTGTTCTGTAATCAAACTTCAGATTTATTAAAGATTAATTTTCACAAAACTCATCTCAATCAAACTTCAAATTTATTAAAGATTAATTTTCCGAAAATTATAATACTGATATAAACATCATTTCAGGAAAAAAAACCATCAAGAAGCTAGGATTATAAAGCATAGTATAATAATATTTATTCAGTATTAATGCTTATAAATCTCCTACCTAAAATCTTTAATATACTAATTTCATTGAATATGATAATTTTTTTTCATTTCTCTATTACATAATAAATTTTATGTTTATGGCGGCAATAATTTTTATCTTTTTTTTTTCAAATTCTATAAACAAAAAAAAACATCAATCGTACCGTCGATTATTGGTCAGTTTAAAGTGCCGCACATATTAATATTATTTTGCACATGGATCAAAAGAAGAAGAAAAAAAAACTTTCCTGTAAGTGAAAAACTTGATAATAATGTACTTAGCACAGATCTTACAATAAACGGACTCTGAGTATCACACGGTGGATAAAATAATAATAATACATAATAAAAAAAAACATGAAAACATAAAATTACATAAAAACATTTTGTTAAAAGAACAAAAACCAGAAATAGAAAAATGAAGTTTATTGAGACAAATTAAAGATGAAAAGGTTAGTTTTTGTGTTTTTTTTTAATGATTTTGTGAGTAATTAGATGTTAGACCGACAGCATAAAATAAAAAATATAAAATCAATCAATTAATAAAAGTAGCCGATCATTTATAGTCATAAATATATATGATATTTCAATTTTAATTAGGCATACCAATTTTGAGAAGTGTTCATTGCAACATAATCAGCAAATAATTTAGCAAACACGCAAAAAAAAAATATATTTATTAATTAGCATATTTTCAAATTGACAAAGACAACATATCAGGTCAATTAATTATAAAATATATTAAGTATATTTTAAATTTTATTTGATGTTTTACCGAAATTATTTATTTTATTTCCAAAAAATTAGTAATACATATAATTATTTGCATAAATTTTAAACGTATTCAATTTATTTTGAAAGCATATATTTTTTTAAATTCTAGCAATGAAAAATGGAGTTTTTAATTTACAGATTTTTTTACTATTTTGTCAAATTATTCACAAAATACTAGAAAAACTTATGAATAAAAATTAACTTATTCTAGTACTGAAGATTGTGAAAATTTTCATTCCGATTATACTCAACATATTTTCAAATTATTTATATTTTTGTAAGTGTTTTTTTTTATGGAAAAGAATTTTAAATATCTAAATATATGTCATTGTAATGACGGTAACTAAATTACATAATTCAGTAATTCATTATTTTCTAAGTTTACGTTACATAATTTAAAATAATGTTTACATATATTTGTTCTAGTCAAGTCAATAAACATATTTGTGATAAGAGATTAAAGTAATAATATTTGATTATAATCTTTGTATCTAGTATAACTAAATTTTAGATAGTTATATGTTTTTTATATTTTCCTTTAAATACAATTTAAAATTTACTGGTTTAATTTTTTTAAAATACATATTTTATGTTTTTTGTTGTTGAAAAACCATAATTTTTAATATAACTGAAATTTTTTTTTTGTCTAGATTTAGTGACTATGAAAATGTAAGGTTTCGTGTTTAGCAACTCTAAATATTTATAGAGTTAGAATATTAATGGATAATATGTTTCCTTATTTTTCAATTGGTTAAATTTTTAATGGTCATAAGTTTTTAAAAGTCGACACTGGTACTACCCGATACAATTTTTAAAAGAATAATAGAACACGATTATAAAATACCATTTTTAAAATTATTATGAAATAAAATTAAATGTTTAACTTTTAATGGTTATAAAAGTGGTAAAAATTTATAATTTAATAGTTTATGAAGTTTTTCAGTGTAAAATTAATTCAGAAAAAATTATGTTTGTTGTCAAAATATCAAATATATTTATTAAACATAGCTGAAACTTGAGAAATATTTAGATTTTAAACCAATTAAAATATACGAATACACCTATATTTTTATGTATTTAAATCAGAAAATCGGCCATTTTTATAAAAAGAACCATTGAGATAAAAATTAAAAAATAATAAAGGAGTAAAAACGTAATCTATGTAAAATTGATTTTATAATATTAAAGAAAAACCAGAAAACATTAAGAAGATTGTCAAATTCAATATTTTCTGCTTGACATAATAAAACCACAAATACCAAAAATATCTTGGTTTCGTTTTTCTATGCACATAATTTTCCATGTTGTATTTTTTAACAAATTTTTTTTTGTTCTTTTATGATTGTTTCAACAGCCCATCAGAATACATTCTAATGTAAACATATTGCAAAGATGCAAAAAGTAAAAACAACAAAACAATTTCAATGTTACCACCCATATTCTAATTATAAACATAAATTACACACCAAAAGATTTCTTTTTTTATTCTACTTCAAATGACAATTAAAAGAGCCATCAAAATTGAAGCCATTTTTTATGTTTTCCTATGCGAGTTTAAATTAAAATTTCTTTGCATATAAAATGACAAATTTATGATATGTTTTTAAATTCACTTTGAATTTAAAAACATCATAATTTCCAAACTCTCGACATATTTATCGTATTATAGAAGTTTTAATCCTTTTGGAATTTGTGGATAATTTAATTTCCAATAACCGTGTTAAATAATTTCCGGAAAAAAACATTAAAATCTACATTAAGATTTTTTTTGTAAATTTTTTATTATTAATTTTTAGGAACCCCAAATATATGCAAATATTTTGACTAAAAATTTATTTTGGAACATTTATGTATGTTCTTGAAATCTGGGATTTATGTTCTTGAAATCTGGGAACTTTTACTATTTTGAAAAAACTTTCGATCCCACCTAATAGATCGAAATGCTGAATTCGAAGGAATTGTGAGTTTCCGGTTCGTATACAGAATTCCTAAAAATCAATCGAAATATATGAAAATTTAATTTCATGGATTTGCTTTCTGAAAACTGCAATTTACCTTCCTGTAATACTGTAATATTTTTTTAGCAATTTTTAAAAAGTCTTGGTAATTAAACTGACAGTCGATTGATTAATTTGTAGAGATTGGTGTAAATAGTTTTTAGAAGAAATACTATATCAATCTTGTCAATTTCAATAAAACTAATAACTTCAAACTTAATACCTTTAATCTTAATCCCAAATTCCAACTGAAAATATATTAAACTCTCTAAAATACTGATTTAAAAACTTGTCCAACAAATGATATTGCGCAAATTGGATAACATTAAAAACTTTAACATAAACAATTCTGATAAATTGAAATATTCAGATTAATATACATTTGTATAAATATTTTAAATAAATTTAATAAATTATATAGTTATTTTTTCCATTTAAAGATAAATTTATCAAGATTATGACATCAAGAATTAGTGAAAAAAAACTACATTACATAATATTATCATAAAAATACTTCAATAAATTTTATTGTTATAAATAAAATAATTTTTTTTTAGTAAATGTTGAAATTTTTATTTAGGATAAAAAATATATTTGCAGAAATTTAATTTAAATATTCAGTATTGTGGTGAAGTTGAAGAAAAACTATAAAAATTTTTTAATAATCTTTAACAATAAAATATAATTAATTCAAATATTTTCTAAAATAAAATTCAGATACATAATTGGAATCAATAAAATTTCATACCAAATAGAAATAGAAATTTCATGAAAAACATTGGTAAATTGAACACGTTAAAAACTACCTACATAAACATAAGTGCAAGCTTTACTACAATCACTGTAATATTAAAAATTAAACAGATCATCTTAATTTAAAAATATACTTAATTACTTTACGAATTAATTATACTTTCAACGATTTGACAATATTTATTCTTATGTCCTTCTTTTCCCAATTTTATTAATTTGATGATTTCTTGAAGTGTAATATAGACTTATCTCCACATCATCAAATTAATATCTATAAAAACTAAAATAAACGGAAATACGTAAACTGAATGGAAATAATGATTTTATCAAAACCAAAAAAAAAATTGTTTTTTAAAATTAGATGACCAACAAAATTGAATCAGAAAAATAAAATAAAAAGATATTAACTCAGCAGTTGATTTTTGGGAGCTCAAAAAAATAAAACCTATAAAAAAAACGAAGGTATACGCAATGTTTCATTTAAGCAGGCGAGATACCAACAAAAAAAAAAAGTTAAATGGACCTACAGAGTTGTACAAATTCGACATAAAAACAAAAGAAGGAATTTAAAGTTCATTAACTTAACGATCCTACTATATATATACCAAAATCAGCTATAACCGAATATTTAAAGCAAACATGATAATTGCCTGTAGTTTAAAAAGATAACCAACAACAACAAAAAAAAACATAAAGTTAATAGTGATCAACAGAAATACCATAATTTTTTATATCTTTATCTTTGAGTGGTGTAGACGTGTTATGACTCTTGTAAATTATCATCTTTATAAATAAGAAGAAACGGATGAGGTGATCGTTACAAAATCTAAATCAATCAATTTAATTTAGTAAGAATGCAACATATATATATTTAGATTCCAAAGAATTTTATTAGGAAATTTAATTAGATTTTACTTATTTATTTAAGTTATGCTGAAAGTATCTAATGACAATTTATGTTAACATTTGAATATGGGTTCATAACAATTACAAAAATTTATAATAATTTAGATTTCTGTTATTAATAATTTCGGTCACAGATTAAATCGAACCTTGGCATCCCACTTAAAATTTCAAAGTATAACTAAAATTATGTTTTATATTATTTTTTTATGAAACTATTATACGGTTAATAATAATGTTTTACTTGAAATTCTTTTCAAATAGTTTTCTCAATTTAATATTATTCTATGTTAATTTGAATTGAATATTATTTTGATATTAGTTTAGATTTTGAAAACGTGGCTATGATTAAAAACTTTCCCAGTAGTTTAATAATATTAACTTAAAACAAAAAAAAAAAAAATAAGTTGAATTGATTATTGCCTGGTTTTTAGAACTCCCAAAAGATTTCATTCAAGACCGCCCTGATTTTTCATCATGTTTCTTCTTTTTTGTTTGAATCAACATTTCATCATATTTTGTTTATTCTCAACACATGCTGAGCTTAACGTAGGTGCCATTCAGTTGTTATAAAACGATGGCGGAAGAAAATAAAATGATTGGGAACCCAAATCATGAAATTGTCGTGTACATATAAAAATTTTTTGTAAATTTACTTTAATGAATGTTGATTCAATCAAAAAGATAATAATGTAATCATAATGGGAGGTTTACTGGTCTTTATTAAATCGAATAGAACTTGTTGATGATAGGCTGACTTGGTGGGCGATTTTAGTAGTAGAATGATAATTTAATTTTTATAATTTGGAATGAATTATTAGTTTAGATTTTTTTTTTGTAAAGTAAATTTGGGTAAAAAAATAATATTATTAGATAATTTATGGGTTAAAAAGAATTAATGATTGGCATTGAATACACATTAATGTTTCATTATTTTATGATTGGTTAATTGTAGTAATTAAAATTTAAAATTGTGCTTAATTATGTGAAGATGAGTTGAAATTATAAATAGAAGATATTTAAACCTAAGAATCTACTTTTATGATAATTAATAGTTTTTAAAAAAAACTGCAAAGATGTATAGGTGTCAATATTATTGGAGAAATACTCCAATTTTAAAAACTTCATTCACAAAATTTGGAAGTATTTGCTTCGATATCCGTTTTATGAATTTCATGCACCAACTATGCAATAAAATGTAAATTTCCAATCTTGAATGATGAAAACTTGCACGTTGTTATATAGAATTTGAACGGAAATAAACACAAAATTTTATTATTTAATTGAAAGTGGATGCACTTTCAAAAAAAATAAAAATATGAATTGAGAGAATAATTATACCGACTATATTCTAAATCCAGACAAATTGGATACAGGTAAGAATATTTTTAAACTTCAAAATTTCCCACAAATTAGGACTTTATTTTTCTTCTTCGGTTGCACAGGAAGTAATAAACTTTTATTCATTTTATTTTTTGCATAATAGATTAAATATTTAAATTTAAAATTGTTGTAGGAATTATTAAATATTAAATAAAAAAATCTTTTCGTACTTTTAACTTCATTTAAAGTGCTAAGACAGTGAAAATTTGAAGGTGAAATAGCCATTTCTTTCTAAATATGTAAAATTTAGAAAAGAATAACCACTTAAGATTTAAACATAGATAGTCAAAAAAATTATAACAAAATACATAAAAAATCTGAAGGAATTGCTAAAAAAACAAAATATGTATATATTGTCATAAATAATTCCGGGTGGTCAATATACTCTCCTGTATCTCATTGTAGTCAACAAAATATAAACAAAATTTCCTAATGATGGCTCGTTAACTTAATTCATGACAAACCAAAAATATAATATCATAAAATTGATTATGCAAACGGCAACTTAATGGAAATATAATATTGAAGACTTGCAGCCAACCATTTCAAATAAAATCTTTACCCCAGTCTAACAAAAATGAAGACAAACTTAAAAGAAATAACAAAACTAAACCATCAGCTGCACGAAAAAAACAAAAAATCATAAAATCATAATTCGATAATCGTTATCTTACGATGATGATTATCTTGATTATGATGTTCCAATCCAATGAAATAATATTTATTTAAAAGCCACTGCTTTTTAAATAATTTTTATCTGAATGTATAACCAAAATTTTTCTAATTTAAGATGATTTTTATAGAATTAATGGAGTCTCCATCATAAATTTTGAATTATAAAAAAAAAAAACGAAAAAATGAGAAAGGATGATTTTTTAAAAAGTAAATTATTTATGTTCATTGAAATTTTCAGCTGCTTTTATATAGAAAATATCACAAATAATATAATAATAATTTTTGCAATAATTTCAAATTACCCAAAAAAAAAAGCTTATGAAACAATGGTTATTGCAGCTACCAACAGGTATGCTGTGTGGTAGGTCTTTCATTATACAACAATGTTTTTTTCAGAAATGCTTCTTCCTTTTGATTAGATTTAGTGAAGAATTATACATAAATCATTTAATGATTTGAGAGAAATGTCATCACTGAAAAATGAATCTATTTTTAATAAAGCAATTTTTTGTGACAGAAGTAGTGGAATACTGAAAACTTTTATAAAAGAACATAGGGATTTGGAGGACTAAAATACAGAATAACATTTTGTTTATGATAAAAAATCAATTTTTTTTTTCTGTAAATTCGAAATTTATGATCAATTTAATTGAGGTTGCACAATTTTCAATTTCTAATATTTCCTAAACAATCAATTACAATTTAATAAGATCATTAGATTGTAATTTATTTAATTTTGTATGACAATGATTCGTATTCCATCTTGATTCTTCTGATTATTTCTGAGATTCAAATTCCTTCTTGATTATTCTGTTAGGGAATCCACACATATCATTTCTTGGAGAATATGGTTCCACTCAATTGCATACAGCGTAATATTATTTTCGCCTAGACCGAATATTTAGAAGCAATTTTTCATCTAAGATTATATTTGGCCAATATAATTAAAAATTCACCGAAAGAGCGACTTAAAAAAAGCTTCACGTTTTCTTGTGATGACATTGATCAAATTCCCTATGATACATCCACAGTGCAGTACTGGCTTCGCGTTAGATTTTAACAATCTCAAATGACTGGTGTTCGTGCTATTTAAATTAATGTGTCAAATAAGGCAGTCATTTCCTATATACCCTTGCGGAGCATTCATTTCCTTTTCCAAACCATATTTAATTTAAACAATTTCCCAGTCAAAATTTTAAGTTAAAATTTATTATCCAGCTGACAATTAAAATTAACATTTGTTTTAACCTTTTACAATGTAAAACCAAAAAAAAAAGCATATTTAAATTTTCTTTACCACATGTTCCCGCAATAATACTAAATGACCTTCTCAGATGCCATTTCCTGACCCCCCTCCTCTAATAATAAATATAAATACATAAAAGTTTTTCATAAAAGTTTAACTGGGTAAAAGTTTTTAGGATACGGATACGGAAAAATTTAAGAAAAACTCTGTTTTTTTTTTATTTTTTGTTTTGTGAAAGTGCTATATCCTTTTTTTTAATAAACTGTTTTCCTGTTGCAAATTCTGTGGTAAAGTAATATCTACAGAAACAGCATAAATGTTTTATAAATGTAAAAAAAAAAAATTTTTGGTTTATTTAAAAACTTTTCTAATACAATACAAAATATATGTAATAAATATTAGATATCCTTTTTGCTCTTTGGTATCTACAAATATGCAACAAGGAACATAATATATATATTTTGTTAAAATTATACCCTGAGGTTAAATGAAAATGTTGGTAATTTTGCAAATAAAAACTGTTTTCAGATTTAATAAAAAGTTTTTTTTTATATATTTTTCTTGCACACAGTGCAAATGAATTACAGGATTTTGAGTAATTAACGTAAAAAGTTTTGTTATTGAATTTATGATTAAAAAGTAAAATTTTGTTATTTAATATTTTTTTTGTACCTTGATTTAAAAACTTTTAAAATATTAATTTGATTTGTATTGTCTTTAAGGTTAAGGTTATTTTCAAATCAGTGAGTATTTGTCATAAGTTTTCCAATCAACTTATATACTTTTTATTTACCTTAATCAAAAAATCATTAAAATTATATAAAGCTATTGACACAATTGATTAAGTTTTAAAAAACTAAATTATAATAATTAAAATGAAATTAAAAAGTAATTACATACTTTCTTTTTTTTAATAGAAAGTTATATGTTATTAGATTTACGAATATTTTTTTAATTTTATTAAGTTTGTAGGTAAGTTTAATATTTAAAGAAACTCTATTTGATAGTCTAACATAATTTAATTTTAATAGAAAAAACTATGGTATGAAAACTAATATGTTCAATTAAAGGATAATTTTTATTAAAGTGGAAATAATTATTTTGAACAGATTACTAATTTTTAATATCATTTAGAAAAATCACTAAGTTTACTAAATAATCTTTTTTTGAATGAACAAATTATATCAATTGTCCAACAAATTAAGTTTTAAAAGTAATTTTGTTGAAAACGATTAACCAAATTTCGATTTACGTGCAACAGAATTAATTAATTTTTAAATCTCCACTACGAATTACTTTAAAACTAGATCCTTGATTGAGCATCAATAGAACAATGGAAATTACTTAAATCCTTGATTAACAATCAATAAAAAATATTGATTTACTGACGATTCAAATTTGAAACATTTATAGTCCTTCCAATATTAAAAATATTTCAAATTTAGAATTGGTATTTATACAAAATTTACATAAAATTAGAAATTAAAATAAGTGAATATTTAAATACGATACAATAGGTAAACATGTTTATTTATGCTTATTTAACACCCACAGCCAGCACTAAACTTCACTTAATTCTCTATTAAATCAAAATAAACAATAATTTTTTATCTACATTCAAGAATATGACTAAGTGTTTATGTTATATTTAGTTTGAAAATTTATAAGAAGATACTTTATTCGTTTTAGATTTAAGTTTATTAAAATTTAAAAAAAACTTTTTAAATAAAACATATTTGAAAAGTTATTCTATTAATAGTTTTACAAATATAATAATTTTCCATTTCATAAACAGTCCAGGAAAAGTTTTATATAAAAGTTTTTCTTCTGAGCTATGCAAGTCCATTAAAATGTTCTTATTTTTAAAGTTCAGTGTATAAAATGAAAATGTGTGACTTATTACAATTATTTTTAAGAAATTAATTTTAATATAAAACGATCAAAATAAAAAAATATGTAAATATAATTTTTAAGGATATATAAAGATTATGATTATAATTTTTAAAATATTTACATTAAAAATTTTGAAAAAAAAAAAACTTTTACTATAAACTTTTTTGTATATTTATGTTTATTTATGCTTACACTACATTTAAAATTTTACAAGAATTATTAAAAAAAAAAAAATAATATGCTAAAGAATTTTTATTCAAATTTTATGTTAATTTATTCAGTTTATAAATAAAAAAGTTTTTCATTTTAAATATTGTAAACTTTATCGTTTAATTTTTAGTAAAGTAGTAAAGTAGAAGAACTATGAAAATTAACAAAATATGAATTAAGTTATATATTTTTGAATGCAGTCAGAATAATTGGTGGTACACAGAAGTGATATTTTTGATTATTAAATATTATAAAACGATTTACAATTTAAATGCCATTAGTTGTGTTACGAAAACGAGTTACGACTTATATCTTATAAACTTTCGAATTCAAGCTGAATATGCAAGTACTAAATAATTTAAATAATTAATAATTATATTTACAATATTGTAATTCTTAAATTCAATCAATAAATAATTTATTAGTAGGTTTATTTATTAGAATAATTACCTAATGATTTATTATATTATTTCTAAAAATTTGCACTCCAAATTCAACCTTTTGCAATTCAAATTCACACTTTAATTTGATTTGCAAAAGTGTGAATTGGAATTGCAAAAGGATGAATTCGGAGTGCAAACCCTGGATTTATAGCGCAAAAATCATACTTATATTCGGAAACTAAATAATATTATTGATAAGAGACTAGTTGCTTAAACTGTTTATTACTAATCGTCCTTTATTATACCGATACAATTAGAACATATTAAAAATACATTAAATTTTTGTGTGGTACGATTTAGGAATTCAGTTTCCTAAAGTATACCACTTGGAATCTTCTTTTATTTCAACTTTTACTGCAATAGTACTCTTTTTTTTTCATAAAAGATACTATTTGTAAGTAGAAAAACATAAAAATTTAAATTTATTACAACATATAAATCTTTTATAAAGTATTTATAGACAAAAATATCGGAATACTGAAAAGTGGTAGGATTTAGACAACTCTCGCCTATATCCTTCACAAACTCTTCATATATCCTTTAAATAAATTTCCCTATATAAATCTAAAAATTTATTATTTTTAAATTTAATATTTAAATTAAATAAATCATTGTAAAAACATATAATTTTATGCTTACTAAAAAAATAAATCCAAATCTTGTAAATTCAAATAAGACAAATATAAAATTCAATAATATTGACTCTGTACAATCATTTTTTTTTTTTATAGTTTCCTGTATTTTAACATCAAAAAAGATTATCAAAAACATATTTTTATTACCAGACATCCGATCATCAATTCGTCATAAGATTTATATTTTCCCATAAAATAAATATTATTTTGATAAAAATTACAAAGATTTGCAAATTAAAAAAAAAAATATTGAAGAGGATTTATACGGCATCGGCGATTACAAAAAAAAAAAAAAAAAGGAACTTTTCTTTATTAACTGATTTAATAAATTCCAGTTCCAACTGAATTATTTAACCGGAACTTGTCAACATTTATATAAAAAAAACAAATAGCAGCTGAAAGTTTATAATAATAATAAAAAAAAGTTACATTACTCCAAATTATTCAAAGTTTTGAAGATTTCATTTAATCAATTATTTTCATATTTTTATCATAAGTCAAATTTTCATTTTATTGGAGACTTAATAAAATAAAATAATAAAGTAATTTTGTTCCAAGAATGACGTATGATTGATGTTTTAAGTTTTCTTTTTTTTTGTTTTTCGTGGAAAAGTTTATTTTTTTGTTTTTTGGAAAAATGTTTAAAAAAAATTGGAAATATCATGGTGGCCCAATAAAATATAATATAAGACTACAAAAGCAGAGAAAAAGTATGATTTTTATTTAGACTATCATAATATGATTATTATTTATTGATGGACGAAATTATGATACGTGCAGCTGCCTTTAAGAAGTTTTATTTTATTCGCATAACTTTTCTTTTTTGTTGTGGTTGAAAAGATGTTGAAATGCTTGGCTGCAAGTCATCAATATTATCGTCCATTAAACAGGCTGTTTTTAATAATAATTTTTATATTATTTTTTTTTTTCCATTCATTTTTCATTGAATTTTTATCATTTATTTACAAAACTATTATATGTGACATTTTGGGTTTTTGGAAAATTTTATTGGTACAAAAATTGACCACCCAGAATAGAGGATACTCATATTAAACTATGCTTGGTTAAAGATAAATAAATTTTATTGAATTTTATGTACATAATATTAATAAATTTATTTGAAAATAAAATCAAGAATAGTCTGTAAATTTATATAAGTCCATATTTTTTGAATATTATAACCATTTGGCTTAAGCTAAGGATACAAAAAAAATTGTGTATATACAAATTATAAGGAGACAAAATTTTTCAAAAATAAGTACGACTCAAATTATTTCCAAAATATTTTCACACTAAATAGTTATAAGGACTATTTAAGAACTTAAAGAACACGGTTGTTGAAAATATCTTTTACAGGAAAATAAGGATTCTAATAAATATTTAAAAGAAATAAATGTACCAAAATCAGTACACTTAAATTGGTATATTTATATTATTAAATAAGTATCTGGTTCAAAGTTGTTGACCGATATTTGCATAATTTCGAATGAGTCTATAAAAAAAAAAATTTGAAAGGACATGAATTAAGTAAATTAGATACTCTATGAATAGTAAGGCAAAGCATCAAATGATTGGAGTTTAACCAGTTACAGTTTACTGAAAGATCAAATATTAATATTTGAGAAATTTGTTATGGAAAATTTGTGATTATTTAACCTAAATTAAGTCTAAACATTCTAGAGGAGAATTAAAATAAATAGGCAGCGAATTAGTCCATGAATAACTCGTCAAATTATCGCAAATATGGACCATGTTACGAAGCACCTATACAAAATTGTAAGTAGTTAGGGGCTAACTAGTGAACTAAAATTAAAAAGAGATATTACACTCAATCGAAAGTCTGCAGTAATAACGAGAGATCAGTTGTCCACTTATAAGGAGCAAGTTATAAACTTAATTTAACAAAGAAGTGCATAACAAATTACCCAAAAAATAGTGTTACAAAAAAATTATGAATTGAAATAAAATGATATTCGAAAAAATTAAGAATCTCAATAATTATATTAATGAACTATTCAAAACTAATAAAATAATTTGTTTTAATTGCAATTTGGAAACAATCTCTACCTAAGTTGTCAAAATTCAGCAATAATATTTCCGAATATAATAACAATATCATTATTATTATTTTTTTCGAATTTGATTCATGAAATTATTTACATTTCACACGTTAAAAACAAACAATCCACTAAATTCTATACTTTAAAGATACAAAATCATATAAGGATAAAATAATTATAGGTTATGATATAAAGTGATGACTATCTTATACTCCTAAAACATGTTAAAATATAATATAAATAAAAAATAAAGGAATTATTTATGTTTTATCTTGTTAACATATAGATTGTTGAACGGCACCACCAACCATCAACAAAAATTTTGGTTACTTTTATACAAAATATATGGTATATATTTGCAGACACACAGTGAGAAAAGACCCCCGAGTGTGGTGATTCGAAAATTAGTCAGAAATATAATTGCAAAAATGATGGGTTTATAAAGTTAACAACCAGACTATAATATATATATTTTTTTTTTTGTGATTCTTCTGTTTCCTTATTTCAAAATTATGATATTTTTTTAACTTAAATAATGATTAGTTTTGAATAGTTATTTATTAGGTTTTAAAATGTTTCTGCAAAATATTTTGTAACAGTGGTATATTAAGATAAAATTTTAAGGCACATTAGTAACCAAGATTTTTAAGTTAGAAAAATAAAGTATAAATACTTTAAAACATAATAAATAACTATTTTAGAATTAAAATATTAATTATTTTGAATTAAAATTATTCACTTACCCCCATAACATAATTTTCTTGTTCTTTTGGGAAATTTCTTTAAAATTTTCTTCTATAATATTATAAGTCCTGCTCCATTTTTTTTTCAATCTTCGTTATATTTCTTTTGTTTTGTAGTTAAGTTCATCACTGGACTTTAATTTCTGTTATAACCAATTCCAGTCAACTAAAAACATTGAAAGGCGCCTTGTATTAATAATTTTCTCAATCAACTAACAAGGTTTATATATAATAATTTAAATAAAAAAAAAAAAACTTTATTACAATTTCATCACGACGACTTTTGCTGGTCAAAATTTTTTTTTTTTTTAAAAATATGGAGTTATTATTGATTATTGCATGTAATCTTAGGGTTTCATGTAGACAGCCGTACTGTGAATATAACAATATAATTTATGATAGGTCGTGGTAAAATTTTGGTTCTACATAAAATAAATTAATATATTCTTAAAGTAGAATATATTTAAGATAGTTTTACATAATTGAAGTTTAAGATTTTATAGTAAAATTTATGAAATTTGTTCAAAAAAAAAAAAATAGGAGTAATTTAAATTTAAAATGTAACAAAATCTGATTTTGTTTTATTTTTGTAAAATGCATCCTTCTTAATTTAAATTATAATAATCCTAATAAGGATATTCATCTTAAAGCAGTACTTGTAACTACATCTTCTAAATGGGTATTGAAAAAAGTTCAAATTAAATATAATTGTTATTTTAGCATAATGCGGACCAGTCACAATTGGTAATCTATTCTCCTTCCAAGAATTAAACCACAGACAAATCTGATTTATTTATTAACATAATTTTAATGTCTTGGAAAAGAATACTGTGAATTAAAATATTTATATATTTAATGTAAACAGACTTTAATAAATTCAAAACAGTTTGTACCAAAAACGAAACCATCAATTTTCAAATTGTTGGCTCGCGTATCTTTTGAACAAACTATAAATATTTTACCTTTTGGATACTGGTTTTTTTTTATTTAACTTCATCTTAAATAGAGAATCGTGTATCATAATCATACCTGATGGGCGCCAACATAATTATTTTAGTTGGTGTTTATCATTTCTCTTTCCTTTAGGATACTATATAATTTAAGAAATAACAACAAAACCAACATTATTTTGGGTGTCGTTACGTTGTAGTCAATCAAGAATATTATCCCAACATGCGATACATATTTAAAATGTATATTAAAACCATGACTTTTGGTATATAACTTTATTGGGCTCAATGAATTTTTCCAAAAAAAAAGAAATATGATTTGATCGTGAAGTATATACAGGGGCGTTTTTTACATTTAAGATATAAAAATTATAGATTTGCATTTATGTAATTTTCAATTTTTCAATTTAGATTACAAAAAATTAAATTACAAATTAAATTAAATGTGTATAGTAATTAATTGTTGTCAAGCATATTTATAGAAATATACTAGAATATATTTCCTATTGACTGATCATAATCCAGCACTGAACTTTCATTTATTTTACAAAATATTTATAACCTTAAAGCGATTGTTTTTGTTTATTTTTATTATTTTTTTTTTGGTGCTCGTTAATGCAACTTGGTGGTCGGAAAAAAAAATTACTTCTTTTTTGCCTGAGAAGCTTTCATTATATCATCATAATATAATAATTATTTACTTTAGTTTTATCTGAATGTACGTTTTGAGTGTTTATTATAAAGTGTAGTCATTTTAGTTAAAGATTTTTTGGGCGGAAGGAAAAGGTTAACTACCTTAAATATATTTTTGTGTAGCCATAAATTATTAATTAATTATATTCATTGATGAAAAATTAAATCATATGAAGAGATAGTGTCATCAAATATAATTGGGTGGTCAAATTTTATTAAATGTTTTTAAATTAAAACATTTTAAAAGCGAATTTTTTTTTTTGATCTTTACAGAGATTTTCGAATTTTCGAAATTTGAATTTTCGATTTTTAAATTTGGAATTTCGAATTTTCGAAAATACTAAAAGAAAAAAATGATTGAATTATTATGTCTTGGTGATAATCAATTTGTTGAAACAAATTAAATTTTGATTAAAATAAAAATTAAATTCATTATATAGAAAAATTAGAATTTAATTTGTCTAAAAACAATTTGAATTAAGTATTATAGAAACTCGCTACTCACGGTTGTTTAAAATTAAACTTATATTTAAAAAATCAAAGTATGTACATCTTTATTTAAAAAAAGTAATTATTAGAAAACCATTCGGAAAAACTGTTTTCAAGACTAACAAACTGGAAAATACTATATCTCTATTTTAGTTTCTGTTTAAAACAAACTAATTATATAAATTAACCTGGGCACGATTTCTAAAATAATTATATTTTCATTAATTTTCCAATTATTTAAACGAAAAAGATTTTAAACTAACTTAAATATTTTCAAATACCGAAAAAAAACACTGTAAAATTTAGACATTAACAACAGATTTTATTCCGGGAGGCATAAAATTTTTATCGAAAACAAATAAAATTAGTAATAAAGAACCTAAAGATTAAAATATAGAAAACCTATTTTCAAAATGATTTAAACATGCAATCCGTCAAAAAAATTTTTTTTGGATAATAGACCTACTGATTTACCAAAATAAAGGTCATAAAAAAATTTTAAGTTCATTAGCTCAAAAATCCAATAACGAAAAAAATTCAGTAAAAAAAACTAAACATTATCAGTTTTTTCTTTTAATGTGAATTTATCTGAGTTGTAAAAAGAGGTCCAAGGGATCATATATAAATTAAGTTATCAATAGACAGATTATTTCTAAATTGTTGAATGGTTGTCAGTGGCATAATACAAGAAATCTTCATTTTTATTTTAAGGTAGTTTAATTATCCAATGATAAACTCCTACTTTTATAGATAATTAATGTTTAGGATATCGAAACTGAAATTTAATTAATTTGATATATATAAAAATAATACAAGCCGTATAATTTTGAATGAACCAATAATTTATTAATGGTTCATTAAAATTGAAATAATGTAAATTTTTTAGTTAACTATTTTATTATCTTAATTAAGATTTAAGTTTCTACGAATAAATTGTAAAATAAATATATTTTATCTGTCATTTCATTTAAATTGTTGAGAATTATAGAGCAATTCATTTGGAGAAGAAAATTATAGGGTAATTCATTTGGAGAAGAATGCTTCTGCATCGTAAAAGAGAATAAATTTTCGACATCAGGAATTGTATCGCAAAGGAGAAAGAAATTTTCCGGCATGAACATTCCAAATCAGTAAAGAAAAATCGGGTAAGAAAAATCTTACAGACTTTCTCGAAAATGTGAAACAAAATATTGAAGGTACCGGCAACCCAATCATTATGCCATATTACCTCTTAATTTAATGTATATTAGCTTAAAATTTATGAAAATGCAATAAATTTACGCTCTTAAATTTTCCCCGATTTGCTCGATTGAAATTTTTTAAATCTATATGTTTTTATTAATTATACATACAAAGCATAAAAATTAGTAGTATATAGTTATTAATTTAAATTATTACGTTAATAATAATATCGTTAAATAGTCAGTCATATTTTCACAATATGCCTATAATAATAATTTTCCATATTGCATTTTTTTTTCCTCTATAAATCTTTGCATATAATTTTTTTTTTATTTTTAAATAAATATTATTCACAAAAAGTACTTAGAAAATATATATACATATAATTATATATATATATATATATATATATATACTCTCTTTTCTGCCCACTTTTACGGATGGATGACTGTATTATGTACATTTATGCTTTTATGATTTATGAATTGAAAATTTTTTGACGTATACTAGACGACTTTTATGTTTTGAAAAAAAAAAAAATAATATTATACTTCCATGTTTTTAGCTTTTTAGACTTTATCGACTGACGTGCAATTGTGAAAAATATCAAACAAAGAATAACGCCGAGGGAAACAGCTATGTACAAAGGTTTATTTATTTAGTTATTTATATTAAAAAAAAAAAATTTTTTTATTCGCGAGAATAGATTTATGATGAAAGTGATTACATTTTAATGCATTCACTTATAATCTTAGGTTCCATAATAAAATTTAAACTTTACATATACCAAAAAAAAAAGAAAAAACCCAAAAACAATCCGTTTTTTTTTATTTTCATCGAATTTTAAACTAAACTGACATATTGTAAAACAATTTGACATTTTTCCAGTATTAAACTGAAATGCAGTCTGCCAATTAAAGTCACACTAAAAACGGTTTTAGGAAAATTGAAATTTAGATTCTTAACGAATGATTTATAAGGACATTTTTCATTTAAATCTTGGAAGAAAATTTTGAGAACTACAAGAATTTCTAATTTTAAATGGCATTAGTTCTCCAAATTTTGCGTACCACAAATCTAAGATTTTGTTTTGGTCATATTTTAAGTTTAACTAAGATTCAAGTGAAATTTCCAATCCATTATTAATAAAATATGAAAATATATTTTAATTGTGCATTTATAATTTTCACGACTAAAGATTAAACGACTTGATTTAATGATTAAAACTGACATCTTGTCAATTTATTAACTAATTAATATAAATTCAGGTTATAATATTTTGAATTTTCAAGATAAAAAAAACGTTTTAAAAATTAATATACTTTATTGTCTGTTGGCACACAAAAAATATGACAGGTTATCTCTACAAAATAGGGGAGAGTTTCATAAATCATATTACTTTTTGTGTAGAAATATTTAATAAAATATTTATTATTTTAGTTTTTTTTTCGTAAAAGCCAAAATAAATAAACATTCCAATTGGTACAACATAGTAAATCCAAAGATTTTATGTATTTTCAATTTGCCTTAATTGTACCAGTAGAATTATAAGATAGTTTAATACATGTTCTCTGTGTTAAACTGTCCAATTTAAGCAACTAACCTCAACTTACAATAAATATTTAAATAAAAGTCTTTTTAATGAAATAAAAGTTTAAAAGAAAAGTGCCTATTACATTTGGACCTTTGTAAAATATTTTTAAAAAAAGTCTCAGTAGAGGCAATAGTCTGATACACACTTATGGTACGATTTCGGTATCTATCCCCTATAATTTCTTAATAGTGTTGAATATTAAACATATTACTCTAAAAATCATTTCATGTCCAATCGATTAATCTTAAAACTCAACTTAATAAATTATTCGTCTTCTATTTTCTGTTTTAAAATTTTTATCCTTAAAAATTTTTATATAAAAAATTTTTTTTTAAAAAATTTTGTATTTCCCGTAGAAATAATTCCACAAATAATAATCTGTGTCATGCTACAGAGAGCATACAAAGTTTATTTCTATTATATAAATGCCCATCTATATTTATGTTGGTTGCCCCCAAAAAAAAAACGCAATTTATTCTCTGTTTTTTAATTTTTTATTCATTTGCAAAACGATATTAATATGTGCGGCATTTGTAAAATAAATTGCTTTTAACTGACCGATTTATCGGTCCGAGTGATGTTCAGCTCATGTACATCTTTGTGTATTTTTTTTTTTGAACAGGTACGAGTATTATTTATTTTTTTTGTATTAGAAAACAAAATGATTTCCAATTAATACCGCCAACAGTATAAAATTTATAATTTTAAAGAAAGGAGCATTAAAATAAACAGAAAAAAAAAGATTAAAAAAAAAAGGAAGAGCTAATTTTTCATGATATAGTGTAGACAGCATAAGTCGCGGTGTGATTCCTATTAATTGATGATGTATATACTTATTAGGTTTATATAAGTATGAACATGAGATTGATGTGATAATCAGAACAGAATTTTACAATATTCTGATTTTTGGTTCATTTAAATATTTGAAGGTAGGTAGAATAACAAATTAAGGATTTGATAATGCTGAGTTATTGAGTGTTCATAGTTAAAGAAAAATACGAAATAAAAAAAAAAGATAAACAGCAAAAGACTTGGTTTAAAAGATAAACAGCAAAAGACTTGAAATTATAAGAAATAATAGTAAGTTATTTAGTAGAGGCGATTTAGCTCCTTTTAGACAAATCCTTTAACAATTAAAACTGGAGGATTTTGACAGATTTTAATTAAACTCAAAATTTGATATGAATAACAAAAGAAAATGAAACGTTAATTACGTCATTCTTAAGTTTCTATTGAATGGTAAACTATGACAGTAATAATTGCAAATTTAATTAGTATAATTGATATCACAAAATGCGAATACAAAATAAGTCAGTTTAGCTTAAAAAATTATTTAAATGAAATAATGAATTGAAAAACATACCAGCTTATTAAAAAATATTACTAAACAAAGCCGAAACATAAAAACCATATCCCTAATTCCACTTCTTAGTAAAAAAAAACTCAATTTACCGACAAAGTAATTGTGGTATTTTTTATGTTAAATAATAAATTTACTTTAATTCTTTGGAAAAAGGTGACAGATGATCATCTCACTTTGTACGATCGCCTCAAGTATCATTTCATATTTTCACTAATTTTTGCAGAATACATTATTAGTCTTGTTTATTAATATTTACGATTCGTATACGTAACTAAAAATAACCCTTTTTTTTAGAAAAAAATCTCTGCGTATTTTAATATTTTATTTGATTGTGGACTGATTTGTGGTTATTTATTTTAATTATTTTACTATGTTTAAAACACAAACTGTAATTATTTCAATATAAATATGTCTTTTTTTAAGTTAATGACAGTCAACATAGACTTTTATGTTATTAGAAACTAGAGAAACACCTTTAAATTGGTTTACTTAAGGTTTTAAAAGTTATTCAAATTTTGTATAAATCACTGATTTATAAAATTTGAATAACTTAATGCTGCAAAAAATCAGCATACTTAAATGCTACTTTCTGTACTTAAAATTTTTTATAAGTCAATAATACATCATTTTGATTGGAAATAATTGTAATTTCGTATCAAATTCATCTACAAAACAGTACGTTTAATAACTCTAATTCGAAATTTGTTTAATAAGCCTTTGTAATTCAGTTCAATAATCTATCAATATGTCAACAACAAAAAATTATAATTACAACCACCAAAAAAAACACGACATCTTTTCACGATTTTTTTTTTTTTGTAACAAAATATCATTAGTCGTGAATTTGTGCTAAAAACATCCAACAACCCTAATGTTAAACATAAAACCACACACTCCTAAAAAAAAACATGCTATAAAAAAAAATAATGCTAGCATAAACATATAAATTTTCTAAAAAAAAACCATAAACATTTTTAATTATATCGATGCAAAAAATAAAATTGCATTAAAATTAACCTCTTTTTTTTTTATGTCTCCTATTTGTATTATTATTATGTTTAAGTATATAATTAGCGCTATTATTGTTGTAGAATGATTTTGCGTACATAAATAAACACCAATTTTTGTGGTCTACAAAATAAAAGTTTTATTTTTTAAAGGTAAAATAGATTTTGCGGTATAAATTTTAATAGAAAAAAGTTTGTAAATTAAATACAACTTTTTAAACATTATTTATACAGAAAAAAAAAAACTGCTTGTTTATAATTAAATTAAATAATAATGATACAATGTTGCATCATTCTAGTTATACACCTTAGTTTGTCTTCGTTCTTATGTAAAAGATAAAATTAATTTTTATGATGGTTTTGAATTAATTATTTGAAAAATATATAATTTTAAAAATTTCTGCAACCTAAGAGAGTCTATTAAGTAAATGTATTAATTACTTTATAATATAAATAAACCAGATTAACTTTCTATTTTAACTACAAAATTATAACTTCGGTTGAATAGTATTTAAAAAAAAATTATGGATACCATACAAATTATGCTATAAGACAACTATACAGCTGAATAATCTTTTGATTGTAATAAATTGTTATAACATTATTATTGGTTTGACAAATACCAATAGCTTTGAAATATTTCTCGAGACGACAATATCATTTCTAAACGGAATATTCGAAAAAATCTAAATAGATAAACTAAGAAAATAAATCAGAAAATTTAAATAATTTAAAGGATAGACTGTTATTTCAAATATTTAAAACTACAAAAAAACTATACTAAAAATTTTAATGAACGAGAGAAACAAAATGACAGTCTCGAAGCTAAAGCCCTTTAAGTGCAAAATATTGTCTGAATACCAAAATGTCAGATATTGATTTTAATGAAAATATATTTCTTTACAACTAAATCAGTCAAATAATAATGATATTAATATGAATATTTTTTTTTTTAACAAAATATTTTCTTAACAGATGCCTAAAAATTTAGCTGTGATCTTCAAATTTTAAATTTTATTTGTTAATTCGCCACTTCATTTTAATATAACTTCGAAAATCTTTTACTATGCAAAATAAAACACTTGAAATTATAAAAGTAAACAAAATTCTAAAAGAAATATTTACAAAAAATAAAAAAAGATTAATCTTGATAATATCATAAATTATCCATTTTAACCACTTTTCGTGTTTTAAATCCCCTCGAGGTTAAAATTCCATTATTCCATTAAAATAATTGTTTTAGTATTTTACATTAAAAAAAAATGGTTTCTTCTCAAGAAGATAAATGAAATCTGAATATTTTAAAATATTTTATAATAAAATTTCAGTTGAATATCCTTTTCTGTGACAATTTAGAAATTTTCAATTAAATATTTAATTATTTGTAAATAAAATTGATTATTCTTGTATATAAGATTTTAATTAGTATAGAAATATTTTTGAAAGGACATTGGAAAATTAATGAAACTCTAATATACTGCAAATTAATCAAATAATTTATTAGTTAGTAAAACCATATGTATACCTAATAGATTACTTATTTTCCACCTGTTTAAAATCTCACTAAAATTATAGGTTTTTTTTACCAAAAAAAAATTGGAAATTATTCCTTTATTCACATTTATATCCTTTATATTCATCCTTAAATATGCATAACTAGTAATTATGTGATTAAACAGAAGGTATAACCAAATTTGAAATAAAATATTCACGCTATTAACCAGCCAAAAAAAAAATGTGGTTCAATATAATCATTTTAGGTAATATTAAATATATTAGGAAAATTTGAAATATTAAATTATAATTTTTGTGGTTTTACCTATATATTAGCCAATTATAAACAATGTGTAGTTCCGGTGAACTCAAATATTTCCTGCGTTACTAAAAGTAATTTAATTATTTTTAATAGTATTTAATAATCTGTTTGGTATTACCCTTTGGCTTAAATTTCACTTTTTCAAGTATATTTTTAATAATTGAAATTAAACCATTAATTAAATATAAATTAATGAATTAACAATTAGGTTTGATTAAACAGGCCAGTAAGCAGCTAAGTAAGAATTGAGAATATACAAAATAAATATAAGACTATAGACATTCTTGGTTAACACGAAAATTAATTAAGTACATTCTTTGGAAATTTAATTAATTGTTACTAGGGAAATTTACTTAAATTCCAGAAAATACTATTATTTCGTACTCTCTATGTGCACTAAACATTTAAATTCTTCTTTGGTTATAAAATTTCTATGCAATAAGTATTACCCACCAAGAAGAAGAAATATGAATGATATGAGGATACTGATTTCAAATCTGCGACTTAATTGATATATTCTAACAGGGCAATATTTTTTAAATGACAAAAATGCTAGATATTACTTGTAAAAATGCTGGACAGTGGATATTTATCAAGGTTTTTAGAATCTTGCAGCTGTCGAGATCAATAATCACATGTTTTATAACTTTCCTGGTCTCCAACTTAAAACAGACTTAAAATTCTGGGCAGGCATTAGTTTTGGTGGGTTAGAAAAGGTAGCGAGAATTCCTATAATAATTCTTGGATATTTTCAGATTCGTTAAGAAGGCGATATCATTGATTCCAAAATGTTTGGTCTAAATTGTTTTAAAGAAAGGGATACATATGAGCTAAATAGTGGCCTAAAGTTTGGTGTCATCAGGCAACAGCATAAGTAATACGCTTTTTATAACCTAACATTTCAAAAATGTATAAAACACCATTTATAAAATTTGCATTATACAAAAGAATAAAATCCTTGTTCTAACTAAAAATTTCTAGACTAAAATTACACAATTTTTAAAAGATGCTATATTTACATTTTTTTTTTTCCGTATCCTCAAAAACAGAGATAACAAGAAAGGGTTTGAAAATTGCATGGCGAACATAATCAGGGTAGGTAAATAGAAATTTTCTTTATATGTTTGCATATCTTTATATATATATTTTTTTTCGTCCTTTATAAACTTTTTCTAGTCATAACAAGTTCTATGGAAAACAACATAAAAAAGCATATATAAACATACAAGAAAAAATAAATTCTTAATTGCCTTGATGATAATAATAATAGAAAAAGCGTGAATATATTGTGTCATATTTACTCAAATACTTGACACATCATTTTACTCTGTAAATTCTTTACCAAAAATTCAAAAAAAAAAATCCTTTAAATATAAAATATGAAAATGAAAAAACAACCTAAAGCATTTTCCTATTAAAATATTATCTAAAATTCTTATACACTTTATTTTTTTATTTAACTAATTTTCTGTTTATCTTATACTTCATACTAATTTGAACTCTTTTTTTTTTATATATATTTGAGAAAACTTTTATATGTTGAATATTGTACAAATAAACTATTAAAACTTTAGTGCACTTACAATAAAAAAAAAAAACTTATTTTTAAACTTATAGAAACTAGTTTGTTAATTGTTAGAATCATATATCATTAATTTAATTATGAATATTATATAAAGTATTTAGAATTTCATATTTTTACAAAAGAAAAAATCATAAAATTTTTTTAGAGCATTCATTTAAAGATAGTATGAACAAGTATGACATGGTATACAGTGATATTATGTTAATACATTCTATACATTTCGATTTAATAAAAAAAAATTTTTTTAAAAAATTTGTTTAACTTTGATAATAAGAAATCTCAAAAACAATTTTTTTTGTTAAACTTGTAAATAGCAGTTGGCTTAATTAAGTGTACAATGCTGTGGAGTATTAGATTACCACTGAAACATCGATTTTGTACTATGTATACTCTAATTATAAAAAATATAGTATGTAAAGTAATTCTAAGATTGAGTAAAATAAGCTAACGCTTTTAACGATTTGTTGACAACAAAATATCACACTAATGAAGCCGTTAATTTGTTTCAATTAAAAGTCTCAACATAAAGCAATGTCCATATAAAATTATTAGGTCCAAATTACAATATAAACTGTTAATAGTAGTAGCAGACCTAGGATCCAATTAGAAAAAGAACAATGTTTTTGACAAATTCAAATTTTGCTGGAAACACTATTTTAACGAATATAGAAATAAATATTAATTTTAAATGGCAAGCTTTGCTGAATACAATTTTTATAATAGGACAGTAATGAATTTGTAATTTTCTACCCATAAACTAACCAAAAAGCTGAGGAAGAATAGATTAAATTATATTAAAACAATTTCAAACATATTCATAAAAAAACATAATAATATAAACTGTTTTGATTATATTGTAATATCCTTTGAACAAACGGTACAATAAATTAATTTAAAAGCATAATTTTCGCCATAAATTATGTGTTCTTTCAAAAAATTTTACTCTTCAACTTCATAAAATATAACGTAAATCCATAAAATTTATGTAAGTAAATTATTGTCTGATTTACAAAACCATATACTTCATAACAGCAACAGCTAAAAAAAAAAAACCATTAATGACCTATGCAGAATTGTAGTGGTAATACGCGCGAAAAATAATAATAAATGGATAAAAGAAAAATAAAACTTTCCACCACTGTGTTAAATAAAAATGTTTTTATATATATATTTGTATATTTCAAAGTTTTAAAGGAACGATATGTTTTCTTCTTTTTTTTTTTTTTTACAAAAAATGGTAATGACTATTATGCTATAAGCATAAACATAAAACCATAACCAAAAAAGGTAGGTCCGCCCATTTACCTTTACTTTTATTCAATTTCAATTGGTTGTGAATATTGCATGCATGCAACAAAAAAAAAATTACTTTTTTTATTCTTGTAGTGGAGCATAAAAAGATATTTATGATTAATTATTTTTTAAGATTTTAATAAAACTGATTTTCTATTTTGCATAATATATAAGAAAATTGAATATCATGAAGTTATATAATGAAGTTAAGTTTTAAGTGGGAATTTCTTTAATCCTTTAAGCGATATTTCTAACGCTATTAAATTTTCCAGTACACGTGAATCCTTTTTGTTATATTCGGTCAAGGTGAGGAACAAGGGCTAACTAACAATTGGCTAAAGACAGAAGAGATAAAAAAACTTGAATGCAGTTCGAGTTTATCTGATCCACAAAAGAAATCACATTCGAGTTCTTACAGGATCTTTTACAGGCGACGTGAATTATAATTTAAACAATTTCGACAAATTAGTTGCTGCGAAATGTAGAATTTGTGGAGGTGAAGACGAGTTCACAAAAGCACATTATATACGAAATTGTGGAAATCAAGACGAGATCATAAAGCACATTCTATATTTTGTTAGAGCCAGATATCTAGTTCTATGACAAATCATTGTTAAGCATAAGGATTTAACTTCAGCTAGCCCAAAAAAATTCTGCACTTTCTTTACGCACGTTTAGAAAACTTTGGTATAATCGCCAAAGTAGTTTTTGGAACTCAATCAATCTTAGTCTATCTATCGTTATATGAAAGGCAAATTAATGTTTCCATAAACAAAGATACAATTGTATTTAACGTTTGAAATGATTATTAATAATAAATAAATTAAGTAGGATAAATAAACTAACTAGAAACAAAATGTTTTTTTTTTGTATTTTCACAAATAATTAAAATTTGTCTATAAAAAAAAAACTACTAACAAAACCTTTTTAGTTTGTATCATTAATATTTGTAAATAAACTAGAGTAATAAATAGAAAAAAAATTATTAAATTGACCACAATTTACAAAAATAACCAAAAACCACAAAATTAAGAATCAATGTTTTTATACCCGAAATAAAATTAGTTTCAATTTAAACTATATAATAAAAAAGATGTAAACATTTTATCATCTTCTAATCATCGTGATCAACATACAGATAACTTAATTTGACCATATATAGAAAGGAATCTGTAATATTTTACTATTTGACCATCTAAATGTAAACCGCAAATAAATGTCTCGTTTTTTCATCATATCCTTTCATTACGAAACTATAGTTTTAGTCAACTAAAAAATTTTTCTATGTTGGTAAACATAAAGGATAAGGATACCAATGCCTAAATGTCAACTAAAAAATTGTAGATAATACAGTATTGATATTGGAATGTCGTATATTACATTAATTTAAATTTGTGATTGGACAATAATAGACTATATTAAAATTAAGATATGTCAACAAATTATATTTTGTAAAATCACATTGAAACAGAAATTTATCAAGTTTTTTATGCCTTCTTACAATGCGTAATTGAAAATATCTTCACTACTCAACCGTGAATAAATTCAAATATACTCAATACTCTACTGTAGTTTTTTTCTTTCTATATAAATCAAAATATTTAATTTACTTAAGAAATTAACCACAGAAACCATAAAAGCCTTCAATCTAATAATACATTTTATGTAAAAAGCCTCAAGCAAAAAAAAAAAAAAGTAGTTGAAAACTACTATTTCTTTTGGTGCCTCTAACCATTAGAAATATTTGCTCTCTGATTTAATCGGATACAAAAAAAAATTGCTTTTTCTGGATTTTTATCAAATTGAAAGTCGCCTCAAGTGGTATTTATTAGTCATCAAGAATAGAAAATTAATTTAAGAAATTATTTTTTGTTTTGTTTTAGAAATCTGTCCAAAAAAAATTGAATTGATTTTTAGCATACATTAATAACAACTATAATTGGGTCAAAAAACTTTTTAATTATTTACAATAATTTTATCATATTTTTGATTCTATTCTCGTTAAATTAATTTTCAATTCAATTTTCCAACCAACTCCAAAGTAAGGATATAATAAATAAATAAATTTCTAACCAAACTCCAAAAATTTATTTTGTTAATTCTGGTTTATGTCTCTTTCAAGTTCTGATCTAACAAACAGAAAAAAAAATTGAATAAATATATTGATAATCATGATTTCTAATAAACGTTATAATCATCAAGGATATACATATACAAATAAAATATTTCGAAATAAAACTTTAGTGTGGTTGTCTTGTAAAAATAAAAATATACTTCATCTCCCTTTAAACAAAAAAATAGATACATATAATAATAATGATGATGATGTTAAGGACTTGAATAATAAAAACTTCGAATACTATGTACAAGGATTTTGGAATAAAATTTTCGTAATTTTTAAAAATTTTTGTAAAATACTTAAGAAAAATTTCTATATAAAAGAATATATATAGTTAAATTAATAGATACCAGATAAGGCAATAATGATAATTTTACAGAGAAGTCAATAATAATTACACCGAAAAAAAATTTAAAACATAAAATATACAAAAAAATTACATACCTTATTAAAAACACTGTCTAAATTAGGTTTTTTCTCATTAATGTTGTGTCAATTAATGTTGATGTTAATTGCGGTTAGGAGGCAATTAATATATTAGTCGGTTATTCTCAATTAAACTTGCTGGCAGCTAATGTTGATTCCAATTTACTACATTAAATAAATTTAGATTAGGATTAATTGATTAACTGAAATTTAAATTATCATCTTCATTACCTTTACAACTTATAGAAAATATTAACCATATTCAAATCCAAATTTTCTGCCGAAAAATACACGAACACGATTATGTAAAAAGTGGAATAGCTTCATCTACCGGACAATATTTAAATATTTTCACCATTTTCATTTAAATTAATTTATTGTAATTATATTTTTTGTGTAAAGATGGTTTAATGATGATACCACAAAAAGTTAATAACAAATGAAAAACTTGATACTTTTTCGATATTATAATCGGATAATATACGACTATATTTTAATTTTTTGCCAGCAAAGAATCAACATTGTTGATCTGTTAGATTACTTTCGTTATCTTGAATTTTGTGCTACAAAAAATGTATATCGATTTTTTTTTGGTCCATTTACATAGGAAATCCTTAGAAGAAATATTGTGTTTCTGAAAATGTAAAAAATATTTTTCTCAGTGTAAATTATATAAACAACTACAAAAAAAAATATATTTATTTATGGTTGTGTATCTACAACAAAAAAAAAAAATAATTCAATTGTTCTTGATTATATTTAAGAAATTAGTGATTTCGGAGTATCCTTCTAGCAAAACTCATCACCCATCATACTACAATAAATATAATTTTTTTGGATTTTTATGTACACATATACAAAAAAAAATCTCTTGATTCATAGCAAACACAACAAAAACTTTATTCCTCATTTATTTCAAACACCATACCCAAAAAAAAACGATACTCTGGTTAAACAAAACAAAATTTATCCTTAATTTTTGGTTTATGTTTATAAACCAATATTATGTACCCTCCATCATATCAATTTCAGAGTATATATATATACAAGAGTTTATTTATACTTTAATTATATTTATATAATATGGAGTTTAACATTTAGATTTATGGACTTGAAGATAAAGTACAATTTTTTTTTTTTCTGGTTTTCCTAATTTTTAATCTAAAAAGTAAATTAAACGCGTTTAGAATATTTTTTCAGTTTTAAAAATCATAAGAAGACTGAATACTTTTTATAATAATTTATACTAAAAAAAAATAATTTATTTAATTTAATGTTTGTTTTTTGTTAATTTAACTTTAAGATAAACATAAATTTTTTTGTAGAAATTTTTAATTATGCCAATTGAATAAAAATAATTTAATTTATATAGCACATTTACTATTCAAATTCAATATTACAATGATAAATAAGATAATAAACATAAGTACTTGATTATTTGAACCACGAAATGAAATTAATATGGAACCTTTACATGATAGCACATTTGCTATAATTTATACAATAAAACTACTCAATGTAACAAATGTTAGTGTTCTAGTTTTATATAATTTTTCACAAGCAAAATATACAACGTTGGTTAAATTGGATAAAACAATTAAGACTTGAATCCTAAAAATTTTTAGTTTTCACTATTTCCTTAATTTTTGCTTGCAATGACATTAATATTTAATTCAATTTGAAAATTGATATTTAAATTCAATATTTCTACTTAAAAACATAGAACAATTTTTGAATGATTCATAGTTATTGTCACTTGTACCATCATATAAATTTAATGGGAATTCTTGCAGCAATAACCAGCTTTGTACGATAACCAGCAAATATATTATTTTGTACAATATTTCAAAAAATATACTACATAAAAATATTCTGTGGTAGAAAGTGAATGCCCTTTAACATATGAATGTTGGATTTTGCCTTAGTTGTGTGTTCGCCTTTATAACTAATGACATTTTTCAGTAGCTAACTATGGTTAAAAAAAATTGTATTAATATAATTAGGTCAAAATGAGTTATAGATGCCACTAGATTAATTATATAAATTGTCTATTGAACAAAAGCCACCATATTTCAAATTGTACTTTCAAGAAATATTGTATATGCTAGTAATTCATTTAGATTCTTTTTCATATTAAATCTTTTTCAAAAATTAATTATATTAAAATTCATTTACTATTTTCAAAAACTGATTATATGGTAACAGCTTTAATTTTTTCCATATTGATAAACATTTTACATGTCTTAAATAAAATGTAATACATTTTCTTTATGCAGATGGATATACAGGAAATGGAAAAGGACCTACTTTTAGCTAGAATCTATCGATTTCGTTATAAACTTTCATTTATTTGCTTCATTATTATAATTGTGGTTTCTATTAGTGATATTACCAAAATCTATCATGATGAGGTAAAGCAATTACAACCAAAACATAATTTTATTAAAGTTTTGGCGAGTTATCAGAAACGTAATCTATGTTATAGAAATCGTGATTTTAGTAAAGAACCGCATTTAGTTCAAATTGATGATATTCTATTAAATAATCGGCAACCGAGAAAAGGTAAAACTATATTTTTCCATGAAACTTCATGTTCAAAAAATGGCAAATTAAAAGTGACTGCTCGACAAGCATGTGCTATTGAATCAGCTGCTTTACTTAATCCAAATTATGATATATTTGTATTATTTGCTAGTCCAATTTCATATTGTACTCAAAATGAACCAGAAAATTTTAATATTCAAGAAGCTTTAAAATTATATAAAAATATTTTTTTGCGTAATGTAAATATATGGAGTTATGCTAACGATACACCTACTTCTGACTGGATATCTAATGGTGTGTTATTTCATTCACATTTTATTGAAGAACAAGTAGCAGATTTCTTGAGATTGTTAACGTTATGGAGATGGGGTGGTACACATTTAGATTTAGATGTCATATCAAAAAAAACTTTAGAAAATATTAAACCAAATTTTGCTGGAGCTGAATCAACAAAATATATTGCAAATGGTATTATAAATTTAGATTATGATAATTTTGGTCATAAATTGGCTGGTACGCTATTACAAAATTGCCTGGACAATTTTCATCCAAATATAAGGAGTTCTATTGGACCCCCTCTTTTAACAAAAGTACTTCAAAGACTTTGCAAAACAACAAATCCAAATCAAATGACACGTGATCGTTGTTCTGGTTTTAAAGTATTCGAAAAAGATGCATTTTATCCAATTGAATGGGGTAATTGGGAATATTATTTCCAAATCAAACATTTAAATATGACATTAAGTTTAACTAGACAATCTATTGCAATACATATTTGGAATAAAGTGAGTCAAAAATATAGTGTTAAAGTTGATTCAAAAGTAGCATATACTTTTTATGCTCAGAAATATTGTCCAAATATTTATAGCACGTGTAATTATTTTTAAAATAGGTCATATTAAAGTTTGCTTTTAAGAAACTATGGTATTCTATTTTTAAGAAACTATTCCACGAACCAGAATTCTTTATATAGTACGGTTCTAAATTATACATGATAATAATGTTTTTTTTAAAATTAAAATATTAATATAAAAAGCTAATATTTTTATATTACCTCTATTGTTGGAGCTTGATAAAAAAAATTATGTAGCGTTTGGTGTGGTTTTATGAATATTAAAATTTTCATAATCACATTTATTGGAAAACTTTTTTGTAATGTTTCATAAACGTATCATAGTCTTTTTTGCAGTTAATAAGAATGAATTATTATATAATTATTAATTATTATAGTTTTATAAATGAAAACTTCATTTTAGCATCACAGAAAACATATTTTTTCAATATTTGACTAAGTTTAAAATACATGTTTTCACAAAGTTGACTGTGACATTTATATTTTATTTATAATTGTCATGAATTGTAATTATATTTACATACCTATTAGCATATGAAGGAAAATAAGATATTTCTAACTAAATGGTAACATAAAATATATAAGAAAAACTTACTAAAAATCGTTTAAAAATTACTTTAATATTTATTTCTTCTGCAGATTTACATCTGCAAATACAAAATAACACCACTTTTATTTAAAATGTACCAAATTGGTTACAAGCTTGTACTTATACTGCTGATAATTTTATTTTTAGTTGGTATTCATAATATTTTTATTACTCGCTTTCAAAAGATAGAAGTATCCGAAACGAAATTATTACGACCCAAAAATATTACATATGACTTGGAAAAATATCTGCACAATAACCTTCGATGTTATGCTGATCATGATTTTAATAATGAATCCGAATTATTGAAAATTGATGATATACTATTAAATAATCGGCAACCGAGGAAAGGTAAAACTATATTTTTCCATGAAACTTCATGTTCAAAAAGTGGCAAATTAAAATTGACTGCTCGACAAGCATGTGCTATTGAATCAGCTGCTTTACTTAATCCAAATTATGATATATTTGTATTATTTGCTAGTCCAATTTCATATTGTACTCAAAATGAACCAGAAAATTTTAATATTCAAGAAGCTTTAAAATTATATAAAAATATTTATTTCCGTAATGTAAATTTCTGGAGCTATGCTGATGATACTATAATTAATGAATGGATAGTTGATGGTCAATTATTTTATTCACATTATATTGAAGAACATATATCAATTTTTTTACGATATTTAACCTTATGGCGATGGGGTGGTACATATTTAGATTTAGATATTATATTAAAAAAACCATTAGAAAATATGAAACCAAATTTTGTTGGTGCTGTAACAAGTGATATTATTGGAAATTCTATTATAAATTTAGATATTAATGGTATTGGTCATGAAATGGCTTATAATCTTTTAACCAATGCCAAAATTAATTTTAATCCATATTTGGAAGATTCAATTGGTTCACGACTTATAACAAAATTATTTACAAAAATTTGTAAAACAACTGTAACAGAATTGATGACTCGTGAGCGTTGTTCTGGTTTGAAAGTATTTTATAAGGAAGTATTTTATCCAATTGATAGGAAAGATGCAAAAGAATTTTTCAATATTAAAATAATTAATAAAGAAAATTCTTTTAATAAAAAATCTTATTTTAATGATAAAACATTAAAGTTAATTTTCAATTCAATTGCTATACATTTTTGGAACAAATTAAATAAAAATGAATTAATTAAAGTTGATTCAAATATAGCATATTGTTTTTATGCTAAGATATATTGTCCAAAGATTTATAGCTCATGTGGTGGTTTCATTTGATTTGTATTTAATTTAATTGTAATTGATTTCATTAAAACATAAATAAAATTAATTGAAATATACTTTATACTTGATTAATTATGTAAAGTTAAAATATCCTCCGAGATTTTTCCTTGATTTCAACAAATCAAAGATTAATATTTTAAAATCCAAAACATCATTTAATATTAGCAATACAATATAAAAATTTCTGCTCTGCTGACATGAAAAGGTAGTCGTTTGCGAAAAATTGGAAATCTGTTAATAATATATATGTAACTTTACGTACATTTTAACTAGCAAAAATGTTCTAGCTGTATCGGTTAGAAAAATTTGTAATTAGTAAGGTGTATTCAATTTTGATTTATTCATGTCAAACATAGATTAATGAAAGATAGTGTCACTAATACAAAAATAAACTCCATATTTCAAACTACAATTTTTTGGAACACAACTTCATATAAATTTTTAAGCAACTATTTTTCAAGAATTTGAATTCTTTAATCTTTATATGGTACATTTCTAAATTATCCATGATAATAAAGTTTTTTTTATAAATTGATATATTTTGCTCTTGCAGATGACTATTCACCATTCCGAGTATGAAAAGCTAATCTTATTTAAAATTTACCGAAATCGTTTAAAACTATCAATTATTGTGTTTATCGTATTAATTATGGTTTATATTACTAAAATTGTTAAAGAACATCTAATGCAAGAAAAGTTTACCAATTTTAATGATTATAATTATAACGACATGGAATGTTATGTAGATCGTGATTTTAGTAACGAATCAGAGTTAGTGAAATTTGACGATATTCTATTAAATAATCGTAAACCGAAGAAAGGTAAAACTTTATTTTTTCATGAAACTACATGTTCCAAAACTGGCAAATTCAAATTGAATGCAAGACAAGCATGTGCTATCGAATCAGCTGCTTTACTTAATCCCAATTTAGATGTTTTTGTATTATTTGCAAGCCCAATTGCTCGTAATCAATCAGGAATGAGTAATATATTTGAAGTTTTAAATCTATACAAAAATATTTATTTGCGTAATGTAAACTTGTGGAGATATGCTGCAGGTTCACCTATCCAAGAATGGATCAATAATGGCGATTTATTTCTATCACATAATATTGCAGATCATCTTTCCGATATATTTAGATTTTTAACATTATGGCGATGGGGTGGTACACATTTAGATTTAGATATTATATTAAAAAAAACATTAGAAAATATTAAACCAAATTATGTTGGTGCCGAATCTAGAAATCATGTTGCATGCGGTGTTATGAACATGGATTATCAAGGTTTCGGTCATGAAATAACACAAATGCTATTGGAAAATTGTCAAAAAACTTATAATCCATCTGAACGAAGTTCTATTGGACCAATACTAATGACTAAAATACTTCAAGATATTTGTAAAACAAAGATAACAAATTTAATGACACGTAAACGTTGCTATGGATTTAAAGTATTTGACAGGGATACTTTTTATGCAATCTTCTATCATGATTGGGAATATTTTTTCCTTGAAAATTATTTAAATATATCATTAAGTTTAACACATGATTCAATTGCTATACATGTTTGGAATAGATTTAGTAAACATTTTCATATTAAAGTTGGTTCAAAAGTAGCATATGGTATTTATGCTGAGAAATATTGCCCAAAAGTCTATAGTTCATGTGGTGAATATTTTTAAAATACATATACAGATGGAATCTGTTTAATTCAAATTCGTATGGGATCGAAATACTTTTTGAATTATCGAGAAAATTGAATTATTGAAAATTAAAGAAATCAACATCATCGGGTCATTTTTGAAATTTGAATTAAACAATAATTTGAATTATAAATAGTTTGAATTAAAAAGATTCCACCCGTATATATATATATATATATATACATGTCCTTTAATTTGTATTTTATTTAAATATAGATTATTGAATTAAAAAACTTAAATAAATTTAACTGAAATATACATACTTGATTATTTATTAGATTATTCTACGAGTTTTCGAATAGATTTTCTTCCTGCACTCATTTCCAATTGATTTGAATACAAATTTCAATACCGAAAGTAAATCTTCTGCATTTCACTGAATTAAACTGCATAATATTCTAGAATTAAATTAAGAGAGAGTAAATTAATAGTACCAGTGTTTAAGATATTAAAAAAGTTTAAAAACGTATCATAAAATAGGTAATGTTAAATTTCCTTACACAAAATTTTAAAACTTAATATTATTCAGAAGAAAATTAAATGTTTATTAGATGTAAACTTTCTTTTAGAATTACTTAACAAATATTTTTCAATAGCTGACTATGACATATAATTTTATGCAATATAATTGTGACATTAATTTAACCAATTTCTTTCTTGTGAAATATATTTTTTGAATTTAGGATGTAAATTATTTTAAATATACAGCATTTCTAATTAAATGAAACAAAAATAATGGTGAATATAATTTGTAGATAACTAGCATCTTAATAAAATTAATTTATTTCATGTAATATTTATGACTTAAAAAAGTTTTTAATATATTAAAAAAAACAATATATATATATTATTTTTGAACAATTCTTTTCTACAGATTTACAGTCGTAAATTCAAAAAAATGCTATTTTCAATTAATTTGGTTTACAAACTTGTACTAATAATAATACTGATTACCTTAACATTGAATTGTCTCCAGAATATTTTAATTGAATGCCACAAACATAATGTATTGCAGCGAAATTTGTCACAAACGAATATTTCTTTTAACCCAGTCAAATATCTTCATGAAAATATGAGATGTTATGTTGATCGTGATTTTGTTTATGAATCAGATTTACTCAAAATTGATGATATATTATTAAATAATCGTAAACCGAGAAAAGGTAAAAGTATATTTTTCCATGAAACTTCGTGTTCAAAAACTGGTGAATTGAAATTGAATGCAAGGCAAGCATGTGCTATTGAATCAGCTGCTTTACTTAATCCAAATTATGATATTTTTGTATTATTTGCCAGTCCAATTGTACGTTCCAATCAAAATCAATCCGAAAATGAATTTAATATTTTAGAAGTATTCAATTTTTATAAAAATATTTATTTACGTAATGTAAATTTATGGAGATATGCTGATGATACGCCAATTTCGAAATGGATTGATTATGGTCAATTATTTTATTCATATTACATTGAAACACAATTATCAGATGTATTAAGATTTCTAACATTATGGCGATGGGGTGGTACACATTTAGATTTAGATATTATATTGAAAAAAACATTAGAAAACATTACACCAAATTTTGTTGGTATTGAATCAAAATGGTATATTGGATCTGCTGTTATAAATTTAGATTTTGAAGGTTTAGGTCATAAAATAGCAATATTGTGTTTGGAATATTGTACAAAATATTTCGTTCCAATTGAACGTAATTGTATTGGACCACCTGTTATAACAAAAGTACTTGCAAAAATTTGTAAAACAAATTTTACGATATTAATGAGATCTGATTGGTGCTCTGGTTTTAAAGTATTTCAAAGGAAGGCATTTTATCCAATCCTTTGGGATGCTTTAGAATATTATTTCGATCCAAATTTCTTAAATGAAACATTAATATTGACTAACAAATCAATTGCTATACATATTTGGAATAGATTTAGTAAACATTATTTTGTTAAAGTTGGTTCAAAAGTAGCATATGATGTTTATGCTAAGAAATATTGTCCAAAAGTTTATAGTTTATGTGGTGAATATTTTTAAAATATATTATATTAAACTTAAATATAAAATATGCAATAGAAATGAGCGAAGTTTTAACTTTTTTACGTTAGAACCACAATAAAATTTAGAAAATAAGTTAAGATTTTTAAAAATACATATATGTATATTCTACATATTATGTAACATATTTTGTGATATATTACAAAATAAGATTATGTATTAAAGCAAAAATTTTATGAAAATGTATTTTTTATAATACATCTTTCAAATTACTAATATTTCATTGAAATTAATAAGCCAAAATATTTCAATATCGTTTATAGTTTACCGGAAATAATTATTGATATTTCTGATCCTTTAAACACTTCGTTTAAAAGATCAGTAACAAGTCTTCTAAGCTTCGTTTTCTAGCCCGGTTGCTAGAATAAATATAAAGATTATTGTCAATCAGTTTGCCTAAAAATAAAAATGTTTTAATTTCTTTCAATCTTAAGTTAACCAATTACCGGTTTTTTTAAATAAGATTTGATCAAAAAAGTAAATTGGTAATTTGATATCCTTTTATGAAGTACCCAAAAAAAACCGATTTAAGTAAGATTTAAATTTCTTTTATATAATAAAGTTTTGAATAAATATATAATGCAATAATGTCCGCCAATAAAAAGATCTTCTGTATGTTATATGTCTGAAGAATATTGCTAATTACATGTTGTTTTTTTCGAACGTCCTTTTCGAAAGTTTTGTTAAAATTAGAAACGCAGTTTTCTGGTCCTCTTGATTCAGTTCCTCTTCATTCCCCGGATAAGGCAAATTATAATTACACTAAACGATGTTTTTAAGGTAACTTGAAGATCATAAAAAACGCCATTGCCGTAAAGTCAACTTGATTGCTTTGCCGTGGCAATTTCTTATTAAAACAATATCTTTATTTATCTTTTAAATATTTATTTTATTCCTTTTACATACAATAATTATTGTTTTGTTTATTAAATTTATGTGTATAATAATTATAAATAGAATGCTTTTTTACTTCATTTCATTTCCTCGTTTTTATTTATGTGTATAATAACTTGTAATTGTTGTATACATCAAATTGTGGATTTGAAAAAATGTTTTAATATATTAATTAACGTTTTTATTTTCATCTTTTGAAGGAAATATAAAATTAAATTCGAATATTATATTAATAATATTTTGTAAATGGAATGAATTTTACTTTTAAATTATTTGAAAATTGTTTTCAAATTCAAATTTTACTATGGCCACAAAAAAATTTTCACTTAAATAAATTTTTGGTTATATTTATCAGCAAAACAGATTTTCGTTATCGAAAAAAGCTCGAAAAACTAGATTTTTTTTTTAATTGGTAAAGGAATGAATAATTTTCTCTTTAGCAATGATTTTAGGATCCACAGTCCACAATCATTTCTTTATTTAGTAATATTTAATATTTTTTGTTTTTAAAATAGTTTTTAATTTATTATTAGTAAGATTAATTTTGTTTGGTAAAAGAATTTCTCTGTATCTTTTTTTTTAATAATATTAGTTAATTATTGTTAATTTAATTAATACTTAATAAATTTTTGTTAATACTTTTCGTTTTACAATACTAAAAAAAATTTTTATTTTCGTCTTTACTATCTTAAATTCATAATATTTAAAACCTTTTACCCGAATTCAATTGTATTTAAACATTACAAATAAAATATGTTTTTATATATTTTTTTTTTTATTATTATATCACAGATTAGTTAGTTCTTAATTTTAATTATTATTTTTTTATTGAGAGTTAGAATATAAATTCAATTAGTATTATTAAATTGTTAATAATTCTATTAAAAAAAAATTTATATGATAAACATAATTAATTTTTAATGTTTTTTTTTTGTTACTTGTGATATTCTTATTTATGTATCTGAAAATATTTTAATTGCTTTTTAAGATTCGTTTAAGATGCAGAAAAAATCTTGAAAAATTTATATATAAACAAACATTTACATTATTTTTAGAATTATTCGCCATTTTAACTAAATATTAAATGTGGCAAGATGCTTATTATACTAATTAATAAAAGCTGTAAAATTGCCAGAATATGATAAAGCTTATTTCATTTAGTTCTTGTACTAAAATTTAATTGAAATTTGAAAAAAAATAGACAGTATAAAACATAAAAAGTATAATTTTCATTAGCTTATTATCATATTAATTTTATACACGAAACAATTTTGATAATATTACAAAAAAAAAAGTTTCAATAATGTACATAAAGAAAATTGATTTATTTTTTAAATTCTACACTATAACATTAATATTGAATGTATTCTTTTTTTATCCCAGAATTTAATATTTTTTTAAAAAATAAGAATAAGGAAACATTATTGAATTATAACTAAATATCTTAAAAATTAAATTATTAATACAAAAAAAAAAACATACAAATTGTTTTAAAACATAAAATATGGAATGTGTTTCTTTTCATTTAGTAAATATTACTCAAAAAAAACAATTATGATAACAAGTAAAAGAATGTAATTGTGTGTTATTGTAATTATTTAAAACAAAAATTAATTCAAATTTAAGAAGAAAAATACGAAAAATACATAAATTTACATAAAATAAAAATTACAATTTCAGTTTTTCAAAAAAAAAATATAATTTGTCTTTTTAATTGTTTCACAAAAATTTTAAAATTATTAAATGTAATAGTTCACTTATATTGATAAATTGAATAATAATAATAAACCAAATAATCAACTATTATGGCAATCAAAAATTTAAAAGATTATTTTTCCCAATTTTTTTTTTTAATATTTATAGTCTTTTAAATTTTTATAATATAATTTTCAAGTCTCACAAAGTGTCTTTTTTTTTATTGAGCAAAGAAATTTATTAATTAATTTTTAATTTAATAATTTATGTCTTTTTTCTGATCAAATTTAATGAAATTTCAATTAATTTGATACTCTAATCAAAAATACATTTGATCTAAAAATTCAAGTAACTGGATAAACACAATTTAAACATAATAATTCATCAATTTTGAAGATTCAATAACCTTCATTAAACATGAACAATAACTATAACAACAATAAATTAGAGCTGGAATTAAATTTTACACATCGTTTTTTTTTTTAATTAATATAATAATTCAGAATTTCAAGTCTTATTCGCTAATGGCACCTAAGTTATTATTATTATTTTAATTAATTTCATTTTATAATATTTTTATTTTACAGCATACTTTTCAGCAGTAGTATAAGTACTTTGAATTTTTCCATTACTGTGTATTTTAATTTCCCAAATTTTATCAACCAACAATATTTGAACTACTTATATTTCACTTTGTTATTTAAATTACTATTTCTGTACTATTAGGTAATATTTGTTATTTTTTTTGTTGTGGGTGGATATTTTTAGGCATCATTTATTATAAGGCAACAAGACCCGCAAAACGGTTTTTTAAATAAATTATTATTTTTATAAAGCAGTTGATTCATAATTTGGATAATTTAATTTTGTATTTGAATTTTTATTAACACTATGAGAATTATGTGTATTTTCAAATTGTCTAGGTGAAAAATTTACCGATAATTTTAAATTTTGAGCTAATAAATTTGTATTACTAATATTTTGTTTACTTAAAGATAAATTATTACTGTCTAAATTTGCAATTGGGTTTATTCTGTCGGTTCGATTAGTAATTTTATTTTTACGTTCATATTGTGATGACAGGACTAATGGTGCTGGTGGAGGACTTCTGCTACGACCTGTAAATAATTTTTGTTGCTGTAAACGGGCATTTAGCCGGTGAACACTTTCTGGTGTTAAGATGGCTATTTTATTACTATTATTGTGATTATTAATATTTGGAGAATTTGTGATACTATTATATTGTTGTGTAGACAAATCTAATTTTGTTATATTACGTTGAGAATTTTGAATTTTTTTTATATCATAATTACTTTTTGTTGGTAAATTTAATATTTTTTCATGTTCATCGATTTTTTTATTATTTATTTGGTTATTATCAGGCATAGATTTTTTACCACCTAATAAATTTGATTTATTCAAATTAAAAAAGTTATTATTAAATATTGTTGATTTATTTGTTTTTATATTTTCTTTACTATTTGCTGTCGAAATTTTATTATTAGTATTTTTTAATTGTGAATTTGTTAAAAGTTTAGTTGGTGAGATACTACGTGCTTTTAAACCACTAAAACCAGATGTTGGTTTTAAATCTGAGGTCGGTGATACTTTTTGCTTAAAAGTAAATGTCTTTTCAGCTGGCGATTGTACTCTGGATTTAATAATTTGTTTATTATCTAATTTATTCGTTGTTATATCATCAATATTATTTTCATTTATTATATTTTTTGTTCGATATTTATTAGTTGTTGGCTGTGATACAGATAAATTTTCATCTGAATCAAATCGTTTGAAAAATGAAAAATTTCGAAAATTTCGTCTTTCGAATATTGGTGTTTCGTTAATACGATAAACACCATTTTTTATTGTTTGTACTGGAACCAAATTATTTTTTATTTTATTGGAATTGATGTTTTCATCAGTTTCATTTGTACTTGTTCGTGTCGAATACATTTTAATGGCTTGTCGATCACTAGGACTAATATTAAAATAATTTTTCATCGAATTTTGAGAATTTGTTATATTTTGTTTACTAGCTTCATCTAAATTTTCAAATTTTGATTTACATAAATTTAACTTTGTTCGAATATCATCTAGGGCAGTTTTATAAGATTTTTGACCTATAGATTGTTGAACGCGCAAAATCGGAGAAGTTGGTGATTTTGGGGATAACATATTTGTAGATTTATTCAAATTCAATTTAATTGATTTTTGTGATTTTACACTTTCATCCGAACCACTTTCAAGAGAAAATTTTCGCCCATTAATAGGTGTTCCAGTTGGTGATGAACGAACAGAATTTCGATTTGATTCTATTTTATTTGGAGATGGTTTCCGCGGACTTGGACTTCGCCCTTTCAAATTTCTTTCTAAATTACGTGCTAAACCTTGTCTTGGTTTTGGCATTGGTGGAGCATTCAAATCACTTTCAATTGATGTTTTTCGAGAAATTGGTGGACGATTGGACGGGCTAGCTTTTCTAATGGCATTCTTCGGTAATCGTTTAGATGATGTTATTATACTTTTATTTTCACCTGATTGTAAACTTTCTTGAGATGACTTTCTACTAATTGTTTGAGTTTCTGATTTTTTAGGTTGAATATTTGTTTTGTTTAAAATTTTTCCTTTTGTTTTAGAAATTTCAACATTTCGGTCTGCCGATGAACAACTATCTAATGATGACATTCTAGATGCTGGAAGTTTTTGAATTTTATTACATTTTTCTAAATTACGTTGCAATAAAGTACTATCTTGATTTTGGATATTTGTTTCAATATAATTTAAACTTGTATCACAGCTCGAATCAAAATCTGAGCAATTTTCTAAATCTTTCACATTATTTATTGATAGATTACCATCTCGGTTGTAATTTATAATAAAACCTTTTTTCCCATATGGTCTTTCTATACGATTTTTTTCTTTATCTTCCTTACATCTTTCCCGTAAATCATGCTCAAGTGTAGTTTTGACAGCTTGCAATACCTGTTCAGTAATATCTGGTTTTTTAAAAATTTCTATTAAACTAGTTGGTTCTGAAGGTGTTGCTGTCTTATCATTTGAATTTAATAACGAATCATCTTCTTTTTCAACACAGTCTAAATCACATTTTTGTTGTTCCTTTTGTTGAGATTCTGATTGTGCTCTTAGGAGGGCCAAACGTTGTTGCCGTCTGGCTCTAATACTATCACGAATACGATCACCACTCGGTGAAAAATCTTTACTTAGATGTGGAGATTTTGGTATTTCTCGCATAAAATAATTTGGATCAGAATTTAAAACTTTTTCATTATCAACATTTTTGAATTCCATTGGAGCATTTTTAATATCGGTTTGATTATCTCCAGTTGTTGCTTTTTTAGGACTTATCCCACAATCAACTAGATTATCACGGCTTAGGTTAGACTTCGGTGTCAAAATACCGTCAGGGGTTGAACTTAAACTACTTTGAGTACCCTTGTAATGTTCTATGTCAAATATTAAGTCTGATGGTAGTGCATGACCTAGACCAATATTCATAGCAAGATTCTCGAGCCAAACTTCAAGAATTTCAAATGGTGGTCTACAAGGAATACAAAAGAATTAAATTCATCTCATTCGCCTCATTTGCAAAGGTTATATTCTTAATTATATTAAATTGAAAAAAAATTAAAAGAATACAGTATAATATTGGAAAGAATGGAAAGAATGCAGTAGAATAATGGAATGAATAACATTGGAATGAATTGGAAAAAATGTATTATAAAATTTAAATTGTTTATATAATTAATAAACTTACCTTTTATCTGGATTCAAACCGCAACACAAAAAACTAATTTTATAGAACATATCTGGACAGTTATTACAAAATTTTTCTTTAAACACACTTTCATTTAATCCAAAATCAGAAGTTCGTGGAAGAAAATCCGGATCCGCTTGAACTCGGCCAATAATCTAAAAAAAGAATATGAATTATAATCTCAATGAATAAAGCTTAGTATCCTACGCCATTCCCCTAGCGACATGAAATGAAATATTACGAGTGCACAAAATTTAATTTCATGTCGGTAGGCGAATGGCGTAGGATAACAACAACAAAATGAAATCGTCTGCGTAATTTTTCACGATGTGTTATATTTGTATAAAAATTTCATTTCACGGCAGACAGCATACTGCGCTAAAACTAAATTTTTTACTCACTTCACATAAAACGATTCCAAATGAAAATATATCAACTTTTTCATCATATTTATTGCCTTTCATCATTTCTGGTGCCATCCAATAAGGATTACCAACAACTGTATATCGTTGTCTTCTCTGCCGACTTCTAGTTCGGCCAACTGTTCCTGTTCCACTATTTAACCATTTATCATTTGTGTTATACAAAGGTGATGTTATTATTCTAGCCAAACCAAAATCAGCTACAATTACTGTACGATCTTCTCGCACGAGACAATTCAATGAATTCAAATCACGATGAATAATATTCATTGAATGTAAATAACTCATACCACATGCAATATCTTTAGCAAAGGAAATTCTTTGTACCCACGGTAAAGGAAGTCCAGAATCATGAATTAATTCTTTTAATGATCCACCTGGTATATATTCTGTTACTAAATGTAATTTTTTATCCTTATATAGCACACCAATAAATTTTAAAACATTATTGTGTGATAGTGAACGAAGAACTGCAACTTCTTTTAAAAAATTACGTTGAGCTTCTTCATCAACACGATATAATTCTTTCAACACCATTACTTCTTTTGTTACGCGATGCGTAACTTTAAAAACTTGACCAAAAAAACCTTTACCTAATAATTCACCTTGTACCAAATCATTTGCACGAAATATTCTTTGTGGTTTTGGTTCAACTCGAAATGATTTTGTACGTGCTAAATCATAAAGTTCAGCATTTGGTGGATGGTGTTCATCTAATAATTTTGACATACTTGAACAACGTTCTTTATCTTTTAAACTATTTGTAGCATTAGCACAATTCATATTTAAATTTTTCGTTTTACGTAATTGACGTGTTTTTGTACCACTAATATAACCTTCATCTTTACGCTTAAATAAACGTTCCTTATCTTGTTTGGACATTCGTCCTCCACTATTACATCCACCACTAGTAGGACTACTTGGGCTTGTTGTAATAGTTGGTATAACCAATGATGTTGTACATGAAAATGGTACAGCATTTTTATTTATATCAATTGTTTGAAGAGGTGATGAAGTTCGGAATATTTCCAGTTGACTAGTACTGCGTGTAATATCAATTGGATCGTGTTCAATTGTTAATTGAAGTACTGAATCGGTATTTTGTATTAATTTGTCGATATTTTCAATTGAAGTATCCTTCACGGGTGTACCATTCACTTCAAGAATTTTATCACCAACATGTAAGGACATTAAATCAGTATTGACGTCAATTCTACAAATAAAAAATATTAAAATTATATGACCATTGATATTATTTATAGTCAATTATTTTTGTTTCAAAGTGTATACACCATACTTTTACTTATCTAATAAATGTTAGTAATTAAAAATGTGATTAATCAATACACTTTGTAGAAAACAAGGACATTAAATCAGTATTGTTTTTTTATATATTAACACTTTGTGGATACACTTTGTAGAAAACAAGAATTAACATTGGAATTATTATTTAACATAATTTCTTTATTTATTGTTAAAATAATTAATATTAACTCTAAAAAGTCTACTATTATTTTTATTTCTTAGATATTAAATAAAACAAAATTTTACTATTCTAGAATTTTTATAAAAATTAAAATTCTAGTTTATATAAAAAAAAACTTTAAGTTATTGTAAATGAATAGTTAGTATACCTATAAATTCCACAACAAGAATCGAACGCTGATGATATAAATGAAAAAACATATTTTCCAACACGCCCGTATATTCTATAATTATTATTACCAAGCAAGAAAAAAGTAAGAAAATTTAGTATTAAATGTTAATAAGTTAGTATTAAACGAAAAAATAACACCACACTATTCATCAAAAAAAAAATCAATTAAACAATTATTTAATTAATAAGTTTTTAGTAATTTACTCTGAAATTCTAACTCCTCGACATCCAGAATTTTCACTTGTTGGTAATCCTTGTTGATTTTCATCAACAGTTAAACGTATTCCTGTTTTGGCACCTTTTGTCCATGGTATTTCAATTAATCGAATTGAATGTAATGGTTTTAATAAACCTGATGAAGATTTTGACAAAGGATTTATTTGCTTTTTATAACATAACCCACAATAAAGTTTAGATCGTTCCACCAATGCATATGTATCACCATCTCCAATAAATGTTGCACACGAATCACATCGAAAACATTCTGGATGGAATTTATGATCACCAGCAACCATTACTGGTCCAGTTATTATTGAACCACATTGTTGACATGATTCACCAAATTTCTGCCAATAATCATCTTTACAAAATAAGAGACCATCTTTTTCAAAATACCAGCTTGATAGTTGGACATCACATGCTGAACATCGAAAACAATCATTATGCCATTCTTGACCTAATGCTTGAACGTATTCTTGATCTTCTACATGATTTAAACAACCAGAACATGATACTGTAGTTTCGCCTAAAAAGATCATAATAATTTATATAATATAAAATAATTATTACGATAGATATCAAATTATTTTAACTTTTGTTTTCAACATTTTTAATATTTAAATTATTTCTTTAAAATATGTGACTCCGTAATTTAAACCCCTATATATCAGACAAGTGAAAATTTAGTTTAATTTAATTTAATTATAGAAATACCTTTATAAATCACTTGTGTTTTTTATTTGTATAAACAAATTAGTTGCAAATTATGTAAATTATATCCTAAATTTTTAAATTTTATATAATAAATTATAAAATTTATATTTATAATTATAATAAATTTTTAAATTAGAGTAATTTAAAAATTTATTATTAGGAATTATGAAATTTATAATTCCTAATAGTCATATATATTATTTCACATTCGACTATCCAAATGAGTATTTTAAACGAAAATTAATTTTTAAAAACGTCATAAGCTGTTAACGCTTTAACTAATCATTATGCTTACAACTAAACAATAATAAGGAAACCATGATTCACAAATAATAAAAATATATTGAAACCTGTTGATGACATCAAATTAAGTACAGAAATATTTTTTTTAAATCTGAAATGCAATCGTCTGCATAGATGTTTATACGTGAAACGAAAATAAAGTGTTTTTGTTTTTAGAGCACCAAGGTCAATAATAATATATAGTTTTTTCTGTTTTGATTTATGTCTTGTGATTGTGACTTGCACGTCTTTAATTTAATCATATATATTTTATTGTCAAACAACCGCGACTTATATGTAAATTAAACAAAAAAAAAACAATAATTTACAAAACACGGTGTGACCAGTAAGTTACTTTTTATATTGTCCAACTCTATCTGATGTTTTCTAATACGTAGGCGTAGCATAGGTAAACTCAGAATTTTTTCCTAAGAAATTTGGCTTATAAGATTATATATTTGGTTTTTATTTTGTATTAGAGAAATTGGAGACTTCTTAAATATACCAAATTTTTTTCCAATGTTTGTTGTCAATAAAATTATGTAAGTAATTGAAAATATTATTGTTCACAATAGGCAAAGTGTTGTACAAAATATGTAAAATTGGGACAGACAAACAATTTGACGATAATAATTTAGAAATATCTTAATAATTTTTTTAATGCAATATTTATATTAATTGCTGTAACTTTCGTTTTTTAAAACTATTAAATTATTGAAAACATTTTTATTTATATCTTAAGACGGAAATTCCGATTCTAATTTTTTTTTTATAATGGATAATCTCATCCCACGCATGTTATTTTCAATTGCTTTTTTACAGTTAATTTCATCACTCTTTATTATCATTTTAATATCAGAAGTAACATTAAACAATAAATTTCCATTTTTTTAATAAATATAATTAATATATAATAGTTTTACTAACCAAAATTCGAATTTTCCATGACATTATTTTTATTTTTTTGTTTGCGTCGCGAATCTAAAAATGACAATTGAAGTTTTTTTGAAATGGAGTTGTGTAGCTACAAATTAGTGGTTACAGCAGTTACAATTGATTTCTGAGATGTTCTACACGCTAATATTTTCATGTATGTATTAATTTTAAATGCACATAGAGTAATTTTATTTAAGAATCATTATCTGACTAATTATATAAACAAAAATAATCAGTATAAGCCTCCACCTCAATGTTATTCTTTAATTGTTTAAGTAAACTGGTGAACTTTTTCATAGCCTCGGAATCTACAAATAAAACTATCTGTCGCCAATCAATACAACATTTCAGTAACTACAAGCTACAACTGTAAATAATAATATATTTTTTTAGGATTTTTCGGTAATTTCACTCTACAGTAAACTGTCAAATAAACATATGACATATTCCTATAGTAGGAAAAGAAAAATTTAATTTAGTTATATGAACCGGGGCAACATTTGTTAATAATAAAACGAAAAATGTCTGGTTATACAGACAAATATTCATTTCAAAGAACAGTTCAAAGTTTAGCCAGAGTATTAGCCCAAATTAAACCGACGCCTTGGCTAAAGGTAAATACTATTGGTAATAATCCAATTAGAATTTAATTATACCGATTATTTTCAGGTACAAACACTTTTTCGTTATTGTCCACAAGAAAATGCTGCTGGTGTATTTTGTCTAGATTCTCGTGCTCAAGATGCTGTAATTGCTTTGGGTTTGTATTTACTTGAATCTGGATGTCAACATGAAGATCAAATTGTACCATATTTACTACGATTGGCAAAATCATTGCCCAAGGCCGTATGGGTGGATGACGCAAAATCTAATAAAATCGATAGTAATTATTTTTTTTAGACTTTATACTTATTATAGAAAAATGAGTTAAATTGTATATATTTTAAATAGGAATTCCGTCTGCAGAAAAATTTAGCTTTTGTCTGAATACACTTTTATCAGACATAGCTACTAATTGCCCAGATCTGCGGGATGAAATTATTGTAAATCAAGTGGAAACTTTAAGTAATCTAGCAAATATAATAAAATCGAGTCGTGATAGTAGTAATGCTCCGCCACCAATAATTCTATGCAAAGCAACAGTACCATTACTATTTGGACTAGCCAGATCAATGGGACGGTATACTGGTGATGCAAATGAACAAAATCCATTATTATGTCGAATTTTTCCAAGAGAAGAAATGCCAATTGTTAAATCAAGTGATCCATCATTGATGAATTCATCTGAAAAATTAACATCATTAAGTAATTTCCGTTCGATAATACCAAGATCAATGTCCGGTAGTTTAAGCCAAGATTCATCTGGTGAATTAAAAATGTTCCGGCCAATAATTAAACCAAATGGCACAACAACAACAATTCCAACTACTAAACGTGCATCATTTCAAACATATTATTCAGTACCCTATGATCCAACTATACATTTTTTCACAAAATTTGGTTCTAGTTTTAATCAATTTCCTAATATGCGTGAAACACCAATTAAAAAACCAAAGCTCAATGGTTTTAGTATACAACATTTACAAACAATATTTGCTATTGCTAAAAAACTATTAACTAAAGAGAATTTAGAACATTTAGATGAACAAGCTAGTGATATATTTGCATTGCATCAAATTAAAGGATATTGTTATAAAAGTTTTTCGGAAACATTAAATTTAATTATGGTAACATTAATGAGAGAATTATTACAAAATCAATCTGATTTACCAACACCATTTACAAAAGATGTACAAGAATTTGTTAAAAGATTATTTTTAATTGGTCAAACTGAATTACAAAATAAACAACAGGATCAAGAAAAAGAAAAAAAAGAAGAAAATGTTTCAACAATTAATAAATATAAAATTAATGTACTGGCAAATGCAGCTTGTGTTGATTTATTAGTTTGGGCTATAAGAGATGAAACTGGTAAGTTAAATACTTTTTTTTTAAATTTATAATATACTTTTTTATTTTGTATATATATAATATACATATATATATTTTAGAGAAATTATAAATTTAGAATATTTTCAGTTGATGAAGAATATAATGTTCCTTCATTGCAATACGGTTTATCTTATATTTTGAAAAAAGGTTAAATTTATTCAATTAAAGTTTGAAATTTTTGTGTTTTCTTATATTTTTTTTTGCATATATTTTTGTTTTTAATACAAATTTTTGGTATTATTTTTGAAAAACCTGCATACATTTATATATTGACTTAATCCAATCTCACCGAATAATAAAGTTTTAATAAAAACATGATCAAAAATTAGCATGAAAAAAAATAGCAGATATTAAAATTCCAAAGATCTTTTAAAAATTATTGAATGTTACTTAAAGGTCAAAACCAAATTTTATTTAATAATTCCATATTTCTCAAAATTATTGTTTCATAAAAAACAAAACATACTAATTAAAATTATATACTTATAAGTTATACGATGTTATATTTTTATCAAACTAACAAACTTTTGTTTTGTAGTTCAAAATTTATAAAATATTATCATGCCCGCACGATATATAAGTTTCTTTTTATTCCATATTTTTTTATTAATAATTAATTTTAAACATATACTTAAAGAGGCTGATAAATTATGCGGACGTCTCTCACAGAAACTTAATTCAGTATTAAGTCATAAAATAGTGATGGATCATATGCCACTCTTAATGGTCTGTTTAGAAGTAAGTATAAAATTTTGTTAAAACTGTCAGTTTTATAAGTAACATACTTTTGTTTAGGGTCTTGGAAAATTGGCTCAAAAATTTCCTAATATTGCTGGTACATCAATATGTTATCTTCGTGATTTCCTTGTAGATCCAAGTCCAATATTGGGAAAATTATATGCTCAGTCATTGGCCCAAATCAAAAAAGATAAAGAAATTGCACCATTTAAAATTGTTGTTCAAAGTAGCAATGATATGCGTTCTGTTGATGTACATAATTCAGATACAGCAACTGTAAAATCAGGTGTTGTTGCATTTGAAGCATTACGTGATGCAGCAATTGAAAATTTAAGTATAGCTCTTAGAGCAGCACATTCATTAGATCCGTATTGTGTACCAGCATTAGTAGCAAATGTTTCAAATAGACTTTTTACAGCTGAAAAAAGTGAATCGTAAGTGAATTAATGTAATATCAAATTAAAAACAAACTTATTATCACTGAACACTTTTTCTTTTTATAACATTTTATATACAATTTAGAATATTAATCAAAATTATCTGTTCATTTAGTTTAACGCACTTGGAATTATAGCACTACTTAGTTTTTTAAAAAACGCATTACTAAATTTTAAAAAGAAGCCGGTATTTTTTTAAACAATTCAAATATTTCTTTTTACAAATTTTATAAAGATTTTATTATGTTCTTAATATAAAAAGTTTATACATTTATTTAAAACAGTGAATCTAGTCTTGTTAGTTTGAATATAATTGTGATGCTGGGACATGTTGCAGTTACACTTAAAGATACACCAAAAACTACACAAAATATATTACAATTTTTTATTCAACGATTTTGTAAAGTGCCATCAGAACAAAATGCATTAATTGTTGATCAATTAGGTTGTATAATTATATCACAATGTGAGCCAACTGTTTTCGAAGAAATTATGAAAATGTTTAGTAGAGTCACTGTGCAATCAGCATCATTAGCTTACACTTCAAATCCCGAACATCGTAAGCAATACCATAATGTATCAGATGCTGTTGTCAATGCATTAGGGAATATTGCTGGTAATATACCAGGTGAACCAGAAATGTTAGAATTACTTGGCAAATTACTTGAGCTATTTGTTCAAATTGGTCTTGAGGGAGAGAGATCCTATGATAACACACCAGGAGCGCAGAAGGCTAGCTCAAGTGCTGGTAACTTGGGAATGTTAATTCCTGTGATAGCAGTACTTGTACGTCGTCTTCCGCCAATTAAAAACCCAAAAATGCGTTTACACAAATTATTTAAAGATTTTTGGCTTTATTGTGTCGTCATGGGATTTACAAATTCGCGTCTTTGGCCAGCTGATTGGTATCAAGGTGTGCAACAAATTGCCGCTAAATCACCATTACTAATATCACAAACAGCACATAAAGGTGAAATGAGAGAATTAAATTATACATCAGCAGTTAAAAGTGATTCAGTTAGTTTGAATGAATTGAGAAGTCAAATATTGTTGTTATTAGATCATCCACCAGCCGATGTTACAGCATGTATACATAAATTAACATTTGCCCAGTGTACATATTTGTTAAGTGTTTATTGGCTGGAAACATTAAGGTAATTAATTTTTTAAGTCATTACTTTTTAAGTTTAATTTATATGAAATAATATTTTTAGAGTGGAAAATGCAGATGAACCCAGTTTAGAACCAATTTTAAGTTATTTATGTGATACAGCATTACAAAAAGATAAATCAGGAATATGGCAATGCGTTAAATGGTATTTCTATTAATTGTCTATAAAAACTTTTATTCAATTAATTTTATTTTTAGTATTGCTGATCAAGTTTTTGAAAAATTTCGTAATGTTTTATTTTCCCAAATTGAAGTGCGTGAACAAATACTTGAATCACAAGCAATGTTATTATTAGTTTTTTTTAATCACATTCACAAACAAATTCAACTTGTTGCTGATCAGTACTTGGCTCAGTTAGTTGATAAGTTTCCACATTTATTATGGAATCGTCGTGTACTTTGGTGTATGCTTGATGTTTTGCAATTATTGGCGTTCTCGTTAACTTTAGATCCGAACGAAGAAAGTCCAACTTTACGAGTCGCTTCAACACCGTATACGTTACAATTAATGGATTCTTTGCCAGCACGTGAAGGACGTTTAAAAGACTTTTCAGATCGTTGTCAAGGAATTGTTAATGAAGCAATGAAATGGGCACCACGTTCAACACGTTCACACTTACAAGAGTACACAAATATTATTCCAACACCATCGTTAAGTCATCATAGTGGACTGGCTTTAGCGTTCGATTCAATTGTTGCATCCAGTACAGTTTTACCAAATGCTTTGCCATCTATTAATAAACGACCAAATTGTGTCAATTCAAATACACCAAAATTTGTTTCGGTTTTGTGTATGCGCAGTAAATATGCTGGTGAAATAGCTGGTCAATTATCAGTACTAAGTGATGAAGATAAAAAAGGTTTAGCTGATCGTTTAGTACGTGATGTATGGGACGCATGTGCTGAAAAAAGTGATAGTAAACATCGTGGAACATTGTGGAGAGCAACTGCTTATTTAGTATTTTGTTCAGGATATAGCCGAAAACTATTACATGCTGTTGGTAAGTATATGAACAATATTTTATAAAATATCGAAATGCCTTATAAAATTCCATTTTTTTATAGCTACTTCTCAAGTTGAATTATTCACCGAATCTGCTATTGAAACTGCTGTCGAATGTTGGCAATGGGTTCTAACTGCACGACAAGATCTTGAATTATGTTTTATTCAAGACATGGTTAGTGCTTGGCAGACAACATTTGAAAAGAAGTTAGGTTTATTTGCTGAAGAAGTAGATTATACAAATCCACTTGCAGCCTATGATGGTTGTAAATTAGTTCCAAAATCTATATTAGTTGCACCACATACAATTTGGTTACAATTAATTTCCGAAATGGTTGACACTGCAAAGTATTGTAATCGTGATAAAGTTGAAATGTTCTGTTTACTATTACATCGTTGTTTGCCAATTGCTAAAGCATCTAAACAAAATCGTCGATCATCAACAGTTGGTTGTCGTTTTAAATTATTACAATGTGGTCTGTCACTATTACAGGGCAACACAATACCGAAATCATTAGCTCGAAATATTTTACGAGAACGAATATATAGTAATGCTTTAGATTATTTTTGCGGGCCACAAACATGTCCCACACAAAGTAAAGAAGATTTATTAAACGATATACAAATATTATTAAAATTCTGGCAAACAATGCGCAGTGAAAAGAAACATTTAGTAGCATCTGAAGTAGGTGATTATAATAGTGAAGTAAATTCAACAAATCAAATGCTTTCAGTGGTACGACAAAATCCAGAAACAGCTTCACTTATAAGTAGTAGTGATGTCGCACGATCGACATCATCTGGTGCTGGTGGATGGTACAATACAATACCACATTCAACATCAACACTATCAAAACGTTCAAGCCGATCGAAAAGATTACCATTCCCCAAAGATGCTTATGACAAAGACTATATGAAAAAGCGAAATTTAATCTTAGAATTATTAGCAGTTGAAATAGAATTCTTAATAACTTGGTATAATCCGAATATGTTATTAGATATGCAAATACCTGGAGAGGAACAAATAAATGAATGGCGTGCCAGACCAGTAAAGATAAATGTTTGGCGTGATTATACTCGTTTGGCATGGGCATATAGTCCAGCATTAGCAATATTTTTGCCACAACGTATTCGAAATTCCGAATCAATTGAAGATGAAGTATCACGATTAATAACTGTTGATCCAATTTCAGTAGCACATATTCCAGAAGCTTTGAAATTTTTAGTCACTACTAAAAATTTACTCAATGAAAGTCCAGATTTAATTTATATGCTAAATTGGTCACCAGTCAGTCCTATACAAGCTTTGTCATATTTTTCTAGGCAATATCCAACACATCCTTTAACAGCACAATATGCGGTCAAAACATTATCATCATATCCTGCTGAAGCTGTATTACCATATATTCCACAATTAGTACAGGCATTACGTCACGATACGATGGGTTATGTTACAGAATTTATAAAAAATGTATCGAAACGTTCACAAATTGTTGCTCATCAAATGATTTGGAATATGCAAACAAATATGTATATGGATGAAGATCAACAACATAAAGATCCAAATTTATATGAAATTTTAGAGATATTAAGTAATAATATTATATCCGGATTTTCGGGTGCAGCAAAACGTTTTTATGAACGTGAATTTGATTTCTTTGGTAAAATAACAGCTGTCAGTGGTGAAATACGAAGTTTTCCAAAAGGTGCTGGCCGGAAAAAAGCATGTCTAGAAGCATTAAGTAGGATTAAGGTACAAAGCGGTTGTTATTTACCATCTAATCCAGAAGCAATGGTACTTGATATTGATTATAATAGTGGTACACCCATGCAAAGTGCTGCAAAAGCACCTTACTTGGCCAGATTTCGTGTATATCGCTGTGGTATATCAGAATTAGAGTGTAGAGCAATGGAAGTCTCAAATAATCCGGTAAGATTTGTGATACATATTTCGATTTTTATACACAATTTTGAGATATTATTTTTGATTGAACAGAATTCACAAGAAGATGCAAAAACAATTGTTGGTGTTGAATCATGGCAAGCAGCAATTTTTAAAGTCGGTGATGATGTTAGACAAGATATGCTTGCACTTCAAGTTATAACAATATTTAAAAATATTTTCCAACAAGTTGGATTAGATTTATTCTTATTTCCATATCGTGTTGTTGCTACAGCTCCGGGGGTAAATAGTATATGTAACAAAAAAAAAATCATAATTAAGATAATTTTATATTTTTTAAGTGCGGAGTCATAGAGTGCGTACCAAATGCTAAGTCTCGTGATCAATTAGGTCGTCAAACTGATTCGGGACTTTATGAATACTTTTTACATCAATATGGTGAAGAAAGTTCTAAAGAATTTCAAGCTGCTCGTGCAAATTTTGTTAAATCAATGGCAGCTTATTCGGTGATTGGTTACTTGTTACAAATTAAAGATCGACACAATGGAAATATTATGATTGATAAAGATGGTCATATTATTCATATTGGTAATTACTCTTAATATGTTTTAAATTGTTTTTATGACATTTTATATAAAAAAATTTGTAAATATATTTTCAGATTTTGGATTCATGTTTGAATCATCACCTGGCGGTAATATTGGTTTTGAACCTGATATAAAATTAACAGATGAAATGATTATGATAATGGGTGGTAAAATGGAAGCACCAGCATTTAAATGGTTTTGTGAACTTTGTGTTCAAGCATATTTAGCAATACGTCCGTATCAGGATGCAATTGTTTCTTTGGTATCATTAATGTTGGATACTGGTTTACCATGTTTTCGAGGTCAAACTATTAATTTACTAAAGCAACGTTTTGCACCAAATAAAAATAATAAAGAAGCAGCAGCTCATATGCTAGCAATAATAAGAAATTCATATCAAAATTTCCGAACAAGAACATATGATATGATTCAGTATTATCAGAATCAAATTCCATATTAAAAATTTAAATTTATTGAAAAAAATTATATAAAAATTACTAAGTGATTCTTTAAATCTTGTTGTATTGTTGTTAAAATTATTTTATATAATATTAAGAAACAAAGTTTATATAGTATTTTATTATTATTTTATGTTGCTAGTGTGATTGAGCTGTGCTTATTTGTAATTAAAATTTAAATTTTCTTTGTTGATTTTAAAAATTTGTTAATGTTATTTCATATATATTAATTATTTCAACTTATGTATTTTTATGGTTTTTTCCTTGTAGTTATATATAGATAATATTTAATTGAAAACTAAAATAATTTGAATTCATTTTTTTCACTGACTAGAAATATTTTCTAATTATTTCAAAAAATAAAATGAATTCAAATTGCAAAATTAATTAAACGAGAATGTGGTAATATAAATAAAAATTATTTTAATTGAAACTATTTATTTATTTCCTAAATTACCTTTGCAATAAAGAATCTAAGAAAAGCAGATGTAACATTTTGTATTTATATAAATATATGAGCAGTTTCACGAACGTTTGTTTTTTTGAATATTCGAGCTGTGATTAATTTTATTTATTTCGTAAACCTTATAGCTTTCTCTAGTAAATTCATATTATGACTGATCTGGAAATGTAACCTTATTTATGTAAATAAATTGAAAAACATTTAATTGCTTTTTTTTGAATAATATTTGTTCTAGAAAAAATAAACGTCATATAGATAGATTATATAAACATTTTACAGAAATTCTTATAAAATTTAAAATATTTAAATTTGATTTTTAAAACCTAGTATATCTGTATATAGTAAATACAATAAATTTCTGTAATTTTTTCTTTTTGTTTGTTAATAATCAACCAATTGTTTGCATTTACTTTTTGACATGTTTTGTGAGTAATTATTACCATTTCTATGTCGATACCTTTCATTTCTATCATAATCCCTTGATCTGGATCTATCTCTAGATTTTCTTTCATGATTTCTATCTCTGTATCTATTACTTCTACCACTACTAGTTCTTCTACTTCTATTATATGGACTATGATTTCTATCTCTATCATGGCTACGATAACGACGTCGAGAATATCCACGTGAAGAACTTCTACTACGATGACGGCCACGTGATCGTTCTCTATCATGTGATTTTGATTTACTACGTTTAGTTAATTCCATAATAATTTCTTTTTCATTTGGACTATTATTTGTTGATGTAATTTGTTGATGTAATTTTTCTTCGTCCTCACTATCAGTTGGTGTACCATATTTATGACGAAGTTCACGTTGCCTAAAAACGATTCGAATTGAAAATATTTTTTATAAAACTATACAACATCGTAATTTTTTTTTGTTATTTACCTTCGACGCAATTTTAAAGCTAATTCACGCATTTCATCTTCACGCTCTTGTTGTTGCTGAATTTGTCTTTCCGTTCTTTCAATTTCAGCCTTTTTATCGGCTTTGTCTAAAATTTTAATATTATAGTTTAATTTAAATAACAAAAAAAAACTTTAAAATTTAATTGATTACATTGTTTATTTAATAGAATTTGCATTTTACGTTTAAGCCGATCACGTAAATTAGCTGTTGACGATGATGAAGTAGAAGCAATGTTTATTAATGTCTGAAAAATTTCCAACTTAAAATGTTTAAATGGGTTTCCTAGAAAGTTTTAAATATATATATATATTATATAAAAATTATTTTAAAGAGGATCTCTTGGTAATTTTTTCGATGTTTTTTAATTTTATTATCTATATTTTGAAGATCCTCCATAATATTACTTCCTATGATGTTTTATTTATATTTTACAACAGACATTTAGTAAAAAATAATAATAATTTCAATAACAACAACAACTAATATTTAAAATAATTTAAATTTCAAAATAATTGCTTTTGTTCTTAGTCTCATTCTTTTCAAGACAACACAATTACTTTTTAAATATCCAACTAAATAAATATTGGATATATCTAAAATTTCTAAACATTATATAAACATTTATATAATGATATGTAATATTTATGATTATTTAAAAAGTTTGTAGGAATCTCAAGCAATCTTTTTGAATTATTCTTACTGACTTTGTTCTCGGAGACTGAAGTAATCGGATTTACAGTACTTTTACTATAGTTATTTAGAAAACTGCTATTGCCGGCAGAACTACCAATAGTTCCACTATTAGAACCATAAATAGTACTATTATTTCCACTTCCACTAGCAATGGCAGCAATAGCAGGTGGATTAAAATTTGTAATTGTGCCAGGTGAGAAATTATTTGAACTACAAAAAAGGAAAAATTTAGTAAATGAAATATTCGCGCCAAAAAAATAAATATTACTTGGAATTTTCATTGGTTTCCATATTGGTTTCATCCTCCTCTGTATCACCATCAGATGATGATGACGATGATGATTCATTATCTCTTTTACGTCCGTAATAACGTTTAATTGGTACTGGTGGAATTTGGGGTGGAGGTGTAAGAGTTTTTTGTACAGGGACAACTTTAGAAGGTTGTTGTAAAACTGGAACTGTATCTGACAATCCAACAGATTTTAATGCCGTATTTGGTATAATTGATTCTCCAGTTCCAAACAATAAATTTGGGATTTTCGTAATTGATTTAGATCGTGATCTATGATTTGTATTTCCAACTGGAGATGGTGATTTCTTTTTAATTGTTATTATTCTAGAACGATCACGCCTGCGACGATCTACTGATGATGATGTACTGGATGAAGCAGAGCGACGTGGCCGATAATGCGATTGCGATGTTTTATGAGGTGTTCGGGAACGTGAATAATTACGACGACGATTGTATGACCGTGTTCTAGAATTTGATCGAGAATGTGATGTACGTCGTCTTCCAGATCGTCGATCTTTATAGCCTCTTCCACCTCTACCACTACGGCTTCTGCTACGACTTCTACTACGGTTCCTGCTATGATTTCTACTATAACTACGACTTCTTCGTCTTCGATAACGTGACCTACTACGACTGCGACTATGACTGCGCAAATATTGTTTTGGTTTTTTTGGTGAATGTGAGTCTCTTTTTCGATAACTACGACTACTTTCATTCATTTGTTTTAGCTTTTCCAAATTTGCCTTCACTTTGTCGGCATATGTCATCCCACCATCAATACCATGTTGTCCCATTGCTGAATTGCCAAAACTCTTTTGCGGTTTATTTATATTTATAGAAATTTTCGAATGTGGTTGTAATTCATCTTCACCACCAAATGATGTAATATATGTTATTTTACCAGAATTTTCTGGGGATGGTGATCTTGAATCACTTTCATTATCATTTTGATTTTCAACCGGCTCTTCTTTAGCTGCATAACTTGGCGGACTTAATGGTCTACCGGCACATCTACGTTCTCTTTGTGCTCTACGCTCCCGGCGACTTTTTCTACCACTAAGCATAATTTTTTCTTGTTCTTCTTCGCGTGCCATACGTATTGCATCGGCTTCATCAGCATCCTTAACTAAAAATGAGTAAAAATCATTACTCATCATACCATAATTTCGTCCACACGTATTTAAATCATGTGCTTGACTATTATCCAATTTATTGATTTCAATCGAAACATCCATATCTATATCAGAATCTGATTCTTCTTCATCATCTATGGGTGCTGAGGGTATATGTATAGGATTAGCATTTAATATATGACTAAATGGTGCTGATGGTTCAGAATCTTCATATGTATACCCAATAGCAGCACCAGTATTTGGTGGTTTTTTATTTGTATTTCGTTGTTGTTCATTTTCAAGTTGAGCATTTACACCAAATTGTTCTTCTAAATATAATTGATGTAAATATTTATCTTCTGTTAAACATAAAAAATCATTTTGTGCCAAAATCCGATAACGTTCATAATTGCATTGACGTTCTTCTGTTGTCAGTTCATCTAAATCTGATGCTTTTTGTATTGGTGGTATATAATCTAAATGGGCTCGCACATCAAAACGATCAATTAAATTATCTTTTTGTCCTTGCCAAGGAACACTACAAAAAAAAAAGACAATAATAATTATAAATAACGAATATAATAAAATTGCCATATTAATAAAAGTATAAAAATGATCAACAAATTATATATCACTTGCATGATTGCGGCACCATCACCAAGAAGTGCTACAGCTGGATCTAAATGAATTTTGCATTTTCTACCATGAATTTGCATAAATTGCGTTGGATCAGCTTTCTAAAAGTTTATTAAAAAAAATTATATGAATCAATAATTATATGAAAGTAAAAAAATTATATCAATGTAAATTAAAATATTTAAATATTTTACTTACAATTTTTTCATAAAAATCTTGGCGACGTTCTGCTCTCCGTCTATAATCAACTAACATTCCCCGAATTTTTCTTTCTTGTTTTCTAGCTTCATGCCACATTTTTTTAAACTTTTATAATTACTTTTGTTTTAAAATGAATAAAAAAACGAGTTAAAATAAATAATTTATTAACAACTAAATTAACTTTTTGGCTTAAACGTCAAATTACAAGCAAAAATGCCAGACATCATATATTAGACAGCCTCCAACCACAAATGGAGTAGATTTACTCATAAAGGCACAGCGACAAACCAATTTACTCAAATATTGCCAACGACGAAAATCTTTATGTTAAATCACAATTTTTTTTCTGCACGGGTGTGGTTGTGGTATCTGCTTCGACATCAGAAGATTAAATCATGGTAAGAGTATGACAGAAAAAAATTGTTTTGCTAAATACCACGAAAAAAAAATATTTTTTTTCGCTCAGTGCATGGTGCAACTGACTCCAAACTTAAATATGAAATAAAATTAAAAACAAAAACTTAAATTTTCTTAATTTTGCACGACAAAAAATACAAAAATCTTAAGAATGAAAATGCTGCTTTAAAGGTTTAAAATGTTTTGTCACATTTGATAAAAAAACGGATCACATTTGATATAACAAAGCCAAGCAAAACTTCAAGTATTCTATCAAAAATAACTATTGGGAGCTATGGGAGCTATTAAAAAAAACAAGTTATAGATGACAACAACAAATATTCGTATTGTAATTAATTGAGATAAATACAATTTCATCTTAAATGGTTTATGTACGACGTATTATTTATTCTTCTCCCGGTGGTAATGGCTGTCCGTCAGTTGACGGTGGTACAGTAACAGTTTCCACGGGATCTTCAATTTCTTTTTTAATATTTTCCAAAGATATATAACCACCACTTTCATCCTAAAAAAGATCAATAAATTATTTTTCTATAATTTAAAATTTAAATATAAAATCAGTACCGTAACAAAAACATCTTGTGTAAGGCCCATTAAAATATCCATAGTTATTTGTGGGATATGTCCAATTTGATTTTCAGTTATATTTTGAGCATACTCTAATAATGGTTCTCTTAAATCTGGACATTGACTTAAAGCATCTAATAATTGTGGACCGGGTAGCTGTAATAAAACTGGTAAAGATTGTGGTTTTAAACGTTGACTACATTTTAAAAATCCATCCCAAATGACTTTTTGTTTCCAAACTTGTTTTAAGATCAAACGTTGTAATAAATTTACAACAAATGGTGCTAATCGTGGATATAATGTAAGTGATTGGATTACTGTACGCATTAATAATGTTGGTAATGGATAAATTTCAACTAATTGCTGGAGGCATGCTGCTAAAATATCTTGGGTGAAGACATCTTTTTCAGCTAAACATACTGATGTCGCTTTAACAATAAATTTCAATTCACATTTAGCTGGATCTAAATTATGTAATGCAACTAAAACTTCACTTGGTGTAACTGGCATATCTTGGTTAGAAAATTCTGTACCAATGCCTAATAAACGATTAAATACTTCTTTAACGACTATTGGATTTAGTTTAAGGAATTTAGGTAAAGCTGTTATTATTTCTTTTTTAGTTAGACCAGCCATTACAGGTATAAGTAGGCGAACATCAGTTACTTTAGTTTGATATAATTCACGAACTTTAATCACTAATTCTTCAGTTGGTACAGCACGTTCTGTTAATATATAAATAATTCGAGTAATTAATGTTTCAACTCCTTTCGGACATGTTTCAATTAAATTAAGAATTTGTTTTGATTCTGGACCCATTTTTCTAATTGCTGTATCAATTGATCTAAGAATTGTACGTTTAAGATCAGCAGATGTACCACTATAAACTTTACTGAGATTTTGAAGAAGATCTGTGTGGAAAATATAAATAAATACATAAAATTAAAAAAAAATTATTGGCCCATGGGAGGATCGAACTCACGACCTTCGCGTTATTAGCACGACGCTCTAACCAACTGAGCTAATGGGCCATGTTGATGTTCGTTGCCAAATATTATATGTGACATTTGCATTATTTGCAATGCAGAATTTATTACAATATTACAAAAGCAATGGAAAATGGAACGTCTTGCATCGAAATATAAATTTCTAGGTGCAAAATGTGAATATTATAAATGATTTAATCAATTTTTTAACTGATTTATTTTATATTGAAAAGGAGGAAAAATACATTTTAGAAAAAAATACATAATATTTGTACAAACTTTTGTTTGTACAATTATTATGTTACGTAAAGTTGGAAAAAAGTAATTGGCCCATGGGAGGATCGAACTCACGACCTTCGCGTTATTAGCACGACGCTCTAACCAACTGAGCTAATGGGCCGCTTGTGAAGCATATTTCATAGATTTTTCATATTTGTTCTCAAGATTACCATCACTCATTTCAGAATATTATTTACTTTGGTCAATCGTTGGAACTTTTGAACAAAGTTACAATAATAAATTTACGGAAGAAAATAGTGCAAACAGTAATTTAATTTTTGAAAATTAAAAAAAAAAATCATGGCCCATGGGAGGATCGAACTCACGACCTTCGCGTTATTAGCACGACGCTCTAACCAGCTGAGCTAATGGGCCAGTTGAACTTTTCCGTCTAATTTCGAATTTTATAAAAAACGAACTATAATTGCATAAACTAATAGTCGACATTGTATTCAGTCAGTCAGTCGATCTAATTCATAATTTTATGGTTTGTGGGAAGAATTTGTTGTACAACAAAATTTAACAATTGTCTAAGTATGTATATATAAATCTTACAGAGTTAAATTACAAGTAAATGTAAAAAATAACATATATATGTGAAAAAAAAATCTTTGAATTGTGATAAAAAAAAAGAAAATGGACTTTAACGGCGAAAGTACAAACTTGTTTATAATTTATGATAACTTATTAATAAATAGAACACTCCATACTGACTACAGCTTTTATCAAAGTAAATAAATTATGGTATTTTTGGAAAACAACCGAAGTTTTACATTGGAAATATATATTTTTTAAATACATATTTAATTTTGTGTAGAAAAAAAAAACAAGTAAAATATACGATCTCAACAAAAACCTAACTTCCAAATAAGACATTATTGAACAACATGATATAGAGCAGAGTGGCGCAGTGGAAGCGTGCTGGGCCCATAACCCAGAGGTCCGTGGATCGAAACCACGCTCTGCTAACTTTTTTTTTTAATTTAGTAAAAATAATAAAAAATATTTTTAGGAGTTAAGAAATATTTTATTTACTTACCTTGATTGTGAGGCATCAAGGCCAAAAATAAATTTAAACATAATTTTGCCAAATCTTCAGTCCATGTTTTTACTACTTCTTCACGCCCATATTCCACATCAAAAATTGCTATATTTGGTGTTTCAATTTCTAAAAATTCTAACCATTGAATTGCAAATTCTTCTATTTTATTAGCTAAAATTTTCTGCTCAGTATACAATATTATAATATTGTTCAATGATTTTTCTCTTAATCCCAAATTCTCATGGACACAATATGTTAATAAAATTCTAATAAATTTTTGCTTTCTAGGTGGACGACGTATTGTTAAATCACGAATTAATTCAAAACAATGATAACTTGTTTCATTTGCTTCGCACATTTGAACTAATTTATTAATAGCTTCATCTGGTATAAGTGGTGATTCTAGATATATTCTCCGTAATAATTTGATTTTATCTTTAAAATCACAATTTTCACATATTCCATTAATTAATTGACCCAATAAAAAATTATATGCATAATCGGGACTATGTTCAGATTTTACATATGAATGTCGTGTAAAACCTTGCAGTAGACAATATTCTTCATAAAGCCAACTAAAAGCTAAATCTAATCGGTTTTTAATATCTTCCATAATAAATTCAAATATTATTTCTCGAACTCTTTCTGGAAATGTTGCAGCCATAACTGTTAGAATTTTACGACGTTTTGCTGATACACCACCAATTATACAATGACGTTCAGATCTTAAAATTCTTCGTACAGCATCTAAAAGAAAATTTTCTTTTGCTGCACGACTTAATGGTTTTGTAACTTCTTGAAGTTTTAACGTTTTTGCTCGTTGCTTCATTCGGGCAATCATTGCTTGTTCACTAGACATGATAGAAGAGAATTTGAATATATTAAGATATTGTAAATTTTTAAATAAATATATCAAAAGCTTACCCTTTTTGTCTTTCCATTGTTTCTCTTAATTTTTTTGTTGCCTCTTCTTTTTTTTGATTTTCATCAACATCTTTATCCTCTTCATCCAATTCCATTTCTTCTGTATAATCTTCAACATCTTTTTCTTTGCGTGCGGATTGTATTATCATTTGTTCTTCTTCAATTGAAACACATGGTTTCATTGGTGGTTCTTTACTAAAAGCACTTGCACCTGGTCCTATTTTATTTTCAGACATTTGTTCACCTAATAAATTTGATATTTTTGATATTTGTTGATTCAATGTCATATCGCGAAATGGTTTATATGTTTTTAAAAATTGTGTCGGAGCTTCATCGGGTAAATTTTTTATTGATTCAATTACTAAATCTACAACAATTTCATCTTTCTTTAATTTTTCTGTTAAAAATTTCTCATTTATTTTAGTTGATTTAATTTTTTGCTCTTCCAATTCATCATAATCAATTTCCATTTGACGCGGTACAATCGATTTATCTTTACCAATTTTTTGTCTTTTATTAGCCTGAAGGCTGGCATTCTCTTGAGCACGTTTGGTACGTCTTTGTTGTTCAATTTTATCCATTTTTGGTATTGCACGTAATATTTCTTGTTGTGTTGCGCCCAAATCTTTTAATAAATTTATAATTGTTATTTGCATTTCAAATGATCCACGATTTTTTAATAAATTTAATAATTGCATTTTTAAATTTTTACGTACTGAACTGACTTGTGAATCAGTTAATGTTGGTGGTAAATTTGAATGTAAATGTTCAATTGATTTAATAACATTATTCATAAGAGATGGTCGCATTTTCGCAATTGTACAAAGACTACCAGTACAAGCTATTAAATTAACGGATGATATATGAACAGCTGCATGAAATTTTAATAAACAATCAAATATATCCATTGATTCATCTTCTAATTTACGCCGTCGAACAATTTTTAATGTTAATGGTATATCTTCTAACGAAAAATCTTTTTCACGTTTCATACTATCTTCATCCGGATATGTTTGTAATATCACAACACCTTCTAAGAATTTTATTGAATTAGTTCGGATACCATCATTATCATGATCAATCATATCTAAAATTTGTGCTTTCATTAAACACAACGTATTCCATGCTTGTTCAATACTATCAGTAATATCGGGTATTGTACAAATCCACTGTAAACCATTTTTATATACTGAACCGCATGCTTGTATAACACGTTTAATAACTTGCGGTGACGAGTCTCTCAATAGCATTGATAAAACTGAAGCAACCCGAGGTAAAAATTCTATTTTTTCTTTACTAAAATGTATATTTTTTTTAAAAAAAAAATTCTGTGAAAATTTTGCTATTAAAAAGAAAAATTCTTACCAAACTTGTTCAATAAAACCAACCACAGATTTTTTCACTTCTTGTGATGGATCATGTGCCATAGAAATTATATTATCTAAAAATTCTTCTAATAATTCAATACATGATCCTAAAAGTATTTCTTGAATTTTAACTAAAGCATCACATTTTGTTTGTGGTGTACCGGTTGCTGTACTGTTTAACCATTCAATAATCTAACATTAAACAAATTTTAACCATAAATAATTTAATATTTTATTAGAATTTACCTTAGATCGCGCATTAACAGTTTTCTCATCAGCAAATAAACTTGCTGTTTCTTCAAGAAATGGTGTTCTTCCCAATAATGTAGACATTTTTATATTAATATAATTTAAATTTATTTTTCTTATCAAACACTTTTTGGTTAACCGCACAAAAACTTAAAACATATTTACGGCTGTGTCAAATCACAAGAAAAAATAATTTGACAAATTATATTCTAAAATTTTCATATGTCAAAATATATAATTTCTGTAGGGCGCGTAAGTGGCGCCATACCGTGGTCAACACATGAATCGTTATAGTATGGAAAAACGTTAATTTTAAAAAATATATTTTGTAAATTATGGAAAATTATGATATTAAATTAAATATTAATGTAAAAAAAAAAATTCTTTCATCAAAAATAGCAGATTTCATGTAAAGACTTTATAAATTTTAAAACATTTATTATATTTTAATAATTGTATGCTTTAAATTATGATTACTATTATGATCATATATGTAATATTAAATTAAATATTTAAAATTATATTCACATATTACTTTTTAAAATACTTTAATTATGGTTTCCTGTAGTTTTTATTATAAATGTAGTAATATTAGTAAAAATTCTCTTTTAAATAATCTTATAATTATATTAGCTACTAATATTAAAATTAGATAATCTTATCTATTCTTTATAATTATTAAATAATATTTTGAGGTCTATTCTATATACCGTATACTAGTAAATATATATTCATATATGTTATATAACAAAAATTGATTAATTACGCTGTTTCCCTTATCTTGTGATAAATAAACCATAATTGTAATTAAATCAAATTCATATAAACAAAAAACAAATTATATGATTAGATTAGATATGAATTTATCAAACCAAAAAAAAAAAAAAAAAAAACATATAAAACAAAATTGATATGTTGAAATCTTTTCAACTGATAAGATAAAATATAATTATTGATATAATTACATTTAATATAATTTTACTTCATTTTATTATACATAAATTAAATTAATAATATTTGCGACTTAAATTATGAATTTTGAATAATAAATTGATTTATGAGCAAACTAGCGCAATTTTCTAGAAGATATTTAATATGTTTTGTAAAACATATATTTTTTTTAATATATGTTTTATTTTTGAGCTAAAATTTGAACTAAAATTAAAAATGGTAGACAATACCCAAAAATATGATAATGAAAAGTAGTAATGAAAAGTAATCTGATTTAGAAGAAAAATAATATAATAATTTTTCCATTTCACATTCAAATGAATTTTGTATACAAACATTTTAAGGATCTCAAATGATTTGATTAAAAATTCTTTAATTTTTTTCAACATTCGATTACATAATTCGAAATAAACTGATTGGTTATTATGTAAACTAAACAATTTTTGGACATAATTTTACGTCATATAATTTAAAAAAAAAAAGATTGAAAAACTTGAACAAAGCTTTTATAATGAATTAAAATTAAATTTTTGCAAATAATTTTTACATAACATTAAAAAAAAAACTGTACAAGGAATATTATCAGCTCCTTTTTTTATGCTCAAGCGAATAAATATAATTTTGTTTATGCCAAAAAAAAAAAATACATATTCAAATCACGTTTTTACTTTTTATGTTTTGTCTTCAATATTTTTTATGTGTGGTTCATCTAATTCTATCAAAACCAATAAATTCTGTGTATATATATTTTTTATCTATTAATTCATTAGTAAAATTTTAAACGTGAATTGATTTTCAGTTTAAGTTTTTATAAAGAAAATTATTATTTTTATTAAAAATTGAATTAATATTTTATTCTACACCACAAGTCAATGTAATTGATTAACGCTAACAAAATATACTTATGTCGAAAAATTATATGTTCATGTATATATATATTTTTAATAAAGGTGATGTCAAAAAACTTTGAAGATTAATCAAGGACAATCTAAAGGAGTAAATGATTCGAATTCATAATGAAATTAAAACACGATAAGTGGTGGTTATGTGGTAACAGGTTTTTTGTAAATATTAGATTTAAGTACATATATACAAATATATATATGTATAAAAAAAAATTATGTCAATATTTTATGTTATCGCAATGCTATATATATTTATTATTTTACTTGTGTACAAGCCGGCATAATAAAAAAAAAATCGTTTTATAAAAAAATTTATGATTTTCACTTTCAAATATAAGATTATGTTTTGTTATAATATTCAATTTAAATTTATAAACATTTACAAATTATTAAAATTATTATTATTCGCCAACATATATATTACATTTTCTGATTACCTCTGCCAATATATTTCGAATTTCATTATTATTTTTTATCTTGCCAATTAATTGCAAATTTCCAGTATTAATAATAAATTTTCATAGTACATACTGTAATAAATTTTCACTATTTGTAGGTAATATATCAAGTTTTGTGTAACAGTTTTCCAAGCACCTTTATATATCGAAAAATATTTATCTTGGTGCTTGAGAAAAACTTTAAAAAAAAAATACAAATTTAGTACGAATAAAGGCACAAAAATGTCGCAGTTTTGTTAGCATTATATGAACAATTATTATTAATAGTAATAATAGAGAATCTTAATATTTAAAATACAAGAATTCAAACATAATTTAAATCTCCTTCTCAACTCTGCTGCCAAAAAAATGTTTATAGTTTTTCGAAACTAACCATTTTTTATATTTAAAAGTTTTATTTAAATATTTCGATAAAGATTTACGAATCCGAGTATAATCTGACCAAATTATTCTTCATATTTCGACGATACTTCTTTTCTTTGACCAAATAAATTTATGCTGGTCGATCACCTATTATTCTAATCTTAATATATTCTATTTAGTCTAACAACCGGTTTAGTTTTCCATTGCATACATATATTCGATATTCGTATATTAAAAAGATTATTTTATTTTTTTTTTAAAGCTTTTTATTAAATTTAAATAAACTTTAAAAAAAAAAAAAAAGAATGTCAGAAAATAAAACGACACACGTGCATATAAAACAAGTTATCACAAGGTGATGAATAATTATAAATATCTATTATAATTTTAGCATATATTTCCAATCGATTTCACTTTGACCTGTACCATCACAGTAACTGAAAGGAATCTATTTATAAAACAAAGTATTTTTAACTAACTATTTATTAATTAGAAACAGTTTCCTGTAAATTTGTCTACGTAAGAAAATTTTAAGTGCAGACAAATTAGATTAATTTTTACTGCAAAAAAAAAAATCTTAGGTCCAACCTTTGGTTTTCCTCCAATATTTTCTTCCAATCTTAAATTCATATAAACTAATAATATTTTCCCGAGCTAAACCTTTTGAGTGTCAAATATCTATTTCTCTGAGTTAATATTTTGAGCTTAACCTAAAAAAGTATTGACTTAAGGTAAGATCGAGATAAAAATTATTACTGGTCGCCTGTTCGAAAAAAATATTTTTTCGAACTTTTATTTAACTATTATTTTAAACTTTACAACATAAATTAATTAATTTAAAATAAATATATTATTTATGTTATATTAATTATTTTACTAACAACAGAAAATTAAATAATAACAAAGAACAGGTGAAATAATTGAATGTACAAAGCCATAGCATATTGTAATTTTATGTATTTTAAAGTGGCGGGTGTTTTAAAAATACTGCCTGCTTTTAAAAATTAAAAAAAAAAAAACAAAAGCAACCACTACTATTAAATATATGTATAATATATATATACGAGTATAAGAAAAACTTATTTAGGTCAAGATCATTTTTATGAATGATCATATCGCACGCGACGACATCATCAGATTTATTCTCACAGATATATATAATTGTGAATATGACGCGTCATAAAATATATGTTTTTTTTTTATTTTGCTGTTGTTTATATATTTTTTTTTTATTTATAATTATGTATTTGTAGAATTTTTTTTTTACTTTTATATACATATATGTACTTACATACCTTTGCAACAGGTATATAACAATATTAATAAAACAAAAAGAAAAAAATCATTATATAAAATTGCAAAAAAATATTTATTATTGTTGGTAATTTTTTTATGATAAATTTGTCTTTCGTTTGAAGATCACCTTGTGCAGAATGTATTTGAATTGAGATATTATGTAGTTTTTAGGTCAATATGATTAGAAATTGGAGTCGAGACTTTGTCGAGAATTCCCAGTCTCGAAATTTCTCGAGACTTTTACAATTTTAAAATAATGTAAAATAATTTTTTTTTTCGAGAATTCTTAATATAGTTTTTTTTTCATATTTTAAACGGGGTCATTGCTTTTAGGGTAATCATTTACCAAGTCAAATCCTTGAATAATACTAATGAGTTAGTAAGAACTGCAAAACCGCTTGTTAAAAGTTTTATTGGTTTTGATGATGAGGAAGCTGGACAGTTCTAAATCATTAAAAGAAAAATTGGTAACAAACAGTTCTAAATCATTAAAAGAAAAATTGGTAGCTTAAATATGATTTGACTACAATAATAAAAGAAATAAATTTGTATGAAATAACTGGCCAAATTACGTTAAATTTTAAACTAGTAAAAAATGCCCTCTTTCTAATTCTATGAGTGTGATCATTCAAAATGAGTGTGATTTTTCAACATCTAACCACTTAGTTTCGACGAAAAGACCTCCGCTAACAAAAAGGACAGTATCACAATGCTTCCTAAATTATATTTTACATAGCAAAAATTTCATTCCTATTTAAGTTTATTTTTGTTTGTTAGTTTAAAGAATAGCCCCGCTTAACTTTTTGTTTTCTTTTAAGTAAGAATTTTTAGAATCTCAAAGAACATCCTATACTGAGAATTTGTCCTGATCCTTGTCCTGATGACGAGAAAAAAAAATCTCGATGTCTCGAAAAATAAAAAATCTCGAGATATCCTAATCTCTTAATATGATTCTTGCAGACTTGCAACAACAATCATTTTTCACAGACATATAAAATTACTAAAGAAAATTTCAAGTTTTAATATTTTGCAGATTTGCAAACTCAATAATTTTCGCAGACATATAAAATAGGCCAAAGAAAATATAAAGTTTTAATAGCTTGCAGACTCAATAATTTTTGCAGACACAGAAATTCTTAAAGAAAAATTATGATCTTTTAATTTATATTATTAAATAAAAAAGGATATTTATGCCAGGACATAAAGGTGCAGATTCTGCAGATACGAAATACCATTCAAATATCGGTTTCGAAAACCATATAATAAATAAACTAGTAACTAGAACATACCTGAAACACTTAAGTTGAGCCAATTCTTCAAACTGATGAATAAGTGCTGTAAAAAATAGAAATAAATAATTAGTACACTGTAAAAAAATAGAATAACATTTTTAAAAAAAATTATATTTTCAGGATCTAAAAATTAATATTTTGTATGAGATTTTCTTTCCTGTTTTCAGAAATTTTATTAGAAAATAATTTTTACGAAAAAGATTCTTTGGTGTTTTAAACTGGCAACTTGCTATCATTTCAATTTTTTATATCTTTAAATATATTCGAATTTTCTAACGTACACTCTAAAAAAAAAAACTGTAATATAACATAAAATAAGCATAGAAGCCATAGTAGTGTTTGTTAAATATAATTTTTTTTTTATATATGTAAAAACAATGTTATAGCCACGTGCGATTCGCATACAAATTTTCTCTCCATTTTATAGTTTGGATCACAGATATTTATATATATACGGAAAATTCGACGTGATTAACATAAAAAAGTTTGAATGAAATTCGTGACAGAGAAACAAAAATCATCTTGAATTTATTTATTTTTATTTTTCGTATATGAATACGTTCTTTTCCTTCACATTTTTTTGCTCTTGTACAAAATTGTAGTACGTGACATGCCCATCAGGATTGGAAATAATTTTTATATGCTAGTAGAATATTATAAAAGGTACGTGTTAAACTGAACTTTAACCATTTTTTTTGCCCAGTCCAAATATAAAAAAACTAAAATTGATGGGTAAAGGGGGGTAAAAGAAAGAGTTTTTGTTTTTGTTTTTTTTTTTGTGGAGGAAGTATAGATTTTACGTGTATCTATACATAATTTCAACACACAGAAAAAAAAAACATATTAACTTTTTTATTGGTACAATGCCAAAAAAAGTGTTTTGTTAAAAATAAATCACCATCCTTGAATATTATCTTTTGTTTGTATATGTTTTACTCTCTGTCCTCCCCGCTCCACTGATTTGAATTTTTTTTTTTATTTTATTTTTTTATTATGTTGGTAAAGTATCTATAAGTATGATTATATGTTATGGATATAAAGAAAATAAAGTTGGAAGAAGAAATAAGAAATTCATTCAAATTCAGTTTGCATATTGCATTGACTACCAAAAAAAAAAAAAAAAAATAGAAGTCTGTATGTGTGAGTAAAATAAAAATATGTTCTATGTCATAAGGATATGAAAAAAAAAAAATTTAAGAAGATACTTTTATGATAAAGTTTGAATTGGTAGCTACCATACCTATAGTCAAAATGTAGAAGGTCTAGGGACCTTTTTTTTTTGTTTTAAACTGGAATTTTTAAAATGAATATTGATGTTATAATATGAATTTTTCAAAGCTGTGCTAAGAATATGAAAATAAGTTAATATATTTTATCAGATACATATTCTGGTTTTTTTTTTTTACAAATTAAAATTATTAATAAAATATAATTTTTTGAACATATTATCAAATTTAATTGATTTTATGATAATTAGATTACATTGATTTCAATAAATTATTTAAATCTGTTTTATAGTAGTCCCGAAATTAAGAATTTTAATTATAAATGCTTACTAAGTAACAGAATCAATCAACAATTCACGTTTTTATTAAGCTAGACTTGGAAGATTATGAAAATTTGTTAGAAAGTCTTAAGAAAATTTAATCAATTTTGGCGAAATTATCATACCTTCTACTGATCAGTATTTTAATCAAAAATATCTTGTAATGATTTTTTGTTTTATTTGATCATAAAAAATAAGATCAATTTTCTATATGCTAATCGAAATTAAGTTATTGAACAAACTACGAACTAAAGTAATTGGACAAACTATTTTCATCCAAAAAAACAAATTAATTTTTTTTCCTGTGTATTTGTTTTGTTGTGAAATAAATTGCTAATCCTCCAATGATTTTCTTAGGCAGAAAGTGTATTAAAAAAATTAAAAAAAAAAGAACAATTTCTAATTTAAAATTCATATCACATTTTTGTACATTCGTGACATAAAAAGATATTTCTACTTGCTTTTTGTTTTTGAAAATAAAATGAATTACCTTCTCAACACGTTATTGTCGTTATATCAATTTTCTATGTCCAAAATACATACTGAATTTTCTATGGGACATTTTTGCACAAAATATTTTCTGATAACAAAGTTTTTAGAGTGTCCCCCAAGAATTTAACTCAAATTCTGTTTTTATATAATAAAAATTATTTGAATGAGAAAGACAAGAATTAGATTTGAACTATGTTGCATGTTTTTTTTTCGAAAATTGATGTCAAGAGAAAATTTGATAAATAATGAATCATATTATTCCATTACTTCTAAGCCCTGCAGTTATCCTTAATTTCAAAATAAGTACATAAAAAATCAGTAATATGCAAAAATGATCATAGCATCATTGCTTCAAGAAAACAAGGAATGAGGTAACATCAAATACAAGGATACTTTGTGGCACGTTATTTAGTTGAAAAAACAGTGTAGGTTCGTAGATAGACTGTGATTAATTTTCGGGTGAAAAACGCTATCATCCCAATTTACGCAGTACTCTGTCAAAACTATAAAAACTTGAAAAGAAAGTGTGGATACAGCGAGAACAAGGGACAGGGAATTGATTCATCTGGCCTTGTAGGTTTTAGAAACCGATAAAATCAGCACTTAAGACGTAACAGATTACTTGGTCTGGCTCGAAAAATAAGATCAGATAAAAATAATATTGTTATGTTTCCACAGCTAGTTGAACTAGAATTAGCCTTCAAGGAAATAAGAATTTGAGATGTTATTTCTCTAACATTTCAAAAATTACGATGTTAGTTCATTAGATCAATTCCAATCTATTAAAGCTCCATTCCAGTGCATGAAAACAAATTAATGTTAAAAGTTCTGTAAATCACAAGAAATACCTGAATAAATTCAATGTTGTGAATGTTCAGATTAAAGCTATTGATATAGATATCATAAAGAATCAAATCGAACTGCGAAAATCGATTGTAAATTTACTTGTGGTATTTCTATACTGATTCATGTCGTCTGAAAGTTTGCCCAGACTATCAAGAAGACTCTATGCTCGAAAAATATCTAAAGTCCTTAGAGATCTCAAATAAAATGTTACAATTCATTAAAGAACTAAATCATTTCATCAAAAAAAACATAATTTCTTAAAGATGCTCAAAATATCACCTCTTTTCTTTATTTAAAACAAAAAAAAAATGGTGTCCTTTTACTCCTCTGTCTTTCTATATTTTTGTCCATTTTTGTATTCAGTTACCAATTCATAAGTTCTTTTTTATTATTATTATTATATTGATATTATTATCAGTTATGTAAGTATATATGTATGTATATAAAAAAAATAATATCCTGGAATAAAGCTAATCACGTTTCCTAGAATCATAGAAATTAAATATGAGCAACGGCATTCATACAATAAATAAACGAATCTACTCTTGTTACGTTTTTATAAGGATTTATAGTGAAGTTTTACATTTTTTTTTTTGAATTTTACTTTTTTTTTTTATATGTAAAAGGATTTTATGTATGAGTTATGAGAAATGTTTTTAGTTATACGTATATTATATACATAAAAAAAAATATATATATTTTTTTCATGGACTTTGGTAGAAAATATGAGAAAAATAAGGATAGAGAAAATAATTTCGTTTCGATTTTTTTTTTTTTTTTGGATATACGTAAAAATAATACAACACGATACGCGATTCAATCATAATGAAAAAAAAAAGGATATCTAATATATTATTTTTTTTTTTTGATAAAGTTTTAAGTTTTTCATTTCGTTGTTGTTTTTTTTTTTTATTATTATTATTGTTTACGCTTTTTGAATATTAGAAAAGTTTACTGTTATTTTATTGAAGGAGTGTTTTTAATAGTAGATAACGTATTGAATATTAAGTATCCTTAAAAAAAATTTTATATAATAAATCAAAAATAAACTAATAATAAAAATTATTTATATTTTTTTGAACTTTTTCGATTTATTTTTGTTGAAAGTTTTGGTTCTTGGAAGGATTCGTAACTAAAATTTTAAAAAAAAATGGGTTTTAAATTATGAAGGATACTTTTAAATTTATATTTAACAGAAGTTTAAGTAGATGTCATTAATTTAATATTACTAATTCATAAATTGTACGTTAGGAGTTTACATATACATATTATTTTACCAGATTTAAGGGGTTGCTCAGCTTTCTAATGTCATCAACAAAAACTGAAAATTGACGCGTAAAAATAAGTTTTACTTAGGGCTGAGGGTTAGCCACCGTAACGAACAGAGATTCGGCTTTTAGAAATTGAGAAATTTAGTAAGTGTGACTTCATATTTCATCTGAATCGAGCCATTTTTTTAACCAAAAACTCAATTTGATTATGCGTTAGCCTAATCAAATTGGCTTTTAGAAATTGAGAACTTTAGTAAGTGTGACTTCATATTTCATCTGAATCGAGCCATTTTTTTAACCAAAAACTCAATTTGATTATGCTTTAGCCGAAAACTTTCAAAATAATTTCTGGATGTTACTGAATAATTTATCCGCAACCAGACGATTTATTGATATTTCATTAACATCAAATTTCGAAATGAAACATTATCTTTTTGGTTTAATTACGGCAGTTGTACAATTTATACGGAAAAAAAAATAAACAAGTATTTTTTTTTTTTTGTCACTTTGCAAAAAAATGATTTTTCAGTTTAATTGCAACAAAATTTTTAAAGTTAAGTACACTTTATATATTTTTTAAAACTCGATTGTATAAGTACTTTTCACTTTCCAGTTTTATGCAACAGATATTTTGCAAAAATAATGAAAAGTTGCAAAAAAAAAAAAAAAACAAGTGGTTGGTAGTCAACTTTGTAAGTTAAGATTGTCCTCCACAAATTCAAAGTAAATTGTTATGTAATTTTCGGAACGCGTCTGAAAATTAATATATTGTGAGTTTATCAGAGTCTTTGGAATAAAAGTCAAATTAATTGATTCCAAAGAATTCAGTGATCTAGACAAACAATTAGTTAGAAACTTAGACTGTCAGTGATTGAAGAATTAATCTTAAAGTGGTCTACTAACAAAATCGAATCCAGTTAGTTCAAATCATCTTCTCCTTATTTACTAACTATAATTTCTATAAAATAAATATTTCCGAAATCCCAAAAAAAATTTCCATTTTCCATAAATCAATTTTCTGACAATTGAAATATGTAATTATATGTACTAGGAAAATTAAATGAACAATTTTTTTTAGTCATGATTTAAATTCGATTACTGAGCTAAATTTAACATTAAAAAAAAAATGTTTTTATTTATTTATTTTTCTTGAAATTAGAACTAAAAACGATGATAAATTTTATTTATTATTATTTCTTGCTTTCTAACTCGTCATAAGCGGATCTGTGTCATTAATGAAATATATTTTTAAAAAAAAATAATATATTTTAAGTAAAATTGTTCAACAAAAATTGTTTTAATCATTTTTCGTTATCGTATTTTCAGAAGGAAAAAAAATATAAATATTTTTCAGACATCTGGAAAATAAATCAGCCAAATTAATTGAGGTTTTTTTTTTTTTGGATTTTGATTCATGCTTCATTTTTATTATTATTATTATTATTATTTTGAACATCACAACAACAGAATTTTAAAGTTTTTGTTGAATATTTATTAGATAAGAAAAAGAAGATTTTTCAAAACATAATCATAAATATGTTTTTTTTTTTGGGTATGAAAATTAGAACAAAAATTTCATTTAAAATAAAATCTATTTTTAAATATAAAATATTTAATATTTTTTTTTGTGTTAAGTCGTTGAACGATTAAAAGTTTTAGTGATCAACAAATTAATGAAAATTAATGAAGATTATAAATGGAATTTTTTTCAGGTATTTTTTTAAAAATTAGAATTTGCATGAAATGAAAGAGTGTTTAATTGTCCTTGACTTTTTGCTCGCAGATACTGTATAATTAAAGTTAGAAGTAGATAGAAGTATGAGGCAACAAACCAACTTGTAAGTGACAACAAAATTTTACAAAATATATCTAAAGTGTTCTAAAAAAATTTCGTTGAAAAGAACTTGCCTTAAACTCTTTTGAAATGATTGCAGATCACCAAATTATTATTAAAAAGTTATTTTAAAAAATGTCATAGACGGATCGTGTGGTAATTTGCAATTGAAATTGTATTACAAAAATTGGAATACTTCTCAACAAGAAGCAATTTCTTTCAACGATTAATGACAAATATAAAGAATAGAAATGAAAAATTTGCAAAATAGACCGTTTAAAATTATCCTGAGGTGAAAAATAACGAGCAGTGTTAAATTTATCTCGTATGGGGTAGATAAGCTGTCCGTATTTATTATATATCTTTCGTAAACAATGACATTATCAACTCAGAAATGCAGATTACAAGAATATTTTCAATGCAGAATATGTACTATAATGGTTAAAGTGTTGCAAATAATTTATAAATTTCTGCACTGTAATAAAAACAAAACATATATTTTAACTGAAAACTTAATAAAATTGAAAAATTAAATGAAATTTTAAAACGTGTATCAAAAGATTTGGATTGATTGAGGGTTTTTTTTTAATTATAATTCTTAAGTTTAGATTAGATTCTTTTGGTTAATCTAATATTAAGTAAGATTTTCAAATAAATAATTATCTGGAATTTTTACATTGTCAGGTTTGATTTTAAAATTTTATCACCTGATAATCAATTGATTTTTTTAAAGGAATTTTTAGTATATTAAGCTTTTTATGTTAAATATTGAATTAAAGATTGAATTGAATTGAAATAAATAACATTGGACAAAAATTTTATTAGGTTTTACAACAATCTTAACATCTCAGTAGCATAAAAATTGATGTTATTCAACTAATTTATATCAAAATTACTAATAAATCATAATTTAAAAAAAAAAAGATATTCTTATTAGATAAATTCGTAAATTTTTAATAAAATAACACAATTTTTATTTTCAGAATATACAATATATCCCAGCATAAAAATAATTTTTTTTATCTTATCATAAATTTAAAAAAAAAATAAATAAACTTAACTATCTTATCTTTTATTCTGAATATTTTTTTTTTTTTGTGTTATGTGTACATTTATTATCTTTTTTCATAATCAAAATTAATGTATTTATTTTAGTATTTTATCTCATTTTTTATATACAAATAAATATCTATATATCTATATATGAAAAAATAAAAAAAAATTTAATATCACCTTCCATTCTTAACATAAATAATCTTATCAGACAACCAGATATAAACTTTTATTTTTTTTTTTTAATAAATATCTGTCTAACAAAAAAAATAATTAATCTAAAAAAAATATGATTTCATTTTTTTTCATATATAAATTTTCATTAGAAAAAAAGAAAAATGATAAGAAAATATTTTGAAAAAAAATTTCTTAATCTTTTCCGTTTCATTTTGAACAAATTTCAAAAATATATTATGTTTTATTTCTGTGGGTAAGCTTCCAATTGGAATTTATTTATTTATTTTCGTAACTGATAAGAAATAATCATATTTTTTTTTTGTATTAAAATTACGACATCACGACAATGTTTCATGTAAGATTATAGAAAATAATTGTTATATACATATATATATTTTTTTACCCTGGTTAGATACCCCGCTGTACCCAATTTTCCAATTTTTTTTTTTTTTTTTTTGAGTTCTTAATGTACTCAACAATCTTATTTTAACCGGCTGGCACATAGAATAAAAGCTTTAATTGTATGTGAGGTCGGTTAAACAGCTGATAACATTATCAGTTTTTATTATGTATATATATAGAATTTTATGTTATCAGTTCAGAAATACTTTGTATGAAACAATTTTTTGTACCATTAATGATTTTAATGAACTGAAAGTGTTTGTTGATAGTTTAAAAGTGAAATAAAATTTAAAATGACAAAAGAAATTAAAAATTTATATAAATTGAAATGAATTTAATTATATGCTTCAAGGATTTAAACCTTATTTTATAGAAATCCAGAAGATTTTCCATTCGTAATTACGAAATATAATCAAGAATAGTTAATTTGTTAGTTTTCAGATTCATGAGTATTTTGTAACTATAGGTATGTTGGACAAAACTCTTCATACGGACTATCCAAAGCGTTTTTTGAGTTAAAATTAAATAAAATGTTATTTTATTTATATATTTTACCAACTTGTGTCTAATTGTCTGAATTAGACTGCTATGTGTTACTAATATTACTTTATTACACCGGTACAATTAGGGGTAGATTGCATATAAATTAAATTTTTGATTGGTACGATTTAGTTTCTTAATTTTTACCATATCAAAACCATTTTTATTTCGGCTTTTCGAGAGAAACTATTATTTTCTTTCTAATTCGGAATTCTTTCTAAATCAACAATTTGTTGTATGAAATATAAACCTTTTATTAAATTATTTCTACACACAAATATATGAATACTAAAATTCGTGGCACGATTTAGACAAATCTCCCCTATTTTAAAAAAAAAAATTAAATAAATTTTTAATATTTTAAGGACACTGATATTAATGTTTGTGAAAATTTTACAAGATTCAATTAATAATATATTTTATCTAAAAACTTAAAAAACCTCCTTTTAGGAAAAATATTATTCAATAAAAAATTATCCTTTTTGTTAAAAAATTATCCAGAAAACTGTAGTGGTACATATATACAGTTTTTGAAAATGTGGAAATTATGATCAGTTGTATCTAAGCCTAAAACGTATAAGGATATAATTAATATAGGAAAAATGTTATTAAATGATTTTAAATTTAATAGCATTAATTTTGAACCAAAAATTTGATAATTTTGTTATATAGATTCGAATGAAATGGGCATAAGATATTTTGTATATTAAACTTTTTTCCATAATAATTTTATTAAAATAATTATTTCTATAATAATATTATTACAATTCGTATGATTAAATACCAAGAAAAATTCGATAATTTCGAATTATTTGTAAGGATATATTGGTTATATTATTCACTCAACTTTTTCCAGAAAAACACAATAAGTTTCCTTTTTTATTTGAATTAAACTTAAAGATTAATTCAAAAATTTAATTTTAATATTTTCTTATCAATTTACGAAAAAATATATGTAATATATAGTAAATTTTTTATTCGTTACATTTATGATACAAAGTTATTTTTATATAAATTATTGCTTATGCTGCGACATTATTTTCCGTATTTTTTTTTTTTTTTAGTATACGAGTACATAAATAAAAAAAAAAAGCTATGATAAGATTAAAAGTTTTTTTTTTTGAAAAATATTTATAAAAAATTATATTTCTTATCAATTACACAAAAAAAAAAAAATTATTTGTAGTTTTTTTCCAGATAAGACAATCATATTTTTTTTTTTTGTTGGAAAAATTTCCATATTAATGAATTTGATTGTGTAACTTTATCATAATTTACAAAAAAAAAAAAAAAAAAACATAAAACATGAATATTTTAATTTATTTACTTTTTATTTTTCATTAATGTTTATACAATGAGCACAATTGTATAAATATTGTCCATTTTTTTCAGGTACAAAAAAAAAAACAAAATGAACATAAATAAATTTCTATTTCATTTATGAAAAATTTACAATTTTGTAAAAAATTGAAAATGTTTTTTTTTTGTTGTGTGTATGAAATGAAGGTCAAAGATACACTCATTTCAAATTTTGTATCTTAAAGATATGTAAAAAAAAAAATTGAATTAAATTTAAGCTTTTTTTTTCGTTTTTTTTTTTTTTGTTTAACAATTCGTACATAAAAAAAAAAACATTTTTGATTTGTTTATTATTTACTTTAAAATTTCCTGTCGAGATTAAAATTCTATTTTTTATTTTTTTATTTCGTATATAAAATAGAAAAAAAAAATACAAAAAGTTAACATGTTTGAAATTAAAATATTTTATAGTTAAAAGTTTTTCCAACATTTGGTAATTTTATGTAAATTCAGATAAATTTTATAATAAATGAACATGTATGTATCTTTTATTATAAAAATTTATCTGATTTGTATCTTAAAGATATATTTATGTTAATATAGGTAAATGATTTTATAACTAATTTGCTAGTTGATAAAAAATTTGATGATTTGAAATTCAGTATAAGTAAATCTTATGATAGATACTTCTATTGATTTTCTAATTTATGTTTCTCAATTCATCATAAAAGTACTGAAGTTTAGAGTTTTAATTTTATCTGTTGTCCAATTATCAATTTGTAATTAACTACTCTAATTAACTACTAAATTTATTTTATTTTTTTTTAAAAACTATATTAAATTATCATAAAACTTTTATAAAAAATTTTATAAATCTTAATCTGTAAAAAAAAATAATAATAATTATGTACGCATTACAGTAGAAAAATTCTTTGATCTTTTCATAAAATATTTTGTTTATATTTACTTAATTCGTAATTTATTAGTCTTCAAAATAATAAATATTCTTCTAATTAAAATAATCAATATATACTATTTTTATTTTTTGAAAATATATCAAAATTAATTAAATTACAAATTTCTTCACTATGATGAATTTGTTTTAAATTTAATTATTTATGATTCATTAATTGAAATTTTTGATAAAGTTAAAGATGACGGCAAAAATTAATTATCATTAATTATGAGATTTTGGAAGTTACTTTTGTTTGCTTAGTCTTTCAGCTTATAGATAACCTCAGCAATAGTTATTTAGTGAAATTATTTAAATTAAAAATATAAAAAAATTTAATAAATTTTGATAAAAGTTTCTAGTTTCTGCAAAAAATAATACCAGAATAAAAATTTACTGTAGAAATAGAATAAATTTCATTTAAAAGTTGAAACTATGCTTATAAAAACCCCAAAAACTCACTTGAACTTTTACTTGTAATTGTAAATGGATGGCATTGTCTTGCAGAGGAAGTCAAATAAAATCCTTCTGAATTTAAGAAATTATTATGATTACATAGTTTCAGATAATTTTTTTAGGAAAATAAATATTCAATTGAATTGACTTTAAAATATATTTGCATTTTTACTGATTATAATTCAATTATTATAATGTGAACTGACAAGAGATAACAGCAGAAGCCACTGAAAATGAAAGAAAACTCTATATTCTTTCGGAGTAATTTTCAAGTCATTTCAATGAAAATTAGTTGCTTTTTCAATTGGTAACAATATTATCACTATGAAAGGAGACTTCAAAAAATAATTAAGATTTTTCTAAACTTCTACTATTCAAAGATGAGTTCTGTTCGAGAATAAGTATAGAGTGTCACTGAACTAATTAACTTCTCATCACTCAGTTTAGTTTAATTCTGAATCCCTTTTTTCCAAATTACATTATCTATTTCTATACACTACAAAATTTTCTGAAATAAATTTCTTTGAAGGAAAATCCATATTTTATGACATTATTGGCTATCTTAATCTTAAATCCGTGATTTTGTTTTGAAATTTTTCTTGCGTTCCACCAGTAAAAAAGAAACCAAAATGAATGATTAATGCTATTGGAACTGATTAATCCATCTAGAATCACCCAGTGTAATTTATATTCTCAGTTCTTGCCAAATACTTTGATTATTTATTTATTTATTTACTAAACAATTTTCTCATTTCCTTGAAATTTAAAATTAATTTTATTTTTATTTTGTTGGAAAAAACTTTCGACTTTATACGATTTTTTTGATTTTTTCATTTTTTACTGCTGATTTAAAACATTTTTTATTATTATTATTATTAAAATTTATAAATATTTGTTTAAAAAAATTAATTTTGTTTTTTTTTTAAAAATAGTTTATTATAAAATACATTAAAAAATCAAATGTTTATAAATAATTTATTTGAGTTGGACACAAAGTTAATATTTATAAAAAAAATACATATATTTTTTAATATTGTAAATTTATTTTATATTTGAAATAAAATTTAGCTTTCTTTTTTATTTTGTTTACGAAATTTTCTCAAATGAAAATTTATAATCTTCCGTCTTTTCAAAAAAAAAAAAATTTTCTGAAAATAAAATGTAAACATTGAAATAATATTACGTCATTTTTGAACGAAGATATTTGAATTTTTATGTATATAAATGAAATTTGTGAATTTTCTCTGTATAAATCTAATATTGGAATTTTGTATAAACATATAGAAATTAGATAAAAAAAAAATTGTTTAGAATTAAAGTGAAAATATGGAGCACATGGCCCAGTAACAAATAATTAAGAAGAAAAAAAAATGGTATTTAAGCGGGATTTAGAATTTGAGGAAACAAAAAAATCTAGAAAATTTAAGTCAAAATTTACGTCAAATTTAGAACAATTTTATAAAAAATTTTCCCACAAAGATACTTTTTTTATATAAAAAAATAGGATATTTGTATTAAACGAGATTCATTAGCAGCAAGTAAACTGTATTATTTGGAAGCAATATAATTTATTTCACTGAAAAGTTCTTTTTAGACAGAAACTTTTACTGCCCAAAATAATTAAACATTTCTACATTTGTGTCAGTCCGAGTTTGCTTAGCTCTAACAGTGAGCACTAGTAATAAAATTATAGACAAATGTTTAATTTGAAGGATAGGAAAAATACAGCCGAGAAGAGGACTTTATTTGCAAATAAATAATAAGAAGATTTAAATAAATTTCAATAAAAAAAATAATGTATCTCTGCTGCGAATCATAAATTGGTTTTACAGCAAAACCAATTCTTTGTCATTACATATTTACTATTTTCCTCTTATTTGTGCGGACTAAAAGTTCGGCTGCTAAAAATAAAGCAAAAGATATTATAACAAATATCTGTACAAATATTACAATAATTTTCATTTAAATTCTAAAATTTATGCTTTCAACATACCTAACAAAATCATTATTTAACCTACAAGATTGTCATATAAGAGTTGAAAACAAATACTGGTCATAAATCACCTTAATATTATTATTTTATTTTTAATACTTATTTTCAAAATAAAACTGGCATAAATTATACAAATTGGATTTTTCCAAAAATTTCGTATACATATATATAATTCTAAATTCTATTTATAAGATTTATCTAAATAAAAAATTCGGGCTCATCCTTTATAAAAGTTTTTATGCTTTCAAAAAATTTTATCTAAAAAAAATTTTCTGTAGAAGATTTTATTTTGAAAGAATATATTTTTTTGTTTCTCGTTTACAGAATATTTTGTTATCTTAGCGACTAATAAAATGATAAATTGCTTAATAAATAATCTGAGAAGAATGAAAATAGAATTGATTAATTTATAAAGTATGATAATATTGGAAAAAATATATATACAAATTGAGATATTAAATTATGGGTTTTTCTCAATTCAATGGAATATTTATTTTCCCAGAAAAAAATGTCTGAAACTATAATAATTCTTTAAATTTAGAAGGACTTTATTACACTACCTCCGCAAGAAAATTCCATTCAATTACAAATTACAGGCTAATTTAATTAAAATATTCAGTTTCCAAAATTAGCAAAGTTTTTATAAATAAATATACAAGTAACTTTCTATTAAAAGATACATCACAGTTTTATAAATTCTATAATTTAGTACCTAACAGTTTGAGTAAATATTAGTACAACATACTTGTATATAAATTCATTAAAATTTGAAAAGGACTTATCTGTGATATTATGTAAAGCTTTTATTTTCAAAAATAATCATCACCAATCGCACATTCTACTTCATTTTTAATATCATAATCCTGGCAAGTTTTATTACAAAATTTGAATTAGAGTGTTAAGCGTGTTTGGGTTTATATATTTTAATTGGAAATTAAATCATTTAAATTTTGAAATAATATTTAAATTAATGTTGGTTGAGTTAAAAAATATCCTGAATTTCTAATATATCATAAAAAAGGATAATGTTTTCAAAAACAAATTTGGGATTTAGTTACCTTATTTCACAATATGGTATCGAATAGTTTATTAACTTGAAAATTATTGAATTAAATACGTTTTAGAATTAAAAATTTATCTGCTTGCACAAATATGATTTTAGAAAAAATTTCAGTATATATAAAACTTCTACTTTAATTTCTCAAATTTCCAATAAAATCTAAATTTAATTTTAGAATCTATTAAATAATCTAAAACATAACCGAGATATCACTCTTTATGTTTACAAATTCAACAAAATTGACTAAATTTTATCTAATATTGAACTAATTATTTTAAGGACTTAGTATAATTTAGTCAAAACTTAGTCATAATTTTTAAGATATTTTCCATTTCCATTATTAAATATTTTATTATATTTCCAGCTTGTTTAATACATTTTAATTAGTTTTTGTTTTTTTTTAGTAAAGTAATATCCCTGTAGGATAAATTCCCAGTCATATTCAAACAAGTATTTTCCTTTTATACAACATTCTATAATAATATAAGGCCAGCATAAATATAATAATAAAAAAAAAATATGTTTCTTGTAAACTAGTTCACAATAATAATTTAGGTCAAGAGCAAAACAAATTATATATAAATAAAATAAGAAATATTCCATTTGGCGAGGTACAAGGTTAAATAAAATCAAATTATATTGGAAAAACTTGCAAACTTATATTTCTATATGACAATGTTAGTATAGTAACTTACATCTATATACAATAAAATGCAATTTATATTATTTATTAGGTTAGTAAACTAGGTTACAAACAGTTTACTGCTCCCGGACTTGTTATTATTATGTATTTATATGATCATGATGATTAAGTATATATAAATAGTTTTATGTTGCATATATTTTTTAAGGTCACATAATATATGTATATATCCCAGTTAAATGTCTAAAAAAAATATATTTTTCCAGGTTAAATTTAAATAATAAACTTTATGTCGTTAACATCATAAAATTAAAATTATCTATAAAATATAATATATTTAAATATTGAAAATTTTCATAAATTTTCCAACAAAATAAATAATAAAATAAAAATAAATTTTTCTGGTAATATCCTGTACAGGAAATTACAATTTGTATCCTTAAATTAATATAATAAATTATTTTCTTTAGAAATTTTTATTTTTGTTTCCTTTATTAATTTAAATGATTTTTGGTTATTTCGAAAATAGAAAATGATTAAAGTTAAAAAAAATTGTTAGAAAATATCCTAATGTTAGCTGTTTTTGAATTTTTATCAACTTTAAATCATATTTTTAAGTAAAAATTATTATAAATCAAAAGATAAATTCGACATGCTGTCCAATCTAAAGTTAATCAATAATTATGTAAAGAATATTTATAGTATTTACATAATTTTAAAAATTAAGTAATCCTTAAAATTTAATGTTACTTTCAGTATTTTCAATAGTTACGACATTAGTTACAATAATTTAATTAATTATTCTATCTAAAGTATTTTAAAAGATTGTCAAAAATATAATTTTATGTCCAACTTAGTTTCAGAAATATTTTTTTACATTAAACTTTCATTAATTTATAGAATTATTGTGGTGAAAATCATACCTAATTTATTAATATTGATCATAATTTAAAATTAAAGCCTTAAGTACGAAAAAATTTAATAGGATTTAGGGAAATTATCTTCAGTATTATGTACCCAAAATTATAATTCCAATAATTCTGATAGAAAATTAAAATTCATAAATTCGTATCCAGAAAATTAGTCCTTTAAATAATTAAATATTCAAAAAGGATTAATATTAAAAACATAATTTTAATAAAGTTTTATTCAAGTAAATACAAATCAAAGTCGAGAACAAACAAAATTTAATCATAAACATGAGATACTAATACTACAAATTAATTTATAGAACAATTCCTAGATATAAGTATGAAAATTATATAATATTTTTCAATCATATTATCCTCCAGGATAATAAATATTACCATAACTATAAGTAATTATTTATTATTAATTTGTGTTATTGAAATTATACAAAATAAAAAAAACGTATAACATACAACAATTGATACTTAAGTAAAAAAAGTTTACTTAAGTAAACTAATCCTTATACAGGATAATATTATTATTTCCTCATACTATAAATTATTCACTATACGTATATATGAATATTTTAAATATATATAATATAAATTGTAATTTTATTCTATACCCTCCGCTCAATTTCAGTCAAATCCTTCAATAATATCCTTTTCTCTATATTATATTTATATTTAAAAACGTACAACTTATTGATTTTATTTTTTTTTTGCTGGTTGTTCAAAAAAAATTTTCTGTACCCAACATATTAGTTTCCCCCCAAAAAAAAAAGCATATAATACATCCGCTAATACATTCAAAAAAAAAAAAAAAAACGTAATCCTGAAATTTCTAAACGTATTTAAGTTTATATATTTTCCTTTCATTTCGGTTCCGCACTTTTATCCGCCCTTAAAATTTAAAAAAAAAAAAAAAAAGCTTTACGTGTATACCTGTTTTGGCCCTTTTATACATAAAACTATCTGGGTATCATATTATTTTGATTTTTTTTTTTTCAGGGACATTTTCCTTATTTTGTTTATGTATTTGTTTAATTGCATACAAGAATGTATACAGATGACATGAAATACCAAAAAAATTAATAAAAATCTTTTTAAATTTCCTAATAAATAACAAAATATACTTTTCAGCATAGATAAATAGATAAAAATATGTCAAATCTTTTTTATTTTTCATATATTTTATGGTATACTTAATACCTAAATATTTTAACGTATATATTCGTTTGTATACATAAATATTGAAAAATATCCTTTTTTTTGAAAAAAAAAGGACTCTAATATACCCGGGGATAAAATATACTAATACAAGCATAGTACTCTAGCTACAATTTAAAGATATATAGTGCAAAAACAAAAAAACATTAATATAGATTTTTTTTTTCTGTTTTATAATAATATTTGAATATTATATTTCATTCTGAATTTAATCCTTCCCTTGTACTCTTGGGTCCCTTTTTATTTGTCGATACCAAAAAACCAAAACCAATATATATATAAAAAAATATATAATAAAACTAAAGCGCAATCGAACTAAAGTTGTCTCACATGAAAATACACAAGGCAATGACAGGATATATTTTGCAAATACTACTTAAAATATCTAAAAAAAAAAAAAGGATCTTTATATATGATGTTTAAAATGCTTCCTTATATATATACATATTTTTACTTATACATAATCAAAAAATGCCCCCAAAATCAAACCATATTTTATTAGTAATTTTGTATAAATTATGTTTTAAATGCATGTGGGATACACAAATACATAGTCAATAAAAAAAAATAGTCCTGTTAAGAAAATATATGTAGTATATTTATGGATGTATGGGTTAAAAAGCTTTTATCCAAAACATTATTCCATATATAAAGTATTGTAGTAAATTTTGGCATCACATAACCTCTGAATTTTCTATTTTAGGTATACATACAATATTTTTGTTATCCTTTTGTTTTTATAAATGCTTTTTATCGATTTATGTAATATCCTGCATTCTATATTTATATATATATATTTATATAGCTACATAAGAAATTTTGTAATGTATATTTTTGCTGTACAGGAAAACAGGAGGGAAAGAATCCTGTTAATTTCCTTTTGAATTTTATTATTTTTTTTTTTTGGGACATGATATGACAGTATTTAAATTAATATGGCGCGATAATTTGTATTAGTATTAGTGATATATGTTAAACATAAAAAATAGGAATAAGATAAATTCTTTATACTAAATTAATGTAAATTTAAAATATATTGAATTTATAATTTCTAAAGGTTTGAAATTATTTTAGAAGAATGACTCGTTAGAAAATTACTAGGTGCCCTTAGCATTTCTATTCATATCCTCCTAGAAGAGTAATAAAATAGTAGAAAGAATGGTTTAAAATATGACCAGAACTCCTTCTATTAATATCAAAATTCTCAAAAAGAACGCGAACGGAATAAAAAATTATTCCGAATATGCTCCAGCTGCTAAATCTTTTCAGTTCTTTTATAAATGGTAAAATATTTAAGGATGCAAAGTGTAAGAGCCCTTAAGTTTGATTAGAATTGGATTTTCCTTAAAAAAAAGTCCTGATATGTAAAACAATTCCTGCAATTGATTTCAAATTAGGGTTTACTCACAAAGAAAAATTCAGTTAAAATTTAAGATTGTATGTTTATGTAAGCCACAAATGGTTATGGTATTTGAATACTCTTCCATCTAAAGTCAGCAAACAAAGCTATAAATGGGCTATAATAAAAATGTCCTTTATTTAAACGAAACCCTGAGGTAAAGCGGTTTTTTAAAGACAACATATTATGATTATGATCGTTAATGAAAAATTACTATTACAGAGGATTACAAATTTTGCCCTGACTTGAAAACTTAAAAAATTTATTGTAATAAAACTAATAAATTAATATACAGAAGATTAATGTTATGATATAATGAGCCTGATTAACAATATATACACTTAAAATATTTACCGTATAATTTCGAATTTAATTTTTATATCTTAAAAAAATATAAATTTTTCTACTAAAAAAAAAAGACATTAAATTCAAAAATTTATTGTTTTTCTTATAAAATTTATTAATTGAACTGGAAAAACCAAAATTTCTATACAATAATCTATCTATTTATGTATAAACATGAATTATGTATATAGCTAGTAAATAAAGTATATATATACATAATAAAAAAATTCTTTTTTCTTGATTCCAGACCATGGCCAACTTTAGCGCGCAATCCATTATTGATTATATTTTGTTTTTGTTATTATCTAGCCATTTTAATATTTATATACCAAAAAAATATATATATACATATTTGGATATAATAATATTGTGTATTGTGACGAGATTCACTATTTACTTATAATCATTTTTTATATACCAAAATGGTAGCACACAGTGGTAGCAATGATATATTTAATATAAACGCCCAATGAACTTATATTACTATATTATATTATTATTTTTGCTATAAAATATCAAATATCCTTATACCTAAACATAAGAAACTTTATTCAAATATATATACATAGAGATAGAGTTATATAGAGTTAAGGTCCTTATTATATTAAAATCACAATTTCCTTATACATAATTTTTTGTGTACACTTATATATTTTGGATAGATTTTTGCTATAAGGACACAATATAAATAAAAAAATAACGCGCAAAAAAAAAAATGTTTTTTTTTTGTAATCTCCAAAAAAAAAAATTAATATATTTTTAAAATCCTTGTAGTACAGTTTTTTAAGATGTATACATACTAAGGATTTTTTTTTTTTTAAGATGTCAATGTATATTTTCTGTATACTACTAACATTCATTTCTAACTAATAAGCTTTTTTTTTTTGTGGTGTATTGTGTGTTGCTTTTGATAGCCTTGTCCTGTTTACGTATACGTACAAAGTAAAAAAAAAAATAAAAAAATAAAGGAAATTATAAAAAATTCAGTATATATGTATAAAAGAAATAAGGATATAACTAAGGATATGGTGTGTATATATATATATATATGTGTGTATAAGAAAATAAATAGTCCTGAGACAAATTCATATACAAAGAAATAATAATGAAATAAATTAATTTATTTTAGGTATTACGTGCTTCTTATGTCAATAGCTTTTTTCTTTTTGTCCTTTTTTTTCATTTTTCTTCTAACTTTTTTTTTTTTTTTTTGAATTTGTATTGGAACAAGGATACTGAAAGGAAACAAATTTTTGTATATACATACATATTATATGTTAGAAGATATTATATAAAAAAAAAAAATAGAAAAATTGTTACCATGGTTACCGCCGGGTTTTTATTATTATTTATGTTTATTATTCATAGGATTTTTTTATGTAATTTTTATATTTTTATAACAAGAAATAAAAATATGTTCAACTTTTTATATTATAAATAAAATAAAGTGCTTAGGTATATGAAGATCCTTTTTTTTTAAAAAAAAAAAAAAAAAAGTTATTTATAGGGTGTAGCGTAAATAATATTTAAAAAAGGAAGAAACTAAATTAATGTCATTAATTTTATTATTTAATTATAATTTATTAGTTATAAAGGTAAGGAAAAATCAAAATAATTGCATATTTTTATTTTTGGTTTTATACGTAAATGTTTAGAGTATAATTTAAGGACAGAAATAAACTTAAACATTGATGGTATTTGTTGAGTAAAATTATTGATTTAATTGTAGAATTGTGACTGTGTCTAGTATTTATTTATAATTAAGTAGTAAAACAAAGTAATTTGTATCCAACAAATGTCCTTAAATGCTTCTCTATTTTTGAGAAACTTATATGTTGTTTGAAATTCACATTAGAGACAATTAAGGTTAAAATAATGATTTGATTATTATAGCTGTGGTAAATTTGTGTGTTTATCATTGCTAAAGCTGTTATCGTAGTAGTCGCGTAGACAGCTATCCCTATTGTATACTAAATAGAATTTGCAAAGGAAAAGGATTACAAAAAATTCTCTGTCATATCTCGTGTTATGTTCTAAACAGATAGTACCAAAAAAATGTACAAACTTTTGTTATTTTACAATTAATAAAATTTGTGTCTGTCTGCACTTTAGTAATAAATTGAAAGTAATGTCGGGAATATCCTGAAATTACTAAACTACTTCTTATACTTATACGTAGTAAGTCACATGATGACAGTTATTTCTACAGTCTTTTGTCCATAAATACACTGTCACTTAATAGCTTTACCATATTTTCCAGCACTTTAACATTGAAAGAAAGGAAGCAATTGCTTAGTAGTTTCAGTATTCCGGAGTCCTTCAAGCTGGAACAGACCTCCACCACTAATCATTTGGTCCCTAATTTGACACTGTTTTACCAATACATTATTTCAACATTGTTGACTTTACATAGTGTGAAATAGTTGAGGTAAATTTTTAGTTACCATACGTTTTTATAATTTGACTGATTATCATTATTGCTGAAGAGTCTTATCATTCTCAAATGATTACATATAATTTAAAATATTGCAAAAAATCATACCCTTATAATTTATAATTCACTACTCAAATAAAAATTTTGAAATAAAAATATGAAATACTTGCGTATAATTCCACCCTTTCTAAATAATGAATTAAATAAAGTATAATATCTTCACGTTTCTCAATTACATTTATATTATATTATTATACGTTTCTATATATATATATATAAATGATTATTTATGTATTAGTAATAAATTACATTTAATAAAAGGATTTGCAAAAAAAAAATATAGGAAAAAAATTGGCAGAATAAAATTACTGAAATATTTATTATAGGATCATTAACCACCCTTTTTTTCTATACTAATTCTATTATATTTACTATTCATAGTACATAATATTTTCTTGAATTTGTATACTAAACAGGACATAGAAAACAAAGAAAATTTGCTATAAAAAAAAAGGACAAATGACAAAATTTTGATTAAATTATTTTATAAGGAAATTTTTCTTGTCCATAGCTATATACACTTTTCTATTACAGAATTATTAATTTTATGGTAAATTTTGTAAAAAGGACATAATTCATTATTATGGACATTATATAAGGAAATATTTTAATATAAATTTGGATTTTTAGTTAATTTCAGGAATTTTCTATTATTTGATTTAATCTGTAGTTAAGTTGAAGTGAATTAATAAATATTTAGACAGAAGATTTAATCAAATGCAGTATTTAATTAGTTTTCTAGAAGATAATTACAGCATAAAACTACCTTGGAAATAGCCAAAAAAATTGTTAGTAAATCATCTTGTATTAAACAGCATCTGAGCTAGTATGGGTTGTACTGTATTTAAAACCAATACTAATTTAAATTGATTTGTAAAAAGACAATTTTAGGTCGTAAAAGGATTACTTTGATCAGAAAATGCTTTAAATTAATATTTATTTGAAGGCAAAAATGATATATCTGTTCTGCAAGTGTGACAGTACAGCACGATCAAGGTTCAACAAATACTTGTAATGATTTAAAAATTAAACTACTTAGTACCGTATATAATTACTCTAGTATTTTAAGGATTTTTACGGTATCTATGAGGAATAAAAAGGAGAATTTCTGAAGGATAAAACATTTTTTTTTGTGAGCAACAGTATTTAGCGAAATTAACGTAAGGACTACAATGAATCCTTTGTCGTATTTCATGTTCTTTGATAAACCGATGGTTGCCCCACACATATTTCTAAACCTAACCTAATAAAATGAAACCTAGCCAATATTTTTCAAATTTTTCAGTGCAGTGAATAAAAGAGGAAATTATTATATTTGTAGAAAACTTAAATTAAATATATTTAAGTCAAGATATTTTTTAAGAAAAACCGAAAATTAGTGCATTTGGAAAAAAAACAGTAGAGAACCAAGATCTTCGGTCCTGTTTGTAAATAAATTATTTAATGCATTTCTAATTATCAGGCAAATGTTCATTTTATACGCTAAAATCAGGCAAATATTATAAAACCATATGAGAAAGGGGGAAAATATATTCAAATATCCTTTTTAATGATGTGACAACTGAAGTTTGGTTAATATTTTTCAAATTCTGCACCGCAAGGAATTATTAACCAAATGACGAAGTAAATATATTTATAGAAAATTTAAATTAAATATTTGTAAGTCAATATATTTTTTAATAGAAGCCCAAAACTATCACTGACCTTTTATGTTCTATGATGAACTGATAATCCATTCTAATAATCCATAAACTGGTGGCATAAACAAAAAAAAAACACTTCACTATTAAATATTTAATTGACTTATTTCACATTTCAATAGAAAGGCCATATAATTATAAATATTCAAAAATCACTTAATCATATTTTAAATTATGTAAATGCAACATTTATTAGTGCTTTTACAAAAAAGCGTTAGAGAAGGTCAGCAAAAAAGTGCTAATCAAAAAAAAAAAATTGACAAACAAATTTAATATAATTTTTATTACCTCTTTAAGCTATCAGCTTGTCATCTTGTCATTAATATCGCTGCTATACGCTTTAATGGACGGAAAATTTTCCTGTCTTCGCGAGTTCGTAAAAAAATTATAAAATCGCCGGTAAAAATGTTGAAAATCGAATTAAATTTATAATAAAAACAAAATTTAATTAGTGATCTAATAAAATCCGTGATAATTTGTGCTTCATCGCGAGTGTTATAAATGAAAATTGATAATCTTTTTTTTGTATGTAAAATTTCATAGGTTTTTTTTTTTTCATATGAAATTCTCTCTTTTCATGAATTGGCAAAAAAATATGAAAATGGCCGGTAAAAATATTGAGAGCCGAAGTAAATTCATGGTAAAAACAAAATTTAACTAGTTTCATCGCGAGTTTTATAAGTGCAAATTAATAACTTTTTTTTGTATGAAAAATTTCATAGTAATTTTTTTTTCATATTAAATTTTGTTTTATATTGTTGTCCTTTTCCATTATTTTTAAAAGCATTAAATAATATTGGTGTTTAGTGATTTAAAAATTGATTAAGTGATTTAAAAGCTATAAAAAAAGTGTAAAAGTATTTGTGAAAATATGAAAATTTAGAATTTCTATGGCCTTTCTATTGAAATGTGAAATAAGTCAATTAAATATTTAATAGTGAAGTGTTTTTTTTTTGTTTATGCCACCAGTTTATGGATTATTAGAATGGATTATCAATTCATCATAGAACATCAAAGGTCAGTGATATTTTTGGTTTCTCTTAAAAAATATATTGACTTAAATAAATTTAGTTTAAGTTTTCTATGAATATAATAATTTCTACTTTTAATATTAATTTCTTACACTCAACGATTTGTACAATATTTACCCAATTTCATTGTGTTAAATTCAGAAATGTTTGTGCCAAGCAGCCAAGCAGCGGTTTACCCCCCAACATAAGAAACGACAATAGTTCCTTCGTTGATTTCGCGAAATACTGTTTTCATCAATTCCGATTATTAAATCATATATTCATATATGTATGACTTTCAGGAAATAGTAGTCTCATCAATATAAAAAGGATATTTAAATAAATTCTACCATTTTATTATAAGATTTTATCACAATTTTTACATATTTTAGATATTAGCGTGCAAAATGTACATTTATTCTGATAATTAGAAATGAATAATATAAATAATTTAAAATCAGGACCGAAGGTCTTGGTTTTAGACTAAAAAAAAGTTATATAATTAACACGCAAAGAGCAACTGTTTATTTTTAAATTTATTGTCACAATGTCCGTTTGCAAGGACTAATTCAAATTTAGTAAGAATTTACTTTTAATGGGTCCTTTCTGCAGTCAAATTATAATATAGAATCGAATCGTATTCGTAATACCATTCAGGCTAATATTAAATAATTCAATGATCCAAAACACATTTTATTGTATAGTTGGGGCTTCTATTATAACAATCTTATTAAAGTAAAATTTAACTCATGGCTTGGTCTAAAAAATATAAAAACAAAACAACTGATTTTCAATTTTTGTATTCGTTTTCCAATACGTTTTGCATGATGCATTCACGACATTCACCTAACAACCCACATAAATATTATTGTCGCGTGCAAAAGTTAAAAAAAATGCATTAATGTATAATATTAAGGAAAAGTATAATAACTTTTTTTTTGTTATTTAACTGGATAATGTCTTAAAATTGCGTGCAAACAGCCAGTTTAGTTACAAATTAACTGCACGACCTAAACTTTTTTTTTTTTATATAAATATTCTGATCTGACTGAATTCGTATTTCTTCTTTCATGCAATTCTAAATGATTTGTACAAGTTAAATGGTAATTTTGTAAATATAGAAAATTCAGAATAAAGGTAGTAGAAAAATTTTAATTAAATAGTTTTTCTTCGTTTCAAAAATATTTCACCAGAATAAAAATTTTGATTGATAGAAACAGTAAGGACAAGTAAAAACAAAATATTGAGATAGTTGATAAGAACTATTAAGATAAACCTAATTTTGATAAAATTAAGAGTTAATTTTGAGTTAGAGTTTGTAATTTCTGCAATTACAAACGTTAGAATCCAGTCTAAGTGGTGGACTAAAAAAAATTCTACGCAATTGTCGTGGCATTTTATCTAAGTTTGATACATAATGCCTTTATATTCCGAAATAACTGAGTGTAACTCAGAATTCACTTTGTTTAATTAGCATCAATATTAATGACAGGATGACTATTTCACCGGTGATTTTCTTTTTTCCACAAAAATTGAATATAAATTTTAACAAGTATATTCATATTTCTGGTTATTTCTTTGTCAGAAGTTTGAACAAAGTCTTACATCCTTTAACTTATTTCATTACGAATTGCAACATAGTATCTCTATCTTTTGTATCTTTTACATTGGAATGTAAGCTTATTTTTAGCTATCGCTAAGATAATATAGCAAATATGAAATTGAAAACTTGTTATTTATATGAATGTATTGTGCATAATTTAACTTTGAAACTTGTTTTAATAATTTTGTTTCATGACGTCCCAAACAGGTTTCAATTACATATATATATACGAATATGTATTATACAGGTTCAATTTTTATCTGCACAATAATTTTCTTAGCCCATTTAAAATTTACAGCAAATCGTAATTTGACTTCTCTTTTTTTTTTTTTTTCTTAAATTTTTTTGTCGGTTTGGTGTACATTTTAAGTTTTAAATTACATTAATTTTTTGCAGTTATATGCTACCAAAATAGAATATGCTTCGGTATTTAAGTCTTAGAAAACAGTACTTAAATAAATTTACAAGTTTAATATAAAATAATTCATAATTTTATTAAATAAATTCTGTGGTAAATTAAACATTAAACAAAGTTTGATTTAACAAAGATTCTGAGCATAGTTTCTATGAATTTAATCCTTCGCTTTAATAGAAAATTTGTAAATTTTCCAATAATCAAAAATAGAAAATTTCCATTCTATTAAATATTTTGCAGTATACACATTAACTTACTAGAATAATGAAAATTATTAAAATTGTTATAAAATGATTTTACAATTAAATTTTTTTTAACATCTGTTAAATATATTTTTCAATTAAAAGGACATTTAATAAAAAAAAAAGAAAATTATTATTCTATTTTAATGTTTTAAGGTATTTTCCTTTTTTTAAAAAAAAAATAAATTGTTCCCCTTTTGCAATAAAATGTATATTTCTCCTCCCTTCTGGCTTATCTTTTATGTACAAATTTTTTTTTTTGGCAATAGTACGCAAAAAAAAAAATTGGTTTTTTTTTCCCTTTTTTATCCACAGGAAAATTTTTCTTTATTTTATTTTAAAGTAACATAAAAATTCAACAGAAAAAAATCCCTCATATAAAAAAAAAATTTTTTTTAAATGTTGGGAAAATTCTACTCGACGTAGAAAAATATCTAGTATCTACAACATTTATATTTTTCTTTTAGTTATCACAAGTACAGAATACCAGAAAATAATATTTTTTTCTTACGTTTTATTTAAGTATATACGTTTTTTTTTCTTTTTCATTTTAATCATCATCATGATTCTTCATATCCTCTTACACTTCACTGCTTCAAATTTAGTTAGGAAATGACGACGACGACGTGCCATTTTTTTTTTATGTATATAAATATAGTTTTCAGATACAAAGGAATTTTTTTTTTATTTTGTTGAAAGTTTGTTTTGTCGTCGTCGTCGTCGTCGTTGTTGTTATTTTCATTTCTTCTTTTTTTTTTTTTACAGTTTTATTTAATGTTTCTTTACTTTCCAAAAATAAAAAAAAAAATAAAAAAAACTTAAAACAACCTCTCTCCCCACCCAATTCTTCACTTTAGCTTATCTAAAAGATACTGTATAAGCCCCTTTAAAAAATGTAGCTTAAAAACTGTAAGTATATTTTATATATTTTTAATACATTTTGAGTTCAATTCGGATAATTTATATAAATAAAAAACTACTAGATATAAAAACATAAAAATAACATAAAATTTATATAAAATAATATAGATATATATGTATAAAAATTATTTACCGGGTGTACATTATTTTGATTTGTATGTAAATGTAAAATTTTTCCATTGGTATATAATATGGATTGAAAATTAAAAAAAAAGAATTTATAAGATATAATATATGTATTTTATGAGAAAGTAATATATATACATATATATAAAAATTTATAAATTTTTTTTTCTTTTCATACTATTTTTAATTTATTTAAAATAAATATTTAGATACATAAATTTTGTAATAATATAGGTAAAATGTATATAAACATAGAATTTTGTATATAAGCTGCTAAAAAAATAAAAATAAAAGATATATTTTATATATACATAGATATTATGAATATAATTAAAATATATTACAGAAATACAGATGATGTACAAAAATCGTGACGAAAAAATTTCTTACTATAGCTTTTACTACGTAATAATTAGTATTGTCAGATTATTTTTATAATATTGTCTGGCTGGACACAATCTGTAAATAGTAAATATGAAATTTAATTAATTACAAATTTTAAAACTAAAATAAATCTCTTACCGTCGTTTAAATGAGAATATATGCTTGAGAAAACTGATTCATTCACTAATGCTTTGTTACATGGATAATGTACCCTGACACGATGAAGAATAGAACGTGAAGTTTTCCAATCGTGACAAAACATGTGAAGGTTTGAGTCTGTAGTAAATTTTCGTCGGAAGCATCGATTTCTGGCTTAAGTTATTACTAAGTTTTAAATTGTGACAGTTGTGTTTTTACTCAAATTTAAATAGTGACAGTTGAGTTATTACTACATTTTAAATTAGTGACAATTAAGTAATTACTCAGTTTCAAATGGTGACAGTTAAGTTATTACTCAGTTTTGAATTGTGACAGTTGAGTTATTATTCAGTTTAACAAGTTTAAATCGGGTTTATCAAGTTTAGTAACAGTTAAGTTATAACTCAGTTTTAAATAGTGGCAGTTGAGTTATTACTCCGTTTTAAATAAGTGACAGTTTCAAATTGTGACAGTTATAACTCAGTTTAAAATTAGTAACAGTTAAAATATTATTCAGCTGTAAAAGAGAAACAGTAATAAAATTGATAATAAAACCATTAGAGCGGAAAAAAATGTTGATGATTGAAGCCGCAATGTCTCACTATACTTATTATGCCTAGCTTGTATTTAAAAAAACCCTCTTAATTATATAGAAAATTACAGTTGGAATCTACAATACATTTATTTTAAAAAATTACAATATTTTAATAAACCATTGAGTGCAATCGGATTTCAAGAATCTCAAGATCTATCTGCTAGATTCTTGAATTCAAATACTAAATCTTATTTCCTAATTTAATGCTGCTTTATTCCTTATTTACGATTAACAACTTGAGTCGAATTTAAATTACCGGTTTTGTAAGTTTCATCTCAATTTATTTCAACGCGATCCAAGTGGATGAAAACATAGTATTTAGTATTGAGTCCTTTTTTTTTGCTAATAATCGAACATTTCTAATATTCTGCTAATCTAACAACACTAACTTCATTCTACATATAAAAAAAAAATGACTGTAAAAATATGAATTAAAAAAAAAAATAAATAAACATAAACAACACGCAATCTGTAACCATATATACATAACAACATAAACTTTGATAATTTTTTTTATTTTTATTTAATTCATTATTTATTTATTTATCGTTCAATTCTATATAAAAAAAAATTCTATGTTTACACAAAAAAAAAAATGTGTAGCGTAACAAGAAAAAAAAACTTGTAACTAATGTGTGTGTGTGTTAATTCATAATAGAGTATTAGTGAAGTGCTATTAAGATAATAAAAGTTTTTATAATATGAAAAAAAAAAAAATGCCTGGGTAATAAAATTGATTTTATTTTTATTTCAAAAATTTTTTTTTTTTTTAATTTTTGGAAAAGGGTGTAAAGAAAGAGAAAGAAAAATTTACTCACACATCCACAAATAAAATTTCACATAACTGAAAATTAATTCCAAACCCCTCACCTGTCAGTTTTTTTTTTTCGAACTCATTTCACTAACAATTTTTTTTTTTCTTATATTCTTTTATGATTTCACCAACACAAATAAACAATTCTACATTTTCTATAGTCAACACAAACACATTAAAAATATAATCAATTTTTTTTTTTTTTTCTACACACATTTTTATAATAAAGCAAAAGCAAAGCGTTCATTTTGTAAGTAAATTTTGAGCAAGTTTGTTGTAATCGCGGAACATTTTTAAAAAACGTTTTACTCATTCATTTTTTTGTATATTTTTATTTTTATTTTCTGGATTTGATTAAAAATTTAAAATACAAAATAATTAAAAATTGTGTAAAAAAAAAAAAATGATTAAAATAATTGCATAAAAAATAATTAATATCGAAATTTTGTGGATTAAATAAAACGCGTCTAAAACGTTGTGTTTTTTCATGAAAAAATAGTGTTTTTTTTTTTTTTTATTATTTTTTCACTGGATTTCGTACATCAAACCCAGCGCACACAACACAAACAACCAAAAATATTTCCCTCCCCAATAAACCAAGAATAAAAAGGAATACTTAAAAAAAATTTTATAGGTTATTTTTTTTAAAAATTTTTTGTGCAAAAATGAAAAAAATTAAATGTTCTTTCTTGAAATTACATAAAAATTATGTGCAAATAAAATATTTGAAATGTGAATAAGTGAAAATAAGATAGAAAAATAGAAGAGAATTTATTCAAAAAAAAAAAATATTAAAAAGTGGAAATTTTTTTAAAATATTTTATTTTAATTTTAGTTTTCTTTTTATGAGAGTAAAAAAAAAAAAAAATAAAATAAGTGTTCCAAACCTGAAAAAAGTGAAATAAATAAAAATTTTCTTAATTAAATTTTTGATGATAATTTTCATCTAAAAAAAAAAAAGATTTTTTTTTTTTTTTTTTAAATAAAGGAAAAATAAAAATTATTTTCTTATAAATAATTTTTTTTGTTTTTCCTCTCCCCCTCCAATTAATTTTGTTCAATTTCTCGCTTGTAATTGTTATAATAATAAACCGGCAAAATTGATCGTGAAACAAACGCTGGACGTTACGTCAGGATGTCTTTACAGACAAAACGACAGCATTGCTATTTATGTGATTTACCACGTATGCCATGGGCAATGGTAAATGATTTTAGTGAAGCTGTATGCCGTGGTTGTGTAAATTATGAAGGTGCTGATCGTATTGAAGTAGTATTAGAAACAGCACGTCAACAGAAACGTGTACATCAGGCATCAAAACGTGGTCATGAAAATGGTGATGTTGTTGTACAGCAGCAGCAACAGCAACAACAACAGCAGCAACAGCAACAACAAGTACAACAATGTCATCGTGTTGTTAGTGCATCAGTTGGTGGACCAGTTGGTTCAGCTGGTGGTCCACAACATCATCAAACATATACAACACATCGTATTGGCGGACCACAAGGTCCAACATTAATGGATTTTACTGGTAAAATTGAACCACATGAAGCTACAGTAAGACCAGTAAGAATATCACATATGCCACCACATCATAATATGCCACCAATGTCAAATCGTGCTATTGCAGCTGCTGCAGCAGCTGGTGTACATTCTGGTCAAACAGTTGGTGGTGTACCACCACCAGGTAGTGTTGGTATACCAGTATCATTATCAATAAATTTAAAAAGACCACCACCAGATGATGATGATCATGGTCATAATGATGGATCAAGTGGTGTTGTTGGTTTAAAACGTTCAGCAACTGAAGAAACACCATCAGCTGTTGGTGGTGGTGTTGGTAGACCACCATTAACACGTGGTGAATCATTACCAGCTGTACCATTTGTACCAGATGGTAGACAGCCAAGTTTTAAGGATAAACATCCAGTACGTGCACCATCATTTGATGCATCAACATTTAAACAAGGAGGTTAGTATAAAAAAATTCTACAAAATAAGAAAATATATGAAAAAATACTGACTAAAAAAAATAGTGGGAAAAGAACTGGTATGGAATTTTTTTTTTTTTTTATAATTAAAATTAATTTTAAATTAATTATTTATGTCAAAACTTATTGGCTTTCTAATTTTAATTAAAATTAATTTTAAATAAATTAAATTTAAATTTAAGTTTAAAGTAAAAAAGTTAAAAAAAAAATTAATATGAGTGGGTCGTAACATTCACGAATTCTCCCCCATTAACATAAAAATTTGGCGCAATATCAATATATTATTACGGAAAAATGTAAACAAAATTGTAAATTGTTGACATTTTTTTTATACAAATTTTTAAGCTTAAAGCCACGTCTCCCACATTTTTTTTTTTAAAGTATTTATTTCATATATTTTCTAATTTAAATTAATTTTAATATTTTGTTTGTTATTTTTTTTTTTTTTTTCAAAATTATAAATTTATTTAGTTTTACCTTAGAATATCTACAAGATTATTAAATAAATTATTATGTTACTGTTGTTGTTGTTGTTGTTGTGACATGATTTTTTTACAAGGAACAAATAACCACAAATAATTATTACTACAAGACTTATGTGAAAAACGATATCTTCTAATAAAAAAACAAAAATAAAAAAAAACCACCTGAAGAAAAAGGCACAAAATTTCATAAAAAAAAAAAATTAAAAGATATTTTCTCTTATATCATAGCTGTATATACATAATTTTTTTTTTTTTATATAAAACTGGATTTTATTTCCATTTTTAACCGGTTTATAATTCTTCTTTTTATTATTTTTTTTATGTATAAATGTTTATTAAAACATAAAAATTTCATTTCACTGATGATGATGATGACGTTACTTTATACATTCACATAACCAAAATAAAATAATAATAAATATGAGTATAATAACATAAATAATATATTTTTTACCTATATATCTTCAAAATAATAAAAAAAAAATAATATATAATTTTATGTTTTATTTTATGCGTCTTTTAGATGATTATTTAATGTAATCCAATCTAACCACTAATACATAACCTTTAAATTAAAAAAAAAATAGTATATAATAAGATTTTTATTTAATTGTATCTCTGATTTCAAAGGTCAATAAACCGTTGTATGATTTAATATCATATGAATAAATAACCGTTATAATTTTGTTGTTTTATGAACCACACCAACTTTGGTCATCTGAAAAATTCATTTTTGTAATTATACTTAAAAAAAAAAATAATGATTGAATATCGGGGGCCAAAAAAAGGGTAAAATATGATAGAATTTATTAGTTAGAAAATTTAATAGATTCTACATTTTATATCTTTCGGTTATGTTTAGAATGGAATAGATAAACTTAAATTTTATGTATGGCTACTTAACTGAATTATCATATAAATTTAGCTTTCTAATTCGAATCAGAAATACAAGTTTATTTGCAAAAATTCTTTTAAAAATTCTATTAAAATATACAACTTTATTTAAGTGTTTGTTTAAAAGTTTATTTGCTAAATTTCTATGTCAAATTTTTTCAACTTCATTGAAGAGTTTAAAGAGTTTACTAGCTAAATTTCTATGTCAAATTTTTTCAACTTCATTGAAGAGTTTAAAGAGTTTATTAGCTAAATTTCTATGTCAAATTTTTTCAACTTCATTGAAGAGTTTAAAGAGTTTATTTGCTAAATTTCTATATCAAAGTCTGGAAATTGAATTAAAGACTAAAATTTATTTCATAATTCTAATCTGCACTTTAATTAAAGAGAATTCTTATTTGCAACTTAATCAAAGAGGAGTAAATCGTGTTTAAAATTCTATATTTCAAAATAATATCTTTTATAAACCAGAAAATACTTTAACTAAAAATGTTATATTTAATAGTTTAATAGGCATTTAAAACAAAACTTATAAAATTTGCAACAAATTTTTTTTTACAAAATTTCCTTAGAAGACCGTGAATTCTCTGAATTCTTCAGTTATTAAACCAATTTTTTTGAATATTATTATAAGGTTCTAGATGATTGTTTTTGCTGTAACAGGCAGTACATTTCTATTCCAACCTCATATGTCGTTATAACACAAATTTATGTTGTTATTACCACAAGATTATTTAAAATTCTAAATAATTACAAAAAAAAAAATTACAATTTTTTCCAATTAAATTTTTCAAAGTTCAAAATCAAAATATATATGTAAAATATAATCAGTTATATTCGATTATTATCTACGTATACATAGTTTTTTTTTCATAAATCATTAAAAAAGTATATCCTCAAAATTACTTTCTACGATTACGTGTCAAACTGCGATTTATATCTTTTTTTTTTTACCATTAACCACCATTAAACTTAATAACAAAACGAAAACATAAAAAATAAGCATATATATATTTTTTATTATAATATTGATTATTTAATAATTCTCTTGTGTCCATAAATATATAGTCCATTCATATAGTATAATAATTACGATATTACGTGACGTTATTTCGTTTGTATTAATATTAACACGAAAAATTACTAAAGAATGAAATAATAAAAAAAGGAAAAATTGAGAGTTTTTCAATTGAATGTCAATTAATTAATTAAAATTGCACGCAAACATATAATTATAATCAAAATTTAAATAAATCAATCAATTTAAAATTATTATTATTATTATTATTTATAGTTTAGTTAAATCGTAATTTCCACCTGGTTTTATTTTTATTGCCAAAGTATGTACTACTAAATAAAACTTCTACAACAAATTTATTACGGTTACGTCAGTTGCTGGATAACGTAATATAATAAAACGTCGTTGTTTGTCGTTGTATCTATAATATACCCGGTTTTTTTTTTATGTTGCTAAAAAAAATAAAATTGTTGTTGGTTTGTAATAATTATAATTTTAAAAATAAAAATGAAAACATTGGAACACGAGAACACGATAAATAATAATGTTTATAATACATATTTTTTTTTTTTTTTTAGATATATTTAATTTATTCAGAGATAATTTCAAGTTATTCACGCACACGCAATTATCTAATCAACGAAACACATGTCCGATTAGAAATATTTCTTCACTTTTTTTTTTTTTTTTTTATATATCTAATAAATATTTAATTTTTATATTTTAGTAATGAATATAATTGATAGAAATTTTAATCTAATATTAATTACAAAATATCTTTCTTATAATTAAAATCATAAAAAATCTGAACGATAATAAAATTTGATTAATTTAGAAAATATTTTTAAAATTAAAATTTACTAAAGGAAAAATAATTATTGTTTTATTAAAATGTCATTCGTGTGATTACTCTTCAGTTGCCTAGATTATAATTTGTGTGGTGTAGAGAACAGGATTTAATCAGGTTCATAGTATAGAATTACGCAATCAGAACTGTTCTTTTTTTTGGGATTGAAATTTTTTTTTTTTTTCAGAACTGTCAAAAATTGTCTTGTTTGGAAAGTAAATATTATGTTGCTACTGGAATTAAAAAAGTAGTTTAATAGACAAAACTAGTCGATATTAAAAAATTGTAACAAGACAATTTTTTAATTGTCATTAGATAACAAATTTTTTCCTTGAAACTGTCACATAAATTTTAGACTTTTAAGATAATAATAATAATGGCAATTTTGTGCCATTTTTTAATTACTACTATCATTCTAATCAACAATTTATTACGGTTGCGTAATAAATTTTAATCATACATTTTTTTGAAAATTCCAAACCGGAATATATTAGTGGAACAAACAATTTCCCTTATTGAAAGTGAATTTAAATTTAAAAATTTAGTGTAATTATTACAATGAATTTTCAATTTAATTTCATCTGCATTTTATTTCAACTGTCATCTTTATGCTGATATATTTCGACAGAAGTATTAGCTGGACCAGTTTATGCCCTAAGGACACTTCCATGACGACTTATTCTATGATTTTAATTTATATTTTGAAAATAAAAATCAGGAAATTATGACTAAATTTATAAAAACAATTTTTGAAAAAACTTAACCAAATTATTTTACATAAAACTTTAATTATAAAAAAAAAAATATTTCTAAAATCTTATCATTTTTTTTTTTTGTTGTTTTGAATTATCTTTTTAGTTGTGTTATCTATTTTTATAGCACAGTGTTATCATAAAAGTTCAATTATTACTAAATTTAATTCTGGTTTTTTATTTTGATAATCACATATCATATTTTTTTTTTGTGTAACACTTACTATCTTTAATATTTATTTATATTCAATTTATTTTGACCGGTTCTATTTTTTTTTCATATATTTATGTTATTTTTTTTTTTATGAAATTCCAAAATCCAATTCGTAATTTTTTGATTAGATTAATCGATGAAAATTTTTGTGTTTTTTATTAATAATTCTGAGCATAAATGACGATTGTAAATTTATTTATACTACAAAAAGATTTCAAAATTTCATAAAATTTCAATTTTTATTTATAAAAAAAAAAGTTTAATGAACATTTTTTTCAAAAAAAAATAATGTAAATATAAATAAAAAGATCGTTCGGACTAAAAATATATCTTTTTCAAAAAAAAAATATGTTCTATGAGTCATCATAAAAAAAAAATGATTATTATTTATAATTTTTTTTTTCTGTGATTAAATTTTTTTTACTAAAATGTTTGTTTATAAAATGGATTTTTATTTAGCACAGTAAAAAATCCTATAAAATTGTTTAAATAAATAAAAAAGTGATGAAACAACCGACAATATTAAAAAAAAAAAATATATGTAAATAAATATATTAATTTATAAATATAATTTTTTTGAAAAAAAAGATATTACAATGTTGCCAATTTCAAATAATTTTTTTTTACTCGTTCTTTTTGGCATAGCATAATCATTGAACTTGTGCCAAAAAGAAACATATAGACAGATACATTTATAAATATCACCATTCAAGAAAAATTTTCATAATTAAGTTAAAGGAAAAAAAAAAAAAAAAAATTGAAAGTGAAGCTGTGTAAATTTTTATTTAAGGAATGAAAAAATAATAAAATTAAATAATATTTTACAGTAAACGTTCGTATAACGATAATTTTCATTTTAAAATCATAATTTCTGCTTTGGCGGATACAGTTTTTAAACGTTGGCTGCTTGCTATAATTATGTGAAAGAAGACATAGTAAATAGTCTCTGCAATAGCAGGGACACTACTAGTCGAATCTCATTAATTTGCTGCAGTAAGTGTGTTCGAAACTGATTTGTCATAACTCCGGATCTTGGTGGGCGCTTAAATTTCATTTTAACCCAAGAATTCCAACTCAAAAGTAAAAGTAGTATAAATATCTGGTTTCATGAGGCGTAATAGAGCTGTAGTGTAGTCAAAATATTCCCTACGCCTATAAATGAAATTTGACATATTCGTCATAATTGTCAATCCATCAAAATTTTCGATTCAAATATTTAAATTCACTAAAAATGATTATAAATATCTGATTAATTAAGCATTTTTATCACCAATGTTAAGTAGATTTGTGTCCTTTAAAGTAATTTGTTAATTTACTGGTGATAAATAGCTAAATTAATTTTACATTTTTGCAACACTAAACATCTTTTAACATGTAATTTTTTTTTCGTACTAGTAAGCATTTCGTGTAAGAGGAAAATTTGTTGTTTACTGTCGTGCTAATAGTATTTATGTTTCTATTAATTTTTAATTTTATTTTTAGATTAACAAAATAGTATAAATAAATAAATATTATTTTAACAGCTGACAAATTTTATAATTTCAGTATATTCATTTATTTATATATTTTATGAAATATGGCAACTTTGTTCTACTAAAATTTTCCCCCCTATTTTAATAAAATTTGAATTAAAAATACAACACGTAATTTATTCTGTTTTATAAATTTAAATATCTACATATACATTATATGTAGTTATGTATAATATGTAAATATAAAGACGTGATAAGAATATTTATATACATAGTAATATTATTACGACAGCACTAAGAAACACTACAGAAATTGCAGCACGCCATGTGCTATGTTGCAAAAAAAAAAACTTTATGTATTGAAGTCTTCAAATAAACTCTTTGTAATGTTGTAGTCTAGCAGTTTCAAAAGGAAGAATTTACACGCAAAAAAAAAATAAAGAAAATATATTTAATCCGTAACATTTTTAATATGAACGCGAAATCACACTAAAATAACGTAACATTCGTGTTTATTTATACAAAAAAAAATCCAGAATAATTTTCAATATAATAACCGTGTATATATAAGTTTAAAATAATAATATGACTTTGATATTTCTACAATTTATATTTTTGTGAAGATATATGTGAGCTGCATAAAAAAAGAAATTTTCAATAATTTATTTAGATTAACTAGAATTAGTATTTTTATTTTTAGGTAGCATTAGCTATCAATAAATAATTATAATTAACAATTTTACGTTTAACCGCATTGATAACATAAATTAAATATAAATCTGCCATTAATTCTAAATATTTTACTAATAATTCCTAGTATTGTCAACTTTATTCCCATTAAAATAGTAAAATACTCATAAATTTTATTTTAAATAATAATTAACCATTTAATTGCCGAACAACGATTTTTAGTTATTAAATTCATTATTAGCTTATTTCTTTTTCAGTTATGTGTAATTATTATTTGAAACTCAATTACTAATAGCTTTTCATGAAAACTCAAAAGAAAAAAACTACATAAATTTATGACCATGTTTTTTGGTTCCTTATCAATTGTTCGGACTTGACTTAAAGGGTTAAATAAAATCATTACATACGCAACAATTATTTTCTATATAAATTTTTTGGCAATTTGTCCCAAGGGATACAGAAAAAATTAGATGAATTAAAATAACTTTTTTCTTTTTGGTTCATTTTGTTGTGCACTTTTCAATTTTATTTTTTTATTTTTTTGTTGTTACTACATTTTATATTATTTAATCAAATTGTGTTGAAATTGTGAAGATAGTTAAGCGCATAGTCACAACGTGTCATTTTGTTGAATATTCAAATGAAGGTTAGGTTATAGAGAAAAATTTAAATGATATTGAGTAGAACATTTTTATATTTATATATATAGATACAGATTATTCTAAAAATGTGCACTATACAAACTAACAATCTAAGGTGATTCTTTAATTCTGGGATAAATAAAAAAAAAAATTTGTCATAGAGAATAATAAAGTCTTACACGTTCTTGTTGTCACTCATATTTGAAATATTAAAAATTTTAAATAAGATATTGCAAGATTCTATTTACATGACTGAGTACTATCTTTCATTTTAAAGCGATTATATTTTAAAATTTTGTTAATATAGAAATGACAGAACTTTTAAATTCCCTTACATAACAGCACACGTTACTAGTAACAGTACTGTCCGTATTATTATATAATAATATGGAAATTTGATTGCGTGGTACATACTCCAAAATACACAAAATTTCATTAATATTCACTTTACCTTGTAAATTATTTAGTATTCTTTCATAATTTCATCTTGGCAAAGTCTGAGAAGGATGTAATTCAAAAGAGATTTTAGAATTCCTTGGAAATGTGAATTTGTGTAAAGAACTTTCAATAAAAAATAGGGAAGTAATTAAATCCTTTTACAACACCAAACATTACACTAGAAATAGTGCTGCTCGTATTAATATGAAACTATATAAAAAAATTTACTACACTCCACAATCCACAAAATTTCACTGATATTAACTTTGGCTTCTTAATTATTCTGTATTACTTCATAATTCAATTTTAAGTAAGTCCGATTCAAAAGTGGGTTCTAGTCTTCCTTTAAAATCCGAATATCTTTAAAGAGCTTTGTCATAAAATTTGGGTACCAAAATAAGCTCTTAATGGGCTGAATTATTTTTATTAGTGTATATATTTCTAGATTGGACAGTTCATACAAATAGAATCATCATAATTACTATTATTTTTATTGCTTTTAGTTGGTCTAATAATTATTTTGTAAAAATTTTTGTTTTCTGCGCTTCGTTTAACGTTTAAGGTCCAGCGAGTTGAAATAAAAAAAAAAAAATCTATAAATTAAATTATTCATTAAAATCTTTGATAAAAATTTACATATAAAAAATTTATAGAAATTAAAATTGTGATAACATATTTCAGTTTAAAAACATAACCTATATTTGTATTTTGATTGGTAAAATTACCAGTTTTCTTATGTTCTACTGATAAACATTAAAAAATATATATTTCACTAATAATACTTCTATAAATACCAGTATAACTTTAGTTGTTTAATAAATTCGTTTCGGTATTGTAAACATAGTTTTATTTTTTATTTTTTTCAAAATATCATTTATTATGATATTTTGATTGCGTGTTACGATTGGACAAGCTCCACTGAATTATATGTTGACAATAAGAACAAACGATCTGATACTTATTTATAAATATTTTTTTTTTTTTTATATAATACGGAATTATTAGAGTAGACGAAGCAAAACGGACAGGCAACGGCAAAAAAAATAAAAAAAATGATGGAAGTACAAGTAGAACCAAAAAATATTAAAGTATGTACCTGAAGAGGGAGGCTAACAAAATTTATTTGGTTGTGATGACAAAGTAATAGCATATATAAAAAAAAATATATATTGTAAAACATAAAATTTAATATAACAAGCCAGTTAAAAAAAAATATGTATATAAATGTTTGGTTCATACGTCATTTGTCCTTGAACTTCAACGATGAACGCGTTCCATTCCATGAATTCTTTCATTCTTTCGGGGTTTTTGTTTTTTTTTGTTGGTTTGTATTTTATGGCAATCTACTATGTACACACATTTATGTTCATTCCTTGTTTTTTTTTTTTTTTTAGAAATTTTTATTTAGTTTGCTTACCACTACACCACAAATAATAATATTTACACAATTGATTTGCGATGTTTTTTTTTTTGGGTAAAAGATTCTTTGCTGGTTTGTTTAGTTATATTTAAAAGAATATTTTTCTGCACACACATATTTGTCAAATTTTATATATGGTTATGCAAAAAAAAAAAAGCACTTTAGACTTAGGCGGGATATGGGATCAAGTTGTAAGTTTTTGGAAATCCAAAATGGTAATTTCGTAATAGAAATGATAAGAAAATTTGACAAAATATTTCACCTGTGAGATTGTAAGGGAGGGCAAAAAAGTTTAATTGAAATGTAACAAACTGGATTGAATTCCCTAAAAATTTATCGATAGTTTCATTCAAGCAGAGCAATAAAATTGATTACTGCTGTAACTATTCGAATGGTTGTCCAAAGAAATATAGAATTTTTGACCGGAAAATCGAGAGAGGGCAAGAAGACTTAATTAATTGGTGCTGAAATTGTCGCACCAAAAAAATTTATTGATTGTTTCATTTAGGGATTTTTTGGTTGAATTAAATCTGTTAAATTTGAAAGTATTTTAATGATTTTTAAACTCATTTTATTCCAAATTCACTTAAAAATTTAACTTTCAAGTTTAGTTGGATGACAGCTGGTATAATCTCATTTTTTTTTGTGTTCCTGTTTCATCAGTTACACAATTTTTGAATTTAACATCAATTTCAACATGTTGACAAATATTGAATCACAAGACAACAGATTATCTGTTCAGAATAGACAAGCAATGAAAGAAAATTGACAGGGTGTAATTTAAATTTGCATAAAACTCTTTTTTGTATGAAAGAGCTAGTATCTTTTAAAGTTTTTATGACAAAATTCGTACCAACTTGAATTAATATTTGAAAATACTGAATACTTAAGCCGTTCTTGATAATTTAGATAACTGATAACTTTTTAAATTGTTCAAATTCTCCAAATTTAAATAGAATAAGACACGCAGTTCTTTTTATGTCTAAAACTTACAAAATAAAATATGCTTTTTAAAATCATAAAATTATAAATAAATTAACACTTTTTTTATAGTAAATTTTCTTTAAAAAATTCTTCACATTTTCTGTTAAATTTTTTATCTACAGTAAATACAAAAGAAACTATAGGGGAAATACTCGACTATATTCGTGGACAGAGTTAAATTTGAAAATAATAAAGTTTCAATTCTTCTCCAAATTTGAAACATAATTTTATGAGTTTTGATTGAATTCCTTAAATAAAATTTTTTTCTAAAATTTATGATAAAAATTCTTAAATATTTCTAGTTTCCCCTAATTCATTTCTTATGTATATAAGCCTTTTTTTATTATTATTATTTTTTGGAGATAAATATATGTAATATATGTAAAATGTTATAAATTACGCAGCATAAAATATTCGTTCATAGTCTTTTTATTAGCACAAAACACTAAAATCTCCAAAATAAATTTATGTTAAATTAAAAAAAAAAATTAACTTAAAGTTTTTTTTTTTTGTGTAAATAAAATAAACAAGAAATATGTAAATAAAATAAAAACCTACATAATATTTAAATATTTAAAAGATACTAAATTTATCTATGAAAAAAATAATCCACCTTTCTTTATAAATAAAGTTTTTTTTATTATAGATACAAATTTGTCGGGAATTTTATTTTGTGGAAGTTCAGAAGATTTGACTAAATTTCAACAAAAAAATTTCAAATGCGCATGACAATTTTTCCTTCATTTTTTTTAGATACCAAAAAAAAAAAACTTAGATAGATAAAAATGTTTCAAAATTGTTAGTTAAAGATATAAAAAAAAAATATATGTATAACAATTTCCAAAAATATATATTATGAAATATTCGTTCTTTTTTTGTTGTATCTTTGTATCTTTGTATTTCTATTTCATTTGTATAATATATACATAAAAGATATTTTCTTTTAAAAAAGCTTTTCTAAAATTGATTTTAGTAATATCATCTATAAACATAGATTCTATATGTCTTTTTCATATTTACATGGATAATTTATGCTAACTAAATAAATTTAATATTTATATAAGAAATAATATTAAAATTAAGTAAATTTGAAAAAAATTGATTTTAATTTTTCCTGGAAAAATGTGTAAAATAAAATTAAAAGAAATTTCAAATAATTTTATTTTTTTTTATTATGTTATGAAAAAATATACCATTTATCCATATTCATTTAATTATGAAAATCGTTTTGGATCAGGAAAATTAAACATGTTAATATTTAGTGAAGATTTAAACAAAAAAGATACAAACATATCTTTTATGTTTAAGCTTGATTTCTAGAATTTAGTGTAACATATACTCGTGAAGAAAAATTTACTATCCGTAGGGAATCAAGCTATGACGCAGTGGATTAAGCTATGATTTTTCTATCACCAAAAACGGACAAATATAATATGTATTTTAAATTAGATACAAGTCACTTTGGCATTTACACAATGTCAGTAATCTTGAATTATTTATCATGTAAAATGATGAAGTTTCTAAGCAATCCAAATGAATATATCATAAAATAGCACCAATAACTGGAAGAGACGTTTAGAATCAATTACTGGGAAGAAGGGTAAAAAATATAAAAACGATTAGAAAAATGTGATTTTTTAGATGAAAATTTCTTAAAAACTTTTCATTATAAAATGAACAATCAAAATTATACAATCCGGCTTTATTTTGTAGAAGTGAAATTTAGTTAAATCTCTATAACTGGGTTCTTGCCTATCATTAAAACCTAACCTAACCTTATAACTATTTCAATTCTATTTTTCTAATCTTAAATAAATTTTATTGACTGTTATCAGTTTTTTGCGATTAAAAACACGATACGATAATTATGGAAAATATCTTTTTATCTTTTATAGATAATTTTTTCAACAATATCAGATACATTATTACTTATCTCCGCTTTGAAACAAAAACAGAAAAATGACAACATAAATTCCAAACAAATTATATTTAATTTAATTAAAAAATATATATATGTATATATATATATATATAGTGTACTAAAAAAATGCTAAATTTATTATTGTAAGCGGTCCGTCCGTCGGCGATAAGTTTATATAAATGTGTTGGTTAAATAACCCTTTTTTTATAAAAGAATGCACAGCAAAAAAAAAATGCACTTGGCGCAAATAATATAAATAATAATAAATATATGCAAAAGCATAACAAAAAATTCAAAAATTTCCATTTTTATTATCCATTTTCATAACCAGTTTGAATGAAAATAAAAAGCATAAAAAAAATCGTCATACAAAACATAAAAAGCCATAAAAAAAACCAAAAAACATAAAAAGAAAAAAAATATTTTACGTCCGCGGGTGTTTCGGTGGAAAAGAAATGTGTACGTAAAAAAGAGACAAGGCAAAAAAACAACCAAAATAAAAAATTGCAACTAACACGATTTAATTGCATTTATGTCGTGCAAAATAAAAAAGAAAAATACGTATCAACGAACGGCATTAAAAACTAGTTTCTTCTGCACTCCACACACACACATACAGAAAACCAAAACACATACGTTTCCATTATGTAAAAAAACGTCAAAAAAAAAAACAATAAAATCGATTTCAAAATGCATGCAAGCAGAGCCAAAAACTCGTTTATTTTCCGTTTACACATAACTCGCACGAATACATTTACAAAAGTGACGTAGCGGGTAAAGCAAAGAGAAAACCAAAACAAAAAATCTTGTATAAAAAGTATAAATATTAATTTTTTTTTTTGGAGAGTGTATTGTAAGTTTGTAGGGCACGGGCACCTCAAAAAAAGATAAAACTAACACATGTAAAATTGCGAAAATGTTTTATTTTTGATTACGTGATTTCGTCACACAAAGAATAAAATAATACACACACATGCACGCACGCATACACCACACTTTAAACTTGCATAGGCAGGCAGGCAAGCAAGCAAATGTAGAGAATTTGAATAGAAGAGAGGAGAACGGTGGAATGCAAAGGAAAACGAAAAGAAGAACTAGATGACGAGCCAGCCAAGCATTTTACTTTTATTTTCTATCTCTTTTATTCATTTTTGTATATTTTGCTGTCTCTCTCTCTAACACCAATAACTGAATAAATTGTAAATAATTGAAAACCATATACATTCAGAAATATAGAATTTTGAGGAAGTGTTTGTTTGTGGGTACATTTGTATATACGAAAAAAGTAGAAGAAGGTGAATAACAACATAAAATTATCTGAAATATACTTTGTATGCTTTTATATACTTTACGTTATGTTGCTATTTTTAAACATTTTTTTTTTGTTATTTGGTGTACGACGCCGATGCCAGATGCCATCATAAATTTTTTTTTTTTTTTCATTTCTCTGTTTATTGTGTCATTCCACCGTTCTCCTCTCACCGTTTGCTCTAAGATTTTCTGTTTTTTTTTTTGTTGTAATTTTTTTGATGTTGAACATCGCGTCTATGATACGTACGACGTATATTTTACTTATGTATTTCATTTCGTGTTTAAAAATAATTCCTTTATTTTATGTATTCATTTTTTTTTTTAGGTTTTTTGGCTTTCCTACTAGAAAATTTATGTTTTGTTGGCAGCAGTAAGAGCAGCAGAGTGGAAATTCGAAGTCTCGTTTATATTTATAGTTTTTTTTTGTTTTTTTTTTTTTTTTTGTAAATTAGTGTTGTGTTTGTTTGTTAATTTCGTCTTGTCCTTCACCAACATGCGCGTTTTACGTTACGAATACCAGACAAAAAGATATTCAAAGATTATGACGTCATAAATTTTTATAAACTGTAAAAATTCATGTTTTTTTTTTTTCAAATTCTATTTTGGTTTGGTTTTTCCTTTGTGTGTTTGTTTGTTGTTTATAGGAAAATATTTTGAGTGAAGCTTTTAAAATATTTTTACTCATACTGAGTGATATGTGTCACTCGAATAATTTAGAATATTTAACTCGTGTTTTTTATTGGAAATTATTTTTGTTACTCAAAATTTTCGAAAATAATTTTGTCGAAATTATTTTATGGAAGCAAAATTTTTTAAGTCATAGGTAATTTGCCAATAAACTGAAATGTATAAAATGTTTTTCATTTTAATCGTATTTAGTTTGTCAGTTGTTTCTGACTTTAGTTGAGAATTACGTATATGTACTACAAGTCCTTATACTACAAGTCCTATAATGAAAATAAAATACACTAAAAAAATAAAATAATATTTTTGCCAGGATATAACTACAGCATTAAAATCCTTTTTTCGAATTAAATTTAAAAAAATATGTGGGATTAAGTCTTAATGCGAATTTATGCCTTAATCACTCAGTTAGAAGATCAGGACACAATGTTCACCTATCTGGTAACAGCAGTAGAAGTAATTATTTTAAATAATTGATCACAACCACCGGGTAGTAATAGTAATTTTGGTGGCATGAATAAACCTGGAGTACTAGTTATACCGAGATGCTGGACTTATTTAACGAACAACGTAAACAAAATCAGTAAAATAAACCTCATCCGCTTAAAACTTAATATTTTCGAATTCTCTAATAAATTTATTTTCCATAAATATTCAATGTTAACCAAAAACTTTTCACTAATTACTAGCTAATTTCCATTTCAAGTTATGTAAACCTAGTATAATGCAAGGTTTTGCTGAAAATCTAAACATTAATTGAAGAAATTGCGTGTTCCAGTTAATAATTTTCAAACATTATTGAATCTCGTTATTTCATACCACATTAAAATATTTGTATAAATTATAAACTAAATATGCACTGCTCATCTAAAAAAAAATTAAATCCTCACTAAAATACACATTATACTACTATTTTTGTTTTTGGAAAATTTTTTATTGAATATTTTTTTTTTCTCTTGCATGTCATGGACTTCCAGTTCTTTATTTTTTATCAAATTTCGTGACTAAACTAAATTTTTATTAACCAAAAGATTTTTTTAATTTTTTTTTTTTTTTAATTCTAAAATATACACATAAATATGCCCATGAACACTTCTTTTTCATTTTTCCAACCCAATATATTATTTCGTTATTCATGTCAAAGTATCATTTTATTTTTGTTTAATCGTTTATAATATAAATAATAAAAAATAATAATAATAAAAAAACGTAAGCGCGTGACACGCAAAACTATAAAGAAATGAATTTAGAATTACAAAAAAAGAAGTATTTATAGATAAAAAATTGTATGGATTGTGTCGAAGAGTTTTAGGATTGTATTAACATTTTCCATAACTAAAATAGAACATAAGAATTTAATTTTAATGGAATTTTTTTTAAATACAAATTATTCCAATTAACACATACGGTTAGGTAGACTAAACATATATTTTTTTTTTTCATTTTTTATCAGAGCCCAGACGGTCTGTTATATTTTGCAGACGTTCGTCAATATTGACAAAAACGGTTGTCAATTTTTTTTTTGACATAAATTAACAGATTAAAAAGTTATACAAGTATTTTTAATCCATAAAGAAATTTATTGAAATTTTGAGAAAAACATGCCATGGAAAGTGCATCGAAGCCAATGTTTTAAGATTATATTTCTAGGCTAAACTATAATTTATATATTTAGAATAAAGTTTGATTAACAAATTTATGACAAAAATCAGTTAAAAATTGTAGTTTATCATTCAGCAGTATTGTTGTTTTTTTTTTGTTGTCCTACGTTTTCCATTGATTCTCAACCAATTATCTCAATAAATAAGTCCATTGCCAAAAAGTTGTTGAATATCAGATTGATGGTTTGTGTTTTCCATTGATTGAGCTCAATCAATTATATATCTCAAAAATCATTTTTCATATAAAAAAGTTGTTGAATTGACAAAAAGTTGTTGAATCTCAGATTGATCGTAAAATGTGTGACAAATTGTTATAAATTTTATTTTACTTTCTAAACTGTCATTAAATGGAATTTACTACAAAAAAAAAATTATTTTAATTTCCAAATTTCCAGTTCTAAAACTGGCAAACACAAAATTCTAATTGCACCAAAAAAAAAATCAATTTATTTTGTTGATTTTTAAAAAAAATTTCACTTTTTTTTTTTAAAGTATTTTTTTTTTTTTTTTTTGCTTTAGTTTCTTAAAATAATTTTATTTTTTAGTTTACCCAACAATGTCATTACCACCCGTAACGATGAGAGATTCAACAACTTCACAATTAAATCCTCCTCAACCACAATCATTTCCGTCATCATCACCATCATTACCATCATCAACATTAATAAATCAATCATTGTCATCATCATCATCATCACCATTATTGTCACAACAACAACAATCACATTCTTCTATCTGTCTACAACAAAATCAAAATCCAATGGCTAACTTAATGTCAATTACAGAAACTTTACCACCTGGTAGCCCAAGAAATGGTCCAAGTCCTCCGGGACCACCACCACCACGGACGGCATCACGTGGCAGTCAACATTCACCAAATAGTTCTGGTAAATACTCAAAAGGATTCTTTCAACATCAAAGGATCCAATTAAATTCAAATATAAATACTACTACTACTACTACTGCTAGTACTACTAATTCTTCTTTGACAACAACAACAACAACAACAAATTTAAACACAAACACAATAATACCCCAACAACAATCACTGCAACAACAACAACAACAACATCTTGTTGGAAATAATAATTTAATACAAATTAATAAAACTGGAGAGAATTTAACTGGAATTTTTGTCGTTACAGGATCAACATCTGGACGTCGATCTTCTGGTTCAAGACATGTATCAAGTACAACAACAGTTACTAGTACCGAAGCACAACAATCAAATCAAAGTGGTAACGGTGGCGTCGGTGTCGGTGGTGGTAATAATGGTAATGGTGGACCACAATCACAACAACCACCTGGTAGTAATGGTAATGTTGGTGGAATTAATGGACCTGGTGTACCCGTTGGTAATGTAAGTGCAAGTAGTGGAATTGGTGGACCTGGTGTTGGTGGTAATAATAATAATAATAATAACAATAATAATAATAATAATATTGGTGGCACAAATGGTGATGGTACAGTACCAACAACTGGAACAGGTACTGGTAACAGTAGTACTGGTGGTCCAACATCAACACCAAATACAACACTTAAATGTACATTGTGCCAAGAAAGGCTTGAAGATACACATTTTGTACAGTGTCCGTCAGTTAATCAACATAAATTCTGTTTTCCTTGCAGTCGAGATAGTATCAAGAGACAAAATGTGAGTAGAATTTTTTGATATTAAAATAAACTAAAAATTGACAGTTCCCGTCGATTTTAATACTTTATTAACCGGTAAATTATGACTATAGCATAGAATTTACAATAAATTTTCGAATTTAAAGTAATACAGTCTACAGAACTGAGCAAGCAAAATAATATTTCCAAAATTCTTTAATTAATTGTTTTTTTTTTTGAAATTTTAGGGTTCTGGTAATGAAGTTTATTGTCCTTCTGGTGAAAGATGTCCTTTGGCAAATTCAAATATACCATGGGCATTTATGCAAGGTGAAATTGCAACAATATTAGGCGAAGAAGTCAAAGTTAAAAAGGAACGTGAATCTTAATGACTCTTTTACTCCAAAAAAGTTAGGAGAATTTTGAAATATTTTAAATGATCAAATCAAATATCATTAAATTAAAAAAAATATTGGTATACAACTAATTTTTGTAAACATGAAAAAAATTTGTTAAGAAATATGCTGAAAAGCTTTAAAAATAAAACATTCTTAATGGAGAAATCTTTGGACAATTGAGTAAAAGATTTTTAAATTATTTTGTAATTTTAATAAGGACTTACACAAATTTAATGTGTATATAAAATAAATTTTTGAATTAAGATGAATTTATAAATTAAATTTAAAATAGCTTGACTAATGCAAGAAAAAAAAAATTTTTTGTAAATGTTTTTCGAATGTGTTTTTTAAAAAAAAAAAATTGAAATATCAACATTGATAAAATAAAAAAACTTAAATTATAAAATATTTAATAAATAAAGTAAATTTATTATATTTAAAATATAAGATTGTTTTTTTTTTCTTAGAAAGATACTACACCGAAAATAAATTTAAAAATATTTGAATTAATAATTTCTTTTGGAAATAAAATTTGTGATATTGCTAAAAAAATAAAAATTGTAAAATGGTTGAAAATAGAATAAAAATTCTAAATAAAAATTTAATAAAAAAAAATATCGTAAAAATAGCAATAAAAATATAAAAAATATCCTTTTAATTTCTATGAAAGATTTTTTATGTAAATAAATATATTTAAAAAAAAAAAAAAGGATAAATTTCTTAAAATTTACGAATAAACTAATCCAAAATTAAATTATGTACACTCTTGTTTGTTTTTTTTTAAAAAAAACTGTTAAATAAAACTAGAATCATTTTTTTGATTAGATTTTCTAGTTTTAAGTAGAAAGCAAAAATTATGTTTAATTTATTTCAGACCATCAAAATTTTGGTTATGATTTTTTAAATATATATATATTTTCGACAAGTAAACAGCCGGAAATTAAAATCACAAAATAAAAATGAGTATTTAAACAATTTAATTTTATCTAATATTTTCGTTAATTTGAATAATTCTTTATTTCTTTTTTTAATATTTATTTTAGTGTAATTAATTTTGCAAATAAGTTTTCTATATTTAAACAAAAACATAAAAAAATGGATTTGTTAGGAAAACTCTTCCAAAATAACCAAAACAACATAATCTATATTAGAATGTTTAGCATTGTATAAAAATACAGAAATAAAATATATAAAAGCATTTTGAAAAATTAGAATTTTTTAATAAAATATTTAGAAATTGTAATCGAAAAATTTATAATTGTATAGTAGAAAAGCTAATTGATTTTAGAAACAAATAAATATAATAATAATTTGAAATTTTTTTTATCAATAATTATTAATTAATTAAAATAATATTTAAATAATTATTGTCATATAAATTTTAAGAAATATCTTCCAATTCTTATAGAACAAATTTTAAAGAAAACACAAAAACTATAAAATGATAAATTTCGTAGTAGAAGATATTCGCAGTAAATAAATTTGCAGTGGATTTTTTAGATTAAGAAAATATATTTTCTTTTTAATTATTATTTCATTTACTATGAAAAATATCTGGAAAACAATTTAATTTTTTAAAAAAATTAATAAATAAATTGTTAATATTGTTGAAAAATCAATTAATTTTATTTATGAATATTATAATTTTATAAAGAAATATGTTTAATTTTTTTCTAAAATTGGGCATTTTTTTTTATATATAATTTTATTATTAAGAAAATAATTTATATAATTAAATTACAATTAAATTAGTAACAGAGCAATATATTTAAATGTTATTTGAGAATAAGAGGAAAATCAATAAAATATGAAAGAATGAATACAAAATTATGTAATATATTTTTAAAAGTTAAAAGATATTCTTATTACTTTTTAATAAAAATCATAAAATTTTAACTCAGTTTTAATTTAATTTACAAAATTAATTATTTTAAAGTTAACTCGAAAATATCATTTTACTTTTTTAACTAAGTTTTCTTTTCTTATTTTATCAACGTGAAATAAATAATGTTATTTTTTTTCACCTCCTTTTGGAATATATTTCCCCCTTTTTGGAATTTCGAAATTCGATAATTGAAATATAAAAATCGATTACTGCAAATTATTCTACAAAAATCTTATCAAATTTATTAATAATAAAAAAAAATATATAATTCAAAATTTGTTGAAATTAAATATATATTTAGAAACAAAATTGTGAACAATCATTAGAAAAAATCTTCTATTTATGTAAAATGAAAAATAAATTCAAATTTAATAAAATACTAATTACTAAATATTTAATATAATAATATTTATAAAATGTCTTTATTGGTTTTTTTTTTTAATTAAAAAGGCTAAAGTACTAAAATTGTATTGGTAAGACGTAAATTGTATTTATGTCGAAACGAGAATTGGAAAGTAAAATTTTGAATATGAAACGAATAAAGTTAAATTATTCAAAACATAAACGATCCATTATCCGCGATTCAATTTTGCCTTAATTCAAATAACAAAAATATTAAAATAGTTCTAAATATTTTTTGTGTAAATATTAAATTTTTATGCAAATCCTATATTTAATATCTAAAATGAAAATGAAGAAAAACAATAATTTTTGTATATACGCTAATAAAAATAATTTTTTAAGTTTTCTTTTTCATTTTTACATTTTAGAAAATAATTTTTATTTTATTTTTAAATAAAAAATTAATTTCATGTTTTTTATTTTTTTTTTATTTTTTAAATAAAGAATTTCTCATACTATTTTTTAAGTTTTAATATTAATCATAAATAAAACTACTTTATTTGATAATAATTTTTATGTACCTATATACAATAAAATTTATGTTTTAAGTTTTTCCTTTTTTTTGATAAATGAAATTATTTTGTAATAAAAAAAAAATTTCTTTAATTATGAAATAATTATGATAATTAGTTGTACAAAAAATTTAAATGGAAATCATTAAAAAAAAAGGAAATACATAATGAAATAAAATAAAAAAAAAAAATTTTTACTACTGGTAAAAATTATAATCATTAAATTTTCTTTTATCTTTGGTTTTTTTTTTCCATATAATTTTCAGCCGAATATAAGCACGACAGCAAAAATAATTAAAATATTTTTTAATTTATGTTCCATAGAATATGGAGTTTCAATCTTAAAAACTGAATAATTTCTTTTTTTTTTATCTTTTTCTTTTCATAAATTAAATCCTTAAAAAGCTATTTTTTTTATTACTTCATTATATTTTCTTTATAAAATAAATATATAAAATTAATAAAAAAAGGTAATAAAATAAATTTTGACCAATTTTTGTAAAAAAAACTTAATATTATAAAACATTGAAAACGTAACAAAATACACCAAATAACATTAAAAATGACAAACATAACAAAATTGAAATTAAAAAAAAAAATTCATTTAAATGAATTTTTAATGTGTGTATATTAAAAATATTAAATTTGTTAAAAACGTACTTTTAATATCGTAAAATTTAATAAATCAAAATTATTTATGTATATTCTTATCTAAAATAATAAATTAATTAAAAAAAGATTCAAAATTTATATAGTAAAACGTTTTTTTTTCCCCCGACTTAATATTAAAACGTTTTTAAAAAATATATAAATGAAATGTTCTTAAAAATATTAAAAATTAATACGAATTATGTTCGTAAACATAAGAATATACAAAAATAAAATAAAAAAAATTTAATGTCTTCTGGCGAAATATTTTTTAAAATATAATATACTACTGTATTTAAATAAAAATGTATCGAAAACATACAAACTGGATATTAATTATAGTAGTTTTGAAAAATTTACTTATTAAAATTTTCTATAAATTTTATGCTATTGACAAACAAAGATAAAAAAAATAAAAATGTTAAGCTTAATTTTCCTATAATTTGCAATTTTTTAATTGACTATATGAGTGGCTAAGTTTCAGAACTCACAATCTCAATTTTAAATTAAAATATATTACTAACAAGACTATATAATTTTATAAAAACTTAATAATTTATTTATTAAACAGCAATAGGGGGGTACGATTTTTCTAATTGTTTCCCCCCAAATCACTTTATATGAAGTTAATGAGTTTTAAAACTAGGCTACTAATAAATTTGCTATCAAATTAAATTGCAAATTACAACAAAAAATAATTACTATATTTTATCTTTTATTTTATGTTTCGATTTTTATTTTTTTTTGTCAAACTTATTAAAACTTTCTGTCTGTTAAAAATATAAATAAATTACCGCAAAAGATTAATTTTAAACATAAAAAATAAAATGAAAATTTTAAACTTTAAATATCTTTCCTTTTCAACAGAATAATGAAATTTAAAAATATGTATCATCACTATAATTTTTATTTGAAAATAAATGAAATACATAAAATTTTTGTATAAATTAAACAGAAAATAGAAAAAAATCTTCATATTGGAACTCAAAACTCGCCAGACTTGTAAAAAAAAATAAAAAAATTTATGCAAAAACGAAATAAATAAAAAAGAAAAATATTCATAAAATAATAAAAAAAAAAAAAATTAGTGGAAATTATTAACTAAAAGCTAAAGTTAAGTCACTAAATAATAATTGCAATAATTATGTATTGCCTATATTTGGAAAACAATGTATAGGTAAATTTTTTAAAAATTAATCAATATTCTGTAGTATGCCCGGCCCCACCAAATTTTTATTAATAAAATTCATGGGATTCTATAATTTTATTTATGATTGTTTTTTTTTTTAATTTTAGCTTCTTCTGCAATGTTCAAACTAATAGAAAAATAATTAATGTAACATTAATATATATTTGAATATATTATATAAATGTAAATTAATAATGAATCTTTATATATTCATAAATTTTTAATAATATATTAAAGAAAAATTAATTAAATAAATTATCATCAGAATTTTTTTTTTTTAATTATGTAAAATTGAAAAATTTTGAGAGGAAAATTATTGCAATTTCGTTTTTCTTGTAAAAAAGAGTATTAAATACAAAATATATGTTTTACATAAATATTGTAGCAATTTTATTATTTATTAATATACTACTAATAATTATAATATTAATAATAAAAAAAAAGTATTTTGAAAAAAGAAAAATTGTATAAAAATAAATAATTTAAAAAAATTTTAAATTTAAAAAAAAGTAGTAGTTTCTTAATAGCAGATATGCATGGCAGTTTGTTCTTCAATCGGTACGGTACGCCTTATACCAACCGTGCGTACCGTACTGTTTGTATTATCTGAATAAAAAAATGATTTTGAAAAATCTATTCTTAATTATGAGTTACTTGTGTATAGTCCCGGTATTTTATCATATCTCTATTTTTATGAGTAGGCGTGCGGTACTCTTACTATCTACTCATAACACTAGACGAGTACAGCCATTTTCCAATTTTATCCATAAACTTTTTAACTTAGCCTGTCCACCTGTGATGTTCGTCCAGCCAAATTATTTTATCTTTCTCTCCCAGTACTTGTCTTCTAGAAACTTCGCCAAGAGTTTCAGGTTTAATGAGAGAGTTGTTCTTTCTAGGTAATCCACAATATGAATTTTTTTTTTAAAACACCACTTAAATATATGTCATGCTGTTATACTGAATAGTGTGTAGTGACATTTTCCCCGGTAGAAAATTAGAACATTAAATGTTTGACAGCTGATATCGCCAACTTAACAAAATTAAAAATTATTTTGACATTTACTTCAATATTTTTTTCAAATTTGTTGTCATTTGTTTGTTTATATTTATTCTCCTAACTTTCTTTTTTTTTTAAATTAATTCTGTGTTATGAATTGTGAAGATATTCTTTTAAATAGTAGAAAATACATAAATAATTTGCAAGCAAAAATTCATCAACCTAATATTAAAAATGATACTTGTTGGACACCTCGTGAACAATTACCTCCAATATGGGATGAAGATTTAATTAAGGAACATGTTAAAGATGTCGTTGAACAATTTTTTATATCACCTACGCCTAACAAAATACCAGAGGTGAAAGAAAAACAAATTATTAACGAAACTATTATACAAAAATCAATTAAATCACCTGAAGAGAATGAAATAAAAGCACAATGGAAATCTACAAAAGGTGATATAAATGTGGACAACTACAAAGATATAAAATTAAAAATTCCATTATCAACTAGAACTGTTGAGTTACGGAAAAAACTTAATGATTCGAATAGAACACCAAGAACATCTCAAAATATTTTAACAAAATTAAAAGAAAATGAAAATAAATTAAAAAAAACTGAAACAAATTCAAATGTTTCATCACATTATTTACGTTTTATTGGTAAACCAACATCAATTCCAATTGATTTTAGTAAAGAACATCCTGATATTATTTTAAAAGATCCAATGTTAACAGAAACTTTATTTCCATGTCGTTATAAGAATAGTTTAATAACATCTAAAGAATTATTATCATCACAAATTGATAATGATAATAAAATTAGTAAGAAAATTAAAAAAAGAGATCGACTAAAGTTAGTTAAAAATAAAACGAAAATATTGAAATCATTGAAATTACCACCACAACCACCAGCTCAATCATCAACATCTCAACAAACCAAAGTTTATGACAAAAAATCAACATGGCATGAAGTATTACTAGAAAAACGTAATTTCTCTAAGAATTTACCAGATGGTAAACAACAATTAAATGAAAAAATAATAACATTACGTGAACAATCATTTATACCAACTAATCAAAAAATTGATTCTACTAGTAAAATTGTCAATGAAAATGATAAATTAACGATCAACAATAAAAATAATAATATTATGAAAAATGATGATGATGATGATGATTGTTGTTATACGAATGAAAAAATCTGTCTCAAGAGAAATGAAAAATCTACTAAAAAATTGAAATCAATTGATGTTATATCAGATAAATTGGGTAAGGTAACACAATACACTGAGGATTTTAATAATGATAAATTTAAAAGATTATTAAAAGTACAAAAAATGCCTGTATTTTGTATACGTGGTGAATGTAAAATTCAAAAGGTTGTTGAAATTGAAATTAAACCAAATTTAAATGATTTATCTGATTATTGTAATACGAAAGAAAATTCAAATGTTCAATATTTTCAATTTGTTTATGGGGATACATTAAAGAATAATAATATTGATATAAATAATAAAAAAATTATAGATTTGAATGAAAATAAATATAAAAACATAAATAATGTTAACCCAAAGGAATTAGAAACATTGAATTTTAAGATAACTGACAATGATGAAGAGAATAATAAAGAAAATGATAAAAAAAAATCTACTAATAGATATTTTAAAGCTTTTACAAAATATATTCAACATCAGGTAAATATATATATTTATTTATAAATACAATTACATAAATATTTTACTGATGGGAATATTATATTTTAATTTAAATGAAAGGAATCAGGTGAACTTTTAATAAAAAAAATTAAAAAGTTTAGGTAGTTACTTAAGATAATTAGTTTTAAATTTATTTTAGAATGATAACTTTAAAAATTCAATTCTCTTTATAAATTTAATTAATTATTTTCCAAGTAATTTTTAAAGAAGAATCATTTTTAATCTATTTTTAATATTATTTATATTAAATTTAATATTTGAAATTTTTTTATTAAACTTGGTTTTAATAATTATCTTCGTCGAGATTTAAACATATTTTTTATAAAACACCAATCAATTTATAAATGTACAAACGGTGCGGTATTAGTTTCGAATTATTATTTTTCATTCTACATTTAAGCTATTAAATTATATAAACTCAATTATATTTTATTTAGATTATTTCGGAACAGTTAGATGACAAAGACTATGAAAGTTCAAGTGAAACAGACAAGAATAGTAATACATCATCCAGTGAACTACATGAAATATTAGGAAAATCTTATATATTAAACCAAGCATCTGCTAGTGATATGGATAATAAAATATCTTTAGAAAATGTAAAAAAATTAGATAGTGTTTCAAATTTAAAGCAACCTCAAAATTCAACAGATATTGTACATAATATACTAAATACTGCACTTTTAAATTTCAATAAAATAACAGTTCCAAGTCTTTCAATGCAAACCCCTAAAAATTCTGTTTCACATCACGATAATAATAACTGTAAGGAAATAAGTACTCAAACTGATATTAATCAAAACCCAATTACAAATATAATAAATGAAGAACATAAAATTGAAAATCATGAAAAATTTAGTAATATGAATAAAATAGAAAATGATTTAGTGGATGAAATATTTGAAAAAATACGAACAGATGAACCAGAAGGATTAAAGAATTTTAAAACAATTAATTCCAATCGAATGAATTCAAGTGAAATATTTTCATTTAATGGTAAAACAATAAAAGAATTAAAAAATGATGTTGTAGAAAATGATAATGATTGTACATTAAATTGTATAATGAAATATAATGAAAATAATGATAAAAAAAATATTGGCATAAATCTGATTAAAGAAAATATTGATATTATGGGAACAACAAAAACATTATCATCAAATCAATTAATTACAACTAATGATAAATCGATTCAAGTTCTTAATGAGAATTATATTGATAGCAATTTAAAAATACCATCGCCTGAATTTCTTATTTCAAACAAAACAAAAGATAAAATTATTCCTATTAATGATTTTAAGGATAATTACTGTTCTAATTCATCGAAAACATATAATAATGATGAAAATACTCGAAGTAATAAATTTTATAATGATAATGGTGATATTATATCAATAAATTCTTGTGAAAATTATTCAAGAGATATGAATAGTACACATAAATATGTTAAATGTCAATGTCATTACCATAACAATTCTTTAGATATTTTAATACCATCAACAACAACAGAAAGTAATTCTAGATCTAGCAGTTTTCAGAATGTTTATGAAAAATTTAAAAAATTAGATAAAGAACGTTCAAAAATCTCAACGAATTATTTACGAAAAATACATAAATCAATACAAAAGGATATTTTCGAAAAAAGTCCAAAATTTTCAAAAACAATTAATCGTATTTACAAAAATCATGATAAAATACATAATTCAGATAATATTAGAACAAATTATAATTCTACAATACAACAAAAAAAACATCATTCCGATCCTGAGGTACAAAGAGCAGTAAAGAAATTTTTAAGTTCATTAAATTTAACTAATACTAGTTCTAATAATTTACCAAATAATAACACTATAAAAAATATCGAAAAACGAAATAGTTCAATTGAAAAACATAATAAAATAAAAAAGTTTCGACAAGATAATATTAATTTAAAGAAATTATTAATGTGTAATGAGATTACAACATCATCTACAATTACTACAAATTCAAATAATGGTCAAAATCAATATTCTTATTCAAATACAACAACAAACAGTAGTAATATTAATTCATCTTTAGACAAACTATTGAAATTATATGGTAAACCATCTGCTATGAAAAATTCTCTCATATCAAAAGATTCAGTAACATTTTTAAAGAATAATACATTGAAATATCGTAATAATAGTGATAGTAGTATTAGTAGTAGTTGTAATATTGATAATACATTTGTTATAACAGCAAATAATAATAATTCAGTTCAACCTGATAATAAAAAATCTACTAATAAAAAATGTTTAAGTTTTACTGAAAAGTCATCGTCATCAATTTCTTCTTCGACGAGTATTGATCTGCAAAATAAAATTGATAAAGAAAAATGTAGTGATATTAAATTGAATGCAAAAAATAATCATATCAAAGATGATATTTATTTAATTGAAACTTTATCGTCTAATGATGAAGAAGACTTTTTATTACCTAATATTAAATTGACTAATGATGATATTGGAAAGAAATTCAAAAAAACTAATAATAATCAAGATGAAATGAATTTATCAGAAGATGGAGAAATTAAAAGTTTAGGTGAAATTTAAATATGAATGTTTTAAAAGTTTTATTAAAATCTGTATATGTATATTATTTAATAAAAAAATAAAATAATTCAATTTTTATGATAATTTTCTTAATGAATTTTATTTTTAATTTTAAAATACAGATTTCTCTATAATTTTGTGATTATAAGAAACAGATGATTTTGAAATATAATTCATATTAAAATATAATTCCTAAAATTTTAATTAATATATTTAATTCATTTGGATGGAATACTAGAATTCCAAATAAATTTACAAGTGAACAAAAAATTTCAGTCGAATAAAATTCCCCTCGAAAACTAAGAGAGGGTAATAATTTTTAATTATTTAATTGAAAAGTAAAAATAGAAAAGATTAAAATTGATTTCAAATTTCGCTTGACCTTTTATATATTATTTGTTTATATATTAATAAATATTTTTAATACTTTAAAGGAGCTCAGATTTTTATATTTATATGATTTTGTTATCTAAAGGTAATCATTAGGTCAAATTTTTGTATATAGAATTGTGACGAAATAAATAAAATCAACATAATTTAATATCAGTATGTCTGAATTAAATTAATTATATTTTAATCAGCAATTCTTAAATAAATTATGTTTAGTATTTAAATATTTTCATTACATTTTGTATAATTTGTTAAAATGAAATCTGTAATCAAAGTTATTCCATTTGTTAAAAGATTTTGATATTCGTTTATCTAGCAATAAAATAACAAAAAAAAACACTGACTAAGCAAAATATTGTGTGTAATTATTAAAAGCTTGTCAACAATTTTATAACTTGGGAATTGTGGAGGAAAAACGCTCGCACCATGTCCATTATATTCCCGTACTACAAAACATAAGCCCCTAGTACAACTCCTGTCGGTGCCCAATTAATGTACACTTTATAACTAATCAACCAACCCACTCTCTTAATATACGATACCAATTTTACCGGCCTTAAGATACCTGGATCGATCATATTATTAAGGAAATAGGTGTCTACCGTCCTAAGTCTTCTTTGTCAGAGAACACTGTCGTTTGGCTCTAATATGAAAAATAGTGCAATGAATACTTGTTATTTGGTAAAAGTCCACCAGAAAAGAAAAGTTATTGTAACTAATAAATACTATTTTTTTTGTAACAACTTTTCGAACAGTTGCAGTAACAAATTATGTATTTATCAGATATTACAGCTGAATTATTTTATGTTTTGTTTACATATTTTATTTTTAAAATAAAAACAAAAATAGTAATTTTTGATTAAAACATTTTATTTCAACTAATAACAATATATTACAAATATAAATATAGTTGTTACAAAAATTTTATAAATATATAAGAATAAGTATTAAAAAAAATGGTTTTTTTTTGTATATAAAAACTTATAACTAATTCATAAAATATTAAAAATAATATGTAATAATAAACATAACATAATAAAATCAAAATAATTTTTTTTTAAACATTAACCAATTCACTAAATGCATGATTTTCACGATTTATTGGTCTAGTTAAAAATTTAGTACCACCTAATGATTTTACATATAATAAACTAATAAATAATATTAATATAAATGTACAAATTAAAATTAATACTAATACAGTAAATAAAGCATGTAAATCTTTAAAACTTTCAACAGTAATTGAATATTTATCTGGTAATGCATTACGTATTATTTTCATTGGTTCAGCTGAATCCATATTATTATTATTATTATTATTATAATTATTATTTATTGGTGATTGTTTATCATCTTCATCACTATTATAATCAAATCCTGTATTATAATCATTTAAATCATTATTATTAATTGAATTATTATCATTTGTTAAAAAACTACCATTACAACCAATACCAGCAATATTTTGTAATAATTTTGGTTTATGATACCATTGTGGTGAACAATTAATATGATTTTCATGAAAATATTTAATCATATTTATTAAAAATGTACAATTCCAATTATTATTAGTTAAACCAATATTTGTTAATTTACTTATAATTATACTATCTTTATAATCTAAATATAATAAATTATTACCATCTAAATATAAATTTTTTAAATGTCTTAATGAATATAACATATGTATTTGAAATTTATATAAATTATTATTAGATAAATCTAATGTTTCTAATAAATGCATATGCCAAAATGTATTAAAATCAATTGTATTTTTAATATTTGTATTTGATAAATTTAATGATGTTAACATTGTTAATTTTAATGTATTTAAATTTATATTTAAATTATTATTATTAGATAAATCAAATTCATTTAATATTTCAAAACTTTCAAATAAATTATTATAATCAATTAATGTTGTATTAAATAATTCTAATTGATTATTATTTATATATAATGTTTCTAAATTATATTGATTAATAAAATGTTGTATACTTAAGATTTTTATATAATTTTCACTTATATCTAATAATTTTAAATTAATTAATTCATTAAATATATTATTTGGTAATATATTTAATTGATTATTTCTTAAATATAATTGTTTTATATTTTTATTTTTTATAAATATATTTTTATTTAAATTATTTATATAATTTTCACTTAAATCTAATATTTCTAAATTTTTTAAATTTTTAAATATATCATCTGGTAAATTTTTTAATTTATTTATATTTAAATATAATTCAGTTATATTAATATTATTATAAAATAAATTATTATTTAAATTAATTAATAAATTATCACTTATATCTAATATTGTTAAATTAATTAATGTATCAAATGAATTTAATTCAATATTATTTATTTGATTTTTTTGTATATTTAATTTTTGTAAATTTTGTAAACCATTAAATGTATCATTTAATATTAATTTAATTAAATTATTTGATATATTTAATGTTTTTAAATATTTCATTGATATAAATATATTTGATGGTAATTCATTAATTTGATTATCATTTAAATTTAATGATGATAATAAATTCATATTTATTGGTATTAATGATTTTTTTGTTAATTTTTTTAATTGACAATTACGTATTGTCATATTAACAACTTTTGGAAATGCTTTAAAATAATTAATTGGTATTGTTGGTAAATTACAATTTTGAAAACATATATTATCAAATAAACTTATTTGATCTGATGCACCATAATTTAATTCAATTGTATCATTTTCATATGGTGAAAAATTGAAATTTTCACAAAATCGTATATTATCTTTAACATAACAATATGTTCCCCAAAAAAATTTATTTTCTTTGAAACATAAAGTGAATGGTAAAAATAAAATTAAAATAATTATATTTTTATTATAAAACATATTATTTTTTTTTTATAATTTTTAAACTTATTTAAATTTTGGAACTTTTTTTTTAAAAGCTATTAATATGTCAACTTCACTTTAATTACTGAAATATAGAAATATTATTTTTATAAAAGTTTTGAAAAGAAAAATATTATGTTTTTTTTTGTTGTTATCAATTAAAAAAATTATTTTAATTTAAAAACAATTCCTTTTTACATATATATGTATATATATATATAATGGAAGAGGTCCCACGCTTTTTAAATTATACTAAAATTTTTGAGACACTAAGATTTTTATTTATTTTGTTTTTAAGAATAATGTACGAAATTTTTCAATTTTCAATTCGAGTTTTCAATTCCAATAGTGTCTGTCAAAAAGTTTTACATTTCAACCAAATTGCATGTTTTCTCTTCATTTACCACAATTTTAAGCGTATTGAACCTATACGTCTATTACATACATATCTACCTATTAAATAAAGCGTACGAGTTATCTAGGTAGTTAAATTATAATCCTTATGTCTGTCCATATATCAGTACTAGTACGTTGATTTTATCAACTAAAAGTGACTTTATATAATGTTTCTAAATTATATTGATAACCCACAGTACTGCAGTTTGAAATTGAAAGAATCAAACGTTGTTTTATCATGGTTGTAATAGTTTGATCTTATCATTTATCCTTAAGCTATTTGATCCTAGATTCGTGTTTATGTTAACCCATTTTGCAATATCCCCAGCGAATCAGAGGAGGCGTGCTATTTAAAGGTTCAATAGATAAGCTGAATTTAAAAAACCTTTTTGATGTCTTTCCAAGCCCAAAGGCATAACTTGGTTATTAAAAGCCGAATTCGAAAAGATTTTACGCTTTTTTACTGGAGAAATTTGTTATTACCGAATTCCAAAAAAAAATGACGCTTTTTTTACTGGACCCGAAACCTAGATACTTCCGGAAGACAGGCGATATAACTACTGTACTCATGTATACCAAAATGTACCGTCTAATCTCTAATAGATTATGAGTATTTAAAGTTATGTACGGACGGGACAACTTTCGTTGGAAAGGGAACTAAACTGAATAAATTGTAAACTGTAATCTAGAATATTGACTTCTTTAAATTTTGTTTTATAATTTCTAGCAATTAAAAATAATTTATGTATTATAAATCTGTGAACCTCATTTTTTTTTATAAAATAATTTTATTTTTAATGGTGACATTTTTGAAAATTAATAAAAACAAACAAACTTGATAAGAAAATATCGTTTTTTTTAGTGGAATTGCAAAACTTTTCTTAATATGAGATTTTTTATAAAAAAACTTGGAAATTTTAGTATAATTTTGTTGATAATTAATTATGAAAATACTTTTGAGATAACGAATTTATTTTAATCAGGAAAAGACCTTTTTTTTAAAAAAAAAAAAAAATAAATAAATAATAATAATTTTTTTCGTAAATTTAAAATTAACATTAATTGATAAAATAATAATAATTTAATGAATTTTAAAATTAAACAAAATTTAGTTGTTATGGTTCATTAATAGACTAGCGATATAAAGCAAACATTAATTGGCCACCGATAGTTGTACTACGGTTAAATAATTATAAATAAAATAATTTGCCTAGTACGAGTATTTTCCTGCGAATTTTCCTATCCTTCTAAACCAAACATGCTTAAAATTATTGTGTTTTATATAGTAAAGTTAATACTGCTGGGTTTGATGAAATAAATGAAAATCTGTCTAGTGAAACTCAAGTTTTAATTATTTCGTTGAGTTTAGTTACTAGCCCAGTCTAGGCTTTTCACTAAAATATATTCTATTGCAATTTGGAAATTCTTTCCCCATAGTACTTTTCAAAGTATATTTCCATTTCAGTTTTAAAGAATCTATAAAAGTAGATTCTTTAAAACTGAAATGTAAATACTTAGAAAAGTACTGTGGGGAAAGAATTTCTTGAGCAGTACGTCAATATTAAAAGGATGTGAGCTTTCGTCTCTTTATGATTCCTACAAAATTTGCATAAATTATTTTACACTAGACCCATTTTATTTACATGCTTGTTCAGATTCACATAAGTATTCTTGGAACCAATTTTTAGCAACATATAAAATTGTGATAACATTCAGCTAATAAAATATTTTTTTGAAGGAATACTAAGGTTTTGATGCAAGAGAAAAGAAATTGTAGGAAATAATTTACAGGACAATGTTTTTTATATTAAAACTATGACGAATTCAATAATACATAATCCTAGTTCAAACTAAAATATCGTATCATTATTTAAAAATGAGTAATACCGAAAGGTCTTACAACTTTTATGACTTTCAATGATGAAATAAACAGACGAACTAAACAAAAATAATATGCTGGTTTAGTAATCCAATTTTGTTTTTTAATTTGCTAAAATTTATTCGACTTTTAAATTCTTGTACTGCAGTATTTAAGTGAACGTTGTTGAAGTAAGATTTGTGTAAATTTTTAATTAAAATTATTGTTTTATCTAAAGTTTAAAATGTCATATAGTAAAAACATACTAATTTTAATTATATTTTTAAAATTATCAGTTGGATCTATTGATGTTTTATCTCTTGTTTTCTATGATACATATTGTTTTTCTACATCTACATTATACACTGTCAATTGCAAGGATTTTAATTTTTCATTACCTTCTAATGAAGAAATTTTATTAAACTATGTTGGGTATAGTTACATTGCAAGTGACGAAAATATTACATTTCATAATTCTAGTTTACCAACAATACCAACAAATTACTTTAAAGCATTTCCTAATGTTTCTAACATGCAAATAAATAATTGTGAATTAAGATATTTTGAACAACATCAGCTTACATCAACAAATTTAATATTCATTGATTTTAGTGACAATATTATTGAAAAACTTACACCTGCTGTATTTTCATCTTTAAAAAGTTTAAACTTATTAAATTTATCGAAAAATTTAATATCGACAATTTATCCTGGAACATTTTTTGGTCTTACCGCATTACAAACGTTAAATTTGAGTCAGAATAGAATTGAATTTTTACAAGAAAATGCATTCGATTATTTAGTAGAATTGAAAAGAATTGATTTAAGTTTTAATAATATTGGAAGTAATGGACTATCTGGGGACTGTTTCAAGAAAACAACTTTACTTACTGAACTAGATTTGAGTATAAATAAAATTGTAAACATAACTAAAGATTTGTTTTTAAATTTAGTTAATTTAGAAACACTAACTTTAAATGGAAATTTAATTGCTGAATTACATGAAGATTGTTTTAAAACTAATTCTAATTTAGAAATTTTAAATTTAAGTTTTAATAAAATAATTGCTTTGCCAGATTCAATATTTTCTGAACTGAGAAAATTACTAATATTAGAGTTACAAGGAAATTTAATAAAAACTTTAAGTACAAAACATTTTACTAATCAAATTAATTTGGGATATTTAGATTTGGAGGCTAATAAGATTGAAAGTTTTGAAAATCCAGTAAATGACACATTTGATAATTGGAAAAATTTGCGAGAACTCGATCTTTCTAATAATCGAAATTTAAAAATAAATTTAAATCAATTTAATCTTCAAAATTTAACTAGACTCAATTTGTCAGCCACAAATATCAATGAACTTAATTTTTATACATTCTGGCATATGGAATCATTAGACAGTTTAGATATGTCTAATAATAATTTTAAAAATTTTGATTTTCATATGCTGCACGCTCTGAAACATTTAAAATCTTTATATTTACATGGAAATAATTTAACATTCTTAGATTATGAAGATACAATGCTTTTGACTAGACTTTCGAATATTACTATAAGTAACAATAATTGGAATTGTACATTTCTGTCAAAAATGTTAAAAACATTCAACAAAAAAAATATTGAATATCATATGCCCTTGAAAAATCGTAATTTGAAAATTGGAAAAAATGTGGCTGGAATTGAATGTATGGATACAATTTTAACTGAAGAAGCAGTGCCAGTAGATGGAAAATATTATTCGGTAAATGTTACAGAATCATACAAAAATTTAGTGAATTCAAATAATAAAACCGAAGATAATGATTATAATAAATTGATGGAAAATTTAAACTATCTAAATCATAATATATTTTTATTAATTTCAATATTAGTTAGTAGTTTTTTTGTAATTACTATTTTTTATATTTTGTATTTTATGAAAAGAAGACAAATATCTGACCAAAATGGTCGATCATCAAATGATTTAATTTTAAATTTATTAAATATCTAACAAATAATTTACACATTTTATTTATGTAATAAAATTAAATTGATGAATACAGTTTAAAATTTTTTGAATTATGTAAAAGTAATTTTAGTATACAAATATACTTTCTTAAGTAATTTTATTTATAAAAATCATTACAATTGAAAATTTATTGTAATTATTAGTAATTTAATAAAATAAAATTAATTCGTCTTTGCACCTAATTTATGGAATTTTTTTTTAAAAATTAATGTTTAATTCATTTCTCTAAAAAAAAAATGTTAAGATACTTTTCAAGTAGATTTATAGTAGAACGAACAGATATTTAGACTCACGGATTATTTGATAATATGTAGTGTTTTAAATTCGTTTTTTTGTAGGATTTTTCTAAGTACATTTTGAACGCAATAGCTTTTCTTAAATATAATTTCAGAAAATTATTGAATATTTGTTGTGGTTAGTATATAAAGTTTCAAAGTACGTTTAAAATTAGTTTTGGTCGCATTATCAAAGATTCTTAGTTTTCTCCAAACTTTATGTTACACAAAAGAAAGGAAATTAATCTATTTTTACTTAGTCATATTTTTCTGACTTGAAGTGCTAAACATTCATCATTTCTGGATTACGGCAAACATAAAACTTATCAATATAAAAATATTACCAAAACATATTTTATCCTAAAATAATGATTTGAAGCGTTAGTTTTTAACATAACAATAATTGAAAGATTCAATTCAAATAATTTTGGTTTACAACTAAAGAACAGTCGTTTTTTATGTTTTAAAAGTGTTAAGCAAGGATATTTCATATTTCAACTGATTATGATGCTGAATTTCTTATTCAAAAAGAAAAGTTTTATGTAAATAGTGAGCTAAATTGAACGCATTGTATACGAAATAAGGTGTTTATTTATGAATGTAAATTAAGAATAAATTTGAGGAAAAACTATTTTTATTTTTACTTTTTGTTTGTGGTATTTTGGAGAACTTGTTGAATATTTTCTTGTTACGATAATTTTCACAATTTTCAAAATATGTATAAAATAAATAAAAATATGTTTTCGTTTTTATTCCTAAAGTTTTTTTTTTATAAAAGATTTGAAACATGTTTTGTTTTACTTGAGATAGAAAATTTGGAAATTTATATTTTTATGAATAAATACCAACTTTCAAAATAATTAGTTGGTATTGTTAGTGAACAACAAATATGGAATTTTATGAAAATAGCTTAAAATCTTTTTTAATAATTATTACCTAAGATCAATTTTCCTACTCAATTGTAAACTGTAATCTAGATTATTAACTTCTTAAAATTTTGTTTGATAATTTCTAGAAATTAAAAAAAAATTATGTATTATAAATTTGTGAACCTAATTTTTTTTATAAAATAATTTTATTTTGAATGGTGAATATTTTTGAAAATTAATAAAAACAAACAAACTTGATAAGAAAATATCGTTTTTTAGTGGAATTGCAAAACTTTTCTTAATATGAGATTTTTTTTAAAATTTTAGTATAATTTTGTTGATAATTAATTATGAAAATACTTTTGAGATAACAAATTTATTTTAATCAAGAAAAGAACTTTTTTTAAAAAAAAAATAAATAAATAATAATATTAATTTTCTTCTTAAATATTTATGTAAAATTAGCTTTAATTGAAAATTGTTTCGTAATAAAATAATAATAATTTGATGAATTTTGAATTTGAGTAATTTACGGCCGGTCAAGTTGCTATTGTTTATAATTGGTACACCGACAAAAGTTGTACTACGGTTCTAGAATTAAACTAAAGATCCTATCGATTCTATTTTCTATTGGAACTACTAATTGCAATTTGGAACTAGTAATTTTGATTATTTTTCTTGTATATATAAAAAACCTGTAAAACAATTTATCCTTCATATCTCAGATTTTATATTATTTTCTGGAAATTGTTCAAAATATTTTGTTAGTATTATTAATAAACCACAACATTTTTCCTTGCATTTTTTAAATATTTATTCATAAAAATATAATTTTCCAAATTTTCTTTTTTAAGTAAAACCAAAAATGTTTCAAATCTATTTTTAAAAAAAAACTTTATTAATAAAAACGAAAACATATTTTTATTTATTTTATATTTTGAAAATTGTGAAAACTATCGTAACAAGAAAATATTCAACAAGTTCTCCAAAACACCACAAACAAAAAAGTAAAAATAAAAATAGTTTTTCCTCAAATTTATTCTTAATTTACTATCATAAATAAAATATCTTACATCTTATTTCGCATACAATTCGTTCAATTTAGCTCACTATTTACATTAACTTTTCTTTTTGAATAGGAAATTTAGCATATATGTATGTATGTACTTTCAAAAAAAAAAAATTCTTTTGTTCTAAATATAAACAAAAAAAAATGGCAAGTATATGAATTTCTCAATAATTGTTAAGAGATATTTGCAGCATAAAATTTGATTTGGCGCTTTTGGTGATTAATCCTCCAATGATGAATACTTAGCCCTCGAAGTCAAGGAAAATGATACTAAGTAAACTTATTTTCATTTTTTTTGTATGATTTGAAGCTTGAATAAAATTAAGAATATTTGATAATTGGGCTAATTTAAAACAATTTCAAATTTAAAATAGCTTTTATTGTACAAGTTTTGCTATATTTAAAAAATTTCAAGTAATTTTCTTGTAATTACTTTTACTATTTTTTTACTATACCAAATAAAAAGTAACTAATAATGTATTTGAAATATGTCAAAAACTTTTCAGTTAAGGAAATTTGTAAAATGATTCTTCTTTGTTGTTGTTGAAAAATTAAATTCTTTACCGATTATAATTAAATTATTTTCTTTGAAATGATTCAGAAATATAATGACCTCCTACACAATCTAAAAATATAAAGTAAAAACTTTATCACATTTCCGATTATAATTTTATTTTTAAGAATTTAGATATTTTAATTAATTTTCTAGTAATTTATGGAACTATCAGCAAAATATGAAATTTACAATAAACAATTACTAATATTAATTATGTAATTGTCCTTACGCCAATCAGAATTATACCAAAAATTTTAGACGGGAAAGTACCAAAATATATTTTCTTTAAGATTAAAAACTATTATTTCACATACCAACAACTTTTGTTATATAAGCTTAGTATCGTTTTTTTGTTTTTGTTTTTCCCTCTGTTCACCCCATTGTGGAGCATAGGCCTCCAAGTACCGAATTATTTGCACTTGAAGTTTCTTTAACAATTTTTTTTTCTATTCCAATTTGGACCTACTTATTTTATATGGATTCCGAACCATAAATTTCTTTTATAGTGAAGAAACTTTTAATTGCAACAAGCTAATGGCTTTATTAGTGAGACATTTGTTGTTAGCAAATGGCCTCGACCTTTAGCATTTTGCCCAGTCTTAAATTACATTTTATTGTACTTTTATTACTGGTACTCATTTAAAGCTGAGTTAATTTAGACCAACATCAATGTCTCGGACGGGAGTTGAACCCAGTACCTAATGCACCACAGTTAAGCACACAACCACTTAAGCCACCGTCGGTCTTAGTATCGTACCGCCGTGAAATGAAATTTTCCACGCTCCTGAAAACTATCATGAAAAAGTTGTGAAAATGTTGTGAAAAAGTTTTATGGAGAAGAAAATATTACCCAGTATTTGTAAAAGTATAGAAAAGCAAATTGACGATTTTTTTAGAACCGAACAATCAAATCAACCAAACCAAATGGTCAAATGTCAAAATTCTATCGTGAAATAATGTTTTGAACTTATTTCACTATCAAAAAATTATTGCACTGAAAAATTTTCTTAACTTTTATCATTAGAAAGCAGAGAGTCAAACTTGAACGGAAACGAAAACCGAAAACGAAAAAAACCACTATATTTTATGAACCGAAAACCGAAACGGAATCGAAATAATAAAATACAAGTGAACCGTTACTGTAACCGGAGAAGTATTTTTTATCGGAAAATGAAATCGTGAACGTAATTTTTCATGAGATGTTAAATTTGTCTGAAAATTTCATTTCATGACGGATAGCATACTAAGCTATAAGTGCAGCAGAAATAATGTAGTATATTCTTATAATTTTCCAATATGAATATAATTAATATAAAAAGCACATAAATATTCTTTCAGAATTTGTGATAATCCTCCATAAGTAAAAAAATATTCTTAAATAAAATCATTTTCCTTGCGAAAATTGTCTTTCCTGTTGCTTACATTACAAAAATAATTTAATAAAAATCAGATAGCTGGAAATAATTTCTTGTCCTTTTATAAGATCATGACTAGCCTAAAACAAAAAGAATGACAAATATAAAAGATTTAGTTCATTGATTTGTATACTAAATGGATTTATCGTTTGTGTCCTTTCTGTGGAAATAATAAAATCATTAATAGGTAATTTAATATTTTTTTTTGTGATCAGGTAAAATATATAGGTTTTTTATTGTTGCAAGGAAAAAATATGATTTCAATATCAAAATTTAATTAAATTTAATTACAAAAAAAACTCTAATTTTTTATAGCTAAAGTCGGAAAAATCATAACTTAAGCTTGATAGTGTTAAGCAGAAATAACTTTTAGGAATTATAATCTGTGAAAATTATTTGTTTGGGAACATCTTTTTCTTAATTAATGTGAATAAAAAAAAAGAAAGAAGTATTCGATCCTCGCACAATTTTTTATGATTTAATTGATTAATTTATAATGCATACTTCAATTTATGCGAATTAGTAAATATTCGTGATTTAATTATTTCAAAATATTCGTGATATAGTTATGAGATCAATTTTAACACTCTAACTGGCACATGAGTCAAAAAGGCCCAACACCAAAATGTAGACAACAAAAGCTTCAAAATGTCGTGGCAGTTAGAGTGTTAAATATCTGAACAAATTAATGCGATAATTTGAACCGTGATAATTGAATAGAATTTTTGTTTTCCAAATTTTTGTGTTGCATAAAGTGTTGACATAATTAGGTAGGTAATAACTATTTAAAATTTTATAAATTTCAATTAGTATTGTCCAATTTTTTCAGTTTTAAAAGGACATAAAATATTAAAAAATTATAGATTAATTATTGTAAAGAATATTTTATATATCCATTAAAATAATTAGCCTCAATGATTATATTTTAATGTTTGAAGGTTTTATATTAAACAGAAAAAAAATAATCTCTTTTAAAATTTTTATTTTTTAATTAAAGGTTTAAAAAAGCAATTAAATTAAATCCTTATTTTTTTTATAAATATATAATTATTTAACAATGAAAAACTGACAAATTCCAATGATACATAATCCTAGTTAAAGATCAAAATAGCTTAACTGTAATAGAAAAAAAAAATAATTATTTAAAAAAAGGACTATTCTTTAAGGACAAAGTTGTTTCATTTTTCATTCACAAATACGACGAGACAAATGGTTTTTTTTTTTCGTTTTTATGATGGTTTAGCAAATTTACAACTTTTCTATGTGTTTTTTTTACAAAGAAGTTAAGAATTTACGATATGAAATGCTTTATTTGATAAGATATGATTATTGGTGAATTGATTGAAAAACTTTAAGCTATTATCTATTTTAGAAAAAGCTTAATGTTTTTTTGCCATAAGTTTTTTTTTTTTTTGTTTAAATACAGCTTAAAGAAAACCAAAAATTTATGAAGTAGAAAATTGATTATAAAAAAAAAAGGAACTAAAAAGTTTTCTTAAGAAAATAAAAAAGTTTACTTTATTTTCTTTCTTGTCCAAAATAAGTTGACTTTTTGGTTTAAAGGAGATTGGTAAAAAAAAAATTTATCTGAGAGTAATAAAATTTGTAAATCTTATGATTTTTAATAATTGGAATTTAATTATTAAAACACATAACTTTTGATTTGCATAAAGTGTAAATTCTATAATATTTTTTTTTCTCTCAAATTAAAATAGAAAAATGACTTTTCAAGTTCTAAAGTTTATATATATTTATTTCCTATAAAAAAATTTGCTAAACTTTTAAAATATTTATCTATCAATTATTGTAAATTTTGATAAAATATTTCCAATTATATTTATTTTTTAAGTCAGTCGAATCGAATAGTTTGTTGGTTTTCAGTATTATTTTAAAGAATTTTTAATTAAACTTAATTAATTAATTAAATCAATCATTTGATTAATCAAATATTTAATTTTTATATAATGTTTAATATTCATAAACATTCGTGTAATTGTGATATCAGGTAAATTATGATTATTCATAAACGAAGATTTAAATTATTCTCAATAAATTGGCATTAAATTCATTTACTAAATATCGGAAATAAGTAAAAGTTTTTATAATCTTATCAAATAAAAATCTTATCTTATCTTAATTTTTAATTTATAAATAAATTTACTTTAAACTTATAAGTTTTTTTTATTTTTGGTTTGAATTAGTCTTTAGTGGACTCCCAAAGTCCTCCATAATGTTTAAATTAATTTTTTTTCTTATTAATTTTTTTATTTACTTATTTGTACTTGTAACTACTCATAAATTATCTGAATTATCTAATTCTAATGATATTCAAATATCATCTAGAGTTATTGGTGGTCGTGAAATAAAACCAAACAGTGCACCATTTATGATTTCTATACAAGATAAACAAAATTCACTCAAAAAATATGGATTACATTATTGTGGTGGTGTTATATTAAATGAAAATTGGATATTAACAGCTGGTCATTGTTTATCACCTGAAGATAAAATAAAACATTCAATTTTAGTTGCCGGTGCACATAATATAAACATAGATGAAAAAACAACACAAATACGTAATATTGATTATTATAAAATACATCAACTTTATAATGGTGGTACAACACCATATGATTTAGCATTAATTTATACAAAAGTTAAATTTAAATTAAATAAATATGTTAATAAAATTTCTTTACCAATTGAAAATTCAAATCCAAATGGTCAAGGTAAACTTTATGGTTGGGGTAGTATATCAATGACTGATAAACCATTATATCCAAATAAATTACATTCAGTTGATATACCAATAATACAAACTGATGAATGTAAACGGGCATTAGGTGCAATGGGAATTTATGTACATGGTACAAATATATGTACTGGACCATTAACTGGTGGTAAGGGAATTTGTGAAGCTGATTCTGGTGGACCATTAATACAAAAAGATGAACAATTAAATAAAGATATTGTTATTGGAATTGTTTCTTGGGGTAAATTACCATGTGGTCAAGCTAATTCACCATCTGTATTTGTTCGTGTATCAGCATTTAATGATTGGATTAAAAATGTACAAATGAATGGACCAAAATGATCCAGCATGCCAGTTCTAATAATATTTAATGGAAATTAATTTAAATTTATTTGTCAGTGAATAAAAAATAAATAAATAAATTCAAGTTTTTAATATTTTAATGTTTCAAAAGTTATGATTGTTTTCATTGACTACATTGACTATAATTATTATCATTAACTACTTCAGATATTTTAATTCATTATAAGTTTAAGATTAGATAAAATATGTTATTAACTTTTTAATTCTAAAGCTTTATGATTTCTTGAATAGTTTTAATTCAGTCGCAATTAGAAATATGTTACTAAAGGCTATTTTTCATATTTGTAGCCATATTTCGCGGCTCTTATTTATTTATTGAAAAACAAGCTTTACATAGTCCCAAAGTCGAAACTTGCTTCATAATATGATTAAATTATTTGTCTGTTTATTGACTAATGAAAGTTATTGTGACTTTAATGAGAAACTTTAATTTACTATCTGATAGTAAATTAATTATGATAAATTACACTCGGACTAAAAATTTTCTGAAACATCTATTTCATCATTTTATATAAGGTTTAATTAAGTTATCCGAATCACTTTTATCATTACAGTAATATTAACTTTCTGCACTTTAAACTTAATCAGTTAATTTAAAATTTTACTATAATTACTTTGTGTTATCTAATAAGTTCAATCAATTTTCAAAACCTCATCATTATTATCTCTATTTTCTAAAATTTTGAAATTAATTTTCCTGAATTTTATTTACTAACAATATCCTTTCAAAACGTATATCCTTTTATATAAAATTTAATGTTTAATTCCTTGATCTTTTGCCAAAAATAAAACATAATGAAATTCATTTTATTTGTAATTATTTGAACTTAAAAAATATTTGTTAAGGTAATGGTTACATATATTTGTTCAAATATATTATAGTATTTCAATTTGTGGTTTACTTTTAATTATACAACAAAATTCTTTACTTAAAAAGTATTTAAATATTTTTGTTGATCCTGAAATAATAACAATTTTACTATATATTTTTTTTTTTTTTTGGTATACGATACCAAAAAAATTTCTGTGGTTTACTTATTGGGTTTGGTATTCAAAATTACAAACATCAAATTATATTATGTTACAAGTTTTAGTTTATAAACTTGAAGAAAGATATAAATAAAAATCCTTTAAAATATATCATACTTTGTTAAATTAAAGGAAAATTAATAAAATTTGTTTGTAAAATTTATTCCGGAATTAAATTTTAATAAAGCCATAAATAATTTTATCGTAATTTTGAAATTATAAGCAAATTAAAAATTTTTTTAGTGTAGGATTAAATATGAAAATAATTTTTTTTTCGAAATACATAAAAACTTACTATTACGACTAATATTATACTTGTAACTTGTTAGTTATTGTAAATTCTTACTAAATATTTGATTTTATTACTAAATAACCTTTGGTACAAATCAATCAATTTTTACGCTTGATTTTCATTTTGTGGAAAAGTCATTAAAATTTAATAGATATTTGTTTTTCAACATATAATGATGATGTCACTTTATGCTTTGTTATCAGATTTATATATCTATATATGTATATATAAAAAAGATATATAAATCCTATAAAAACAAAAGATAAATAAACATCCCTATGTCAACATTTTTTTTTCATTTAATTTTTTTTTGTCCTTTTTTATGTTTCTTTATACATTAAAATCTCATACTAATATTTCGCGGATTTAAAACCACAAAAGGACCATATTTGGTTGAATTTTTATAATATAATCTATCAAATAAGGTAAGTGAAGTTAAAAGAGTTCATTTAGAATATATTTAAGTAATTTTCTGACAAAGTAAACTTTACCCGTCTAATAACTCTATTTTCTTAGAAAACTTCACTTACATTACACTAAATATAGAATTGGAAAAATGGTGCAAGTGTCAATATTATTTGGAGAAAAATTGTAAAGAAGGCATCAGAGACTATGTCTTTACAATAGAATTGAAGATAATTTAAACATCTTCTTGTGAAATTTTATTTGGCTATAGATTATCCAGAACTTCTTGTTGACTGTGAGCTATCAATGTAATTTAAATGTAAGCTATTCGACGCAAATTATTAGTCTTTACATTTGCAAATGTGATTAATTTTGAATACTTTTGAAAATATTTTTTATTTTGTAATTCAATTTTTTCAAATATTGGTACCAGAAATCACAAAATTGATATTATCATCCTGTTAAATAATTTTATCCTTTCTATATTTATTTAAATCAATAATTAATTCTCCAAAAAAAATAGGCTATATTACTCCACTTTACATTACTTCAATAAAATGTTATAACGAAATTGTTTGAAAAAGATTCAATTATCCTTAAATGTACACATAACTTTAATACGTACACAACAACAAAATCGAATGAAACGAAACCCTCTATAAAGGATATAAAATTATATAACAAACCATTAACTTAAATATATATATATAAGGATACAATCTCTATAGATATAAATTTTCAAATATTAGTATTGTCCTTTGGGGTGTTTATTTAAGGTGTGTGCTATAATAAGGTTGTAATTAAATATTTACGACAGGACAAACCTCGATAATGTTTGTGCCTTTACAAAAAAAAAAAAAAAAGCTTCAAGTAATATATATTTTTTTTCCTGTAATTCCTATTTAATTTTTAAGGAATACATTTTGTTTTTTAGTTGGTATGATTTTTTTTTTACCCAATTTTCAGTTTTTTAAAATACTTCCTTAGGCGGTATAGTCCTTTTTTTTCAGAATACTACATTTACCATATATGGTTTTTTGTTTTTTTTTGGTTTATTTTAGGCAATTTTATTTTTGTGACTCCGTTTTTAATATTGTTTTTGTATAAAATATTGGTGTTTATTTAATGTAGCATTTCCCAAGGATAAAAATTGTTAAAGAGCAATATTTGCTAGGACAAAAAAAAAAAAGTAGAGAATGTAGTTAAGGATTTAAAAAAAAAGGACAGATTGAATTTTGATTTTAGTGTTTAAAAATATATTTATGTATGTTTTTAAAATTTGGTGACATAAACAGAAAATGGGCAAAAAAAGGATATATAAACTAAAAGCGAAATTTATTCATTGAAGATTAATAGACTTTCAAAGTTAAAAATATATGATTTTTTTGTATATAAAAATAGGAAAAGAAATTATTTATTAGATGGACCCAGTGCTGTATTAAGTATTTATAGACCAATGAGCTGTGAAAATAATTATGTGATCTTCAGTAATAATTTAAACGATTTAAGATTTCTCTATATATAGTTAAGTATAATTTTTTGAAGAACTTTTCAATTAAGTTGAAATTATTTATTATCCTGTACCACATAAAGGACCTGCCTTGTTCTTGCTTTTATGTTTTTTTTAAGTTTTTCGTTTCCAGTGATAAATTATTTCGGAAATTAATTTAAGATATGATAATTTATTACGTGTTTAAAGTTAATAAGACAAGGATTAAAATTTAATTTAGTGTTTAATATTTTACGAGAAAAAAAATTGACAAATTTAATAGTTTAAAAAATTTTGCTTAAATATAAAAATTGTGTTTATTACGAAAATATAAACGTAAACGTTAAGTTATGTAAAATAAGGATATTTTTGAATATTTATTGACAATACTTTCTGATCCCTTTTTAATATCAATACAAAAAGTGTTTATAAAAATTTCATTAATTTATAAGAAAATCATTTTTTTGAAAAAAAAAATCGACTTTTATTAAAGATTTAATTAATAATTTGATAGTAATAAATATTTATCCTTGTTACAAATAATATTAATTTTAATTATTTTCATCCAGATATTGGAAAAATTCAATGATCAATGTTTTTTTTGTTCGTTAAGTATTTAAGGACATACACAGACAGTCCTTTTTGATTTATGCACATAAAATCGTAAATATATATTTTTTGTCAGCTTGAAAGCCTATAACTGTTTCACCATTATTTATCCTTAAGAAGATTTTATCTTACATTCTCTCTGCACAAAGCTTCGACTATGCGCATATATTTTCTTTGATAATTTTTTTTTTTTTTTATTTTGGTATCCTTAAATTTTAATTTAAGAATTTTTCTAATATGGTTACTTATTTTCCTTTCTCTGGTATATCAATACAAAATTGAAAATAATAATAATAATAAAAAAAAAAAAAAAATTGTCATTTCCAATAAATATACATACATATATATATATATTTTGTGTCCTTTTGTAATTTGAATATTTTATATTCGCGCACAAGGACTTACAATATGTTTAGTCCTCTTATATTGCTATTTTATTTTATTCTACAATAGATATAAAAAGAATCCTGAAACATATTCACAATCAAATTCTCTAGGTTCTAGGATACAAAAAAAAAATATAAAAATAAAATTATATTATTGTTATTCCCCCAAAGGATCAGTGTGTTTGATGGAGGGTGGGAAGAAAAATTATTTTGTATGTGTTGCTACATAAAATTTCTGGTAAATAAGTAATAAAATAAAATCAGTTTAATAATTTCTTAGAATATTTTTATTTTTTTATGAATGTACTGTCAAATTATTTATTGTTCTGGTATTCGTATTGTTTGTAAGCTATATAATCCTTAATAATAGAATAATTTTTAATTTATATAGTGTTTTCCTGTTACAACTACTTTTTCAATAAATTTTTACAAATTTTACTTGTTAACAGATTTAACAGCAACAAAAATATTTAAATTTACCATTAACTCGAAGGTTGTCTTTGGAACAGTCCAAAAGTTATTAAACGATAGACTAGTTAGTTCTATTTAAATTATTAGTTGTTATAGTAGCAATTGATATAATTTTTCAAATATTTTACAATTTAACTTTTTTGAATATTGGTACCAGAAATCAGAAAATTAACAAGAATCCTTCTGTCCAATTTTCTCTATATTTTAAGAGCGTTAATTTTGGGATCATATAGAGATAGAAAATAATATATTTTAAGGCTAACTCTTAATAAACTCCTAAATTTATTTATTCTAATTTTATTTTTTATTATTATATGGTTGTGGTACTGGTTTTTTTTTTTTATTATGTATGTTTAGTGCAAATAGATTTTTGTATTCATGAAATGTCCTTTTTTTTAGAGTTCGTTTTTTTTTGTTGTATATGTGACAGAAACAGAGATTTAAAAATTTTTTAGAAAAAAATTTTATTTTGATTCTTTTAGATTGTTTTACTATGCAAATGGGAATATTTAGAAATATAAATACTTCTTCTTTTATATATATAGATTGAATTTTATTGAAGTACATAGAAATATTAAAGTAAAGTCAATAGATTACAGAAATTTTGTTATAAAATGAAAAATCTTTATATATAATTAAAATTTATTTAATATAATATTTTAATATACTCTAAATTATAGAAATTGATAATAATTAATGAATAAATAATTAAAATATTTATAAATTTTTAAGTAAAACTTAAATAAGCTAATAAATAATTTAATATTTGTGATACCAAATATTTTTTACGGAATGAAATAGCCACATTAAATCGAATATTTTGTATATCAAAATATTTTTTAAAGCATATTTTTATTAAATTTTTAAGGACAATTTCTAGTTTTCCAATCAATTTATGTGAACACTGTTTAATAATAATTTTTTTAAAGTTCAGGTTAGACAAAAAGATCGACTTAATGAGTAAGTCAAACAAAAGCACTACGAGATGGTAAAACTTTGTAAGAAATTGCTTTACTATATTTCAAGATTTTTCCCTACAACATGGCAATTTCATAATCCAATAACATTGCTGAAGTATTAGTGCAATGCTACCGTCAACATATTATTAACGGAATTTTTTTTTGCAAGTATATGTTAGTCGTACAATTCTATTGCAAGGATATTACAGTTAGTAAAAATTTAGGTTCATAAAACGGTGTCAGTTATAATGTAAAAATTATTTTTTGAAAGTTCTTCTTACCAGAATTTATGGTAATTACGTGTGATACTGGAAAAATATTTAATATTTTCTTAGAAAACTATATTATGGTGGTTGAAATAATAATAAAATTTATCATTCAAATAACTTCTTATTTGATATTTGAAAGCTTGTCAAAATTTCGCAAGCAGAATAAAATAGCTCATTAAATATGATTATTTGAATTGGATTTATCTGTTTTAAAATATGCTTTTTATATTACTACATTATCACTAAATAAACAAGTAATTTTCCCAAAATTATTTTTCGTAATTAAAAATACAAAAATAATGAAATTGTAAATTTATTTGGATACCAAAATTTTATATGTTTTATTGTTGATTAAACATTTTGTAAATTTGTAGACTGTATGACTATTTAAAATTATTATCACGTTTCACACAGTAGGATAACCTTTCCATTTCCCAAATATGACACAATTATAATCTTGAAATTTTGATTATTTTTTTTGATACAAAAAGTAAATTTCATTTAAATTTTCGCAAAAAAAAAAAAACAATTTTTGATGATTGTAAGCTTTACACCTAAAAATTGTCATATTTTATGTTGTACTAAATTGGATTATATAAATTTAATGACTGTATGAATATCATGTTGACAAAAATATAAATATGAACCATAAAGGGCATTAAGGAATATATATATGCATATGTATAATAATTCTTATCATTGTAAAACAGGTTAATGTTCTGCGAACTGTATTATATTTGTATAGAAAAGATTGAATTTATTCCATAACATTGCGATATCACTGAATGGTACAATTTTAATAATATTACAAAATATTGTAGTACATATATATTTTTGTCAGAATTATGAACTTTATAATTTTTATCAAATATTTTTAAAATTTTGTATATAAATAATAAACATTGGAATAATAATGTAAAAAAAAAATACATATAATTTTGATAATTAAAAATTGTAATCAAGTTTATTAAATTTTAAAATTATTTTAATGTAAATATAAAATCTTTGTAATTTTTTAATTTTACTAGTAATCTGATAGATAGATAGATTAAAAGCGTTAGTTAAGATTTATGTACAAAATCATCTCGACCAAAATTGTGATACCCTAATTTTCCAAAGATCCCTAAAAAAGTTTAAAATAGCTCAGCGGTATCGTCTTCATCTTCACAAATTGTACAGCACACAGAAATCGATTTGTTTAGATTATAATAAAAGCCTGTAAGGTGTCCTGTAAGATCCTGTAAGGATTCGAAATTTCTTGTTTCCCTTTATTGAAGGATTTGGAGAGAGACATAAAAACTTTGATAATTTTGTAGCCTACATTCCAGTAGTGTTTTAGCTCTTCTATCTTTAGCAAATTATTGCGCTCTTAATGAAATACCAAAAACATAAAATTGTGACATGAAATAAACATTAAGCTAAACTAGAATCAGCATAACTGATCCTTGCTTAATACTTAGCTTAATGGCTAATAAGATTGCAGTCAATTTTAATGAAGGAATTTTATCAAAATTTAAAACTATTTAAAAAGGTTATTTTTAACTTTACATTTGGGTATACAGTTTATCGGTTCTAGTTATTATAAAAATACTATTGGCCTTTTGCTTATAAGTATAGATATGTATATCTGTATATATAGTTTTCCTGAACTTCATTCAATTTTTAAATAAAATTATTATTGATTTTTTTATATAAAAAATTTTATTTTATTTTAAGGTCAAAAATTCTGGTTAACCCAAATTTATTTATAGATTAATCAAAAAATTTAATTATTTAAATAAAATTTAAATAAATTAAAATTTTAATAATTTTCTTTTTATTAGGAAAGTTTATCGTTTCCCTTTATTGAAGGATATTTAACCTCGTTGGATACAATGGCGTAAAAATACCAGCGACGTCATGTTGTTTTTCTGTACTGAAAATGGTAATATAAATTTTAAACATAATTAAAATATCTAAACGATTGATTAATTTTTCAATTTTTTTTGTAAAATTTGGTTCGGTATTTTGCGGTTGGAACTAAAACGGTCAAGTTAGTGATTAGTACTGTATTTGACATGACATTCCTGTTTTTCCCTTCAATTATTTTGTCCCTTAGATTACTATTTTCTAACTATTTGCCCTACAAAAATTTCTTTTTACATTTGAAGGATGAGTTACCTAGCTGAATCTATTCAGGTAGCAATGAGACTTGCTTAAAGTTAAACTAAACCTAATAAAAAATAACTATGAAAACCTTGCTTTTTTACAATACGAATTTTTTTTTTAAATTTGAGTCATAGAAATGGATCGGTAGTATTATCGGGAGTATGTACCTAAATACAGGTTGCAATAAATAAAATATAAACACTTAGAATTGGCAGTTACCTAAATTTAAATAAAATAAAAAGTGTATAAAATTCGAAAAGGGCACCTTTGCAGTAATAGAAGCCAAGGAGAATAAGGGTTAAATTAGAAAAACGGTAAATTATTATATATTTTCCAAAAATTAAAATAATTACTTATTATTTTTTTTAAAATTAACTGAAAATATAATTTAAATAAATTTTTTTTTTTTAAAAATAACGACTTTTTGAATCAAACAAAAAAAAAATTTCAACTCCTCCCACTTTTTAGATTATTCAACTCAGTAGTAATTTGGTCGTCGGTCGATCATAGTTAAAATATTTTTCTCTCCGGTAGATCTTAGTTAAATAATTTTTTTTCTTGATTTTTCTTGAATTTGGTCGTCGGTTATTTAATTGCGTCGCTTGTAAATAGTGTATAAAATAGTTTCTTAAATTAATATTGATTTAAATAAAATGTCGATTTTCTAATATAACAGTTATTTAAGTGCATCGTTTTTTTGTTTGTGAAATTAAAAAAATATTAATTAATAAAATAATTCAAATGTTTTAGGAATGCATTTTGTGATGAAATTTATAAAAAAAAAGCTGTTAAAGCTATAAATTATTTCTGTTAAAAAAGTGTAATTTTTGGTGTAACAATTAAAATTGAAAATTTATAATTTAATTGTTTTGTGAATATAAATAAATTTCGTGATTAAATTTGAAATTAAATTTATAAAAAAGGCGGTAATGCTAAAAAAGTTTTGTTAAAAAAGTGTAATTTTTGGTGTAATAATTAAAATATGAAATTTAAATTGAAATTATTAATTAAATCTATTGTAAATATAAATCACTTATGTGATTAATTTGAAAATTAAATTTATAAAAAAAAACCTATAAATCATTTTTGTTCAAAAAGTGTAATTTTTGGTGTAAGAATTAAAATTAAAAATTAATAATTTAAGTGTTTTGCGAATATAAATAAATTTTGTGAATAAATTTAAAATTAAATTTATAAAAAAGGCGTAATGCTATAAATAAATTTTATAAAAAAAAGTATAATTTTTGGTGTAATTATTAAAATATAAAATTAAAATCGTAAATTATTAATTAATTAATATTTTAATTTTGTGATTAAATTTAAATAAATTTTGTGAATAAATTAGAAATTAAATTTATAAAAAAGGCGTTAATGCTTTAAATAAGTTTTATTTAAAAGTGTATTTTTTGGTTTAATAATTCAAATTATTAAAAATAATTACATAAAGGCTAAAACGACAATTTTTTCACACATAAATAAAGAGGATGATCTGTGACATAAAAGGTAAAAATTAAATTTTATTATTATTTATAATTTATTGAATTTTTCAAAATTATTTTATAAATCTTATACGCAAGATTGTTGCTAAATTTTACTGATATACAAAATAATAATACAAAAAGAAATTAAGTAGCAAAAAAAATAATTTTTCTTGTTGTCGTCCTGTTTTTTATTTCGGAAATCTGGATACATTATACAACTTTTGAAAATTGAAATAATAACTATAGAAATTTTAGCAAACGTTTTTCAGCTTCTATTCAACCACAAAAAAAAAAGAACTGATTTACGTAGTCTACTTTAATGACATAAATTTTATCTTTACCTACATACGATTTGTACAACCAACTATCGAGATTTTTATATACATATACATATTAATGTACATATATATAAAATAAAATTGTTGTAAAAAAAAAAATAAAAAAACATTTTTATTTTACGACTTATTTTTACTGTCGTCCTTTCTGTATGGCTGTTTGCCAATTTTTGTTCATATCACTTGTTGCTTTTTGCCCTTCAGAGAAGGATATATAAATGATTATTTTATGGTTTAGCCAAATGTAATGATGTGATTTATTTAATAGTCCTAAGAGATTTTTTTTATTGCAATTTTTTTTTTAAAAATATATTCTGTTTCAAATTTATTTTATTTATATAAAAATATAAAATTTAAATAATTTTTAATACAATAAATTTTATTTATTATTTGTATAACATAAATAATATTTAATTTTAATTTTTTTGATATTTATAAATTATTAAAATTAAAATTTATCGCCTAAATTTATGCAATTCTATGGAATAGTAATAATTGTAAAAAAAATAAAAATATTAAGTACGTAATAATAATAATATATTATATTTATATGAAAATATCCTTTGCAAGTAAACATATTTTGTTATGAAAAAAACAATTTGTGATAAATTACCAGCTATTCTAAGCTACATAGCAAAATTTAAAATAAAACTATGACAAATAAATTTTCTCCGATTTTAAACATATAATTAGCACTGGAAGATCCTTTTTATATGAATTGAAATTGTAAGATTTCTTAAAAATTTTGTTTTTAATATAATTCTGTGAATTAGATTAGTTAAATTTTCTAAAAAATTTTTGATGGGGAATTTTGTTTTTCGAAACTGTACGGAAATAATATTTAGGTCACATCTTTTATGTCTACTTATTCTATGATTATAAGCCAACAAATTATTACATTGTTCATTTCAATAGCTTACTGGTATAAAAAATTCATTTCTAAAAATTAATATTTCAAATATTTCAAAAATTTAAATTTCAATTAGATCACAAATATTTAACTTAAATTTATTGTTAGTTAATTTTATTGAAAATTCATTTTCCAAGAAAATTATAACAAATAATTTCGATATTTTAAATTGAATTTATTGAGATAATATCAAGAATATTAAATTACAATTGTTATAGTCTAACAATATTGAAATAAGCTTCATAATTTTCATAAATTATTAAATAAGAAAATTTAACTTACAATTTGAAAAAAATTTATTAAATATTCATAACAAAATAAAACTTAATTTGATCAATTTAATATTCAAAAAATCAAATTGAAAAATTATAGAAAACAAACAGAAAAATTCGAAAAATTTAAATAATTTAGTTTATAGGTTCAAGTTTAAAAAGAATAGCCTGTATAGATTATACTAATATTGTATTAATATTAACTACAAATCGATACCTTTTCATTTTCAATATACTGCTATTTATAATTCCGAAAGCAATATTTTCCAAATGTTTTTTAAAATTTATATTTTTTGGTATAAAAAAAAATTATAAAAGGTCTCCGCAACATTTTCATTTTCAATATTTAAAGTATTGTTAGTATCTTAAAAAATAAATATAAAATACAAAATATCCTTTTGAACATATATATATAAGAAAAATATTGATTTACTATTAAAATGAACAACAATGTGGTAAAGAAAATGAATTGGAAAAGGATCCCTGGAGGTTTATTTTGGTTTTGTTACGTATCAATTTTTTTATTTTATTTTATTGAACGTTCATTTTTTTTAAAAAATTTTTTACCATAATAAAATATGGTTTTTTGCCTTTCATGATGGTAACAAAAAAAAAACCATTTCTTTTGGGTGGCTTTTAGGGATATACAATTTTTCAGAAATTTACCATTTTTCAGAAATTTAAAATTGTTTGGATAATGAAATTTAAATAATATTATGAAAATAACATATATTTAATTAAACAAAAGTATGAAAATTAAATAAATATAGTATTTTCAAATTTAATTTATTTATTAAAAATAGTAAAATTTATCGGGGTGACATTTTGAATTACGAATAAAATTCAGGAATTGGGACATATTTTAAAAAATATTAGTATATATTTTATTGATGGTATTTTAGATTAATTTTACTGTTTTTTGTCAGTTATTTTCTGATTATTAAATATTATTTGGCCTAAAATTATGTAATTAATTGGAAAAAGATCTCTGGAGATTAGAGAATAAATATGAAAAGGTGTAAATATCTTAATTAAGAAATAAATTTTAGCATACAAAAAAGTAATTTTATTTGTAGTCATAAAATTAATTAATAACTGCAGGTTTTTCTGACCTCTACATTAAATTAAATTCCTGCTCATACCACAGTCACTCACTAATATAAATATTTTCCACTACAAAAAATATAGAAAATGTTTATACTTTCCTAAGGAAAAATTATATTTTCTAATAGGGTAAAAATTTTTAAGGGTTAAAAAAAAATGTTCCTAAAGATAATAAAAACCTTTATTTTTCCATTTTATTAAATTAATAAAATACAAAAAGAAAAAAGATTGTTGAACTAAAACCACATGAAATAAGAAATTTACTACATTTAATTTAAAGTGTAATGAAAATAAATTTTGTATACCGAAGCACCTGTAGTTATTATCACATTAAAAGTATAATATTGAAAATTTATTTTTATAATAATTACATGGAAAAAATAATTAAATATGAAAAGTATTTAATTTATATTGGATTTAATTTTGTGTTTTTGACTTCTCGAGTTCGAAAATTTTCATAATTAGTATTATAATATAAAAGTATTTACAAATTCCGTGAATAAAAATTGAAATTTACAACTGAAATCGTTTAATTAATTTTGCCAAGAGTGGTACAATCAATGAGGTTATACGTTATAGGAATGCCGCATCCAAATATTTCGAGAAAATATTATATTATAAAAAATATCTAACCAAATACTGGCTTGCTGATGTCTCTCCACTGGAGATTTACAAATCTTCAGTGGAGAGACGTTGCGCAGGACAAATCCTCTTCGGAAAACCTATTTTCTCGGCCCCACTAGGACTAGTAACTATTTTCGCGACTCTACTAGGACTGACTCTACTAAAAATTTCAGAATTGATCTTGAGAATTCGTCATTGTAGTGAAACACTTAAAAGTATGCTTTAAAAACACGTTACATCAAACATCTTTGTTTTAAACAAAATATTTTTAAAACATACTCATAGGAGTTTAAGAATATTTCCAAAAAGTTCATGGTGATGGTTTGACTTTGTTAAATTTTCAAAATGAATTTCATTTTTTTTTTTGGAAGTTAGAAATAAAATTAATTGCGTGTAACAATCTTCAGACACCCTATATTTATTTATTTTTCCTTCTCTTTATATATAATAATTTGTTTTTCTTTTTTATTAAACTTTTTAGAAATTGATACAAAAAATATTGTCATTAAATGTCAGCATAAATAATATTCCAGTTGAATGGTAAAGATATATAATATATTTTTTTAATGTCAATAATGTGCCTTACTTTGTGGTTAACATTATTATTTAAATTTGCCGACAGATTAAGAACAAGAATTACCTAAGCACTTAATTTATATTTAAAATAATTTTAATTTCTTTCAATTATAAATTAAATTTAGATAAATTAAATTAAATAAATAGCTAAATTATTTTTTGGAAACATACATATGTACAAAAATTTTATTATATCCGTTTAGTTCGGAATTTTCCAATTTAAATCAACTCAGTTTTTGGTTTTTTCTTTTGCAACTGAAAAAGTCGATAACTTGTTGGTTCAAAAAAAAATATTTGTGGTTTGTCTTGATGGTCATATTTATAAAAAAAAAATTATAATAACGTATTGTAAATAAAATTGACAGGAAAATTCTGTTGTGGTTAATGATAGTTGGCATTAATATTAATCTGTAAAAATTTTATGTAGCAGAATAACATATCCTTTTGCTTTCTGTAAAGCTTTTTTGATTCTTTGTTGGTATGTAGAGAGAAATTTGAATATTTTAAATGTTATTTTAACTATCAAAGTTTTTAAATTTATAAAAAAAAAAATTGGAAATTGTAAAATTTTAGTTCATTAATTTTATTTCATTTCCAATTATCAGAACGTATTTATTTTTATTTCACTTCCAATTATCAGAACTTATGGGTTCGTTAAAGTGCTGTAGTACTGAATAGTGTTTGATTTAGTTCGTGAAATAAATCTAAGCCGATAATTTTTTCATTTCATTCTATTTTACCTTATATTATATTAAAAAATAATTGGAAATTTTTCTAAATTTCTTAAGCAATATTAAACATATTTTAAACACTTTTGAAAATTTGGAATAACGATCGTGTAAAATAAGCATTAATTTCCAATATTTGTGGGATTTGATGAAAATATATTTCAGGAATTGCATATTAATTTGTGGTTTAATTTTATGACATTTATACATCATGTTTATTGATTTTTTCTATCATTGACCATCACTGACTTTGTAAAGATTTTTTGCGGCTTATTTTCACCATTTATTTGATATGTATTTTGATTTTATTTGAAATTTACTGACTGTCAGACTATCAATGTATTTCACATTGTTGTAAATTGTTATAAAAAAATATATTTTTTTAAAATTCAGGTATAGATAAAAAATATCTAATTATATTTATCGTTATCTATATTTACCAAAATTTCTTGTTTACTAAACTGATAACAGATCCGACTTCTTTATATATGTTCAACAACAGGTGGTTTGATGTTTCACGTCACAATACATGTTGATAAATTTTATTGTTCATAACTTTAAATTTAATAAAAAAACTTATCAGCATAAAAATTATTTAAAAAAATAATCTGTATTCGGTACTGTTCAGCCTTAAAACATAAAATTTATTATGTCAAAATCACTACTGGCGCATCCTTGACATTTTAACAAAATAGTTAAGCGCCAAACAAATTGTAATTTTAATAATGTAGTTCATTGTGATAACAATGTTTATGTCTGGAATATTTAAAAAGATAAATTAAGAATTTTTTAAAATTGATAAGAATTCATATCAGAAATCCGCCTACATATGGTTTATATTTAGAAATATATACATATGACAATTAGAAAATTGTATTTTAGATTCATAATACGACTACTTCTGAAGAGAGTAAAATTTTAGAAATAATACAACTTGTTTAGCAATTCAGGATTTTTTTTTATGCTAGTTCCTGGAATAAACTTTATTATGAATTCTCAATTTCGAAACTTTCACATCGCCATTTTTACCCATTTTCATTTTTTATAAAAGTTTGTTCAGAAATTTGCTTTAGAACTGGATACGAGCAATTAATCACTGGTATAACTTATTAATTAATTATTTGTTTAAGCATGGTTATTAAGCTGATAGTTATAATGTTGAGGTACACACCCCAGTGCGGTCACACTGGACCTATTGTGATCTCCTAATTTCCAAAACTTTAATTTTCAAGAAAATCCAGAATTTCTTTTGGACAGTAAGAAATGATATCTCAGACATAGCGAAAATTTGTCCTAGAAATACATATCTACCTCCAGAAAGTCCCTGCTTGATATCTGCCTCGAAAAAGTCTTTTATTCGCATATGATTCGAGCAAGTCCACTGCATTTACATAAAAGTCTTCATTTTCCAAAGCTACAGTTCGAGAAATCTGTCGAATTTGTTAAGATTATAATTAAGGCGGCAGTATCTTGTAAAAAATCGATCTGTTGAATTTGTTTAGATTAGATTATAATTTTGGCTGCAGGGGGTAAGTACAGAAATTGGAATTAATCTGATTTGTTACCAAATTTTAATCATTTAAAAATTATAATTAACCCAATATGTTGTTTTTATTGAGCAACAAAAAGATCCAATTAGCAATCAAAAGATACAATTTTAGTGTAATTTTCATTTAACTAGAAACTATGTAAAAAACCACATATAACTATGCTAGTCTTTACCTGTTTAACTAACTATTTTTAAAGCGAATTTAAAAGTTATTTTACAAAAAATTTAAACTCTCTCACATTCTCTGTAAATTGTTGAGTTAACATGCACAGAGAAATCAAGAGCAGATCAACAAAAAAATTCAGTTTACTTGTAATAATAATATCGCCATAAAATTAATATTTTTGTCAGTTAACTTTTTACCTGTGTACGCGGTGTTTCTACATATACAGAATTTATGATCTAAAACTCAATTAAAGTAAAATATCAAATTAATTACATGAAGAAAAAGATTAATAATACCGAAATAATAATTAAATTTTATTATAAAAATAAAATATAATTAATATTTTAATTTAATTAAATTTCTGTGAAAAGTTTTAATAACAAAATCTGTTAAAATTTTCATAAATCTTTCAGTAATATTTCCAAGTGGAATTTCTTGTGAGAAAAATATTAAAAAAAAAAAATTTAGTTTTTATTGTGTTTGTGTTAGTAATTAAGTGAATGAAATAAAATATAAAAAATCGTGAATATTTTTAAATTAAAAAATTTCGTTAAAAAATATATTTATTTATGTATTTTTTTTTTAATGTTTATTTGTGTATGTTTCACTATTAAATTAAATTATTTTCTTGTTTTAAATTTGTTGTGTAATTGTGTTAGTATTAACCACTAATACTATTACAAAAAAAAATCTAACCTAAAATAATAAATAAATAAAAAGTTTTTTTTTGATTAATAAAAATCAGGTTTGTGGTTTTGTTTGTGGTACAAAATATTTGTTATTGTATTGGTGTGGTTTTGTTAACATGAAAATTTAAAATTCTCCCGCATTTGAGTTGCGTTCGTTCAATTTAATGACGTTTTCAAAACGCGTCTTAAGAATTTAATGGTGGATATAAACGAGATAGTAAAAAAAAAAAAGAGCGATGTTAGCAAATTAATGTGTCAATCAAAAAAATTTTAGGTGAAAATAATTAAAATTACATTAAAGAATAATATATTTTTTTTTTTATTATTTTGAAAGTGTTAGTAATTTTGATATATTTAAGTGTATTTGTGTTAAATGAAAATTATTTGATTAAAAAATATAATTTTTAATGTGTTTGTAAATAATAAAAAAAAATTATTTGTGCAAATTTTAGTGTTTTTCTTCCAGAAATTTTAATTTAAAATAATTTTTAATATTTTTTCTTTCAATTTTTATTTATTTCTTTAATTATAATGTTTTAGAAAAAGTGTAATTTAAAAGTGTAATTAAAATAATCACAAAAAATAAAGTTCTTTAAAAAAAAAGTGTTATTACGAAAGTGTTTTTTAAAATAAAATGTTTTAAATAAATTAATTTAGAAAATTGTTTTGCTGAAAAGTTTAGTTTATTTTTCGTATTTAAAAGCAGACCAATAAAAAGGATATCAGTGCAATGTAAGTCTGCTTTTAGTATTGCGAAATATTTTTCAGAATTGTTGTGAGAAAGGAATTAAATATTATTATTCGATAATCGTTTAATTAAGGATATGGTCCTGAAAGTCAACAGTCTCGGTTTGTTAACAGTTTAGAAAGAAACATTTCAACCTAAATTTTAGTTTTTTCTATGAATTTTAATTACTTTTTCATAAATATTTTTTTTGCAGTAAATTTTAGTTCGTTTTCCATAAATTTTAGTTTTTTTCTAATAAATTTTAGTTAGTTTTCCATAAATTTTAGTTTTTGCATTCAATTTTAGTTCTTTTTCCTCAAATTTAAGTAATTTTTTATAAATTTTAATTGATTCCAATAAATTTTGATTTGATTTTCCATAAATTTATCGATTTCTCACTAATTTTCAGTTAAAGGATTGAGAAGAGTTCATCCTTAACCATAAATAATCTAATTTTTTCTATTATTCCGTGTGCAGAATATATTTAAGGTTTGCTATGAAGAAATATATTTTACATTAAAATATTAAATGAAAAATGATTTAATATATATTCCATTAAATATTAACCTAATTCCTAAAAATATTATTATCAATTTAAATCATCAATAATCATCATTTTAATTGTAATAATACCAAACAAAAACAAAAAAAACATAAAAATTTAAAGCAAAAACCTTCAAAACACATAAAAAAGGTTAATTTAAACATTTTATTCTAATGTTTTTCGTTAAAAAAAAGTTTAACTTTAAAATTATTACATAAAACCCACAATAAAAATTGGTGTGAAAATGATATTTTATTTTTTATAATTATATTATTTTTATTGGAGCACCAATTGTATTTTTTGTTTTATTAGAGTGGGACGAATTGTGATTTTAAGACCTTCGGTCTGTTAAGATTTTATCATGGAATATAATAGCCACGTATGATCGGTGAATTGTTAAAAAAATTTGAACTTATAAATATATTTTATTTTAAAATGAATTTTATAAAATGACATAAATAGCACAATTTTTTTTTATTGTTTTCATGGATATTCAAATGAATTAATATTCAAATGTTATGTTAAAATTGGAATATTAATCTTTTTAACTTTAATTTGTATGTTTAAAATTAATTTTATAAATGACTATAGTATTGTTTCGTCTAATTTATTCATTACTATTAAGTCATAAAATTTTCAATATATTAAACTATTCATTTGGATAATCTATGTTTCTAAAATGTTTCTGGCATATTAGATTGTTCAGCGATCCCAATTACTATCACTGTGAATGATCCTAAGAGTTTATTATTTAAATTTTATTTAGATTTTCACAAAAACTATGGAAATATTCCAATAAATTCTTGCAGTGAAATAAAAAAAAAAAAAAACGATAATAATGCAGAAATTTTAAATATAATTCCATTTATATCATAAAAATTGATAACACATAAAGTTCCATTTACATTTCATAAATATGTAATTTTACAATGTAAATTATTTCGTAATTTACAATTTAATTAAGGTTTATTATATGACATAAACATGAAAAATTCAATTATAATTACATTTAATTTATTATATGTAATTATAAAATTCTAATAAAATACATATCTTAAAACTTTCCATTTTCCTCATAATATTTAAATGAAAAATCTCACACTCTGCCAAATATGAAAAATATATAAGTTTGTTATTTTATATTTTTGGTATGGGGTGTCACGGTGTCCGTAAAATTAAACTAATTAAAATTTTATTACAATTTTTTTCTTAATATTATTCATGGAACTCTGTTATATTTTTTACAAGTGCTGAGACAAAATTGAATTGCCAAAGGGCTATATTCCAGACGATAGTAATCAGAGCATGAAATAAATATCTTCTTATTTTTTTTATAACCTATAATAAAAAAAACATTTAGTTATGCGAGTTTTGAAAATGAAGAATAATTTCTGATAGTTTGTGTGTTATTCTGTTTAATGAATCTAAAATGTCTAAAAGCAGTTTAACAATTAACAGAAATTTTATCTTGGAAAAAAAGGGAATTTTAAAATTCCCTTTTTGAATTTTTTTAGTTACCAAGTAAATTTCAAAACTTTTAAAAAGTTCTTAATGTGTAATGTTAATATATGTCTCACATTTATTTAGTAAAATTTATGAAAATTAATGCTATATTTTAAAAAATATAATAGGCAGGAAACATTTTAACTCATTTAAATGGAAAAACTGAAAAACAACTGTTGTACTTTATGAATTGTACAATAAAACAGGAAACTCTGCTCTATATTTTTTTTAGTATGTAATTGTAATTAAAACATTTTATTTCTAATGTAAATCCAAAAATAGAATTATTCGAACATAGTAGGATTAGAAAGTTTGCAAAGACAATTGGGAAATCAATTTTAATTTCGAATTCATTAAACTTACCGTAAATACTTGATTTTGTATTTGATTACACCGAAACTTTTCCGAATCTGTTCGCATTAAAATTTCACTAGCACTGGTTCCTTGTAGTAGCATTTTCTCCATAATCGCAAGTCTTTACTAAATGTTGATGTTATTTTAATATTAAATGAACTAATATGTTTTCAGGAATTTTATTAGTTTCTTCAAATTAATGTACGAAAATAATCGTATTATCATCATTTTACCCACTAAATAATATAATTAATTTATGTAGAAAATAATGTTATGGCAATCATTATTTATTATGTCAAAAACATATTAATTTTTCCGCCAATATTTAACAGCAAATTAAAAACGTCAATATAGTGACAGCGGAAATTACATAAATAAATGCAGATAGAAGATAGCTACATATAAAATTCTATAGTTTTTAATCACGCAATTAATTTACGACTGGTTCTGACAAAACGCACCCAAATTTTTGTTTTTTTTTTGGTTTCAGACAATGCATTTTTTTTTGTTTAAATTTAATTTAAACATTTTTTCGGTTCATTAAATAAATTGCATATTTTTATAAAAAAAAAAAATTAACCCTAAATTAATAAAAAAAAATGTCAGTAATAATAAATTTTAATTAAATTTCAGTGGTCAAGTAAAACTCATTCGATTATTTTTTTTCAGTTATTAGGTCCACAAAAAGCACTTTTATTTTGGTTTATTTCATAAAAAATTATAATTCAGATTAGATTACTAACATTAAATTCATATTAAATTTTGATCTATTTTCAATTACATAATTACAATAATTTTCAAAAATTATATATTTAACTGAAGAGGAAAATCAAAAAAAATTATCTGCAAATAGTTTTCTTTTAGTTTACACCTTTTTTGTATCTTAGTGTGGCCCAAAAAAATATAAACAATTTTATAATAAATAATTAAAATAATTTTTTAGATAAACTAGTTTACTCTTCTACTGAATAAATAAACCGCAAAATATTTTTTATGGATTTCAAATTATGAATTATATTTATAAAATCAAAAGCTACTAATTTCTAAACTAAACCTACAAAAGCGATTAACAATTTTTTGATTAAATCTATCAGTTAAATCCATTTCCATATTTTGTTTGTGGTAAATAAAATTTCCCGAAATCCGTTTTAAGAATTTTCTAATATTTTTTTTTTTTTTTTTTTTCTATTCGATGATTGGGATTGGGGTAAGTTGACTTTAGATAGAGTGTAGTAATTTTGTAAATTTTACATTCTTTTTCGTCTTTGGAAGTTGTTTACTAGCTATTAGATATTTAATTTCCGTATTTTTTCATTTTGTATAGAATTTTAATTTGTTTATTGATAAACTTTCAGTTGATATTATGCTGAAAAATAAATCCAATTTACTATTAACTACAAAAAAAGGATATAGAAAATTTAATAATCTATAATCTTACTTTCTATTTCTCCTTATATTTTGTGGTGTTTTTTGCTTTACAAAAATATTCATCATCACCGTTTTTGCTATTTTGCACCGTTGTCTGTCGTTTTATATTTAAATACATAATTTTCCATTTGAACTGGTTTCACTAGAGTTGGTAATCTATTATCGACTACATTAACATTTATCATACCATTTAGTAGTCAATTGGATAGGAAATTGGTCATTACTATATATTTTTTTTTGCGGTTGATATTAAATCAAAATTCAAACAAAATCAATTTCTGAAATTTTTAAATTTAATCTAGATATTCGATCACTTTTTGATTGGAATAGGTTAATTGGTAAATTAGGTCTAATTCAAATATTTTAGATTTGTCCTAATTGAAAATTTTCAAATTGTGATGAAAAATGTAAATAATTTATAATATTTTATGAATTACTCGACTATTTACTGAAATATAAATATAATTTACTATTAAATTGCCTGCATATCAGTAACCTGTGTTACCGATATTCAGTATCATCCATCATTTCTTTTTCTGTCAATATTAATAAAAAATATTTAATTTTAAATTCTTTTCTATATTTTTTTTCTATATTTTAAATCCTGATTTCAGTGAAAGCTCATCAAAGAAATATAAATCATTATTTTATGAAAAAAATGAGTTTATTTAAAATTTCATATAATTTTTTTCCAAACCATCATAAACTAAATTTTCCAGCGTAAAATTAAGTCTTTTCCAATAAAAAATATTAATTATATACGTATTCCAATACTTAGTAAATTAAATTAAATTCTATAATGTAACAACACAAAAAAGTAGAGTCAGTGATTTGTTATTTAAAATACTGGGTCAACTAAAGGAAATCAAATATTTTTATGGTGAAAAGAAAAATCAATGAAAAGTGGAAATCCGCTGGTAAAATTATATTTTATAAAAGCACTTTCTAAAAATATACATGATATCAGTTATACAAGTAAAATTTGTCGCAATTATTATGATTATGGTTTTGCAAACTTTCTGTTCCTACTATATTTTCTATAGTTATTAGATATTCATTTCTAATTTAAAATTTTTTTTTCACATTAGAAATAAAAAGTTAGAAATAAAATATTTTTACTACTATATTACGTATACTATAAAAATATATATATATATATATATATAGAACAGAGTTTCCTGTCATATTGTAAAATTCATAAAGTTCAACAGTTGTTTTTCAATTTTTCTAAAAGGTTTTTCATTTAAATTGGCTTTAAAAAAAATAGTGTTTTTACAGAGTTAAAATATTTCCTGTTTATTATCTATTTTTTTGGGAACATTTAGCTATAATTTTGAATTTTTTTTAATAAATTTTTTAAATGTAAAGGTAAATTTTACGAGTGATTTATACCATTTTTAATACTGAGTTATAGATTATACATAAAATTTTATGAAATCAATCTTTTCTCATCAACTTAAATTATATACTTAATTTAATTTATTAATAATAAATAATTAGTTCTATTTTTAAATGCCATAAATAATTGAAATAATTAAATGGAAATTTAATTGAAGACTATACTGTATAGAAAAATAATTTTTAAGTGGCCTGCATGCATTTTAAAAAATTCTAATTTGTAAAATATTTAATTATCATATATTTTAGTGGACTTACAAATAAATTTTTATAAAAGGGTTCGATTTCATGTTAACTTTTCTAAATTAATTTATGAAAGTTTCAATATTCATTCAACCAAACGAGCATTATAGAAAAGAAATAATTAACTATAGCCACGTTGGTATAACTATCAATTTTTATGTAGCTATAAATTTCAAGCTTGTGAATTTTTTTTATTTTTATAGTTAAGAACAATTGCTAATTAATTTTAGCATGCGTAATGTCATTAAACTTTTGACCTTTTTTTTAAGATTATTTTTCAGTATTTATTAATTTCATGATATAAAAATGTAAATTTTTTTTTTAGTTTGAAATAAATCATGAGATTTTTTTTTTAATGTGCTTTTCTCTTAATGAATAATAATAAAAAATAAGTTAGCACTAATTTTAATAATATTTTGGTTAATATATTTTTAATTTGATTATAATAAAAATTTATAAATTTAATTTTAATATAACTTAATTTTTTTTTTTACAGAATTGCACGTCATGGTATGAAGGAGCCGAACAATTTCGACGAAATTGTAAGTTTATTTATAATACATTATTATTTTTTTAATATACCTATTATAATTCTATGAATTAGATTGTCAATTTTATAAAGTTTTCAGAAAATATTTAGGGTTTTAAAAAAAAATGGTATCATTTTCATAAGTTGGTCTAACACATAGTTTAACTAGCGCTACAAGCCTCCTAAAGGTATAAAGTGGTCCAACTTGTCTTGTAGAAAAGTACCTAGATAATTGAAAATTTAAAATTTTAATTCTAATTTATTTCAAGACACATGTTATGTCATGTAATTTACTTTGAAATTACATTATTTAATTAATATTTTTTATAAAATGACATTTAGAAAAGTTTAAAGAAAGAAAATTACTATAATTTTGGTTGGACAATGTGTGTATGGAAAGAATATTTAAGGCTTCCATGACTGTCTAATAATTCTATGGTCTAAAATAATCGAAAATTCTATAGAAAAATAGCAATCTGGGCTACAAAGTTTCTGTTTGAAATCTTGTTAGTAAAAATAAATTTAATTAAAATTTCCTATTAGAGAAAATTTTTATATGACAAGAATTATCCGACAGTAATATAGAACAATAGCGAAAAATTGTTATTCTATAGTTTTCTATAGTTTCACTTTCAGAATAACTTTTAATTAATAAAGTTAATTGGTACAAAAATATATTTATTTTCTTCTTATGATCTTTGCTTATTTAATTTTAGTTTAGCTTAAAAGATTCTTAGTCTTTTCAAAAGTATGACTGATAAATCTAATGACATACTCTAATTTCTTTGGTCATTAGTTAAACATATTTGTGGTTGGTTTGTTATAAATCTTAAATATTTACTATTGAAATTTATAAATCTTATTTAAATAAACTCTAGTGAAATTAATTTTCTTCATTTTTTTTTTGTGAAAAAAATGTCATATTTAAGAACGGAAAAGTATAACATTTCCGCAATTAATCTTATTTAGTTCAACAAAGAATCATAACCATAACCATAACTTTTTTTTTTAATGAATAGGGGTAATATTTTTCTTATTTATAATAAAATTCATAATGCAATTCTAAAATTTCAATTTTTTTTTTATGCTGTGCTTGGAAAGAAAGAACTTTAAGAAACAAAACAAAAAACTACACAATAAATTGAATATCCTTTTTTTAAAAAAAATAAAACGTATGACATTTCCTTTTGTTTGTTAGAAGCATTTTTGTTTTCTTTTTGTTCTTTAGAAAACACCCATCAGAAAGAAATGAATTTATGTAAAATGACTCCGTTTTGTTCGTGATTTGATTGTTTCGAAACAAAAATGACGGTTGAGACATAAAAACGTATCACAAATCGTGTTGTTTTAGTAGTTTTTATTTTTTAAATAAAACTCATTTTAATTAAAATACATAAATTTTTCTTTTTACTAAAACAAATAAAAATTAAATAGTGTGTTGTGAGAAAAATGTAAACAGTTCAGGATAGAAGTAGGATTTATTGATCAGCAAATATAGTTTTTTTTCAATTTAATTTTTGCAAATAATACAAACAGTATCATATTCTGTATCATCATTTTTCTGTATCGTATTTGTTGTTCATTTTGCTTTATCATTCGTATTCGTTGCGTGAAATCCTTACGCTCCCATTCCGGTGTATTATGGCGTAATTATTGCACTGCACCTCATTCTCGTTAAAGGCTTAAATATTACACTGTACCTCATTCTAGTTAAAGGCCTACATTTACAATTTCTTATTTAAAATTGGCAGATTTATTACCTGACATTACAGACTGAATAGCATTGCACAAAAAAAACGTACTAGTAAACCTTTAATTGCTTTTTTTTAATTGATATTTGATACACACAAAAAATTAGGTATATTCTATTTAGCTGTAATGTTAAGTAGTTTTTAACATAATAAATGATGAAAACCACAAAAACAGCATACAATTGTCAACCAGCACGAAATGATATCCTTTTGTGTCTTTAATATAAAAATAAAACAAGAATTTGTATAACAAAACAGGAAATTTGTTATAATTTATAATATTTTTTTTTATGAAACACAATAAAATGCAAAAATGGTGAATAATTTTTTAGTGTTATTTTCTGTTTTCTGATAATTAAAAAAAAACTGTTGAAAAAAACTTGGTTTAAGTGGTTTTTTTTTTGTATCTGCAAAATAATTGTTTCAATAAAAACTTAATTAAATGAACGTTTAAAAAGTTTTTGGTTATTATTTGTATTTTAGTATTTTATAACGTCAAAATTAACTTTACATTACCACATTTCTGAAAGTTAATAAACTATTTAGTAAGCTGATTGTAAACCTTATTATAAACTCATATTGAATCTTTACTATTCTAGTAGTTTCATCGAGAGCCCATACTGACTTTATGACTAATATATAATTATTCTGAGAAAACATACAGAATTTACATTCTCACAGTGTTAATGTGAACATATTCTTTGCCACTGTTCCTCGGTGAAACTAAAATATTATGTAACTTGGAATATGACTTTAAAAGTAACTTGGAATGAGAGTTTCTTGACAAAAGAGGAGAGGCAGGTAGAATGAAAGAAATGGGATGGGTCTATGAGCTAGTTGAATAATTATTGATCCATCAATTGGTGGGCAAATCACGTCTACAAGCCAGGGGTATAATGCTTTCTCCGCTTTCAAACCAACATTCCAAATTTATCTAGAATTATGGCCCTAATAGCTAGTTTTCTGCATAAGATATAAACCTTACTTACTTGTATTAGAGTATCTTATACCCCAGCAACTTTATATCAGGATATTTAGATTTGTTCCAATAGTCTTGTTAAGTTTTCAATTTAAATTTTTTGTATAGCCTAATAAAACCCACCACCATTGAAAATTTCAAACTGAAAGTCAATTCCAAAAAGTGTTAATATATATTTTTAAAAACTTTAATGTTCATTTCCCGGAACAAATATACTTATATGAAAAAGTTTTCCCTTTTAAAAATTACATACATAATAAAAAATTTTATATTTCCACTAGTTTTCTCTCCAAATAAACTTTTCTAAATCAAATTTCCTTTTTAACCTTTGGTATAACACAACAACTTGTAGAAAATTACTGACCAAATAAAAAATTAAATTGTGTTAAGTAGATTTACCCACCTGTTAAAAAGAAATATTTTTTCAAGTAATGCTTGCTCTTTTTTCAGTAATAAAAATTATTACTTTTTACCTAAAAGTTTTATATTTAATTGACTAAAACTTTATCGGTGATACAATTAATTTTATTTTTACTATTATTTATAATTATGAAAGTAACTTTTTAGCATATAATTTTCGTGAATATTAAAATAAAACTATCTAAAAAAATTTTTATTAAAGAGTAAATTTTTTGTGTCTGTATGTAATGAAAATATCCTTTTAATAGTGTACTATATATTTTTGACTACAAATTTTTGTAACAATAATTAAATTAAAATAAAATTTTATTATTTTTTGAAAAAAAAAAAAAAAAATAACATAACCAAAATTAATTTTTCAATCACGTACAAAACATAAAAATTAATGATCTTTGTAATGTTTTCACTTTATTACTCGAAACAGAACTGAGTAATATTCATAAAACTTTATTATTTATTTAGTAAAAGTTATGTTTTTTCTTTTTTTTTTTTTTGAATATTTGAAATAAGAATCATAATTTAGTAGTAAAGTAAATAATTATTAATAATATGTTTTTTTTTTGGTAATAAAACGTGCTGAAAATATCTCTATAATTAAGAAAAATATGTAATTTTAAATAATTGAAGAATTAGAAGAAAGTAAATTTAATTAATTTTAAGTTGAAAATTATGGACTTTTCGAGACCTTTTATTATAGAAATAACTTTTCAAAATTACCTTTTAGCATAGAATTTATTAAATATTTTAAAAATTTACATAAAATTTTTTAATATGTAATTAAATTCTTAGATAGATATTTTCTTAGCTAGTTAGAAAAAAAAATATAGTTTTGAAGCTCTTAAAATTCTAGTTTTCCACTATGGTGGCCAGTTTTAGTGTTCCTATAAAATATTACTAGATTATTTTCTTATAAAATAAAATTTATTAGAAAAAGTTACAGAAAAGATAAAGAAAAAGAAATCGGACATAAATAAAAAATATTTCATCTCAAAGGGATAAACTTTATTTTAGGGGGCAAATAAATCTTTTTTATTAATGTAATGCTGCACCTTTTTTTTCCCAAAATTTATTTCCGTCTTTTATAAAAAAAAAAATCGTTTATTTGGTGGAAATGTCATTTTTAATTCCACATTAATCATAAAATAAAAATAAAATTGAAATCCTAAAAAGAATCATGAATAATTTATTTATATTTTAATATTGAAAAATCCTTTTTTGCTGAACATAAACAATCAATAAATCTGAGTAATAATTGAAATTATGAAAGTGTTTATGAAAGTTTAAATATAGCTTTTATGATTTGAAAATATTTTCTAAATAATTTACGAAATTTTCAAATTACTGATTTCGAATTACTGAAAATATGACATTTTTCTATCAATTACGGTTACTAATTACTAAGAAACCTACGTGATTAGTTAACAGTTTACAGTGTAGGACATGATTATTATATTATTTTAGCTTTATTCACTGAGTATTTTATAACTTTTACACAAGATTTTAAAATTTTAAATTAAATTCATAGTTTTAATTTAAATAATTTATATTTCAGATAAATTCATACATAATTATTTTAATTTTCAATTATTTATTTTATTAATTATAATTGGGATTGTGAAGTATAATGCTCCTCCAGTAATTTCCATTTAAAATTGTTTGTATCAAGCTGTTATGAAAAGCATGAAGATCACAGTACAGAGAGCTATCGAAAAGCAGGAAAGCAATCAAAATTGTTTGATTACTTCATTCAAATTGTTTGTACCAGTTGTTTATTAGTTTGTTCTGTTATCTTGAAATATCGCAGCTCCAGTTCCACTTAATGTTCTTTCTAGCTTTCCCTACTATGTCTGCAAATCTTGTTCTTCTTTGTTTCTTAGGCTTTTTCTTCGAGATATACCAAAATAATATTTTTTCCATTACTCTTTCTAATTTTAAATTTATATTCAATCATAAGAGTGTTGGTAATGTAACTCCAACGAAAATATACTTTTTGGATTCCATGAAACTCAGTAATTACTAGTTAACATATTGTATCATTAATTTTCTTTTTCTAATTAAAAATTATCAATGTTGCTAAACATATACCAAAAACCTTTTTTTATTTCTAAATTAAGTAAAAGAAAATCTATCTGTTTTTTTTTTGTTATGAACTCAGGTTATTAATTTTATGAATGATTTGCTATCGTGGCTTAAAAATTACTTTTGTGAACTAAATACGAATAAATTTTTATGTTTTTATTATTATTTCCTATTAAAAAAAAAACAATCGACTACTACTTTGACTTTGGATAATAATTATCGAGGTGAACAACTGCTTCTACTTTCCTAGTTTAACACGGTGGTATTTTTTTTTTCCTTCAAAACATTAAATTTCATTATTAAATATATAATAAATATAGTTTTTTTTTTGTATCTTGTATAATATTTTTTGATGATGAATCAAAATACACATGTCTTCCGGCAACAATGAAATTTCAAGAGAAATATCTAAAAAAAAAAATGGGCATAACTTTTTGGTTTAAAACGTATTGCGCTCATATTAGAATTCAGATTTAAAAAGTTAGACGATAAGATGAAGTAAATAATAAGCAGAAAAAAAAACCAAAATTAATACTATTTCCTCTGTGGAAAAAAAATGGTAAAAGGGGTTCGGCTCAAAATCCAAACTAATATTTCTGTTTTTTCCAGCTTTTTTGTTGTAATTTTCATGTTTTATGGTTTTTATTTAACTAAATTTACAAGATAATAACTTTAGTTTTTTTTTTTTGACACTAAGAGAAAGTATAGTGGAATTTTTAGGAGCGCGGTGATGATTTGCGAGTAAAAAATTGATTTTTTTTTTTGTAATTCTATGTTGAAATGACGTTAGACTAAAGTTAAATATTGAAATCTGGGTTTACTGTTTTTGTACATTATTTTAAATTTGATAATTCATATGATTCTTTCATTTTGCTATTAAAAAATTAGTGAGTGACAAGCGAAAATGACTTGATAGAAATGCTAGAATTTAATTTGATGAATTACTGAAATACGATTATTTGGTAATTACTTCATTTCTAAAGATTGATTCGTTTCTCAAGATAATTTATCTTATACAATGTTTTCAAGGCGTCAAAGACTTAAATTATTCCTATTTTTAATGCATATTCTATTAGAACTATTAAATCCTACAACAATTTCTCCTCCCAACATATTAAAAGTGTTAAATAATATGTATCATAAATAATAATCACCATAAATTACCATAAAAAAATTAAATGATTTTGACAAATGAAAAATTATTTTATCAGTTGTTTTAAATGAAAAAAAAAATTTTTACTTAGAAATTTTTTTAAAATTCTGATTGTCACAAATTATTATTCACTTTTATTTTCAAGCCTACATAAAATCTAATCAATCAACATTAAATTTTAATGGGTGGTCTTACCAAAATTTTATATTTTAAACATTAAATGTTTATCCAAAAAAAAAATAGATAGTAAAAGGAATAAAAATTATTAAATAAAATTTTTGTGTGTGTGGTCAATCATAAATAATCTTTAAGATTTTTTTATGTTATTGGCGCCTTTTTCTAATTTAATGAAAATTATCAGTTAGAGCAACAAAGTTTTCTGAGCATATTATGTTTTTTTTTATTGAAATTTGGGAAAATTATTGTGTCTAGGCTTTCTATTTGTAAGATTAGGATATGACTAGAAACTTAAATTTTGTATACAAAATTAATTGATTATTCGAAAATTGTGACATGACTTGGAATAGGAGAATATTTTTGAAATTCGTAAATTTTTTCAAATTTTCCAAAAGTTTACTTAAATATTTAAGGTTTTTTTTCTGGAACTTAACAAGGACGAAATACTCCTAGTCTATACCGATAAACATGCTGATCGAAATTTTCTATTTCAGTAGCGGTATGCCTGTAAAGTGCTGAATAATACTTTGTCTATTTTAGTAAGCGTTACAGAGGGCAATTTTAAATATAGTTTTTCGCGTAACAGAAACTGACATAATCATGATTATAACTTTTATTATTCTATATATTTAATTAGTTAATTTTTAACATAAAAATTATCTTTAAATTCTTTAAACTCACCCCAAAAATTCTGTATAACAATTTTGGTTGAAAGAATTTCATTTCAAAAAAAAAAATTAGTATCCTTTTTTTTCGGTTCTCATTATTTTGTATTTAATGATCTCATAAACTAAATCGTTTTAAATATTCATTTCGAATGAAAATTCGAAAATAAAACTGCTTTCAAATTAAAAGAAATAATTTAATAAAATTTCCATAACAAAAAAAAAATTACATTCCATTTAATTGATGATTTGATTACATGTTGTCTGGCATATTCAGCTCTTCAGATCATCCGACAATAATTACACTATAAACATTACAGAAAAAAAAAAAAACCAAGAATTTTTAAGATTCAAGACAATTTATTTATTTTTTTTGTAACGAAATTAAGTTTCATTATTTTTTTGTGATTGTAATTCATTTTCTTTAAATTTATATTTTAGTTGATTTTTTTTTTGGACATATATGCAAAATAAGAGATTTTTTTTAAGATATAGTTTCATTTTTTTTTTTTATTTTGTGGAATTTACAATCTTATAAAATTCAATTTTCTTTTCATTTCGACAATATTATTATAATCACAAAGTTAAATCACGTTTTTCCAAATATCACGATTTAGTTTTTTTTTTTTTTCTGTAGCTGTTTTTTATTTTTGCTGGTGAAACCAATTGGTCAGTTCACAAAAATCTTTGGTGAAGAGTTTTTTTTTATTTGTGATTGTTGATGTTGAATCAATTCTGTAGAAAAATGATAAAACAACAAAATTGAAATGAAAATTAAATTTTTATTTCCCAGATTTTTTTTTGTGTGATTGTTAAACTTTCCATTTGGAATTATATATAGGGGATAGTCACCTTAATCCTACCCATTCATTAATTTATTAAATCATAAAATTGCTATTATTCAGAAATTAAATAATATTTTTGATATCTTTTGATGGCAGATTGTGTTAATAAAAGTGTTATAAATAAGCAATAATACATTAAAAGTTAATAAGCTAGGCTTGTATTTATTTATTGCCAATTTAAATATTAAGCGTGCTAGGCTATTCTTTCCATTCATTAAATAAAGATTAAATAAAGATATAATTAAAGTATTATATAAAACTTTTATTTCATTAAGAGACCGTATATTTAAATATTTATTCGTGGTAAATTCTTACGTCTAGTTGCTTAAATTGATTGTGTATTCCCAATTGTGTTGTACTATATTTAACAGATGCAATTGATGGAAGTTGAAAATATAGTAATTTTTTAGGTAGTACAATTTAGGAAACATCATTAATTGATTGTATCAATTGAATCCATTTTTTTTTCGGCTTTTACAGAACAACTACTCATTTGTTTCGGCAAAAAATACCTTTTCCAAGTTGAAAAAACAGAAAATTTAAATTTAGTTAAAACCTTTCTAGGGTACAATTAGGAAACTCTCCCTTATAGTTTTTCAATGTTATTGAAAATGTTGTAATGGTCAATTTTAATTTTTACCATATGCACTTCAATGAAATTACAAAAAAAGTTTCCAATTTTGGTGGAAACAAAAAAGATTTCATTACAATAATTAAGAAAACCTTAAATTTTATAATTTTATGGCAATGAAAATAAATTAATTTGCATCAACAATGATCAAAAATGTTAAACTTTAAATCTTACCAAGTTTTAATAACTTTTTTTACTAATTTTATTAACGAAAGAGATTTGTACCGAGAAATATTATTAAATCAAGCCTTGAAAATTGAGTACTGAAGCTTATTTTTTTTTGTACCTTTATTAAATGTAATCGTAACCTACTTAAAAACATTCTCAATTTTCTGACAATTCCATAACATTCTCAATTTCATAACAATTTTTTTTTTGTATTACAAAGATTTGTATAAATATTTGAGTTGATCTTTAGTGTAATCTTGAAATATTTCGTAAAATTAAGTGTAAGTCCTTAAAAATAGCATTGAATTCCTTTAAAAATTCATCATATTTTAATATGTATATTTAATAAAAATATACATGCAACATTGATAAACATCATTTAAGTTTTTATTAACATTAATCCTTCAATTAATATTTTAAATCCTTTTTTAGTAAAATTTTGTAAAAAATTGTTTTTTTTGATAATTTTTAAACCGCTTAACATATGTACGATACGGTTCATTGAATATTAAATTTTTATGGAATTGTAAAATTTGTGCTTAAAATAATCGAAAAAATCAATAATTTCAGTTTGTAAATGAAATCAAAACAGTGTGGTGTTATGTTCATTAGGGCATTTGTAAATGAGATTTGTACTTTCATAATTATCATTAAAATGTTTGTATAGTTTGTATTATACAAACAGTTTTATTAATCTCTATCGCGACAGTGCACCATTTCACAAAATTATACAAAATATATTATTGGAAAAAAAAAATTGTTCACTTCAATAGTTTTTAGTGAATTTTACTACATATATGTATATAGAAAATGATGTGATTATAAATTAATAATGTCACTGTTCGAAATATATTCGAAATATACAATATTCTTTTTGTTGGTATTAATATGCTTTCAATTTTAATTTAAATATGAAATTTATCATTAACCTTAAAGCATTCTGTATTTATGAAAAACCATAGCATAAACATAAACAATTTAAAAATTCATTTAAATTTAAAAAAAAAAAGTAATATTATGAAGGTGTGTATTGTCTGTGAATATTTACAAATATAATAATGCCATTTCAAATATTCATAAAATCCCACGCGTGTTATAATAGCAATATTGTAGAATGCATAAACAATTATTACTCTCGTATCTAATATTTGTTTTGTAAAAAAAAAGCATAAAATATATTTATAACATAGAAGTGTAAGGGGAAGCAATTTTTTTTTTTATTATTATATCGAACAAAATCCATTTATGTGCGTTAAATGGACTACAAAAATATAGTTTGTATAATAAACTGAAACTGACTGACTGAATTTGTTTTTTGTTTTGGTATTATACCCATGGGGCTTTTGGGGATATACATAGTGTAATTTTAGATACTATATAGACGACAGAAGGAGTGTTGAAAATAAATAATACAAAGCTATACAAATTTAACTATTAAAGTTAAAGTATATTTTAGAAATTGTATTGAAAGTTGTAAAATTATTTTTGGTTGTTGTTTTTATAGTTTTTTGCTTCTTTTTTTTTTATACTGAAATTTCAAGGATTCGTTGGAGAGCAATTAATATTTACGGAAGGTTTAAATTATTTTATGGTTCAAGGCATAATTTTTATAGTAGTATAAGAAATTTTCCGATTAACTTACAAATTAAATCGATTAAAAATGTAATGAAATATGTATATGACATTTATATTTAATTTTGTTAGTATACTTAGAATAATGGCTATTCAAATCCTTGGTGATTTTCATAATACGTCATTTTAAATTTTATAAGTCTTAAATTATTTAATGTTTACAATTATTTTTAAAAGGAAATTAAGAAATTTCTGAGCTTTTCAGAAAATTCTTAAGAGAAACTTTTTTTTTTTAACGGATTCACAAAGCTTTTTTTAAATGGTAATTAATTAGAATATTTTAATGCTTCACAAATGCAGTTTTAATGGTAATTAACTAGAAGCTATTTATGTCATACGAAAGCTTTTTTAATGATAACTAATTAGAAAATCTTTATGTTGTATAAGATCTTTTTTTTGTAATTGTAATTAATACTGTTTGGTAATTAATCGTAATGGTAATTAATACTGTTTTGCAAACAGCAGTTTTTCTTATTCTGTCTAAAGCTTTTATTGCACAGACAAAAGTTTATAAAAATCTGTGGCACTTAAACAAATATTTTTAGCTTTTGGTAGTTAAAAAATGGACGTTTCAAAAATTACTCTGTCATAATAAAGTTTATTCTCAGCATTACATAATTTTTAAATGCCTTGATAAATTTTATGCAGCCAAAAGCTTTTATTTCAAAAATTTATTTTAATCAAAACGGATACTGGAAAGTACGTAAATACAAAAATTTTCAGTAATATTTAATATGTAATTGAAATTTTTGTGATTGAAAATATCTACAAATACTTATATGTATCTAACTTTCAGTCAAATTTTCAAACTATATTTTTTGGTTAGTAATATAAAGGTTATTGTTCATTTATTTTTAACGTTAACCTAATGTCTTTAAAGTGCTATTTACCAGTCACATCTCTGAATTCATTTATCAGAGATACGGAAAAAATATATGTGTATATAAAACTAGGTTCGGAGGGGTTATTTGAGCTCGACTTTTGAATCATATACTATTCTATATTTTCAAAGTATATACTAAAAAAAAAAAGTTATAGCATATGCTTTTCATAAAGTTTTTATTTTTCTGTATATATGTAATTATCATTTTCCATATAGTCAACAAAAATTTGAAAAAAAAAAACTCAATGCACGTTTTGAAAATTTGTAGTTTTTTTTTTTTTTTTTGATTATCAATCTTTTTCGTATATCAAAGCAACATAATAAAAAAAAATCATTTATGTATTTTTTATTTTTTTTTTCTAGTCATTTGATATTTATGGCGAAAGTGTAAATGTCAAATGTGCGCTTTTTCTTAGTTTGTTGACCTTTATTTTAGTATCTTAGCTAATAATAACTAAAAAAAAAACAATCTGTATCTGTATATAGTTAGAAAAGCGCAATCTTATGTTTTAGATATTTAGCTTGAAACGGAAGTTTTTATTTTCTTCTAATATTGTTGTTAAACGTTAACTAGACTAGAGGGTTTAGTTAAGTATTTCATGTTTTTTTTTCTTCTGCTTACCTGATGAATTTCTTTTCTTTTAGTCTTGTGAATTTATAATAAATTATTTGTAATTTTCTAACTTTTCTTATTGTGTTGATAAAATTACCTTATTTTTTTTTTTTACCTTTGTAAGCTGGTACAACTATATTTATTTAAAAATTTTATGTTAAACTTAGTATATTTTTAAAAGAGAATTATAAGATTTTTAACATTAATTAATGATAGGATAATTATTACGGTTATTTTAGATGGTAATTTATAATTATAGGAAAAAGTTTTTTAAGGTTCAAAACGTATAGTTAGTATATTTTCAAGATACATATATGTTTCTTTATAAATTAATAAATTTTTTTTTTTCCGTTTTACAGTTTAATTCGATTGCAAATTTCTGAGATTTTAATCACAAAAAAAAAAATAGAATTTTCATTAAGAAAATTGAAATGAAATATTAAAATTTGTATATTTTGGATTCTTGGGAGTTTTATAAACTCCATATTGAAAGCGAGTCATATAGAAGTTTACCTAAAATAATCTAATTCAGTCAATGAGATAAATTTTTCCGGTATAATATGAAATATAGACCTAACTTTCAACTATATTTTAATTAATTACTATAAAAGGTGTTAATTAGCTTAGTATTTTTTTCATAATTCGTTAATTATTATTCTGGTTTACTACAATTATGTATACCTAAAATCAATCGATTATGGCATTGCCTTTCTGAGCATAATATGAATTTTACTTAATATATTATCAATTCCTAAATTAATTTATTAGTTTTTAACATTTTGTGATAGTAGTCCTCAAAATTAGAATAATAGTAGTCCTCAAAATTAGAATAATTTACTGATCCTTTTAGTGAAAAATTTACAGAAATAAAGAGAAAACCTTTAGTGATCATAGATTAGACAAATTGTATTTCCTTCGAATACTTAAGGATACTTATTTTTTTTTAAAAAAAGATATTGATTTTTTTCCGCTCCAAGGATGCAATATACTAAATAACTTTTATCTCTCTGATTGTATTTTCACTAGAATATCATAATCTACAAAAAAATCCTTTCAGTTTATAGAATTTAATTAATGTTCACTATACTTGATAAGTTAAAAGAGATTTTTCAAATTAGAGCAGACGTAATAACGTAATAACAAAAAAAAAAGTGTAGTAAAAATTCTATTAAAAAAATAATGGAATGTAATATTTTTTCATTACTTTAATTATTATTAATATCGAATTTCAGAGCATAATTACTTGTTCTATCTATAAAATGATTAAATTTAGTTAAAAATAGTTAAACTTTTGTTTAAATATCCTGTCGAAATATTGAATTCTAAAATATTTATAATTAATCCTTAATTTTCTACAAAAATTTTATGGTTTTTATGCTTGTTCACAAAATAATAGTATTTTAAGAATAGTTTTTCCCATGGAATCCTTTATTGACATTAAATTAAAAAAAATATATATTTTAGATAAATTGTTAAATCAACATTTTAATAGGATTTTGAAATATTTTTTTGATTTAGTAACCTGCAGCATAATCGATAATCTCTGATAATATACTTATTTATGTATTTAATAAACTAGAACTATTCTATAAAAAAAAAAACCCATAAATAGAACATTTTTCAAGGATAATAAAAATATACCAGTGGTTTTTTTCTATCTTTTTAATAAAGATAATAAACTGTGAAAAATATTCTTTTTTTTTTTATAAAGGAAATATGCAATGAATTTTTTTTGAAGGATTAAATTCTCTTACAAATTAAAATTTTATTGTTAAATCTACCATAAAATAGGATTTCATCTTATAAAAATAGAAAATAATAAAATATTTAAGATTCGAAAGAAAAAAAAAATCTGCCTTCTGTATAATATTTACGTGTTATCGGTGCATCCTTTTTTTTATTAAAATATAGTTTTTTTTTTCCTGTAGAATTGTATATAAATTTATTATGTGTAGGATTTGTACGTGTTTACCTGCTTGCACAGAAAAATAGAAAATATCATCTCAGGTAATTTAAACACTATTGTTAGATTAAAGTGTAGATTTTCTAACACATAATTATATTTGTTATATATAAAATATAAAATGAAAATGGTTGTTGAAGAAATTAGAAGTGTGACTTTACCAATATAGAAATTTAAAATTTATTGGATTTTATAGAAGGTTTTCATAGTATTATACATATTTCTAAATCGTACTATTTGTAATTTCAGTCAACCACAATTTAATTTTGAAAAATATTTATAAGATATTTTCTTATAAAGTCGAGTAGAATTCTTTATTTATTAAATATTTACTAGTTATGAATTTTTTTTTTAATATTTATTTATATTATTTCGTGAATGGAATTATAAAATGGTATGCAGAAAATAAATTATTAAAATATATAATAAATTCCAATTGCTGCTATATTTATAAATAAGATAGTAATTTTAGTTTTGACTTTCATAGTAGAAGTTATTCAAAACATAATTTAAATGAAGACAAAATATAGCTACAATTGTTAAAGCAAAGCTACAATGTAGCTAATTTTTTAAATGAAGTATTGTAGAATTGGCCTGTTATTATCAAATTCTACAATATGGTAAAAAATTCAAGTTAATAAAATTTTGAACCATAGGCTTGACTTCCACCCAAATCTTGAAACATAGAAAAAAGTATTCGGGTATTTTTAAATCTTTTTGTATGGTGGCTAAACATTAAACCGATATCTTCAAAGAATCCTCTTAGAAGATATCGGTTGGATGTTTAGCCACCATTCACCATACTAAAGCTCCAACCGATATCTTCAAAGAATGGATAAAGCTCCAACCGATATCTTCAAAGAATCCTCAAAAAATTGTGGCCAAACAAGAGCTACAACTTGGAAATACACACGAGATGTAATGAAATCCTATTGCACGGTGATTAAAGCGCGGAATTTGAACTGGATAGGGCACATACTTCGAAGGAATCCCGATAAACTATGTTTTCGAATGGAAACAAACCGAAACCCAAAACAAGATAGGACGGAGCTTGAAGAGAACCCTAGAAAAAGATCCTTGTGTCCGGAGAGATTTGAGGAGAAGTTAAGTTAATATCAAAGAATAGAACAAGATAGAAATGTTTTATAAGGTCCCGATGCTTCTCTGGCAATGAACTAAGAAGAAGAAGAAGAAGAGCCATAGTCTCATCCGTACACAAATATATAAAATTTATTCGGAGAATAAAATTACTCAAATATCCATTACAATTATGGCTAATCATAACACACTTAAGTTGACAAATTTTACCATAATTTACTGAAAATCACTGTTAAGTTTCTTTGACCCGTCTAAATCGTAGAAACTATTTAATATCCCCATTTATTATTTTATCTCCAAACTCTACTAAAGTATTTTTTTCAAGGATTCTTTTTTTTCAAATAAACAAATTGAATAATTTTATTATTCTTCAATTTCCTTTTTTATTTACATTTTTCAAAAACATTTATTTTGCCATAAGGACAATTTCATTATATTAAATTCCTTTTTTTTTCTTTCGTTTGCACTCAATTTCAAGTGGATTTCATCTTTATGCACTGAGCTATATAACATAATATAATGCAAGTGAAAAAACCCATTAAGTGCTCATATAAGTATATACAAAAAAAAAACGAAATAATCTCATTTTGACACTACCGCAGACGACGAAAAGAATCATTAAATATTATTTCATATTTTTTTTCTGTTCTTTAAAGTATATTTTATGGTAAATTTACATCAATCTTATAATTTTCAAGGGTAAAGCATAAAAAAAAAATCAAATATTTTATGCATTATTTAAAAATATTATGAAGTGTTAAATACACAAAAAATATCATCCTGAAATAGTGTACTACAAGTGCATTTTTTTCTTTCTTTAAATATGGTAATCAAAAGGATCAGAGATGTAATGTTGAAATTGATATAATGGATAAAGTATAGTTTTTATTTTTCTTATGGTGATGAATAAAGGGAAACATTAATGTGTTTATTTTATTGAAAATATGGGAAAATTAAAATTGATTTCGGTTGAATAATTTAAAGATGTTCTTGAACTATGAAATTGAATTATTTAATTAATTATGTAGTGAAGAGTAAATTTTGAAATTAGGAAGGGGAATATTGTAAAATAGATATTTAATTTTAGAGTAAAATAGTTTAGTGTTGAGTTTTTAATTGTAATGTTGATGACAATTGGAAGTCTGGGAAATGATTTAATAATAATAATAATAATGAATCATATCCGTTGACATTTTAAATGAAATTTATACAAATTAAAAATAGAAATTGTAAATTTTTTTGTTGGTTCTTTTTTATGTTTTCTTATTTAACATAAAATTATTACCTAATTTTCAAAAATAAAAATTTGAAATTTCGTTACTCTTCATAGAACAACATTTCCCAAGAATCTATAAATATAAATATTAAATTAATATTCAGGATTTTGTAAAATTTTATTCATTATTAATTTTAATTATTTCAATTAATCTTTTATTACATAGTATATTTAATTTTATAATAAACTAAATTTCTTTACATAATAATACGAGTATAATTAATTTAATTTACTATCGTTATATTCAAGATTTCTTCTAGTCAATATTAAATTGTTGATTATACCTATATCCTTGATATACTAAAACATTACTTTTTCAATCTTATCATGCAATATGTCACTCAAAAGTCCAGGTGGAAAATTTTTATAGAAAATTTGTTTTTATTTTTTTTTTAGTTAGGAAGGGGGAAATAAACATAATATAAAATCTAAATAACTCTTTATGTTTATGTTATGTATATATGTATAACGATCAGAAATTATATTAATTTGTTTAGTTAATTTCCCGGATGTTTTAATAAACCTCTCTAACACAATATATTAGGGGTAATTTTTGATTGAAAGGAAATACCAAAAAGATTGGTTGGGTATATACATAATATGTAAATATTGATTATAATTGTTTAAGGAAGGAGAATATTAAGATAATTATCCTGTTTTTTTGTTTGTAATGTAATTGCGTGCTTAATATTCATGTTTTAAGATGATTGGATATAATTTGCGAAAAATATTAGAAAATTAGATTTGAGTTAAAGTCGTAATTTGTTAATTTATTTAAAAAAATATTTTTATGTCGGTTATATTTCGTAATTTGTGAGGTAAAACAAGATTGGAAATGATAGAAATTTGTAAGACTAATACTGAAATTCAATAATTTATCAGTTCTGCAAGAATTTAAGAATTGACAGTTCTTGAAAAATGTCAGTGCTGGAGATTTGAAAAAACTGTTTGTTTTGTAAAATTAATGAGAGTTCTGCATAAATATTTTAAGATTCGTTATTCTGCAGAATTGAAGAATTTTCCAATCGGATTGAAGAATTAATCTATTTTCAGTTCTGTAGAATTGAATTATTTTCAGTTCTTTAAAATTGCTCGTTAAAATTTAAGAACGTTCAATTCTGAAGAATTGTTCAGTAGAATTGACGAATTATTCAGTTCAGTACAATTAAAAATTTACTTTAACTTCAAGTCTACTGGTTCATCAAACTGAATTTTACCAAGTTTTTTTACCATCAGGTTAACTTTTTTTTCTTGATTAAGAAAAGTGAAATTCTAATATTTTTCTCTGTATAGCACCATGCCCTGCCGTACTCTATCAAAAAAAAAATATATATATATCTTCATTTTTTAATTTTTTTTTGTCGATAACATCATTTTTTTTTTGCCTGCCTATAAAATAAATTGACTTTTGTAACAGGTGAAATATTGTTTTTAAATTAAATTCATCAAAACATTAAAAAAAAAAATGTCTGTGCAACGATGATGTTGAAAGTAAAAACTTTTATTATGTTTAGCATTTATTTATGGTATGTATATACATAGTTAGTTTTTTTTCATAATGTGGCCAACATGGCGACTTTCAATTGAATAATGTTTTAAAGGTAAATCATGAAACATCAAAAAAAAAAAAATCGACAAAGTAAAAATTACTTTTTTTTTCTTTTTAGTGTATTTAATTATTATTCAAGTTGCGTTAAGTAAAAAAAAAAAAAATTATTATATGTTTAGTTGAAAAATATTGAGAAAATATATACAGAAAAGTTGTAAGTGAAAGCAGATCGCCTCTTTTAAGAATCGTAAATTACACTCGCTTTTTTTTTTTATATGTAATTAACAAAAACAAAAGAATTTAAAAAATTATATATTTTTTTTACTTTCACTTTAATTTATTCGGAAATGATTTATATTTTAATTTTCTTTTTTTGGAAATTATCAATGGATAATTTTTGGTTTCCGCCTTTTCCGAAGTACCACAAAATTATAGAATAATTGATCTGACAAAAAAATATGTATGATTCAAACAATTTAATAAATGGACATTAAAAATTTAATAAAAAATTAAGTTGATTTGTTATATAAAATTATTAAATGCCAGAAATTACTGAAAAAAAACTTTCTTAAATATAGTTTTTTTTTTTGATCGAAACTGTATAAGGAAATTTTTGGAAAGGAATGGATATTTTCTTTGAATATATTGGTAAAATATTTATGAAATATCATTCGTATTTAGTCACATGCAATTCCAGCATGATCTAAACCAGCGTTTTTCAATTGTATTGGGTTCGTGATCTAATATTTTATAATGTAATAGTACTGCCTACTCAATTGCTTATATGTAATGTTAAATTTGGAAAAACTTAGTAAATACATGTTTGACAATAACTTCTATAATCTGATTATACTGGAAGCGGTTCAGATGAACTTCGATTTATATTAAATATAGATACTTCAACTTGAATTATTGTTTATTTAAAATTAAATATCGGAAAATACCGGGCTAACTATAGAAAATGAAAGATACTCTTCTGCCATATATCCTGATCGTGACAAATTACACATGACAAAATTAAATATATATGACTAAATGAAAAACTTGAAATCTGAAATTTAATATTATCGATGAAATCTGTGATGAAACAATTCTTGATTAATCTTAAAATATCTTCATCGGTTCGCGATCCACTAAAACTGGCCTATTGGTTGAGAAAGGCTGATCTCTCTTCAGTTAATCTATCTATTCCGGTTGATCTATAAATTTTAACCAAATCGACCTATCTTCAATATTAATCTTTCTCTTCCTGTAGTTGGTTTATTACAGTCAAACTAACTTACTTCATTCTCTGACATTTATTTTTTAATTTAGTCAGTTTTTTTATTTTCATGTGATCCTTTAATTTTTTTTACTTTTAATGGTTCATTTTTGGGAATCGTACATAAATTTTGGCTAAGAAAATTAATTCTAGACATGAGCACAAGTTTGTTACTACCATTTGTTTAAAGATAAGTTTAGGTATTATCAACAAAATGTCGGAAATGTATAATTTTACCTAAAATTGTAATTCTGCAAATATACTTAGAAACTCTTAGAAAATCTCTAATAATTTCTAGGTCTAGAAAAAACACATTAGAAATTAGATTTCATTTTTCCAATAATTAACGTTCTGCAGACAACATAATCTAATTATTGAAAAAGACTGTTGTAAATTGTAATCTAAAATCTAGCAAATTAATTACTAATGCAGTATAATTTTTTCTGGTACAATTTATTTTATGTTATTGCATTTAAAATGAGTTGGTGACCAACCTGACATTGTACCTTAATATTTTTATTTTGCGGTAACTTTGATCAAATATAACGTACGAAATGAATATTAATATTAATAATGAAAGTAAATTTTTGTCATATCTCTATTTAAAAAGGACAAACATAATTATCGCATATTAAATGAATAATTTTTTTGTTGTCACACTTTCAATAAATTGAATTAATATCATTTTACATATTAATTTAGAAAGTAAATAATATCAAAATGAATTTATAAAAAGTTTCGTGATTAAATTAATTTAAAAAAAAAGAAGTATATCCTTAAAAATAATTATCTGAAAATTATACTAAAAGCTTTTGATATCTAATTGGTCATTTAACCAATTTTAAAATAATCTGATTATCAGTTTATACTAATATTATAAATAATTTTCATGTTTAAAACTAAAAAGTTAACAAAATATAAAAACAAAAACTAATATTATTTTATGACATAAAGTAAAATCTTGTTAAGCATATATTTTATTTATGTATGATTGGTATAAAAGATATTTTTTTTTTTTTTAGTAAACATATCAAAAAGTATCGTGACCCCCATTATCCTTATTATTGATATGTTTTCTTTATAGGATTGTTTTATGGCTCTCATAACATGATTTCCTATTTTTTACTATTTCAGTATATATATATTTGTAGAAAATATATAATGTGTATATAGGACACAAATCCTAATATTATGTGTCATCATGGTTATAAAAGGATTTTGTGTAATATGTATTTAGATAGAAAAATTGTTTTTTATTTGATTGGTTGATTCTGATTTAACTTTCAATTACAAAATGAAATGAAGAAACTTTTTTTTTGTAATATTTATTTTGGAAAATCTTATTTCAATTATCTTCTATATTTTTTTTTTTTGGGTATCATAAGGATAGAAGAGAATTAGTGTAATGGTTTTGAATGTATAATACCATTAATCTTATGGTTAACTTCATTTTTGGGAGTGGAAAATTATATATAATATCTTTAGAAGTAAGAATTTTAAGAATTTAATGTTAAAAGTTTTGAAATTAAAATTAAGATTCAATTATAAAATTATGTAATTTTTGTATGTTCAGTTGCTTAATAATTCTCTGATTTAACAAAATAATTGAAGTTTCCAAATAGTTTTTTAATAGTTTAAATTTCACATGTTATCTAGATATAATCTTCGATTAAGAATAGGATTATAGTTTCGTTCAATAGCAGCAATTTTGAGCCTCAAACGTCTAATTAAAGAATTAAGTATCAGCAGGTTAAATATGAAATTAATACGAAATCTCTTTTTTTTAGAAAATTGTTGCTAAGTTAGGTTAAACAATGAAAATATGTATATTAATTTTAATGTAAAACATACTTCATATTACAAATTGTCCTCTCTTTGGACACAAAATTAATAAATTTCTGTAAAAAATATCACCGAAATTTTTATATCTTTAAAAAATTTCATGTGAAATAATGTTAAATATTTGATTAGAGTGAAAAATTTTGCAGTAAATTATTGTAAATTTCTAAACCCATCTAAATAATAGATGTCTTAATGTTATGTATATTGGATTTAGAGCCACACACATAAAACCCAAAAAAAAAAATAAAAAAATACCTAACACATGTCGTATGTCACTGTCCAATCACCTTCTATAAATCAACTAACTATGACTAATATCGTAGATATAACAACTTATATCTACTCTAATATATAAACATTTTTTCTTTTAGTACAATATTTTTCGTCCTCGTCCTGTCTCAATTTTGTGTTAACCATTTAATATTTTATGTTTTGTTTACAAAACAATTTCTGTTTTGAGAATAACATTGCCTTCTTTATACATAATCTATCTTTTTTTTTTACATGAATATTTCACTTATCATTTCCGGCATTTGTTAAATTACATTGTCATATATGTATAACGTTTTATCAAAATATTATGTAACAGGAAAAAATTTACCTAAATTGTATTACCTTACAACAGCATAAATATTTTATTATAAAAAAAAACTTTTTTTTTTTCTTATTGTGTTATTGTTACGCACATATCCTTAATACAATGATTATAATCCTTGAGATTTTCAAGTTACCATTATAATAATAATAATAATTTCTTGACTTTTATAAAATTATGTATCTAGAAAAGAAATATATACAAAAACTAACTATAGACTTTATTATCCTTTAAAAAGGATAAAAATAAGAATTTAAGTTTAAGTTTTTTTTTTTTGCTAAACGTTTAAAAGGATGTTTTTCTAGTTAAAAATTGTTGTCAACAAACAGTTCGTCTGTAAAGGTGGCAATAAAATATATTTACAAAAAAAAAAAACAAATAATATCTTTTTTGCCTATGTTTTCATTGTTTTGAAATTCCTTGATTAAAAGAAATTATTTTCTGGCAAAAAAAAAAAAATATAGATAAACATCAGAAAAAAAAATATTAAGCCTATTTTTATGTTGGTATTAATAAATAAATAGAGAAAAAAAAAAAGTTTTTAATACTGAAGGGAATTAGTGTTAAGATTTATGAATGTCTTCTAAGTTCTAAAGATATTGTCTTACCTTTTGGCTTTTTATGATTATCTCTATACTAAAAGTTTTCTGCTATTTTGGTTGTTTTTTTTTTTTTTTTTTTGTAAAACCGGAAAATAATGATTTGAGGGAAGCTGGGTTGTTGTTTTAGTTTTAACATCATGACAAACGGAAATAATAAAAATAATTATTATGACTTTTGGGGAGGCTTAACTAAGAAATTATGTGCTTTATTTTTTTTTTTTTTACTGGTTAAATAGGAAAGTTTAATTTTTCTGTTAAGGGAATTGTGGTATAGTGCAGTTAAAATATACCATAATATTAATTACATTTATGCTTTCAATGTTTTTTTTTCTGTGTTTTTTTAAATTGTAAATATTATTTTAAATGAGTTTTTGTTGTTTTTAATGGTCAAATGGGAAATTTCATTTTTATATAACAATTTTTTTTGATGTTTTAAGTTAAACTTATTTTTTTTTTTTTGGATTAATTAAATTTAATTTTATTAGATTTTATAATTAAAATTTAAAATGTATATTTGAATTGAGAAAGTTTTTGAATCAACAGTTTAATATGAAATTGGGAAGAGAATTGGGTATGATATATTTCAGTTACTGAAAGAGAACAATTTGTTTACAATTGAAAATATATTCTAATGAAGTATGCCGGTATTACAGTATCTAGAAATTCCTATTTATGACAGTACTAGTAATGAAATTACATATTTTCTGGGTCACCTGACTCTCTGTTTAAAGTTAGTTGATTTATTTCCACAGTTGATTTATTTCCACACGAGCAAATCCAAGCAATTCACGTCTGTACCGATCAGAGAGACCACAGTTTCAAGAAGAGTAATGAAGTGTAAGTTACATATGACAAATTTTAGAAGTCATTTAATTTCTGTTTCATTAGGTTTTCTTCTTTATAAATCTTCCCGCTTGACCAATCAGTGAAATAAATCTTTAATATTGGCTATAAATAGCGACGAGTTAATTTATGACGGTACTCGTGAAACAAAATGAAAGGCTTTTGTATATGTAAGATTCATTTATACTGAAATCCAAGGAAATCACTTCCGCATAGACCACAGTAATGAACAGTCTAAGTTCATATTCTCAACATCTGATAAATGTTTCTGTCGTTGTTTCGTCTGTATATTATTTAATTACATTTTCTTCTATTAGTTCGCAATTTATTGGCTTTAAACTGTTAATAATTCGTTTACTATTAATTAATTAATTTTCTGCAATATTAAAAAAGTTTTATAATTATGTTACCGAAGTTTACTTAGTGACATGACTTCTACAGGGAACTAATACATTGTTGCCAATTACTAATTTAAATTGAAAAGTTTCCAACTAATCTGTATTCTTTTTCAGTTATATATGGCCACCAATTAATATATACAAAGTAAACAAACTCGTCCAATTATACACAAAAATCTATGTACATTTGTATGTTTTTAAAACTTGTTGATTCATTTCATTTTTTTTTTTTAGTAATTTCAAGGTTTTTTTTTACGCCGTTTTTTATCCATTCTGCAAGCAAGATTCCATAAAAAGCTTATTATTGCGTATACACAAAAATATCCATAAATCTGTCGAAGTATCTTAAATTAGTTTTATTTTTATTTTTTTTTTTATGGTTTGGTCGTCACTCGTCAATGTTGAAATTTCCATTTACATTAAATATATACACACAAATACATAAAAACTGTGAAAAAAAATATGGTAACATATTTTTTTTTTTGCAAGATTTGAATTCATAAATGAAAAAAAAAAAAACAAAATCTTATTATGCTGTGGAGACACATCGAGCAAAAAAAAATATGGTATCAATTACATTAAAGATTGTGGAATAATAATTTTTTCTGAAGGGGTTAAAATGAATGAAATTTTTTTCGTGTGGGTTTGTTTTTTGTGTTCAAGATTTCACGCATTTAATGTTGCTAGAATTCACTAGAAAAGGCGGATTAGTATCAAAAATCTATTTTTTTACTTATATAGTACCAGAAAATATAATATATTTTTATGATGAACTTATTTGACTGCAAAAAAAAAATTGAATGACTGATTTGAAGAGTTGATTCCTTCATTGTATTTATTTTGTCAATAAGATGAGTTTTTAAATGGAAATTTTTTTTTTTTGTTGGAATACAATTGAAGGATAATAAGATATTTAAATCTGATGTTCAGAATATTTTGTGATTATAAAGTATGTAGTAAGAGTTTTTATAACGACCTCGAAAAGTTCATACAAAAAGACGGAAAATTGTGTTATAAAAGTTCACAACTCACAAAAAACAAGCAAGGAAACCAATTTGTTTAAAAAAAAAAAGAAACTGTTTTCAGTAAATTAAGGATTAAATATTGTAAATTGATTCTTTCATGTATTTTAACAGATTTTTTGTGCAAATGAAATTCATGAATATTCAATTGAAAAAATGATTTAAATTGTGAAAATATATATATGTACATCAAAAAAAGTTTGAATAATTTTGTCGCTATTGGTCCATTTTATATTGAATTTCTAAAAAGTTTTAAAATATTGATTTTTAAAATATTCCAATTTATTCAATTCTCTAGATAAGTGGTTGTAAACCAGTGTTCCTCGGAACACTTATAATGTTCAGTTTTTCAAAAAAACAAACAATTTATATAAGAAATCCAAACCTGGCTATACCATAGTCTGTCTTTTTCAATTAATCTAAATCTAATAATAACGATAATTTCTGGTATATTTCTTAACTTATCCAACATCAATTCGTTTATAATAAATATTTCTTATTTCCATGAAAAATTCCATTTTTATGACTAATACATATTTTCGTACAGACATTTATGGAATCAAATTTTTTGGATTTGCATATTTGGTTTTTGTATTTAATTTGCTTTTGCAATTTAATAAAACTCCTGTCGCGACATAATATCATAATTCATAAGATTATATTACCTACACTTATAATAATAAATAAATGCAGGTAATATATTAGCAGTGGCGCAGATTACATCAAATTCAAATTACAAATATATAGCCAATTTATGTCTTTCAGCTTATTATTATTGGTTGGTCGCTAAGGTTATTAACCAATACTTATAATAATTAATATAATATATTGTTGTGTCAGAGTTCATATCAGAGTTTCGATAAAATATGAAAGCTTTTGAAAGTTTTACGAATCAATTTTTTGAAGGTGATTACGATATTTTTCTGTCAGTATTTACTACCAACATAAATAATTTGATTGAAAAAAAACTTTTTTGAAATTAAATTTCCATCAGTTAGGCAGAAAATGGAGCAATAGATCATAATACCGACGGTGGCTTAAGTGGTAGTATGCTAAGCTGTGGTGCACTAGGTACTGGACTCCACTCCGAGACATCGATGTTGATCTAAGTTTACTCAGCTTTAAATGAGTATCAGTAATAAATATACAATAAAATGTAATTTAAGACTGAGAAAAATGGTAACGTTCAGGTACAGATAACTCTGTATTTGGAGACCTATATTCCCCAATGGAGTGAACAGGCAAATAATAATAATAAGATCTTAATATATGTCAAAATTGAAAATCATTTTGCATACTCAATAATTTTATTATTTCAAATTTTCTAATTAATTAATTTCTTAATTTTTAAATTTCTATAACAAAATATCTACAAAACTTTCATCTTTTCTACATATATATATTATGTATAAAAATATTTTTTTCACGTTTCAGAAATTTCACTATATGTAATCAATTTTAACCGGCTTTATGTTAATAATTTATATCTCAATCGTTATATCAAAGTTGATTTAATTTAAATCAACATAATTTTATAGTTAATTTTATTTTAAAAAAAAAATAAAATAATTAAATTCATATTTTTTTTCAAAACGCACCCATTAATAAAGTTTCAGGTCTCAAAACCTTTTTAAATAATGCAGAAACGTTGACGGAAAAAAAATATTATCAACCTACAATTTAACATTTCGCCAGTTTATTTCAATATTTTTTGAATAAATTTTCTTTGATTAATATATTTACGTGTGACGTGTTTTGCTTTAACATTTCCATTTTCCGAACAAAGTCTGTTTATGTCGTTTCATTTTCGAACAAAAAAAAAAAAATCATAATTTTATTCTGTGAATGAATTTCATTCATTAAATTTTTGCTGAACCAAAAATTGCATTAATAAATTATATTTTATGCTTCAAATTTTTTTTTATTAAAAATTGATCATTGAAATAAATTTTTTTATATATATAGCATAAATATGGACTTTATTCTCTTTTCGTTTAGCACTGTTCAAATGTTTCACCTATGTTGGTTACACTAGTGTACGAAAAACAAAATTTATGTTTTGGTGTGATGATGATTGTAGAGTAAAGCGTGTCGTTGTTAATATTTTGTTAGGGAGATGCGGCTAGTTAAAATATTGATACTTTTTATTCATAATATATTTACGAATAAAAATCATCTTTTTTTTTGTATCTTTTTTGCATATATACATGTATCTTTTTATGATTTTTGTTTCATTAATTTATCTGAATGTAAATATATTTTTATTTATTTATTTTTTATTATGTGCAACAGAAAAATAAAATGAATTTTATGCATCAGAGTTTTTAAAACATATACACATATTTTATGAGTATTTGAAATTCAGGTTAGTTTAGTTTTTTTTATTTTTATAAAGTTTAACACCGTGAATGTCCTAGTTTCTCGACTGGCAAAAAAAAAAAAAAAATTGAAACAAGATTTCTCTTTATAAGCTGGGAAACGTAAAGGAAGGCAACAAAAAAAAGGTTGAGATGATGATTGGGTTTGTTTTTATATCATTTTTTTTGTTGCAGATATAATTAAATGTATATATAGATAAAAATTAGTTTATGTCAATTTGAATACTGGTTAATAATAAAATATACTTGTAATTTATTTAATTTAAAAGAGTTTTGTTTATAAATTAAAAAATAAATTAAAATTTTACTTAGAATATTAAATTAGACCATTAGTAATATTTTGGTTCAATTATTTCTGTCATAAAAAATATATATATTTTTCAATTAAATATCTGCTAGTAAATCTATTATAGAATATTAGTGGAATAATATTGAATTTAATAGGAAAAAGTATTAATTTAATTTGGAATTTAATCTAAAGTTATCTAAAACTTATAAAATTATAAATTTATTTTGACACTTTTAAATATAATAAATAATTAAAAATATTAAATTAAATTTAAAAAAATTTATTTTTCAGGCCGGGGCAGCTCGGACATCAATACCAGAGGTAAGTAATTTTATAATAATTTAAAATTTATATTAAATTATCGAACAAACTTAATAATAATATTTTATAAATATAATAATTAATATAAATTAGAAAATTACATAAATAGTTTAAAATCGTAAACAGAAATTTTATGATTTTACTATTATTAATTTATCAAAAAAAATATGAAAATCAAGTTTTTACAAAAATATTATGTTGGTAATTTTGGGAATCTATCCAAAAGGGTTAATAAAACAATGTAGATGTTTGATCATTTAAATTGATGAAGAAATTATCCAATTAACTTGAGATTTGATAGTATATTTAATTGAAAGATCTGTCGAATAATAAACTTTGGATATATTGTACATAAACGGGCACATAAACATTAAAGTCACATTTTTGGGGAAATATTATGTTCACAATCTCTATCGAAAAAGTTTAGAAAATCGGAGTAAATTTGTGAACGAAATTGATAAAATTATTTGAAATTTTTAATTAAATTTCAAAAATCAAATACTTTTAAAGTTTCATAAACATATTTTTATTATTTACCAGTTTTTTTTTAAAATCTAAATTAAAATCTAAATTAGAATTAATCATTCACAAAAACAATATATAACCTCAACATATTTTTACATAAAAATTAAGAAAGTTTCTAATATAAATTCAAAAAAAATTTTTTTTTTTTTTTTATTATTATCAACGTAAAGATTCCCTTCTCTTGTAATTTAATATTTTCATAAAAAAAACCATTTATATATATTATTATTATGCTATCTACGTAAAAGATATATTCACCTGTTTGCATTTCAAACCACTACATTGGCGACCAAAAAAAAAAAAACAAGAAGAAGAAAGAAAAACGAAAAACTACCAACAAAAAAAAACAAAAAACATAATAAAATTCAAAAGATACAAAAAAAAAAAAACAACAAAAACATAAAATCAGAAAAATTCCTTCGTTTCTCTGCATATTTTTCTCAATATTTTCGCTTTTAATAGCATATTTTTTTTTTTTTTTTTGAAGGGCATTTTATATAAGACATGGACCACAAATCTCGTCCACTCTCAGTATTATTATTATTATTTCCTTTTCTACTTTTTTTTATTTTATATAATTTTTATCCTTCTCAGTCATTTAATGTTTCTATTTTATTTTAGAATATGCTTTTTCTTGAATCCAACATATATGCCTCAGCATGATTTTCTCACCAGTTATGTTTCTGGTTTTAAAGAAAAAAAAAACATTTTTTTTTATTTTGTTAGCCTTTACGTTTTTGTAGACGAATTTTATGGAATTCCATACAAAAAAAAACAAAACTTTAATAAAATGAAAAAGAAGAAAACTATTCAGTTTTTTTTGTTTTTGGTTGTATTTTTTCTCGTGAAGCATGATGGGGTGCCGCTTTTGCCACATACCTACAGACCTACTCACTATAATGTCCAATGTTCTTTTGATAATTTTTTTTTTTTTTTCATTTATGAGAAATTCTTTTGAAAGTCAGCACTTTGGCGGAGCAGTTTTTTTTTTTTTTTTTTTGTGTATTGGGGACTTTAAAAGGGATTTAGGAATTTAAATTGAACGTATATTACTTGGTTTTTGGATGTTGATTATAATGGACCGGAAACCGGAATATACAAGGTTTTTTTTTGTATTTTTTTATTATTGATGTTTTGTTTTGTGTTTTTATGTATATATGTTAAAATATGTTTTTTTTTTTTATTTTTCAAAAATGAAAATTGAATTCGAGATATTTTTTCGGTGTAAAATGAAATGAATGAAAAAAACCAAAAAAAAAAAATATGATTTAAGAGAATTAAGAGAAAAGATTTTGAATTTTCGTAAGAGATTTTCTGTGTGTTTAATTTAAATTAGGGGATGAGTTTTCCTAGGAAATTTTTTTTATTAAAGGTTATGTTGTAGAGAGGTAAGAAATAATGATGTGTTGAAAGATGTAACTGACCTATATAATGATTTATTCATTGACATTTGATTTAAATTGCAAATTATTAAGTATTTAAATTATCTAATTTTGAAAATATAATTTATTATAATGCAAACATTGATTTAATATAAATTGAAAAGCTAAAGACATTAAATTTTAAAATGTAAGTTAATTCGTGATTAAATATTTAATACTATATTCAAATTGGAGAGAATTAAAGCTAATTAAAATAGAATTTATGGTGAAAAAATTAGTGAGTTGAAAATTTACATTTGACAAAAAGTATTTAGCCTGTCAACAATAAATTCAGTTGTAAATTAAATTAGAAACAATCATAAATTTAACTTTGAAGTACAACCACTGGCATTAATTAAAGTTTATTAATATTATCATTCAACAGATTTTAATTTTAATAATTTTATACTTTTTATATTGTAAACGACCTAATTTAAATAATATTTCTAGAAAAACTAAACATATATAAAATAAAAAACAAAAATTGTCTTCTCTAAGTGGCTTTTCCCAAAAATTCAATTTTTTTTCAATTAAATATTTGTTAATAATTCCCAATATAAATCTTCCAGATACGTGGATTAAACATAATTTGAAGTTATACATGTTGACGCAACATATTTATTATTAATATGTTTAAGAGAAAATTTTTATTCACCATATTTTTGTGAATAATGTTTTTTTGTGAGCATATTTTTTATATTAATTTAGTGATTTTTAATTTATTAATTGATAATGTATTAGTGAGAAAGATTATTTCCAACATAAAAATGAGCATAAAATTAAAATGCATTATTTGTTGTTGTTTTTCTTTTTTTAAAATTCAAAAACTAAATTCCCCTGTCGCATTTGTAACGGCTGAATAGTTGGAAAACAATTTTTTGTTTATTTGTAAAAAATATATTAATTAATTTATATTTAATTCATTTTTTTATGAATTTAAAAATATAATTAAATAGTTGCATAAATTATAATTGTTTTCATATAATAATATTAAATAAATTAAATTAATTATGTATGCATTAAAAATACCTGAAACTTATTAATAATTCTGTATAATTTTCATATTTATTTATTTTTGTAAAATCTACAGAGTTTTCATGTGTAAATTCATTTATGAAATAATTAAATTTCATATTTTTTTATTGGAAATTTAATTTAATGAATTTTTTAATTTATTTCACTAAGTTTTTCAATTTTATCAGAATTTAGTTTAACAATTTTGTTGTTAAATTAAAATTAATTTTAATTATTTATTAATTTTTTCTACTCCCAAGTTCCAACTAAAAATGATATATATTTTATTTATTTAAAATAAAGTCAATCATTTGAAGCATAATAAAATTTTATACGTCATTATCTATGTTGCACCAGGTAATTTTCAGTTATTTGTTTTCAAAAGCAGGTAAACATAATGTTTTTGAATTTAATGAATATTTGTCTGTGAAATATGGTTGTATTTGTAAAGTGCATAAACAATTAAATTCAATGATAAAAGAGAATATTAGGAAAGTCTAATACAATAAAATTTAATTAGGGTACGAAAAAAGTTTCATTTATCCATAGTTTCTTGTTGGTGATATAAAAATACCATTTATATTTTGTGTAAAATTTGTCTTGTTATATCAGACAGTGACTGACTGTCTGTCGATGTGTATAAACGTATTGCTCTGACTGGTTGTGTCTAAAATACAGAATAAATTTTTAAATTTATATTTTTTTTAGATGTAAATAATGTGATCCAAATGATTTATAATAGAATTTGAACAATATTAATTTTAATATATTTTTTTCAATAATTTTTAAATTTGAAAACATTCGGATCGTAGTATTTTTAAAATATTTTCTTGCAGCCTAAAGATATGCTAAACTATAAAATCTAATAAACTATTGTATAAACAAGGCAATAATTGAAATTTAATTACCTTTTATTAAAAATTTAATAAAATATGTAATTTAAATAACAATTTAATATAAATATTTAAGATATATATTAATTGTAATTTCCTTGATGTTTAAAATTAATTGAAAATTAAAAATGATAATTTGCATTAAATAAGAAATTTACTAAATTTTCATTTAGTCACAACTAAAATTTATTATAAATTTTTAATTATATTTAATCAAACTCATAAAATTTATTTACTATCTAATTCATAATAATAATTGTCTTCTTATCATAGGAAACTAAAGTACACTCATGCGCTAAATGAACATACAAATACACTTTCATTAAAAAATATTATTTTCAATTTATTCACCATGATTCTCTTTATTTTTTGCAACATATAAAAACATAAAGATACTATTATATATTTTTCATATAAATTCACCACTTATAATACCGGTTCTTCTATGTTATTCCTTTTAATATACTGACATCAAGCCAGACTAGTTAAACATAATCAAAAAAGAAAAAAAACCCAAATATAATATAAAACTACCATCAACATAAATATTTTTTATGCTCTTGACTTCAGTTGCTAAAATAACTTCAATCGGAACGAATGTCGACATAAAAAGTTTGTCGTTGAAAAAGAAAACGTAAAAAAAAAAAAATAATATTCAATTCAAAAAAAATTTTACTTCACGAATTTTAATATTAAAATAATTTTTCTTCAAAAGAAATTCGAATTTTTCTTGTTATTTTCACAGTAAAATTAAAATATATTTTTTTTTTCCAACAGTAAATACAAAAAAAATTAAATTATAGAATTTTTCCAAAATTTTCATTTAGTTTTTAAGTGTTAAAAAAAAATAATAATAAAAAAAAAAGAAGTTTTAAATTTAAATTTGAAAATCATCTTTTTTTTCGGTTTTTAAAATTTTTTTTAATGTTTTTAGCATAAGAAAAAGCTTTTTAAGCATAAATAAGATTCGCGCGCGAAAAATAAATGAAAAATTAAATTGTGTACACAATTCTTTGAGTAAAGTGAATGGATTTTCTTTTTACATATTAAAAATTTAAATATTATTATTATTATTATTATTTTAAACTTAAATCTCTCTTTCGGTAACCTCATTTAATATTTAATTATACATATATTTTAAAAAAAAGATATATACATATTTAATATTTATTAATTATTTTATTTACTATATACATATATGTATTTAAATAAATATCATAATATATTTACATGAATATATTTTCGAAATAGAAAATTCTTTTTATAGTGCACTTTATAGAAAAATCAATTTAAATATTTTTGTTTTTTTCACAGAATGTTTTTTTATTTTGTGTACCAAAACATTAAAAAGTGATTTTTTATTTAATTTAAATTAATTTACAAAGAAAATTTTATTTTATTACAGTGTGACATAAAAAAAAAACAAAAGTTTAAATTTAATTTTCCATTTAATTGTGAATTTTCAAATTTTCAGTGATAAATTAGTAAATGAAAAAAAATTTGATTAAAATATTTGTGAAATAGAAAAATATTGTGAATTAATTTGATTTAAAATAAATATTTTGTATATATCTAAAAAGGATAACAAAAATTATTTTTCATAGTACACAGAACATCACCAAAAAAAAAAAAAGGATATAGAAATATATACAAAAAAAAATTATACATAAAATTAATTTAATTTTGTTGGAATATTAAATGTTAGTATAAAAATATTATGTTTTTTTTTCCTACAAAAAACCTTCTATAAAAATTTAAATTTTAATTCGAATTGAAAGTTTGTCGTTTGTTCCTGTTAATTCTAATTGCAAGTGTTTAGAAAATGTCCTTAAATATTATTTTTAATTTTCATTATTTTCTTTTTTAATTTACAAAAATTATTTTGGAAAATATTTTTTGTTTAACACTTTTAATTAAATAATTATTAGTGATAATTATTTATATTTTTTTAATAATTGTCACAAAAAAACTTAAAATTTTCGAAAAAAAAAAATCTGAAAATATTTGCACAAGAAATTAGAAATTTAATACTTTTTATGTTGCCAGACAAAAAAAAAGAAGATTTTTTTTTGTTATATAGAAAAAAAAGGTCTTTTACCCCAGAATTTATGTGAATGTTAATGTTAAGATAAAATATTTCTATGTATTATTAGACAAACATTTACAAAAATATTTATTTTCAAGAAAGATTGACGGATTATCGAAGATTTGTTAAAATTAATTAAAGATTAACAAAAAAGGCTAAAAATATTATATATTTTTTTATGGATATTTTTGTATAGAAATGTAAAAGTCAAATAATGTCAGATATTAATTTGTAGATAGTAGTTGCTAAAAAATTAACATCGTAGGATATAAATTTACTTATGAAAGCTTAAAAATTGATTTAGTTTACAAAACTTAAGAAAGATAAATATAAAGTTTCAATTTATGTATAAAGTTGTGATATTTTATAATTAATTGTCAATTAAATTCATTTAAACTAATTATTTATTATAAATTGTGTTTAATTTTCTCATGTTTTAAAATTATTTTACTTTACTGGAAATTTCAATTATTTTAGTGCTGCAAAAAAAAAAAATTGTAGATTAAACTTTTAATTATTAAACACTTGCTAGCTTGCTACTACTAATTAAATAAAAAAATAATTAATATTAGCAAGTGTGAAGTTCAATGCTAATTAAAAAATTATTTCATTTTATACTTAAAATTAGATTATTAAATCGCTTAAATAGGATTTCAATGATAATTTTCTTAGAAATTTACAATATTTTTTTTTGAAATATTATATTTTATTTAAAAGTTTTCAAGAGAAATGTGTAATTTTCCGCGTTTTTTTTATAATTCTATTTGTTTGGTATTCGGTTTAACAAAAATTTCTGATTTCATTTTAAAATTGTTGGTTTGAAAATGTAAACTGTTTTTAAAATTTTTGGTTTGAAAATTTACACTGTTTTTTGTATGCAGCATAAAATGGTTTGATATTTGATATTTTTAACATATAATAAATTTATGGTAAACATTTTTTATGTTACTTTAAATATAATTTTTTCTCTGCAATAAATACTATTTATTATTGTCCTTCAAGAACAAACTTAATTGCTAGCAATAAAATTAATTTTAAAATTTTTCAATTTTAAATTAAATGATTTTTTAAAATTATTTTATTGCAGAAATATGACAGTAATTTTTTTACATTTAATTGATCAAAAAATTTAATTTGGAACATGAAATTAAATTTTTAAAAACGCAATTAATTTATTAAATAAGATATTCGTTACTGAACAAAAAAATATATTCTATTTTTAGTATCTACGCCGGATGGGATCCATAAAACTTATATCCTTTTAATTTGTTATAAAAATTTAAGTGGCAATTAAACATATTTAAAGAAATTGTTTTATTGTATTATTTTTTAAAAAACAAAATGGATTTGCCCCAAAAAAATTTCTAAGTAAAAAAATTAAATTAATTTAATGTTTTTTAATGTTTAAAAAAAAAATCATTATATTTTCTTTCATTTTATGTTTTTATGATGTAATTAAAATGATTTGAGGGCAAAATATTAAATCGTTGTATACTCTTTTTTTTTTTTTTTGGTTCTTTAAAAGTTCCTATAATTTTTTTCAATAAAATTAATATTTTTGACAGAAAAACCCGATTTTCTTCACTTGAAACAATTTTCAAAGTTTTCTCGGAAATTGTTACAAAAAAAAAATTTTTTTTGTTGCTTTGTAAAAAGTTTAACTTAATATTATGAACATTATATAAATTTTTATGTTGTATTGTAGATAAGATTTAAAGGATATTTTTATTAAGGATGAAGTTAATTTTTAAAGTTTTTCCTTTTTTTTCAGCAGCAATTTGTTCATGAAAAGTTTAAACTATTTATTATGAAAGTATCGTAAATAATTTCAGGGATTTTAAATTTTTGAATATCTTTAGTAATTTTTATGTTGAGTAGAAATTTAAAATTAATTTTTCTAGAAGTACAGAATTAAATATAAAATAATGAACTTACTAGAAAGAAAATGTCAAATCTTTACGAATCAATCCACTATCGTTTTGTCTCTCAATGCTATTTTTTAATATAAACTATTTTAAGATAATATTTTCTAAATTATGTAATATTTTATTTATTAAATTATACTTTATAAATAGTTCTTATTGATTCGAAATTTTATGAAATAAATACAATAATTTATTTACTTAAGTCTATGGTATCTAAATAAAAGTGAAATTAAATATTCTATAAACAATTTAAAATTTCTGATTTATTCTAATATTTATTTTTAATATATTAAATTTCAAAAAAATATTCGACAATTAAACTGAAATATAAAACTTTATGTAAATATAAAATTTATCAAAATATTGATTTCGAATTAATTGCATTTAAAAAAATTGTTACATAACCTATTTAGTCATAGCTATCTGGTCATAGTAATTTTGTGGCTAACCTTTTTTTTTTTCTAATTTAAAATTTAGTTACTGTAAAAAACCCATAAACTTTAGAACTTAAAACAGTCTATTAAAAATGTTCATAAAATTATTGTCTTTTAAATAATTAAAAATGTCAAATTAATCAAAATAAAGTATATTTTCAAAAGTTTTATAAATATCTTAAAGATTTTTTTTTTTTTTAAATGTGGTCTTTGAGTTTTCGAGCAATTAAAAATTATATATAATTAAAATAAAAATTTGATTAAATAAAAAATAGTTTCTTCATTTTTTTTATGCTATATAAAAAAACAAATTATGTTTTCGACATGCTGCCATCTCAGTAAATATAAAATTTTAATGAAAATCTTTTCAAATTGTTTTTTTTTTTTTCGATATTAAAATGAAAAACAAACTTCTTTTTTTTTTTAAAAAAGTTTAAATGAAAATGCAGTTTTGTTAATAAAATTATCACAAAAACAGAAAATACCATAATTTACATAAATTATTTTCATATTTTTGGTTGAATAATTTCATTAAATATTTAAGAATTTTCTATGCTATATGAAAAAGTTATGAATAGTTTTTGTTTTAGTATTTATTAAAATATTAATTATGATCTCGGCGGATAAAGGTTTATGTTAAGAGTTAGAGAAAAAAAAAGGTTTAATTATTTTGTTAAACATTTGGTTAGAAAATATATTATCTTTTTAATAATTTAAATGTTGAAATTTTTTTTATGTTTAGAAATTTTGTAAATTTTTTTATGTTTAGAAACTTTGTAAATAATTTAAAGACATATTGAATGTTGGTTATTTAGAAGACACAGCTAAACAGTTTAAAATTAATAGAAACATTTCATTAAAAATTAAATTTTTAAGATTAATTTTTATTTAGTTGGTAGAAGAATTATTGTTTATTCTTCTAAGCTGTATTATGGTCAGCTTAGAAATTTTAAATAATCTTTATTTTAATGACTCTATTTTTGATGTCTAATTTTAATGTGACCGAATATTAATATTATTTAAAATATATTTTTTATTGGTAATTTTGTTTGTAAACTTTTTATGGAAATAGATTAAAAAAAACAATATACTTAAACTTTTATAGAAATAGAATTAAGAAATAATTCTAAATTACTGCGGTAATAAAATTGAGTTCAGCAAAATTTTATTGAAAAAGTACAGATAATATATTTTCTGTATTTCAAGAATTTGTAGATCAGTGGGTGTTTTTATCAGCCAATAAAAAATCTGGCACTGAAAAGATTTTACGTAGTGGAATAATTTCAATATAATATTGACAATATTAAATTTCAAAGAATTTTCAATTAAAAAAAGGTTTTAAAATTGTGTAGAATTTGAGATGAAACATTGATCTTATTACTTTATGTCTTGATTCCTTAAAACGTGTTCTTCAAATTATTAAATTAATTTTCCTTTCATTCTGATTACCCATTTAAGTCATTTTAGTTTATAAAATTTAAAATTACGGCCTAAAGAAAATCACCAGAAACATTAATTTCTAATTATCCTCATCAGTGATTTTCTATATTTATTTAAATATATCCTCTCTACATGATTCATCTTTAACGAAACATGTGCCCCCCTTAAATATTTCAACAAAAAAAATTCCTTTAAATTTCAAAAGAACACCAAAAAAATTCTGGCACTGTCAAAAAAAATTATAATTTGATTAAAAATATGGAGAAAAAAAGAAAATATGCCATCACCACTAAATCAAATCACAATCAAAAACAGAAAAATTATGTTTCAACATTTTAGCCATCAGAAGAAAAAATAATTCAATTTCTCAGGCTACGAAATAATCTCCGTGCTCTTTGAATATCCCCCCCTCCTCTATTACAGAAAATCTATATAATAATGTCACATGGTAAACGCTCACGTATAATGGTACTTAGTATCTGAAACTGACTGTCAATTTGACGGTCACATTTTTTTACCTTAATTTTTTTTTTGAATCTACAGTTTTTTTGGTTTTGTTTTAAAGTATTTTTTTTTTGGAATCATCTTCTTTTTTTTTTGTATCTGCTTTAATGCTTTTTTATGTTTTGAAGATACTTTTTTTTTGTAACTTTTTTTTTAGTTCAATTTTAGTTTTGCTTTGAAAGCAAATTACCAAAAAAAAAAAAACGAAACCGCGGTACTTTTGTTGTCTACAAATATGCTCCAAGAATATGGATGAAAAAAAAAATTAAAATTTACGATTAAATTGAAATATAATCGTTTTTAAGACAAATTAGTTTTGTGATGATGAAGTTTTTTGTTCATAAAAATTATTGTAAACGTTTTTTTTTATTTTTTAAATTCACTTTGAAGATGTGAACGCTAACATCATAAAATGACAGTTTTATTTAAGTGAAAAATATAAGACATAAAATGATTATTCAATGATTAGTTTTTCTTTATTTGTTGGGTGGTGTGAGGTTTTATTTTTTTTTTGGGGGGCAAAATAGGACAAGTTGAGTGAATTTTTTTAGAATTAAAAATCTGAAAGAAATGAAGATTAAATTAAATTTAATGAATGATTTAAAAATATATTTTTTATTAAAAGAAAAATTGTTGACTTTTCTGTGAATTCAGCATAAACAAAAAAAACAACATTTTTTTAACAGGAGCGTATCTGATTAGCTTCCGATATTTTGGTTCAAGTTGCCTAGCTTCTGATATTAAATTTCTGTTTAAGTTATCTATTTTTTTACCTTTTCCGGCCCAAATAAAAAAAAAAATGTACTTTGGTATATTTAGGTTTTTTGTCGGAAAAATAGCTGAGGCAGTTTTTAGACCGGTGGTTTCACTGTGAAACCAGTGACCAGAAAGGGTTAAAGTTCAGTGTTTCTTACTATATTTTTACATTTATAATCCATTTTAGTTGAAATGGATTATAAATGTGCCAAATTTTGTTTTAGAAAATACTGAACTTAATTTGCCAATTGAAAAATACTCTAAAAAGGACCAAAAAAACTAGTATAAAACTGTTAAACCGTCTCTGAAAATTACTTTATTTTTTTTTTCTTAAATTTTAATTTCATTTTAATTTTGATAAATGATTTTGACAGCAAGATATCATCCTTAAAATAATTACACCTAAAAAATTTGCCTATTTAATACAAGAAAAAAATTTATTTATATATATTTATCCTTTAGATTTTTTATGCTAAAACGAGGAAAATCAAAATTGAAAAAAAAAGGAAAAGCAAAAATTTACACACAAAATTAATTAAATTGAGCGGTCGACCAAAAAATTATCATTAATAAAGAAAACGAAAAGTTGGTGTACTGTTTTCTCTGCAAATATATTTCTTATTATTATACTACTACCACTACTGTTACTTAATCCAACCGCACTTTAAAAAAGGATATATTTAATTAATAGAATCCTTAAAGAAAATAATAATTAACGCATACAGAAAGTGAGAAGGAGAAGAATATCACTTACTAATTTTTTTAGATTTTAATTTAATATAATTTTCTTTCATAAAATCTGAATTTATATTTTTTTTTTCAAGTTTATGGATTTGTTTAGTTATTACTAAACAAATCCATAAGCTTGAAAAAGGATCAATTTCTAATTACTTGGCTCATCAATTATTCCGTCAATTATGTCATTTTATATACCATTATTTTTTCGTTAGCATTAAAAATATTTTTCATAATTTTTCTCCGTTGTTTTGTTTCTATTTTTTTCAATTAATAAATTGATGGAAAATTCGATTAAAAGTAAAAGTTATAAAAAAAAAAGGTTTATCCTTGTCAATACAACCTTAAAATAAAAAAAAGGACATTTTCTTAATTGTTCGATATCCTGAAAATTATTATTATTATTATTTTTAAAAAAACAACATATTTTATGACAGTAAAATCATAATATATATTCACAATCACAATTTTCCTGTATTTCCTCTATGATTATACGTATGCCCATAAATTTTCTCTCTTGTATTTTATTTATTATCCTTTTCCGGTTGACTTAAATTTTTATGTACATATATATATATTATATTATAAATTAATTGCTTAATTACTCGATTAAATTCTAATTACTGTCAACTATTTTATTTTATAATCATAAATATTGCAAAAAAAAAATTGAAAATTATTAGAGTTGTTTTTTGCTGTTATTGGGGGTGCTTTTTGGAAGGATAATAAATTATTAATTGAGTAAAATTTATTATTCTATATATTTATTAATAAAAATTTTGATTACTTCCATCATCATATAAATTATATATAATTTATAGCCAACAAAAAAAAAAGGAAGGAATTAATGGATTTCAATGAAAATTTGAGAAAATA